>CM060953.1:70924794-71607294 GCA_030765055.1 Mantis religiosa | reverse complement strand
ATCCAGAGATTGATCAAGGGAGTATTTTACCTTCGGAATACTCAACACTGGAATCATTTATCAATGTAAAAATAATGAGGCTGCAATTGGGATTTCTTTACAGCTTATGCAAGCACCTAATTATTTACATACTTAAAATGTTACATTTAAGACTTTTCACAATGCTTAGCTGAGTGCCCACATTGACTTCCAGTTGTAAAATTTCTTAAAATTGCACTCACACTGGTTTCTGAATAAGCCTATCTTCCTTGCCCATTTGAAGTCAGTGGACTTAACTCTTACATATCAATGCATTTCAATAAACTACTGTTATACGAGCAGGTAGCTATTTAAGCCTGTCATTTATAATTTGGGTGCTGGACTGCATAATCTATCTCAATGTATTATTGAATGTTGTTGGTCAGAAATGTTTAATATAGATCAGAAGAAATACCTAAAGTGAAGCAAAGCATATGAAAAAAATGAAGATATTTTCAACTGATGATAAATTAATGTATTGTAAACTGTGTGGTGCAAGTGTTAGAATAATACGAAGGTTATTTATACATTGTGTTCCATTTCAGTAAATTTGAATGAAAAGTTCTCTTATTCATTTAGAATTATATTCAATTTATGCTATCCATTTTAAACACACACTTACTCTATCAGCTGAAGTAGATGGAAATGTTCTGAATTATAATGCTTTGGTGGCTAATGAAAAGGCATATGCCTTAAGTTGGCCTTCAATTTCTATTCTCTTTCCATCGCAATGCAGAAAAAGCTGAATAAAAGGACGCTTTAAAAGAATAACAGAAGTACTGTGTATTTCAAATCTGAAATAAATGAATATCTTGGAAATGGCAGTTGTCTACAAAATGTTATTAGAAATAAAATGCATATTTTAAAAAACATGTGTTTTTCTCTATCTTAATTTTTACCATTACAAAATTCCTTCAAAATGAAGAGAATTTCAAAGACTATTCCCAGAAAATTCAAGAAACACATTTTGCCATGTAAATTTCTTTTACTCAAAATTGTTTGATTCACTTTTGAGAAAATCAAACATTTCAAAACATTTTCTTTTTAAAGGGTAAGGTAGGGAAGTATAATTTCTTTGCAAATATTCCTGTTGCACCCTTCAAAAAAGCTGAACTTTTATACTCAGCTTGGTAATTAATTTTGTTTGAGTTATGCTGTACATAATGGATGTTTTTCTAAAAATATATTTTTGGATTCAAGGGCCTCAAAACACGTATTTCCAGTGAAATTTCATACTGAGTTTTTGGATAGAATACAATAAATTCTGCACCATGAATGTGGTAGGTAAAAATAAGTAGGTAAATCTAGGAAAAGTAGTTTGAGGACTGAAATGTCAACAAATACACTTCTGTATTCCCTGCTGTACATAATGACTTACTTGCTGCTTATCCAACTGACGCTGAAGCTGTGTAAGTCGCTGATTCAATGATTCAATTTCCCTTGTCAAACGCTCTTTCTCCTGCAGTCTCTCTGATCTTAGTTCTGCATTCTCCTTCTCCAGCTGTGAAATGCGTCCATCATACTGGGTCTTAAGAGCACTCATCTGCACAGCACCCTCATCTTGAAATATATTGCAAAATATTACATGAGGAGAAATGGGTTGAATTACACATTAACAAGTGCTAATTCTTTTTAATTTTGTAATATGAGAATAACTATACATGTAATCAACTATGTAATATGTGAAGCATAGTGAGATGTTTTTTTACACCCATGACTCTCGGCAGTGTAAGCTTATATAATAAGGCTCTAAAATAAATTTAAAATGGGACTTAGTCATTGGACATAAAGTACATTTAAGTCATAAAATATAAATCAGTGAAAAAAAATTTTGTTTTTATATTAAAACACTTTAGTTGGATGAGAAACTATATGAAAACTTAAGTTTTTATTCTAATTCACAAACAAAAATTATTACAAACAAGGTTCTAAATTAAAACATCCCTATACATGCACTAAAATATTCTCCGATATTTTCCTGGAAGGGGGAATGGCTTAAATGCTTTATTTAAAGACCAGTATCTGTCAGTAACGCAAATAATATAGTAATACCCATCTTTTATAATTTTCAAGGGACCAGGGAAATAGTGTTGTAACAGGAGGGAAGTGTAAATTGTGGAAAACCACTTGCATAGGCAAAAATGCCTGGGAAAAGTGGTTAACATTTCCCAAATTCACACTGTTAAAATTGTAGAATATTTCATTAGTACTACTTGCCCTTATCTCAAATATATAGAGGGTAAATGATAGCTGATACTAGACTGCCTTTCAACTTAATTCACTGGCTAGGAGAAGGTTAAGAAAATGTGCATAATGCAATTTTATTGAAAACAATCCACATACAAATTCTAGACCTTTAGCACAGGGTATGAACATTAGCCAGAGATAAGTGTTGCAAGTATTACACAACAATAAATTCCTACCACCACATGGATCAGTAATTGTATGAAATTATTTACTCGAAGCATATCTGGAAAAATGGATAGAGCAAGGGGACCTATCAATTAGTTCGCTAGATCTCGTCATCTCTACTCTGGATTTCTTTCTATGGATCTACTTAAAGGAAAGGATCTATGCAGAAGAACCACAGAACCCAAATCAACTGTGGTGTTGGTCAGCAAAATCTGGAGGCATATTTTACCACACCTGATGTAGCACACAAAAGCTTCTCTGCAACTGCATGCTCAAATGTGTACTAAGAGGATGGCTTTTAAGGCATTTACATCATTAATCAAGTACCTTTTGAACTCATTTTATTTTTACACGCGATTCACCGTAAAATGTGGTAAAATATCAGAATACTGGTATTTATCAATTTGATTGTTCAGATTGTAATCTGGTTTACATTGGTACGACAAAACATAATTTGGAAACCAGAAAGAACATTTTCATAACAGTAAGTATAAACAAACTGAAAAAATGTTTAACCATAATATAAATCCTGAAGTTAAATTATTAAAACAATTATTAAATAACATTAATAAATTATTAAAACAAGATTTAATGGTTTGGGAAAACATATTTATTTTAAAAAATAAACATCGCATAGTGAATTTTGAAATACAAGCGGTTGATTCTGTTCTTAAGTTTGTTTCGTTTTCAGATTTTGGTAATACTGAAAAAACATAACATAGTAACTTCCTTAAGGATGAATTTGTTTTCTCCTGTGGTTTTCTTTGACTGACGACGCGAACAACAGTTTGTGAATTCGATTTCATCTTCAACTAATTCAACTAATAAGAAAAATCAACATCATTTTTCATAAGATAAGTGAAGTTTTTTGTTACAGGTAATTATATTTGTGTAATACTTATTGCCTCACTGTAACTAGCTTCATTTTCTACGTAGTTACTTGTTTACATCTTCAATCACATTCAATCTCGTCAATGTTACCATCGCTAGAGGTGACTACATTCCTGCCATTACTATCAAACTCTGAAAATGAAATAAATTTAAAGACAGAATTGATTGCTGGTATTTCAAAATTCATTATGCAAATTCTATATTTTAAAATACATATTTTTTCCCAAATCATTAAATCTATCGGACCATTTAATTTTCTTGAAATGTCCATCAATTTCTTTAAAGATAAGTGAAGTTTATTGTTACAAATAATTATATTTGTGTAATATTTGTTGCTTCACTGTTATACGCTTCATTTTTTACGTAAATACCTAAACATTTAATAAATTTAAAACGATTTTTAAAGAACAAAATATCATATTGGCACATATAAATTATTATTAAAATGGCTAAATTCAAGAACAAAAGATAAAATCCCACATATTAATAGATCCAGAATATACCAAATAAGTTATAAGGACTGTGAAGAATTCTACATTGGAAAACTAGAAGAAACCTAACAACCAGAATGAAGACTCAGCTTAAGATGGGAGCAACAGCTCTTGAACACATCCTGTGAAAAACAGCATAAGTGAAGCAATGTGTCAATATCTTCTGGATTCACTTTTATCTTTACAAATAGCTAGTTTTATCAATTTGGACATCATTGTTTCTATTTTTAGGCCTTAAGGTTGGAAAATGTAAGCGGTAACTTCCAAAACTATCCCTAAAAAAAAAATCAAAATTTAAGTGATCCAGTGTGGAAAAAAATAGCTAGTTTTATCAATTAATTTGGGCATCATTGTTACTGAATTCCTGCAAACACCTAGCTTCTAATGTTATTTATGTGTGAACCAGACTAGAACATAAAGACTGATAAAATTAAATTAACAGAACAGATGTACAATGTGTGTGCATTGAAATATAGTAAAGGTCTCAGAGATTGTGTGCCGGTCAAGCTTTGTCGCATATGTACCTTGTGTAAAGACGTAATAAAAAAATAGCTGAACTTTTTTATATCGAAATTTAACTGTATTGAAACACCACAGTGAAGCGAAATAATTATTAAATTATAGATGAGTCGTATTTATTACACATCAGCTTCACTTATGTACCTATATTGAGGACATGTTTCGCGAACCATTGTTCGCATCTTTGGCTCTTATGCGACTAAAGCTTGATCCAGTGGTGTGGATAGTTCTGGAGTTGCTGCTGCCATCTGTTCATTTTGTGATGAATTTAAATGTGGGGTTGTTTTCTGGCGGGATTTCAAAGTTCATTAGATGGTTTTTATGTTTTTCTATGTATATTCTCTCCCATATGACGAGTTCGCTATGATTTTGTACGTATTTTAGTAATTTGGTGCTATCTTCAATTTCATGATTTTCAGACCGAAATGAGCTGCTATTGCGGACTTATCAATATTTTTGTATATTAAGTGACTAAAATGTGCTTTCTCTCTAGTGCCTATGTTCCTTTTTGTCCTCTATGTAAATTTTTTCATAGTGTTTACACTTAATTTTGTAAGTGCCTGACTTTTCTTTGGTTTTATCATATCAGTATTATTACTGTTAAGTAGGTTTTTGATGTTGTAATTGTTTTTTAGTGCCAATGTTATATTGTATTTCTTAAAAAAATTTTGGAATCTTTTTGTGGCCCAGAGGTGGTAAGTAAATTTAGCAAATCTAATTTCTTGCTTTATTGGTGAAAGAGCTGTGATCTGTTTTAATCTTTTTTGAAGTTTGAAAGATTTTACCTTTTTATCTACAAGACTTTTCCCATATCCATTTTTAATTGCAGTTTTTAAGATTTGATTTGATTCAGTAACAATGATGCCCAAATTAATTGATAAAACTAGCTACTTTTTTCCACACTGGTTCACTTACATTTTGATTTTTTAAGGGATAGTTTTGGAAGTTATCGCTTACATTTTCAAACCTTGAAGGCCTAAAAATAGAAACAATGATGTTCAAATTGATAAAACTAGCTATCTGTAAAGATAAAACTGAATCGAGAAGATATTGACACATTGCTTCACTTACACTGTTTTTCACAGGACATGTTTCAAGAGCTGTTGCTCCCATCTTCAGCTGAGTCTTCATTCTGGTTGTTAGGTTTCTTTTAGTTTTCCCAATGTAGAATTTTTCACAGTCCTTAAAACTTTTTTGGTATATTCTGGATCTATTAATACGTGGGATTTTATCTTTTGTTCTTGAATTTAGCTATTTTAATAATAATTTATAGGTGCCAATAAGCCTTTTTGTTCTTTAAAAATGTTTTAAATTTATTAAATGTTTAGGTATTTACGTAAAAAAATGAATTTTTTTAATTGTAGTTTTTAAGATTTGATGGTATTCTTTTTTATATTCTTGCTGGCTGAGGGGTAGATTTACTAATCTGTGTGTGAGACTGTTGATGTCTTTGGTACTTTGAAGTCTAGGTACTTTGAAATCCCGCCAGAAGACAACCCCACATTTAAATTCATCACAAAATCAACAGATGGCAGCAGCAACTCCAGAACTACCCACACCACTAGATCAAGCTTTAGTCGCATAAAAGCTGATGATGCGAACGATGGTTCGCAAAACATGTCCTCAATATAGGTATGTAAGTGAAGCTGATGTGTAATACGACTCATTTATAATTTAATAATTATTTCGCTTTACTGTGGTGTTCCAATACAGATAAATTTCGATATATTGAAGTGACGTCAAGTCAAGAGGAACATGCAAAAGTTAGATCCAGCCAATTTAAAAACCGGACAACATGGAGGTAGGAAAGTTCACATTTGAAAATTTCAACGAAGATTTAGGCAACAAAAAAGAAATAAAACAATATTTGAAGCTAAAGAAAAAAAGGTTAATATCAGCGGACATAAAATTTATCAGCGGATGCCTACAACAAAACATCTCTCCCAAATTCGTAAGAAAAGTATCCAGCCAATTTAAAAACCGGACAACATGGAGGTAGGAAAGTTCACATTTGAAAATTTCAACGAACATTTAGGCAACAAAAAAGAAATAAAACAATATTTGAAGCTAAAGAAAAAAAGAAGGTTAATATCAGCGGACATAAAATTTATCAGCGGATGCCTACAACAAAACATCTCTCCCAAATTCGTAAGAAAAGTAGTAAAATTTAACCATAACAGTAGAGAATAATTAGCTGCTGAAACAGCCGTATTAAAATCCGAGAAAGCCAACCACTACAGAAAACTAACATAGACCTCTCATTGTACAACCTACACTTGAAACTGGTAAAATTATTAGGAAACACAGCCTGGGACCATTTAGAGATGAAATCCTTTGAGCATATAAAGTATAAAGTCAAAGAAAAAGTTTATCGTCAAAATAAGAAACTAAAGCATAATCATTATCATTTGCAACCAAAACCTAACAAAATTTCAACAAAGAACACACCCCAGGACAATGTAACTAACCTCTCTAAGCAAACTTTTAACACTGAAGAAATAGATATGCTAAACCAAAGCCTGAAAACGTGTGTATCATACTCCAACAACCCTGATGAGTTCATTGCAGATATTGAATTAACAGTAGAAGGCTTGGAGACTATGGATAAAAATATAATTAGGAAAATATCTACATCTATATTGGAAAACTTAGCAAATAAAAAACCAGGAAAACAATTAAAACACATTAAGATAATTAAATCTTTAAGAAAAAAGGATGTAATCTTCTCAAGGGCTGATAAAGGGAACAAAACAGTAATTTTAGACACAGATACACACAAGGAAAAATGTTTAGATGTACAACAACAAAAAGGATTCAAAGAAATATATTCAAATCCACTCAACCAATGCATAAAAGATGTATACAAAATCACCAATATTAGTAAAATTTTACAAATGCAGAACAAAAAAATATCAAACCGGACAACCCCACCCTTGAAAGATTATATGGATTACCTAAAATACACAAACCCAACATACCCATGAGACCCATTGTAAACAATGTTAACACTCCTACTTACCTTCTGGCAAAATGGCTATCAAAAAAATTGTAGTCCTTTCCACAATTCAATACTCTAAGCATAAAAAACTCTTTAGACCTGGTAGAAAAAATTCAAAATCTTAAACTAAACCCTCAAGACACTTTAGTATCCTTTGATGTCCGCCCCCTCTTCCCTAGCATCCCAATAGACAAATTTTTGATTGAACTTAAGAAATGGCTAACTTCTGTTAATCTAGATGCCAATACAATAGAAGAATATTTGGCAATGACTGAAATATGTATACACCAAATTATTTTGTTTTCCATGGAAAGTATTACAAATTTCAGCACTGGCTATGGGAAGGCTGCTATCACCATTTTTGGCCAATTTATACACGAGCTTTTTCGAAACACATAACTAAAGCCTTCCATCATATTTTTAATACAGATACGTAGATGACATCTTTGCAATAGTGCCCTACAAACAAATAGATGATGCTTTGAAACTACTCAACCTTCAAGAACCCAGCATACAATTCACAGTAGAAACTGAAGAGGACTGTACTCTATCTTTTTTGGACCTTAAAATCACAAAAAACAATGAAAAACTGGAATTTGGTATTCATAGAAAAGCAACACACACAGATAATTACATCAAAGCAAATGGTTTCAACCCAATTCCACACAAACATGCCACCATCAATAGTCTCACACACAGATTAGTAAATCTACCCCTCAGCCAGCAAAAATATCAAAAATACCATCAATTCTTAAAAACTGCAATTAAAAATGGATAGGGAAAAATCCTTGTAGATAAAAAAATGAAATCTTTCAAACTTCAAAAAAAGATTAAATCAGATCACAATACAACATTGGCACCAAAAAACAATTACAATATTAAAAACATATTACACAAATAAAAATATTTGTTAATTACTATCCACTTGATGTGTGTTTGGAGGAATTTAGTAACAGTGACGTCTAAATTAATATAAAAATTATTTGTGGTTGGTTTATTGACACTCGTCACTTACTTTTTCATATATTTATGAGAGACTAGTTTCAAAGGCCCTGGCCTCCATTTTCAATCTCTTCCCAACTGGCATCTGCTGTTATCTGCTCTCTCTGGTGGTGGAACTATGAACTTTTTTGTCAAATTATCTACTGGCGGGATTTCAAAGTTCATTACGCGATCCTTATTTTTCCAGATGAATATGTTCTCCCATGTTGTCAATCTATTTTGGTTTATCACTCCTTTTAATAATTTTGGATTTGGATCAATGTCATGGTTTTCATTCCAAACATGAAATGCTACTGCTGACTTGTCTTCTTGTTTCAATCTGATGTTTCTAAAGTGTTCTTTGACTCTGGTTTTTAAATTTCTTTTTGTTTGACCTATGTAGCATTTTTCACAATTCTTGCAATTTATTTGGTATATTCCAGATTTGTTACCTGAAGGAATTTCATCTTTTGTTTTTGAATTTAGTAATTTTAAAATTGAGTATCTATTAGTAGGTGCCAAGATGATATTTTGTTCCTTGAATATCTTTTTAAATTTATTAAATGTTTTTGGATGATATGTGAATGAACTGAATATGCTGTTGCTTTCTTTTTCTTTAATAAATGTGGTTGCTTCCTTAATGGCTTTCTTTAGTTCAGATTTTCTAATTTTCTTCAACACCAAACTTTTGTTGTATCCGTTTTCTTCTGCTATGTGTATTATTGCTTTTTGTTCCTTGAAATATTCTTCTTTTTCCATGGGTATGTTGACTAGTCTGTGTGTAAGGCTGTTTATTATTGCATGTTTATGTGTAATTGGGTTGTGGCTATTATTTTTTATATAATTTTCTGAATGTGTTGGCTTCCTGTAAATTCCAAATTTTATTTTTGTATCATTCCTGATGATATTTAGATCCAAGAAAGGTAGTTGTCCATTGATTTCCTTTTCTATTGTGAATTTGATAGTCCTTTCTTGCAGATTGAGTAATTTTAATGCATCATCTAAATGTTTACTTGGTACAATTGCAAAGATGTCGTCAACATATCTATACCAAACCTTGAAGATCAATGGGAAGGACTTTTTAATTTGTGTTTCAAATGCACTCATAAATAAGTTAGCCAAAAAAGGTGAAAGTGGATTGCCCATTGATAATCCTGATTTCTGCTTGTAGTGTTTTCCATTAAAGCTGAAGAAGTTTTGTTCAATGCATATTTTTGTTAGAGAAATATATTCTCCTGCTTCTATTGCTTCCATATCAATTGTAGCTAGCCATTTTTTTAACACAGTCTGCAATTTTTCTGTTGGTATGCTTGGAAATAAAGATGTGACATCAAATAAAACCAGTCTGTCATTTTTGTCCAAATTTATATCTTTGATTTTTTCTACTAAATCTAAAGAGTTTCTTAAATTTGCACTTTCAAATTTTGGAAAACTATTAAATTTACTTAGTAACCATTTGGCCAAATTATATGTGGGGGCATTTATGCTACTAGTAATAGGTCTCATGCCTTTCCCTGTTTTATGAATTTTTGGCAGCCCATATACTCTTGGTAATGTTGGATTATCTACTTTAATTTTGTACAATTCTTTTTTGTTGATTATTTTGCTCTCTTTTAGCGTTTTATTTGTGGTTTCAATGCAGTACTTTAATGGATTAGTTTCTACTTTTTGGTAATTACTGTCTTCTAACAAATCTTCCATCCTCTTTGTGTATTCTTCTTTTTCCAGAATTACTAGTTTATTTCCCTTGTCTGCTTTAGTATAAATAACCGGTTTCTTTTTAAGAGCTTTTATGATTTGGTTACTAAAATTCTTTTTCTTTTCATTTTTAATCTCTTCTACTATTTTGGAGCATTTGTTTTTTACTGTGTTTTTACTTTCTTCATTAAGTGTTTGTGTAGCAATTTGGATGTCAGCAATGTAATCTTCAATTTGGTTGGAATAATCTACACATGTCTTTAAACCTAGATTCAGCATATTCAGTTCTGTTTTTGTAAAATTTTGGTTTGATAGGTTTACCACATTGTTTAGATGATCTTTTAGGTTATGTTTGTCTTTTTGATTTATCTTTTTAAAAGTGCCTGCTTTCTGGCATAAATTTTTTAATTTATTCTTTAACTTTGCTGTTTTTGTCTTCATTTTTCTATTAAGATATGATAATAAATTGTTTTCAAAATTTTCCCAAAATATACTTCCTATTCCACACTTTAACTCCATTGTTATTCCTCAAGACTTGTTTGCCTATTCTTGATGTGTGTTTGGAGGAATTTAGTAACAGTGACGTCAAAAATTCATAAAACAGGGAAAGGCATGAGACCTATTACTAGTAGCATAAATGCCCCCACATATAATTTGGCCAAATGGTTACTAAGTAAATTTAATAGTTTTCCAAAATTTGAAAGTGCAAATTTAAGAAACTCTTTAGATTTAGTAGAAAAAATCAAAGATATAAATTTGGACAAAAATGACAGACTGGTTTCATTTGATGTCACATCTTTATTTCCAAGCATACCAACAGAAAAATTGCAGACTGTGTTAAAAAAATGGCTAGCTACAATTGATATGGAAGCAATAGAAGCAGGAGAATATATTTCTCTAACAAAAATATGCATTGAACAAAACTTCTTCAGCTTTAATGGAAAACACTACAAGCAGAAATCAGGATTATCAATGGGCAATCCACTTTCACCTTTTTTGGCTAACTTATTTATGAGTGCATTTGAAACACAAATTAAAAAGTCCTTCCCATTGATCTTCAAGGTTTGGTATAGATATGTTGACGACATCTTTGCAATTGTACCAAGTAAACATTTAGATGATGCATTAAAATTACTCAATCTGCAAGAAAGGACTATCAAATTCACAATAGAAAAGGAAATCAATGGACAACTACCTTTCTTGGATCTAAATATCATCAGGAATGATACAAAAATAAAATTTGGAATTTACAGGAAGCCAACACATTCAGAAAATTATATAAAAAATAATAGCCACAACCCAATTACACATAAACATGCAATAATAAACAGCCTTACACACAGACTAGTCAACATACCCATGGAAAAAGAAGAATATTTCAAGGAACAAAAAGCAATAATACACATAGCAGAAGAAAACGGATACAACAAAAGTTTGGTGTTGAAGAAAATTAGAAAATCTAAACTAAAGAAAACCATTAAGGAAGCAACCACATTTATTAAAGAAAAAGAAAGCAACAGCATATTCAGTTCATTCACATATCATCCAAAAACATTTAATAAATTTAAAAAGATATTCAAGGAACAAAATATCATCTTGGCACCTACTAATAGATACTCAATTTTAAAATTACTAAATTCAAAAACAAAAGATGAAATTCCTTCAGGTAACAAATCTGGAATATACCAAATAAATTGTAAGAATTGTGAAAAATGCTACATAGGTCAAACAAAAAGAAATTTAAAAACCAGAGTCAAAGAACACTTTAGAAACATCAGATTGAAACAAGAAGACAAGTCAGCAGTAGCATTTCATTTTTGGAATGAAAACCATGACATTGATCCAAATCCAAAATTATTAAAAGGAGTGATAAACCAAAATAGATTGACAACATGGGAGAACATATTCATCTGGAAAAATAAGGATCGCGTAATGAACTTTGAAATCCCGCCAGTAGATAATTTGACAAAAAAGTTCATAGTTCCACCACCAGAGAGAGCAGATAACAGCAGATGCCAGTTGGGAAGAGATTGAAAATGGAGGCCAGGGCCTTTGAAACTAGTCTCTCATAAATATATGAAAAAGTAAGTGACGAGTATCAATAAACCAACCACAAATAATATTTATACTATCCACTTATCTTAAGAAGTGGATGTTAATACTTCTTTCTTCTTTTGAAATCGATTTCGAAGGCATATTGCATTCATCCTCAGTTAAACAAACTCTGTTGTTAAGGAAATCTGTTACCATGTTTTCTCTTTTGTTATGTTATGTTTTCAGCATTACCAACATCCGAAAACGAAACAAACCTAAAACCAGAATCAATTGCCGGCATGTCAAAATTCATTACGCAATTATGTCAAAATTAAACGGAGTTTGTTTAACTGAGGATGAATGCAATATGCCTTCGAAATCGATTTTAAAAGGAAGAAAGAAGTACTAACATCAACTTCTTACGATAAGTGGATAGTAATTAACAAATCTTTTTATTTGTGTAATATTTATTACTCCACTGCAACTAGCTTCATTTACTGTGTAATTAAAAACCTACTTAACAGTAATAATACTGATAAGACCAGAAGAAAAGTCAGGCAATTACAAGATTAAGTATAAAGACTGTGAAAAAATTTACATAGAGAGAACAAAAAGAATCATAGGCACTAGAAAGAAAGCACATTTTAGGCACTTAATATACAAAAATATTGATTAAGTCCGCAATAGCAGCTCATTTCTGGTCTGAAAATCATGAAATTGAAGATAGCACCAAATTACTAAAATACGTACAAAAACATAGCGAACTCGTCATATGGGAGAGAATATACATAGAAAAACATGAAAACCCATTAATGAACTTTGAAATCTCGCCAGAAGACAACCCTACATTCAAATGCATCACAAAAGCAGATGGCAGCAGCAACTCCAGAACTACCCACACCACTGGATCAAGCTTTAGTCGCATAAGAGCCAAAGATGCGAACAATGGTTCGCGAAACATGTCCTCAATATAGGTACATAAGTGAAGCTGGACTTTTTTAATTTTGCAGGCATTATATATCTCATTTTCAAAGATTTTTTTCTTATTGGTACACATGTTTTGGAATCATGTTTGCATTTTTGGTTGTTTTTAATATTTGGTTTATTAACAGTCAGAAATGTTAAGTACAGGTTCTCAGTGCCTGGCAAATTTGCTTTAATTATTGCTTGAAAATGGAATAAAGTGCAGCATTGCACTTGAAATGTTGACTGTGACTATGAGTAAGACAAGAGTTTACAGATATAGAAACATTTCAAAGAGGGTCAAGAATATGTCGAAGATAACCTATCTGTCAGAAACCACTCCTGGAAATTGCTTTTTCGCTAGTTTTTGGCAAAAACAAGACCATTATGATGCTTCACTCACCGTATTCGTCAGATATGGTCCCTTGCAACTTCCTTCTGTTCCCAAGGCTAAAGAGAACCATAAAAAACACACAGCCCTGCTGCCACTGATGAGATAAAATGGAATCACTGAAGGAAGTCCTGCCATCATTGATGAAATTGAACAGTCGCTGAAGGAGCAGAACACCATAAAGAAAAGTGTTTCCAAATTTGGAAAAAGTGCTGGTAAAATGTATCACATCTCAGGGAAGATTAATTTGAAGGCTACAGAGTTGATGAATAAATAAAGATTACAAAAACAGAACATCCCCTTTATTTTTTTATCATGCCTCATATAACATCTGACATAGCAGCATCAAGAAATACGCTCAAAGTATTAATTAATTAACTTTAAAGAGAGTCGATTAATGACACTAAACAACACTTACTTTTAAATTTTTCCGGAACATGTTTCTGAGGCTTTGCCTCTATCATCAGCTGGCTCTCGACTGGTTCTCATTGGTGTAGTTGACGATATTTTGTCACAGGTCTCCTCTGGTGGCGGTTCAAGGAACTTGCTGAACAAATCTTTCTGGGGGATGTCGAAATTGAATACTTTGTTCCTATTTTTTGAAATGAAGATTTGTTCCCATGTGGATAGTTCTTGTTTTCCTGATGTATGTTTTAGTAGTTTTGGTTCTGGATTTATGTTGTGGTTTTTTTCCCAAAAATGTGTGGCAACTGCTGATTTTTCTAATTGTTTATATTTTATGTTTCTAAAGTGTTCCTTTGCTCTTGTTCCTAAATTTCTTTTGCTTTTTCCAATATAAATTTGACTACAATCATTGCATTCAATTTGATATATACCAGATTTTTTGTTAGATATATCAAATTGAATGCAATGATTGTAGTCAAATTTATATTGGAAAAACCAAAAGAAATTTAGAAACAAGAGCAAAGGAACACTTTAGAAACATAAAATATAAACAATTAGAAAAATCAGCAGTTGCCACACATTTTTGGGGAAAACAACCACAACATAAATCCAGAACCAAAACTACTACAACATACATCAGGAAAACAAGAACTATCCACATGGGAACAAATCTTCATTTCAAAAAATAGGAACAAAGAATTCAATTTCGACATCCACCAGAAAGATTTGTTCAGCAAGTTCCTTGAACCACCACCAGAGGAGACCTGTGACAAAATATCGTCAACTACACCAATGAGAACCAGTCGAGAGCCGGCTGATGATAGAGGCAAAGCCTCAGAAACATGTTCCGGAAAAATTTAAAAGTGTTGTTTAGTGTCATTAATCGACTCTCTTTAAAGTTAATTTATCATAACAACACTGTTTTCAACACTTCCAAGAAAGAAATGCTCAAAGTAGTTGCTTCATCTGGATAATTTAATTGCCAGAGAATCAAAACACAAGATGTCTCCAATCCTATAGTTCACCAGTCGGTGCATGTCACTTGGAGAATAGCACTTATAATAACAGGAATGATGTGCTAACTTATTTCTTACTTCACTCAATTTGTGAAACTGTCAAGTATCACAAGATTGACTCACTTTGCAAAAGCCCTTAGAACTTTCCACAATGCTTGAACTGTTCATTCCAGAAGGTTCTAAACTCTTTGGGGATATTATTAAATTTTAGATGAGTCGCATTTTTTACACAGTTGAATCTCTTTGGGGATACTTCTTATCGGGTTTACACTGGGTGACAACCAGCCATATCTACATATTTAGGATTCTGATAAGAACTATGGCATATGATTTTGATTAAGAACTACCATGAATGTTTTCTTTAAACCTAATTTCTGCACAACATTCTGTGTGTGTGTGTGTGTGTGTGTGTGTGTGTGTGTGTGTGTGTGTGTGTAGTGTTTAACGCCCGCTTTTACTTCATACGGCACCGCAGGCGATGACACTGATGATACATGAGATGAAGATGGAGCATCAGTGGAATGAGATGGCAGGGGAAACCGGAGATCCCGGAGAAAAAACGCCCTAGCGCCGTGTTGTCCACCACAAATCTCACTTTGCGGTCACCTGGGATCGAACCCGGGCCGCCTTGGTGAAAGCCAAGCGGTCTAACCACTGAGCCACGGCACGGCCTTGCACGACATTCTGCATGGACATACATCAACTACTACAAATATTCGTTGTGTTTTTATAGTAGTCAAAATTTATCATAACGATGATTAGGATGTGAACAGATTTGTTCAAAGGATGCATTAAATGATTTGATATTGATGTGTGTTACCTCTGTTTTGTTCCAGAAGCTTAGACAATGATTTTTTGGCCTCAGTCAACTGCATGATCTTCTGTCGTGCTGTTTTTAGCACTTGCTTAGCTCGCTCTTCCTTATCTGCTACAGAGGTCTTCAAACTGTCATTTTCTTTGCGAAGAGTTTCTGCTTCCTCATGTGAACTAGATACCTGAAATTATGGCAATGGAATTAAAAACAGCATCATCTAAGCCACCTAAGTTCATCTTATTGGTTATTTTCACCCACATTTTTTAACACCAGTTTATACATTTTTCCTTTGGGGTGTTACATTATAAGTGCTTCATAGCTTAGGAATACTAAAAAGTATGAAATAATTCTAAAATATATTTGTAAATGGATATGCAGAACGACTAAAAATAATTAATTCAAAACAAGAGCAACTGTTAAAACTTATAAGCCTTGAGGCACGTTTTTCTGTGATAGAAAATACAATATAACCTTAATCTTTAATTTCCAAAACAATTGTTTTCTCAAATTTGTTACAATTTTATAGTATTTAAACAATTTCCATAACACACATTAATAGAATCCAATGTGTAAGGACTCTGATACAATGAAGCACAAAATTTATTGTTCCTCAAAGTATTGTTTTCCTGCTGTGCATTCAGAAATTTTAGCCTGAATAAAATTCTATCCTTATTTGATCATTTTTAAACTGGAACAACTGAAAAAGTGATTGTTTCAATTATAAACAACAATACTTTTAAAACAGGCTGTACCATCAAGTGTAACACTCTACTTAGCTGGCTCTATCAGTGAAGTTCATATGCTAGTATTGAAAGAATTTGGGAAATGGCAGGTAGAGCAATGGTCTTGTTCTAGTACAGTTACTTATTTCTAATTTCACTTTCAAGTTTGATTTACCATGTCAATTGCATTAAAACATTGTTACAGCATCAACACATATACAGTTATCTGCACTGTCTAATCTTAATCAGATTGATAATGTGTAAGTATTAGTTAAAATTAGAAGTGGCACAGATATTTTTATTTGTATGAAACAGACAAATATATATACAAAATAAAAAGTATTTAATGGAGGGCACAGATGATGCAACAATCAAAGCAATGTCATTTGTCAATTACACATGATTGGAGGAATTTAGTAACAGTGACGTCAAAATTAATTGAAAAAACTATTTGTAGTCGGCTTTTTTTTTTTTTTTTTTTTTTTGACACTTCAATCTCTAATTAAATTATAAATATGCTATTAATGGATGTTTATTAACTAAATGTAACAAACATTGACGGAAAGAAACTGTTGATACAAAGTTTGACTAGGCTGGCCCTGTAGCTCAGTCGGTAGATAACCTACCTGCCATGTTAGCGGTCCCGGGTTTGATTCTCGGCTGGGGATGGGGGTTTTTAATTGGAATTATAGCATTTAGTACTTTGCAATGAACTAGATTCATTAATATAAGAATTCATTCACTATGTACAAACCTGTTCAGTGAGCTCCTTAACGACATCTGAGTGTCTAGTTTCAGCTTCTTTAATTCTCTGCTCCACTTCTCGCCTGCCCTCTTCTCGTAAGGATTCCTGTGCCTCTGGAGCAATGTCTGCTATATTTACTACCGGTACAACTGACACTGCTGCAGCAGCAGAAGCTTCTTCTTTTTCTTTTGCTACCTTGCGCTCCTCTTCAATAGTTTTCGTTAGCTCTTCATACTGTGTTTTATATTTTTTGGCAATTTTTCGGATCTGGAAAAATAAATATATTTATTGGTGGTGGATGATAATAGTCCTTCAAAGTGAAATTTTTTTAAGTTAAAACTTACAGCATGGACACATTAAAATAACTCAGAAAGGAGAAAAACTGGCCACATACAGACACAGCATATTAAACCAGAAAACTATCCTAAAACATAACACTTGAAAATTCCTATTATTTTGGAGTTTAACATTTAGAAGAACAAAATATTTCACATGTTTTATACATATGCTATTAGTGGATTTTTATTGATTAACTCAAATTCATTATCATTCTTCATTCCATTCCATTCAAAAAGACTGTAATTTCCATGACCGTTTTGTTTCCTTTATCAGTTTTTGTATATATGAAATATTTTTCTTTTGACTTTTCTTTTTTTTTTTTTTTTTTTTTTATTCAGATGTTCAAAATACAAACACCTGGAAAAGTCAGCAGTTACCTCAACTTTATGGATTGAAAATCATAGTAATCTGGAACCAAAACTATTAAAACTCATAACTGGAATTCAAGAAATGTTAACTTTTAACCTTGAGGAATAATACCAGAGTATTTCATCTTAAATCTACAGAGCAAGACCCATTTCACAAGTTTCTAGCCACCAGAGCCATCCCTTTAGAATTGCTGAGACACATATATAAAGTTAGACATTTTCAGAATGTACAGTTTATTATTTTGTGTGTTTTATTTGTTTGCAATGTTTATATTTAAATGTGAATTCCATCATTACTGTGCAAGTACTGAGAAAAATGTGAGGATCACATGCAGGTTAACTAAAAAACTTTATTGAATAATAAGAAAAAGCTTTTAAGAAGAATAAGCTTGATAGCAGAAAAAGATTGGGAAAAGAAGTTTGTTGGAAGAAAAAGCTTCTAGGAGTCCATAGTATATCAGATCCATCCATAATCCATGTCTAAGATCAGAGTAATTATTTAATGACATGACCTGACATAAAAATAAGACTCAGCTCACCAGATGAGAGTTCAAAATGCATAATTATCATTGAACATAATTTGTAAAGCAGCTGGTGCATCTTTTTAAGACTATTTGCATTATTTTTGGTATCTAATTTCGGAGCACAATCTGATGAAAGGGAAGTCTACAGAATCCCAGGTCAGTGCAGGGATTTCAATATACCGGCAAAACATTGTATCATCTCAGCGTGAAAAGGAAAACTACAGAATTCCAAGGACAGTACATAAACAGCAGTACACTGGAAAAACATTGTATCTTTGCGGAATTTCAAGCCACATTACCGGATGCAAGTAACTTCCAGGACCTGAGAATTTTTATCTAAGAACAGTATTAAGAAAGAAGACAGTGATAAGTAGGACATAAAAAGTTCTTCTTTTTTAATTGTAGTTAGGCAATCATGGCTTTACATTAGTATTATTATGTAGTAATAAAACAGGACAAACAATGATCCAGAAAATGTAGGAACTGATGAAGAGGTAGAAGTAAGGATGAATATAATGGGTCATATGGATGAAATGAAATCAAGGAGCAAACATTAAGTGAAGGAATAGATACAATTAGAAGTTCACAAGTATTGTAAGGGGGAAAAGTTCAGTAATGACTGTTACAAGAAATTATGGAAATAAATAGAAGAGAAATAGTAGAAATGAAGTAAAGTTTAAGAGAACAAAAGAAAACAGGAAAATAGTCATAGCAAGTAGGAAAGTAGAGATTGCAGCAATGTTTAAGGAAATCATAAGTAGGAAAGTGGAAATGGTAGAATTCAACCAAAGCTTAAAGGAATCAAAAGAAAAGAGGAAAGTAGAAATCACAGAGTTACAAATAGAAATGGGCAGAGAGGAATGAACCAGAAAATATAAAGAGGGATACAAGTAAACTAGAAATACTCCTGAAAGTAAAATAGAAATTTTAGAAAATAGGATAGGTAGTTTAGTGATTGAGGCAAGAGAGAACATAGATATACTAGAAGTAGTAAGGAAGTGTAGAAATGAGATGGCAGAATGTAGATATAATTTAGAGATTAACAACAATGATATGAAGTCAAATTTAATTACAGAAATAGAAGTTAAAATCAGAAAAGGATAATTCTGAATTAGAACAAGTAGAAATAAGGAAATTTAAGGTAAGATAATATAAATCCTGAAACCGTTAAAAGGTTATAGTAAAATCAGGAATGAATGTGTTAGTGGAAGTGATGCAAACACATTAAGTAACTAAGAAAAATATTGAAGAAAATAAATTGAAAAAAACAACTACAATAGATTTTTCAATTAATTTTGACATCACTGTTATCAAATTCCTCCAATCACGCATAATTGAAGAAAATAACTTAACAGTTAATACTGAAATAAGGAAAGAAATTAATGCATGATGAATTGCAGATGGAGAAAAAGAATTGTCATAACTATAAGCCAAAATGTGATTGCATCACCAATGCCATGAGAAGAAAATTTAGAAACTTGTGACAGTGTTACAGTATTCAAAATAAGTTTTATGTTGATGATATACATAATGTAAAGGGAATGCGAGCACACACAAATGCAAGCATGCTACACAAACAGCATCTTAAAACATCACTCCACCAATATTTGAGAAAGAAAAGAGGGATAACTCTAAATTGTTTATAACAGAATTAGAAGAATACTTTAGAGTAAACAAAGTACCATGTGAACTTAAAATGATTGTCAAGAAAACCGAAAGGCAAAGCATTAGAGTGGTTCGGGTTAACATTAGCAGAAAATACTGTTCATAGAAATTTCTTTCACAATCCTTTCACAATTTCACATGAACTAAGAACCCTAATCACCAAAACTTTCCCCTTTCTGGCAGGACTTATTGTTGCCAAACCAAAAAGACTTTACTGATGCAATAAAATTACTATCATCATTTGAGGTTCAAAATACAAAAGCATTTGAACACAAAAATATGACATTTTGGAATATGTGCCAAAAAAAAATTTAAAACTAAATAAACCAAAGTACCTATCAAAAATTCACCCCAAGCTAGAACACAATTTAAACATTTGCAAAGGCATTCATCCTCATCATTAGCTACTGGGTGACTAAAGCTCTTTTTCTTATTTCCCCTTTCTAATGGACTGATCATACTACCAATTGATGTAGGAGCCTTCTTCATTTAATGGATCAAATTCATTGCAAATTTTATTAAATGTTATATATTTTGATATCCCAACAAAAGTATTAAAACTTTGCACCCCTAACATCAGATGGCAGCATGATCAGTCCCAGGAGGAAGGGAAAACACCTGTAGCTAATGATAACGAATACTTTCAGAAATATTTCTGTTGTTCCTAACATTTAAAAGTGAAATTAAATGTAAATAGGTGCGTCTACTTAATGCTCCAACACCAAGTTTGGTACTTAATGTACAATTCATTTTGGAATTAAGCTGTTCTCTCATTCTGCACATGCGCAAAAAAGAAAAGGGGAAGAAAGTTGCACACATGTATGTATCTTTTTCTAAAAATGCTCTTTTGGATTCAGGATGTCTTAAAAACATGTACTTCTGATAAAATCTTGATATCAAAATTTTATATGGAATGCAATATTTTCTCTACCTATTACATGCATGGTAGAGAAAGTTGGTTGGTATCTAATATTAGGCAGTTGGCTATGAAGCCATTTGATCCCTTGCACTTCAGTATTTTGATGTTATGCTGGTATGTTGACTACAGGTTGGGCAGCAGAGTAGTTGGTTTCCATCCATTATGTCTCTAAGAGTACAGAAAGGATACAGAGGAGATGTCACTACACCAATCCTGAATAAATGTTTTTGAGACAGCCATGGCCTGTTAGAAGTCTGAAAGTTACTACAGAGGACTTTTGTGGTAGCATATTGATTCTAGTCATGCTGTTACATAAATTTTCCCATAGTTTTCCTTTTGTTTGTAATATATTATCTTCTTTTATTTTTTGATTATATGTTGATATAATTATTCTTTTGATACAGTGATAACTTAGTTTGGTTCAAATGAATTTGACCTAATTTTACTGCCTATTTTGGCTAGAAAGTCAGCAGTTTGGTAAAAAAAAGTAAAAATATACAAAAACCAGTTATCAACTGATCCTGTTACACCAACCTGCATTTCCTTATTTCTAACATCTGTGAGCATAGCTTCCTTGGCTCCAAGATCCTCTGTAATTGTTGCCAATTCATCATTCTTCTTTGTTAGATTGGCTTTTGTTTCCTGAAGTTCTTCCTGAAGCTTATTGATAGTTTGGTTCAAAGATTTTATTTCCTCTGCACGTTTCCTCAACTCTTCCAAATGCTGAGCATTCTGACGCTGCAAAGATGCCACCTAGAATGAAAACAGAAGAGAATTCCATTCAAATCAGACAATAGAATGGCAATCAAAGAAAGAAAACTGCATTAGAATTTTACATTTTAAAAGAGTTACAGCTTCAGTGTTACATAAACCACTATTACTTAGGACAGTAACCAATAATATTTGGAAGCTTACGATGAGCTCAATTCTGTTGTTATGCATCATAATTGCAAGGTGTTATGCACATACTACAGATAAAAATAAGTTAATTATTAAGCTTTTTAAGCTTATATTTCTGAACCTCTTATGACTGTTAATCTTTGTACTATATACAGATGGACTAACTTTTGACAATCCAATAAGATTCAAATTATGATAGGTATATGAGATGTAGCAACTGATTATTGAATACTATCGAAGGAGACAAGTAATAGATGCAAAGAACATTAGGTCATTTCAATATTTGTGAAGATATGGATGTCAACAGAACTTTGTTAAGCAGGAAACGATCGTGCCTTAAATGCTATTTAAGCTCGATCTATGGCAAACAACTATCAAGGTATAGTGTACTTAGGAGAGGAAGCACAAAAACAGTAAACATTCTATGCTATGCCCATCCCATCATGTTAATTGATTGGACTGTTGTCGTTGAAAGTGGAAGCAGCATTAACGTCAGTTCTGAGAAGGCATTTGAATGTGGAGTACTGATAAGGCCTGGAAGTGCACAGTGAATGTGAGTTCGTCTTTTCCAAAGGCAAGATAAGGTAAAATATCAACCACTTCAAAATTTGTTATGAACGTCTGTACATATACTCTGGACTAGCAGTGTGTTCATTTCTTTATCCATAGGGATGTAAAATGTATTTCACACAGAATGAAACGATCAATATGATCTTAATTTAAGGAGAATACTGTCAAAATTGGAAAGCAGCACAGAATTTGTATGGAGAACAGTTTCCTAAACATCAGCATTTCTCCCATCAATCCTTTATTAATATTAAAATATAAAATCACACCATTGGAAGCCTTTCTGCAAGGAAAAGGTTCAAGGTAGAAGCGTAACACATGGAGCAGAAGTTGCAGTACTTGCAGCAGTTGCAGTAAATCCACATGACAGTAGTAGGAACTTGGAACAATAGATTTGAATAAGTCAAACAAGTGCACTACATATTCTGCAGACATAAATTTCACCCATTCCATATCGCACTCTATCAAGAGCTGCACAGCAACAACTTTCAAATATGTATGCACTACTGCAGTGGGTTCTGCAGCAAGGACATGTTTCTCCAAGGAATATTCTTTTCAGTAATAAAACATCCTTTACAAACCATGTGAACATTTATCTCCATAATATGCACTGCTAGGCAAAGAAAATCTGCAATGGCTTCATGAAGTTGAAAACCAACATCAGTGCAGTATCAAGTATGGAATGAGATCATTGGACAACACATTATTGGGCCCTATTTCTTGGATGGTGACCAGAACAGACAAAATACACAGGCATTTCTTGATATGCAAGTTATCTGAATTGTTGGAAGACGTGGACCTGGATTTACATTAAAATATATTCTACCAGCATAACAGGTGTCCTGCATATAATTACCACACTGTAAGAGATGCATTTGGTCAATTTCCAGATCATTAAATAGGAAACCGCAGTCATGTTAAGAGGTATCCAACACACTCGCCTGAACTAACACGTTATCTAAAAAAAGTTATATAGGTATCAGCAGGTTCCAGCAATAACAGAAGACATGAAGCTGTGAATTATCAGATTTGTGGGCTGCCATAGCTCCAGACACATTGGCAGCTTTTCTCAGTGATGACATATGCCCAAGAATGTGTCAACTCCAATGGTCATCACTTTGAACACATTCATCAAAGGATCCACTGTGAGTGAAGTATGTTCATTTATCAAGTAGTATTTATGTTTTTCAGAAGCTTTAAGATTATGTTCTTTGTTTCATACATTTCCATGAGTATAACAGTATTCTAAATTAGTCACTTGGCTTTTGTCATGGGAAGGACATCAATGGCAGTGGAAAATGCAACAGGTTTCTACTTGAAGAAATTGGGTTGACATTCATGTCTTGCAAATACTGAAGTAAATAAATATTCTTTACATTTGCACACCTTGCATACCTATCCTGATTCAAAAGTTATTGGATTGCCAAAGTTGGATGCTCCACCTTGTATATAAAAACTACAGCCGAAGTATTTACAACACACTGGGTAATGTTTTAAAACATCTACTTTTGAGTAACAGCAGCTTTACTCCTATTACCATAGGAACTGTAACACTGAACAATGGAAGTGTCTTTGTGAGTTGGATGCCGAAGTTGTCAACTGTGTTCCTGCTAAATGCAAAGGTATTGTAGCAGCATGTGTTGATAAGTGAGTACGCAACAATGGACTGAGGGGCAGTCCTCAGTATGAAGTGTTCAACATTATTAATACTTTGATCTAGAACAGGCCATATAAGCAGACATATAAGAAATCACAGCACAGAGACTGCATATCATTCATAGAGAAGTATGAGACTTGTTTTCAAGACATTAACACCACATCCCAGTATACAACAGCATGTATATCACAATTGTTGGGAGTACTAAATTTGTATTTGGTGTGAATATTCCTTTCATTACCTTTCATCTTCAATATACTTTCTAAGAGCTTTACTGTTTGGGGTAAATTTTGAATTCCAAGTTCAAAAACCTTAAGCAAAAATAACTACTCAAAGACTCAAATATACTAATTTGTAGTGTGGGACTAATGCAAGCCCCTGGTTGTTGAAGAAAATGTTCGCCATTTTACATTTTAAGTCTTAAAGCTTCTAAATAAGGTTGAAGCCTGGAAGAAAATGTTGGTCATTTTACATTTTAAGTCTTAAAGCTTCTAAATAAAGTTGAAGCCTGGAATAGGAGGGCACAAAGGTAATCTGTAAATGTCTGAAGAGGTAAAAAGAGGAACTGCTAAAACAATAAGAGTTACACTACAAGATATGACACTGTGATATGCCTAACTTGCTATGACTTGCTAGTTGAAATTGAAAGATGAAGCATTGCTGGGTAAAAGCAAATTACTTTGCACAAACATTTTAAATTACAGCTATTCTTCTCTACTAAAAATGTTGTATTTTGTTTATATTAATTTTCTTCTTGTTAATAGTTTTAAATAACTGGGAGCATACTAAATGTGCAATTAACAAAGAAAATATTCTTACACTTGTAGCAGAAAAACAGCACCAGCCATCATTATGTGATGCTAACCAAATTGCTGAATGAAATACTGTAAGAGGCAACATCACTTGCAAAATACAAAGAATTACCACTAAGAGATTACATTTTGGATCCTAAATCAGAAAGCATTTGCAAAGCATAATTTAAAATGGCAGTCTTAATCCGATAATATTAACAAATTAACCCTAATGAAAACAATGTATTACCTCCACCAAGTATAAAATTAATTTATTAATAAAGTGGCAAATACAATAAAATTAACAAAAACTGACTGTTATACAGGTGGCTGTATTTATGCTTCTAATATCAATATAGAAGCATGCAGAACAGATAAATAAAGCTCTGAAAATGTCCTGTGATGAAAGAGGAATTTTTAGAATTTGAACGTGTAGAAAACTAATCCCTTAACCTTAAAAAGTGATATGAATATTGGGAAAATGTTTTATGTACCTGCTCTTCAAGTCGTGATTTATCTTGACGAAGAGTTCTTGCCTCTTCCTGCAACTTTTGGTGAGCTTCCTTTTCTGCAGTCAACTGCCTAGCTAGTGATTCTCTCTCTTGCTGCAGTCGTCGCCAGTCTTCTGGACTGGCCTTACTTGTTCTTTCAATGAGAAAGTTAACCCTTTGCCTCAACCTAAGAAACACCATGTATTAAGTTGTAAATTAATATGCATAAACATATAATAAATGTGAAGAGAAAACTGAAGCAATTATATAGCATATAATATATAATTTTATATTATCTCTTATATAATATATAATCTAATATTATCTTTAATGATAATATTCAAGGTATTAAGGGTATGCGTAAGCAGACCAATAGAAACTTCCTGATTTTAAGCTGAAACATAAGTTCCTGTACCATTTTCCTCTAAAGTGCATGGCTGCATAAATAAAAAATAAAATTTGTCAAAGTTTTGATTGTAAATATATTTATTTCTGCAATTAAAATGAGGTAGAGCTAGAAAAGATGGGTTATTTGGTCTTTATCATATGTTGCTAAAATGATTCCTTTAGCCACAAAATGATATGAAAGAACTGGATTCCTGTATGTCTATTGCAATAAAGTCGCAGGCTTATGCTTGGCAACCCCATAACATTGGCATGTGTTTGGAGCGGAAGGTGAGGAATGTAAACAGAACTACCTGCCACAATACTTGGTAATACAGTAGGTCCAGTCAGTGTTTCAGATGTGTCTAATGCACTCAGAACTATGGCAGTCTACAAATCAAAAGCATGCTTCTTGATTGTGGCAAAGCCAACTGGAACATTGATGAAGTGCAGCACTTGGGATAAGTTTCCCAATAAAATTCCAAACCCAAGAGTTATAGCAAAAAGAGTCCAATGGAGCATATTTTGAGCATCTGCTGTAATTAGACATCTTGTTGACATTGCAGTTATTGACCATTAATAAATTTGATTTAATTTTACACGATACATCTGAATGAGGTATTTACATAATTATAGCTGCCACATTTTAAGTTGGTGATTGACGTTTACTGCCACGTGGTAACAAGCTGCAAAAACCAGAAGGGTTAAACAAGTCACTGACACAGCACTGCAGTCGCCTAGCAAACAGCAATCCACCAATCAAAAGTAAGTTGTTGCCATAGCAACCTGGCACACTTATCCTACATTGCGAGCTCTATCACATTACACTGTGTGCTTTATGCATGACACTTCTATCAGCATGTTGAGGTTTGCAGTAAACAGAGCATGACGCTCTTCTATCAGCATGCCTAGGTTTGGAGTAAACAGCACGGCTATCATTCGCTTATGAATCAGCGGTATCAGAATACTGTCATTCATTACTCTTTAGTATGAGATGGTATGTGTTGTTGGAAGGGAACAGGTATGGATTTAGTTTCAAAGAATTTATTATGAAGTTTTCTGGGTTCCTTCCTAGTTCAGGGTTTCATCTCAGACTGCTTTGTTTTTCTCTTCCTTTATTACTTGTTGCCTTCCCTTCCTGTATGGAGTTTCACATACACAGGCGTTTCCCTACATACGTTGCTTAGTTTTACATTAAGCAGATCTCATCACCTGCATATCACGCCGTCTTCCTAAACCCACTGCCTCCACTGAATTCCTGACATTGACTTGTCTCCCACTTTTCCAGATAACAATAAACCTTCCCTTTTGAGGTCAATGACCAACTCTCTTTAGTTCTAACATGAATAACTCTTACGGTATTTATATATAATTGATAAAATTACATCAGAAAAAGGTCACAAAATTCTTTAGACTTCCTCACTACCATTGCCATTTTAATGCAATAGAGTGGATTTGAGCACAAATAAAGGGATATATAGCATGCAACAATAAAGATTCCATTATAACATCTGTTATAAAACTAACAGAAGAAGCAATAGCAAAAATAAGCACTAAAAATCGGGAAGATGCTGTTTGGCATACAAAAAAGTTATAGTGGCAGCATAGGAAAATGAAGGTAACCTCCCAAGCAAGTTGCAGCAGCTGACAACAAGCATAAGAAAAGCAGTAGTAAAGACAGCAACAACTCTCAGATAAGCTGCATATTCCCATTGGAATAGAATGCATCATTCTGTGCAGGTATGGCTCTATTGTTTCTTTAAATCTGGACTGTAGCTAACAATTTATTTTTTGGCCATTCCAAGGATTTCATATGTTGTAATTAGATAACTGTGCACTTAAGAAATGTGCACACAGTCTTGCGATGAATACCGCAGTATGCGAACTTCAGGAATATGTGTGTGTGCATTAATGCAACTGAACTTCCCCTACCCATCATTTTCACTGTCTAGCATGTGGAGCGGGGCAATAAAGTGCCAATGCTATCTCCTTTCCAACTGTCAATCACCAACTCATAATGCACCCACAATAATAGCTGTTTGTTATCCTTGATCAACTTATGGGCTGTTTTTATGCGGCTTTTAGTTTAGGTCTTGTGAATACAATTGAACAGCTTAAAACGAAAGCACCCCACCCCTCGTTACTAGCAGTAGCTGATAAACACACAGGCAAGTGGCAAACCAGTTTTCAAGCTCTGGCCTTGTTTAGACTTTCACCCTTGCAGGTGTGAATGTATGCTTGGCCGCAAATCAAAACAATAACATTAAGCTCTGAGATCCTACCTTGTTGCCAGACTGTACAAACAGTGTATTCAGTAGTGTTCAATTACCTCCTTTATTTTTCAAGATAGATTACAATGATCTCCCAGCTCGCAAAATCTGCGCACTCATACCCCTAACACCCTGTATAATTATCAAAGATTAGTCACTTAAATCATTATGATTAATTATAACTCGTGAGATGTGAATAACTTAGTTGTACTGGCTTCACAATACATTAACATTAGAGATAGAAATTCAGTCTGAATGATAGTTGAAGGCAGGCACACAAGAAATATGCTCTAAGGTTGATAATTTTTGTTGCATATTTACTACAAATTTTATTGAAAAAACTTGTATGTATCCCAATTTATATTCTGTCAGAATAAACATCAGCTACCTGCTAAGAAAATAGTAGTAATAATAATAATACTTACCTTGCTGCTTCTCCTCTGAGAGCTGTATTTTCTGCAACCAATGATTCATATTTAGCATTTAGATCACTGTGGGTTTGCTTCAAAGGTGCCAGCTCTGTCGAAAATTTCTCCACCTGTTCTGAAAGTTCTCGCACTTTCACCTGCAATCCATCCCGTTCTTCTCGCAATATTCTGTTGCTATCTGTTATGGCATTTAATGTTTCCAGTTTTCTCATCAACTCAGAATGCTTTGTAGCTGTAATGGAAGTTGAATCCATTTTTTCCTGTTCTGCTGCTAAAGCTTTATTTGCTTCATTCAGCTGCTTCTCTAGGTAATTCACCTGTGTCTTTAGACGCAAGTTTTCTGCATGTACTACATCAAACTTAGTAATTGCTATATCCTTCTCCCTACGTAAATATTTCATAATTTGAAGCAACTGCTCTGAAGATTTGGCATCCTCTTCAGTAAAGGAGGTATTCAATGATGAGGATGAGGTATTCAATGATTTATTTCCCTTTGATGTTGGAAGCTGAGCTTGCAGAATCGCCATCTGTGACCCCAAAGCCTGAATTTGGTCATGCAGCAAGGAATTCTGTGAATCCAGGTTTTTTATCTGTTCTCGGCATTCTTCCATTTCCTTCTTTAACTGCTCTTCTCTAGCCTGCCAACCCACTTGTCCTTCTTTCAGATCATTTTCTGCCTTTTCCTTCTCTAGTCTGATATTGGCAACTTGTGACTCCAATTCTGCAAATTTCTGTTTGACTGCAACAAGTGTCTGAATGTCTTCTGAATGAAGGACAACCTGTGGAGAAAACAGTACTCCAGTTTAATGAATATTTATCAATTATCAATATTTTACTTGAAAATGCACATAGATTCCTTACATCTAAATACAATTGAGCATATTCAATTTCTGAGTTTGATTTATGAGTGACTCATAAATCAAACTCAAAAATGAAGAATACTTCACTGTTAATAATGCTTCTGCTTTTAATATTTATGAGCATATTCAAATTTAAAGGTACCTTTTAATGAAATTTTTAACAGCAAAAAATCAAAAGATGAACTTAGAAATTTCTTAACAATTGTCTTTTAAATTTCAGAAGTGCACACAAAATAGACTTTGGTACTAGAAACGTAAACAATTACATAAAAGCACACAAAGAAGCACCATTCATAGTGTGACTTATACACTAATTAATATCTCTCTCTACAGGAACAGGGGAATTACGAGGGAGGACCCAAAAGAAGCCGGACTCCGAGGGCGCTGCCACTCGTAGACGTAGTGCAGGGTTCTCCCACTAGATGGTGTTAGTAGAGACCTTCATGAAACAGCTGTGCAGACGGCGTCAGTGAAGAGCTGAACGTGCAAGTGTGGTATTGTGTTTCTCTGACTGTTGGCAGGTTACCTCTGCGAAGTCGTTATGGCAACTTTAAAAGAACAAAGAGTGTGTGTGAAATTTTGTTTCCTGCTTAAAAAACTGCAACGGAGACACACCAAATACTTCAGGAAGCTTACCAGGAGGACGCTATGAGCTGCACACAGGTTTTCGAGTGGTTTGGGTACTTTGAACGTGGTGAGATGTGTGTTGAAGACCAAGCTCGTTCTGGACGCCCATCAACATCACGAAATGAGAACATTGAAAAGGTCCGCCAAAAGATCAAATGAGGATCATCGCCAAACGATCGACCAAATTTCAGCAGCAACAGGAATCAGTTGGAGCTCGTGCCAACAGATTTTGAGGGAGGATTAGCACATGAGACATGTTGCTGCTAAATTTGTTCCGCGCCTTCTCACAAGGAAGCACAAAACCATCCGCATGAACGTGTGTCAGGACTTGAAAACAGAGATTGCACGTGATCCAAACTTCTTGAACAAAGTCATTACAGGGGATGAGAGTTGGTGTTACGGGTATGATCCAGAAACCAAGCAAGCGTCAAGCCAGTGGAGGACTCCTAACTCTTCCAGACTAAATAAAGCAAGGCACGCGAGGTCAAATGTGAAGACAATGATCATTGTCTATTTTGATGTTCGTGGCATTGTGCATCGGGAATTCAGAACCCCTGGCCAGACTGTTAACCAGCACTTTTACTTGGATGTTTTAAGGCGTCTGCAAGAGGATGTGAGTAGGAAAAGCCCGGAACTTTGGCGATCAGATGACTGGTTTCTGCATCACGACAACGCTCCAGCACACACGGCCTTATGAGTAACCCCCTATTTGGCACCTCAGAGGTGGTCTGTCATTCCCCATGCTCCGTATTCGCCGCACCTAGCCCTGTGCAACTTTTTTCTTATTTCCATGAATGAAAAAAATGCTAAAAGGGGAGCATTATGATGATGTGGAGGCGGTAAAAACAGCTTCACAAAGGGCATTGGACAAAATCAAACTTGAAGAGTTCCAAACATGCTTCCAACAGTGGGAAAAGAGAATTTGACAAGTGCATCGCATGTAATGAGTATTTTGAAGGTGACTGAAGTAATTTTGTAAAAAGGTTCATCAATAAAGTTTTTATGACAACAATCTGGTTTCTTTAGGGTCCCCCCTCGTACTTCAAAGGAGATAAAGTTGATGATGAATAAAGATTCTTTAAGAAAACATAAAATTCCAGTTACTCTTCAATCACACCTCATAGGTTATTTATTATTCATTGGCTAACAAATTTCTTTAAGGGGGGGAAGTATGTGAGAGTGTAAGGTTACAAACAATTGGCAATAACTCTTGTAGTTTTTAAGATAATATAATGAAACTTGGTATAAACATTGAAAACCTAACTATGCATCAACTTTGAAAGTTTGAAGCTATTTCCTGCAATATTAAGAGCACCATTGCAATAACAAAAAAATTAAATAATTACCTTTATGCACAATCTCTAATATTTTAACATAGTAATTGTAAAAAAACTTTGTGAACAAGTTCCATAGGTAGTGATAAATCCTCTCCAACAACATTCTGATTAAGGTACAAGGGTGGTTCAATAAGTAATGCAACACATTTTTTTTTCTGAAACAGTTGTTTTATCCAGCATTCAAATACACCATGTTACTCCCCAATATTTCAGCTACACACATTTTTTTTCAATGTAATCACCGATCAATGATACAGCTTTATGCCACCCTGAAATGAGGGCCTGTATGCTTGCATGGTACCATTCCACTGGTTGATGTCGGAGCCAACGTGGTAGTGCATCAATAACTTCATCAGTCGCGTAGTGCGTCCCACGGATTATGCTCTTCATTGGGGCAAACATAGGGAAATCCGACGGTGCTAGATCGGGGCTGTAGGGGGGAAATGAAATGAAATGTGTAGTGTTTAACGCCCGCTTTTACTACATATGGCATTTTACTACATATGGCACCGCAGGCGATGACACTGATGATACATGAGATGAAGATGGAGCACCGGTGGAATGAGCTGGCGGGGGAAACCGGAGATCCCGGAGAAAACCCTCCCCAGTGCCGTGTTGTCCACCACAAATCTCACTTTGCGGTCGCCTGGGATCGAACCCGGGCCGCCTTGGTGAGAGCCAAGCGGTCTAACCACTGAGCCACGGCGCAGCCATGTAGGGAGGATGCGGAAGAATAGTCAACATAAGTTTTGTGAGCTGCTCTCGGGTGCGAAGACTTGTGTGAGGTCTTGCGTTGTCATGGAGAAGAAGAAGTTCGTTCGGATTTTTGTGCCTACGAACACGCTGAAGTCGTTACTTTAATTTTCTAAGAGTAGCACAATACACATCAGAGTTGATCGTTTGACCATGGGGAAGGACATCAAACAGGCATCCCAGAAGACTAGCCATGACTTTACCAGCTGAGGGTATGGCTTTAAACTTTTTGTTGGTAGGGGAATGGGTGTGGTGCCATTCCAGTGATTTCCGTTTTGTTTTGGGTTCTAAGTGATGAATCCATGTTTCATCACCGGTAACAATGTTTGACAAAAAACATCATCCTCATGACGAGCAAGCAATTCCGCACAGATCGTTTTCCTTTGCCCTTTATGATCTTCGGTTAGACATTGAGGGACCCAGCGGGAACAAACCTTTGAATATCCCAACTGTGAACAATTGTGACAGCATTACCAACAGAGATGTCAAGTTAAGCACTGAGGTGTTTGATTGAGATCTAGTGATCATCTTGAATGAGAGTGTTCGCACGCTCCAACGTTGCAGGAGTTACAGCTGTGCATGGCCACCCAGCACGCGGGAGATCAGACAGTTTTGTTTGATCCTGCGGTGATGATGACACATGCTTTGCCCAACAACTCACCGTGCCTTTGTCCACTGCCAGATCACCATAGAAATTTTGCAAGCGCCTATGAATATCTGAGATGCCCTGGTTTTCCACCAAAAGAAATTCAATCACTGCCAATTGTTTGGAACACACCTCCGTTACAGATGCCATTTTAAAAGCTCCGTATAGCGCTGTTACCTATCGGAAGTCAATGAAACTTCACGAGACAAAGCAGAATGTTTGAAAATGTTCCACAAGAAATGTCAGGTTTTTCCAACCAAAATTGGCCAAGAAATCACATGTTTTGCACTACTTATTAAACTCCCCTCGTATTAGGTTTTTTAATGCAAGATTTTCAGTTCTGGTTGGAAAAAAAAATACCTCGATACCAATCAATTTCTGGTATGTGTAATCATGAATATTGCAATTTTTAAAATATCAAAAAAGTGCTGGACATGATTGTTTATTGTACACTTTTAGAGGAGACTACCAAGTTTCACAGCTCTAGAACAAGTGGTTCTAGAGAAAAGGTACACTCTTTGTGGAAAAATGTGATTTTCTAGAAAGCTGCGTTGAAAATAACGTGAGGTATGACCTCTTTTCATCCAAGTGAAATCACAGGAAACTCATAAATCAGTTTTTATATCATCTTTATTTAAATTAATTGCCTTTTTGGAAGAAGCTGCTAACCTCTCTTCACATTCAATTCCAGTACGTCAGAAGAAAGCTCTTATGCTCAGAAAATCTGATTACATGAGAAGGCATATGCACCAAACCACGAAACAAGTTTGCCCACTCTCTACCTAACCCAAGCACCTCATGGCATATGTTAACCTTACATTTGCTTCATATATGCTGTTATTTTTGTTAAAGTCTGAAATGTTACATCACATTTAAAGTTTTCACAATATAGGTGCAAAGTCGAAATAATTCCAAAACATACCTTTTCATCAAAAAATTTAATATATTTGGCACCACAGTTAGCACAAGCACATGAATCACTAATCATGTCTATAAGAATTTTTATATCAATCACTCTAAAACCACTTGAATGCTCATTCTTCCTGCTTTTAGTGTGCATGTCGTCATAAATGTCACCATCAATTTTTGTTCCTAAAGCACTGACATTTCCAGAGCTACAAGGTTTATTATATGGTAGGATTTTCATAATCTTTCTTCTTATAGTACACTTGTTTAACTTTTGTACGTAAAATACAATATTTAGAAAACTTTCTGAGCATTCTCCCTTGTCTGCAAGAAAGGACTATCAAATTCATAGTAGAAAAAGAAACCAATGGACAACTCTTTCTTGGATCTAAATATCAGGAATAACACAAAAATAAAATTTGGAATTTACAGGAAACCACCACATTCAGAAAACTACATAAAAAATAATAGCTACAACCCAATTATACATAAGTATGCAATAATAAACAGCCTTACACACAGACTAGTCAATATTCCCATGGATGAAGAAGAATACTTCAAAGACCAAAAGCCATACTACACATACCAGAAGAAAATGGATACAACAAAAGTCTGGTGTTTAAGAAAATTAGAAAAGCTAAACTAAAGAAAATCTTTAAGAAAGCAACCACATGTACAAAAGAAAGAGAAAGCAACAGCATATTCAGTTCATTCACATATCACCCAAAAACATTTAATAAATTTAAAAAGATCTTTAAGGAACAAAATATAATCTTGGCACCTACTAATGGACATTCAATTTTAAAATTGCTAAATTCAAAAACAAAAGATGAAATCCCATCAGTTAACAGATCCAGAATATACAAAATAAGTTGTAAAAATTGTGAAAAATGCTAAATAGGTCAAACTAAAAGAAATCTAAAAACCAGAGTCAAAGAGCGCTTTAGAAACAACAGATTGAAGCAAGAAGAAAAGTCAGCAGTAGCATTTCATTTTTGGAACGAAAATCATGACATTGACCCAAATCCAAAATTATTAAAAGGAGTGATAAACCAAAATAAACTAAAAACATGGGGGAACATATTCATATGGAAAAATAAGGACTGCGTAATGAACTTTGAAATCCCACCAGTAGATAATTTGACAAAGACGTTCATAGTTCCACCACCAGAGAGAGGAGGGCAGACAACAGCAGATGCTAGTTGGAGAGAGGTTGAAAATGGAGGCAACAGCCTTTGAAACTAGTCCCTCAATAATATAAAAAAGTAAGTGACGAGTGTCAATAAACCAACTACAAATAGTTTTTATGATTGAATACATGTGTTCTGTTATTTGTAAACAAAGAAACTGGAAATGCGCTGGCTGCCATGTTCCCACAACCATCTACACACTATCAACAGCCGTTCCCAGCATTACGACTGAAAAAATCCTCACAAAATAGGATGTACTGCTCTATGTGTGCAAGTTGGTCTTTAAAAAGTGGGAATGGCAAGTGCAAACTTAACAAAATATATTTTTTAACTTACTTCTAGTTTAACTTCATGTTTAAATTCATGGAACATGTACTTTAAATCATGCCCAGTACAATCAGAAAAAAAAAGGAAAAAAAAAAGAAAAAGAAAACCTTTCATCACCCATTTAACAGTTGAGAAGAGACATCAGGCAATCTAGTTACACATGGTTCATACTAACCAATGACCAAATGGGTAGACCAGAAAAAAAAAGCAGCATTTTTTTGCTTATGTTCTACAAGATTAGGCACAGTAGTTTAAAGGCGTTTTGACATTAAATAACAACAAACATACAAAAAAGCAAATAGACGCCTTACTTACCTCATGTGAATACTTTTCCTCAGCTGCTTTCACTGCTCCTGAGAGGGACTCAAGGTCAGATTTTGTTTGGTCTAAATCATTCTTTGTTTGAGCTAATTCTGTGAGAGCTGACCTCAATTCATCACGGCACTTAGCAAGTTGAGCATTCAACTCTATTGTAGACTGACTTGTACCAGTAGACAATTTTGTCATTTGTGAGGTCAACTCTGACACACGTTTCTTAAGCACATCCTCCGAAATCTTAGCTTCTGCTAATTTCTTTTCGGTAACTTCTTTGTACTGTTCATGTTTGGCTGTTGCTTCTAACAACTGTTTCTCTGTGCATGCAGAAATTTCAGAATACTGTTTAACATGCTGCTTTGCAGCAACCAACTGCTCCTGTGTTGATTTCAATTCTGTTTCTACCTGCGCATATTTCACTTCTAGTTCCTTCATCTTTTTGGCCAGAACTTCTGCCTCAGTTAGTGTTTTTTGTACTGAGGGTGGTGCAGAAACCTCTTTTATTCTCTTGTTCAGCGTTTCAATTTCTGTTTTCTTCATGGCCAATTCCTCCCTCACTGAACTGAGTTCTTCTCTAAGTCTTGCTGCCAGATTAGCCTCTTCCTCTTGGCGTTTCTTGGCATTTTGTACTTGAAGCTCCTGGTGGGATGCTAGCTCTCTGAAACGATCTTGCTCCTCCTGCAACCTTTTCCGTAGAGCACCACATTCTCTAAGGGCATCATCTAGTCTGCTCTCTAGTTTTGCCTTTCCTTCAACCTCTGATCGCTCAAGACTGTTCTTAATTAGTTCAAGATTTGCACGTAGAATATTCTGACTTTGTCTTTCTCGCATAAGCACTTCCTTCTCTTGCAATAACCGTGCCTCTGTTATCTTCATTATATTATACTGTTCCTTCAGGTTATCCATTGCCACTTGTGTTTTGGCAAGTTTTGCTTCTGCTTCAAGTGATGCATTTTGGAGATGTACTATAGACTGTTCATGCTTTGCTATAGTAGTACTATAGCTTTTGTTTTTTTCCTCTAGAGCAAGAATTTGGCTTTTGTACACGCCTGTGTTAGTACTAAGAATTTTAAATCTTTCTTCATTATACTCTGCTTGTGAAAGAAGCTTGGCATTCTGAGTTCTCAGTTCCCTCAATTCCAAACGCATGTTATCCAATTCTTCAGTTAAAAGTCGTTCATTTGTTTGGCGCTCAATGCGATATGTTTCAGATTCCTCCTTCAAATCTTTCAATGCTTTCTCAGTCTCTTCTAGCTTATTTCTAAGCTGCTTTATTAGTTTATCCTTTTCAGTCTGACACAATGGTGATGTATTACTAGAAGTAATTTGCATTTCTTTAGGAGGGTTTTCAGAAGATGTCTCCATCTCTTGTAGTTCAATTTCTTTTCCCAGTACTTTCCCAACATGTTGCTCATACAGCTTGCGGTATGTGTCTCGCTGTCGCTCTAAGGTTTCTGACAGTTTCTGTGCTCTTTCAAAAGCTTCTTTGTATTCAGTAGCAGCATCCTTAGAGGAACGTAATTCTGCTTTTAACTGATCAATATTCATAGCATCTTTCTCTGCTTCCTTTTCCTCCTGCTTACTACTTAGCTCTCTAACTAAGACTAAGAGCTTTTCATTATTGCTCTGTAGCTCCTGAATGCTTCTGAAAGTGACAAGTCTCTGAGAGATTACTTCAGATGAACTGGTAATTTCACAAAAGGAGTGATCTGTTTCAGAATGCCTGACTGCAGTTCCACTGCGTGCTTCCTCCACTTCTTTGAGAAGAAAGCATACTTGCTTTGATAAATCTATAATCTGTTGCTTCTGTCTTTCATTTTCTCTTGTAAGATGAGCTGCAGTTTTTTTTGCCTCTGCAGATTCTTGGCGTGACTTACTGTATTCAGCAAAACTTTCATTTAACTTCTGATTCAACAATGCTATGTCATTTACAGCCTTTTGGTATTCTTCTTCCCGTTTCCTTAGCATAGGAGCTTTGTCTTCTATCTCCTCAATAATGGTTTTGATGTATAAGTTCAGTTTACGGTTTTCTTCTTTTTCTTTACGAAGTTCCTCTGAAACAGTTACATATTGATGATACATTTGGGTCAATGTAAGGCCAGATTTGATGAAACGACTTGCAGCTGCAGCAGCAGGTGAATAGTTCTCTATAGCAGTTTCCAATGTTTCTTGCCTTACAGCCTTTACAAGTTTATTTGCATTATCCAGTTCTTCTTTAAGATTAGTTATACATTCTGTCTTCTCATTAGACTCCTTTTCAAACTGTAGTTCTTGTTCTCTCTTCTTTTTCTCTAATTCTCCATAATTTTTTGTGGCATCCAAGAGCAACTGCTGCAATTCTTCAACTGCACCCTCTAGTTCATTTGATTTTGCAGTAGCTTCAGCACTCATTCCTAAAACATAATATATACATGTAACTGCAAAGGAGAAATGAAACAAGAGGAACATATCAGAAAATTATAAAAAGAACAAATGAAAACACACATGCAATTACTTTTATAGTTTACCATCAACAAAGTGACAAAGCTGATTATACAAAAGCAAAGGAATGATACAAAGATACAGAAAACAAAGTAAAAAAACTTAAAATTAAATCACTGAAAAATATAGCTTCCATCGTAACAGACTCTCAAGCATATCTTCATATACGTAAAATATGAAGCTATTAACAGTGAAGCAAACAAATATATACAAATACAACAATATGTAACTTAAAGCTTCACTTATCTTTATCTTATAAGAAATGATGACATTCATCTTATAAATTGTTTGGTATCAGGTTTGCATGGAAATTCTTCCACATCCTCAGTCGGAATCAACAAAACTGTCATCATTACAAATGCTAGATGTTAATATGTTCTTGTTTGTACTACCAAAATCTGAAAATAAAACAAATTTAAAAACAAAATCGACTGTCAGTATTTCAAAATACATTACATGATATCGAGATTTAACTGTATTGGAACACCACAGTGAAGCGAAAAATTATTAATTTTTAGATGAGTCGTATTTATTACACATCTGCTTCACTTTCGTACCTATTTTGAGGACATGTTTCGCAAATCATCGTTTGCATCTACAGCACTTATGCGACTAAAGCTTGATCCAGTAATGTGGGTAATTCTGGGGTTGCTGCTGCCATCTGTTGATTTAGTGATGAACTTAAATGTGGGATTCTCTTCTGGCGGGATTTCAAAGTTCATTAGTTGGTTTTTATGTTTTTCTATGTATATCCTCTCCCATATGACGAGTTCACTATGTAATTCTGTGCTATCTTCAATTTCATGATTTTCAGACCAGAAATGAGCTGCTATTGCGGACTTATCAATATTTTTGTATCTTAAGTGCCTGAAGTGTTCTTTCTTCCTAGTGCCTATGTTTCTTTTTGTCCTCCCTATGTAAATTTTTTCACAGTCTTTACACTTAATCTTGTAAATGCCTGACTTTTCCTCTGGTTTTATCTTATCAGTATTATTACCGTGAAGTAGGTTTTTAATGTTGTAATTGTTTTTTGGTGCCAATGTTATACTGTATTTCTTGAATATTTTTGGAACTTTTTTGTGGCCCAGGGGTGGTAAGTAAATTTAGAAAATCTAATTTCTTGTTTTATTGGTGTGAGAGCTGTGATCTGTTTTAATCTCTTTTGAAGTTTGAATGATTTTAGTTTTTTATCTACAAGGTTTTTTCCATATCCATTTTTAATTGCAGTTTTTAAGATTTGATGGTATTCGTTTTGATATTCTTGCTGGCTGAGAGGTAGATTTACTAATCTGTGTGTGAGACTGTTGATGGTTGAATGTTTGTGTGGAATTGGGTTGAAACTATTTGCTTTGATGTAATTATCTGTGTGTGTTGCTTTTCTATGGATGCCAAATTCTAGTTTTTCATTGCTTTTTTTTTATTTTAAGGTCTAAAAAAGGTAGAGTACAGTCCTCTTCAGTTTCCACTGTGAATTGTATGCTGGGTTCTTGCAGGTTGAGTAGTTTCAAAGCATCATCTATTTGTTTGTAGGGCACTATTGCAAAGATGTCGTCTACTCACAAAGGAATCATTCTATATAATAAACTCCCAGCTAAGATAAAAAATCTAAATAATAAACATTTCAGAAAAGCTGTAAAAAATATCCTAATAAAAATAATGCCACAGACAATAGATGAGTTTTTGAGAAGTAGAATTGAATAATAAAGTAAATATTATTTTTTTTTGGTAAAAGTTATGTCTATTACAGTCTAGTTTTTGGAAGTGTAATACATTAAAAATTGTGTGACCTAAGTTGCATTATTCTTAATTACTATTGTATTATTATTCTGTCAATTACTATTGTATTATTTAACTACTATTGTATTAATTACTAGTGCATTATTAATTACTATTGTATTCATAATGTTATTGCTCAAAAGAATTGTATTATTCCTACGGGCACAAATTTGACGAAGCCATGAATATTGTATGTTCTTACGGTGAATAAAACTTACTTACTTACTTACTTACTTACTTACGTATCTGTACCATGTTTTAAACATATGAGGGAAGGCTTTAGTTATATGTGTTTTGAAAAAGCTCATGTATAGATTGGCCAAAAATGGTGATAGCGGGCTTCCCATAGCTAGTCCTGAAATTTGTTTATAATATTTTCCATCGAAGACAAAATAATTTTGATGTATACATATTTCAGTCATTGCCAAATATTCTTCTATTGCATTGGCATCTAGGTTTATAGAATTTAGCCATTTTTTCAGTTGAATCAAAAGTTTGTCTAATGGAATGCTAGGGAAGAGGGAGCGGACTTCAAAGGATACTAAAGTGTCATGAGGTTTTAGTTTAAGATTTTGAATTTTTTCTACCAGGTCTAAAGAGTTTTTTATGCTCAGAGTATGGAATTGTGGAAAGGACTGAAATTTTTTGGACAGCCATTTTGCCAGAAGGTAAGTAGGAGTGTTTATATTATTTACAATGGGTCTCATGGGTATGTTGGGTTTGTGTATTTTAGGCAAACCATATAGTCTTGCAAGTTTGATAGTTTTTTGTTCTGCAGTTGTTAAAATTTTACTATTAATTATGGTTTTTTGTACATCTTTTATGCATCGGTTGAGTGGATTAGAATCTATTTCCTGGAATTCTTTTTGTTGTAGTAACTCTAACATTTTTTCTTTGTATGTAGCTGTATCTAAGATTACTATTTTGTTCCCTTTATCAGCCCTTGAGAAGATTACATCCTTTTTCCTTAAAGATTTAATTATCTGAATTTGTTTCAAAAGTTTTCCTGGCTTTTTATTTATTAAGTTTTCCAATATAGGAGCTGATTTTTTCCTAATTATATTTTTGTCCACGGTACATGATGTTTGTTTTTTAAAATAAATATATTTTCCCAAACCATTAAATCTATCGGACCATTTAATTGTTTTAATAATTTAACTTCTGGATTTATTTCATGGTTAAATGACCAAAAATGATCTGCTATGGCCGATTTATCAGTCTGTTTATATTTACGAAACTACACTTACCAAAATCTTTAAAAAAAAATTTGGTATAACTTTAGTTCCTCAAAACAAATATAGTATTAAAAATTTATTGCATTTCTCTAAAAAAGGGAATATTCCTAAAAAAAAAAATCTGGTATTTATCAATTTAATTGTTTTGATTGTGTTAAGTTTATATTGAAAAGACAAAACATAATTTAGAAACCAGAACGAAAGAACATTTTCGTGACATTAAGTATAAACAGACTGATAAATCAGCCGTAGCAGATCATTTTTAGTCCTTTAACCATGAAATAAATCCAGAAGTTAAATTATTAAAACAATTAAAGGGTCCAATAGATTTAATGGTTTGGGAAAAGATATTTATTTAAAAATCAAATATCGCATAATGAATTTTGAAATACCGGCAGTCAATTTTGTTTTTAAATTTGTTTTATTTTCAGATTTTGATAGTACTAACAAGAACATATTAACATCTAGCGTTTGTAATGATAACGACAGTTTTGTTGGTTCCGGCTGAGGATGTGGAAGAATTTCCATGAAATCGCGATCCCTAACAATTTATAAGAAAAGTGTCATCATTTCTTATACGATAAGTGAAGTTTTAAGTTACAAATTGTTATATATATATATATATATATATATATATATATATATATATATATATATATATATATATATTCATATTCTTATGTTAGCTTTTATAAATTATTTCACTGAAATCAGTAGTAGGGAAAGAAGGTATTGCATTATATCCAAAAATCAGATATTAAGGTTTCCCAAAATTGTATATCCTTTAAGCCCACAGAACATGAAACAACTTGGACCCAACAACCTAACTGTCAATAGCCCTTAAACCCCACAACCTCACTCCTCATTCACATGTGCTTCACTCACTGGGGCATTGAACTGTCTAATCACAGTACTTATTGTACATCACAATTGTCACTATCTCACTAGCAGAACACATTGTCTGCACTCAACCTTTTACAAATGACTACTAGGTGGGTCTATTGAGATGTCATTCTATTTTTTCCTTATATTATTGTAAAACTATAGCTAGGATAGAAACTGAGTAAGCGAGCATTTAAACAAAATAATTTGGTGGAAAAATGGAAATTTTACATGAAGATTTTCATTAGATGATTTTATTTTACTTGAGGTCAAACTCAACAGCAATGCATAGAATCAGTTCGTTTAACTTTTGTAATGAGGCACCACTGAAAGACTGTTTGCACAACTTTCACACAGTTGTGCATTCATCATAAATTCATCACACAGTTGTGTATTCATGAAAGTTGACCAAAATCAGTAATTACTGTCGCGGCAACGCACAAAAAATGTTCAGCACAGAGAGATAACAGACATAGTGTATCACGGAGATAAAGAGCCTGCATAAGCAGATAAACATAGCGTGGAGATAAAAGGCATGCCAAAACAGATAGTGAGGTAAATGGAACATTCTAGTGACATCTTGATTGTCTTACAGAACATTCGATTTCTTGTTTGTTACAGAATATTCCGGAAATATCAAGTAATATGAGTAGAGGTATTTAAGGAAGCGATGACTCGCCAAGAAGAAGAGAAAACTGTTGTAAAGACAGTCGTAAACAGGAATTGTAACAAGAATTGTTGTGAACAGTGGAAGTTGAGTAAGATAGTTGTGGTCAACAACCTTGGTAGATTGTTATTGTGTATGTGAAGTAATGCTACTACTGTAAGTGTATTTCTACAGAAATAAAGAACATTTGGAATTTCTGCAACTTGGACTTTTAATTCTATGAACCCACAAAGTCACATTACTCCAAAAACATCAATGTGGTACACAACTTGATTGAAGATCAACATGTGACATATCAAACACAGGCATCTTTAAGAATAATCCAAGTTTGCATTAAATTTTGTATGAACTATTTATTACCTGTGAAAGAAATGTTCCCAACAGATTCTCCATAATTTGACAAACCCCAAACCCAAACGGAAACAAAAACAAAAATACATACACACAAACACAAAAACAACAACAACAATAATAATAATAATAATAATAATAATAATAATAATAATAATAATAATAATAATAATAATAATAATAATAATAATAATAATAAGAAGAAGAAGAAGAAGAAGAAGAAGAAGAAGAAGATGGCGTCAGACGGTGAGAATGTGATTGAGAACGCTCTGAATGGTTTGATTAGTGTGCTGGAAGAGTGCATCAGAATGAGAAGTGATTTGAAGCAGAGGGTTCTAGATGCAGTAAGTGCCATTAGAGTAGAAGCTGCAAAGTTGAGGTTTTTTTGTGTGTGTGCGTGCGTGCGTGCGTGCGTGTAAGTTACGTCCTCCAACGTTAAGTCATATCCGACGGTGAATGAATTGGATGATACGATATGATGCTCATATGAGTCCAGGGTCCATGGAGCTTACAGTTACCCAACATTTGCCTCGAAGGATAAGGGAAAACCCCGGAAAAAACCTTATCTAAGTAACTCACCCTGACCAAGATTCGAACTCGGGACCTCTTGAACGTGAGGCAGACATGCAAAGTTGAGATATATTATAAATGAAAAAAAAAAAAAAAAACGAAAAAAAAAAAAAAAAAACCAAAGTGATTACTGAATTAGAAAGTAAGGCTGGGGCAACGAACTTCATGGTGCATGAAGTCAGACCAGGCTTTGCTACGTTGCAGAGGGTTGCGACATCTGTTGGTTCAACGTCCCACTACCTTCCCGATTGTTCGTTACCTCCTTCTGCTGGTGGGTCGAAGAAGCTTTATGCAGATATAGAATAAAAAGAAGTCAACCACAGAACTGACGATAGGGAAGAGGTTCCCAGAAACTAGTCTTCATCAAAAAACTTGTAAGTGGAGAAAAGTATATACAAGGTTGACTCACTTGCCTAATTTTAGTAGCTTTATGCAGATGTTCTTAGGGATACGTCTAATCAGAACAAGTGATACAAGCTGTTCATTAAATCGAAAAATAATCAAACTGCAGAATATACGAAGACCTAACTCAAGACAAAGTTAAATCCAACTGAATTGAGGGTAGGAATCAATGCACTTAAAACTCAATGGGATAATCAGCTAATGATAGAATCTGAAAACAAGGCAGATTTAGATACCATTTCCAATAAAATAAAAGAGGTATGTGAGGTGGAATTGGAAAGTTATACACCAAAATTGAGAAACATGAAATTGACATTTTCGATGTACCAAATCAAATAATCACTGATAATGTGGTAGAAGCCATAATATCGCAGAACAATGATTTGCACTAAATGAGAACGACATTACAGCCAAGTTTGCTTTTCTAGACAAGAAGAAACATAAGAAGTTAGTCATAGAAGTCAATGCAGAAACAAGGAGACACCTAGCAGAAAAGAAACTCAAATTAGGGTGGAGCATTTGTAGGAGTGAAGATTATTTGTCGGTTACCTGATGCTACAAGTGCAGGAAATATAACCATACTGCAAAGGAAGGTACTGGAAATGTGGTGTGCCCCCTTTGCGCACAAAGTTATGAAGTGTAACATTGTGAAGCGGCCGAGGCAAATTACCATTGTATTAACTGCATCAATTACAATAAGTACAACAAAGCGGCATTGTTGACGTGAATCATTCCTCACTCAATAGAAGTTGTGGTTGCTATAATGTTATGCTTAAGCGGTATATAGAAAGAATAGATTACTAATATGGAAAATCAAAGGAATACAGTTAAGACAACTACGTTGTGTACAGGCTAATATACAACATAAAAGGGCTGCAACAAACAACTTAATTCACATATTGGGTGAACAATGTATAGATATAGCTTTTGTCCAAGAACCCTACATTGTTCACAATCACCTTGCTGGCATACCTAAATCTTTTAGAACTTACGCATGTGGACAGAGGAGGAAATGAGCAATCATCATTGTAAATAACAAAGAAATTGATATACTCCTAATTAAACAACTTTCACATGAAGATTGTGTCATGGTAGAGATGAATTATGGTGATTACAAATTTTATGAAGTAAGTGCTTATTTTGAAATCACACACGAAATCGAAGTTAATGTAAGGGAAACAGAACAAATTGTGAAGCATTCGAAAGGCACAGGATTAATACTAGCAGTTGACAGCAACGCTAGAAGTAAAACATGGCACGATGTCCTAACCAATCAACGGGGATTGATTCTGGAAGAATATATTACCACATCCAATCTTTATATAATAAATAAGCGCTCAGCACCTACTTTTGAATCGACAAGAGGCAGCAGCCATGTTGACCTAACGCTATCCAACACCCTAATGCTGCGGCACATTACACATTGGGAGTGTGGCACACAAGAGAGCTGCTCTGATCGCAAAATTTTAATGTTTAATATTAACCCCGGTAAACAAGAGTACTCAGGCAATACAGGCTATATGGGACTGAGTTATATAATTAACAGTGACAATTTTCAGGCATTCGATGATGAGTTAATAATATGGCTATTAACTTCAAATGTGAAAGCAACAGCAATAACACGGACAAACTGGAGCAAGAAACGTGTGAGAAGATGCAAGATTTTGAAAATATAAATGAATAGTGGACCTTAGTTTTTCAGGAATTACATCAGCATGTCACTCAGCAGTCAAGGTGTCAAAAGCAAGGAGACAAATAAACCACAAACCGGTACCTTGGTGGACAGACGAACTGGCAATACTAAGGAATAGAATCAATGCTCTACGAAGAAGATACCAAAGGACTACCAATAATGAACATCTAAGGAGGGAGAGAAAAACAGCATATTTAAATGGAAAACGAGAATATGAGCATTAATTACAACAAGAAAAAATAGTCATGGAAAACCTTCTGCTCTGTACAAAATGAGATGAAACCTTGGAACAACAAACTAGCATCAGGAAAAGTTAGAACCACTCCAAGATTAACTACAATCAAACACAGTGATAACACATACATGGAAGATACTTGTAGCATTCTAGAACATATGCTTGCACATTTCACTATGGCCGAAGCAGATCATTTTTGGTCATTTAACCATGAAATAAATCTCAAAGTTAAATTAAAACAATTAAATGTTCCCACAGATTTGATAGTATGGAAAAAAATATTTATTTTAAAAAATAAGCATCGCGTAATGAATTTTGACATACCGGCAATTGATTCTGTTTTTATGTTTGTTTCGTCTTCGGATGTTGGTGGTACTGGCAACATGACATAGCAAAAGAGAAAACATGGTAACCGAGATTTCCTTAACAACGGAGTTTATTTAACTGAAGATGAATGCAAGATGCCTTCGAAATCGATTTATTAAAAAGAAGAAAGAAGTATTAACATTAAGTTCTTAACATAAGTGGATTGTAAGTAACAAATATTTTTATTTGTGTAATAAGATAATGTCAAATTTGAAAAAATTTAACTTGAAGAAAGTCCCAGGGGAGGACGGATTAACTAGTGACATAATACTCAGAGCATTTAATGCTTTCCCAAAGCTTTTCACTGCACTGTACAACACGTGTCTCAAAATGGGAAAGTTCCCACAGAAATGGAAACACTCCATCATCATTCCTATTACTAAATCCTGAAAAGCAGACTGCAACAATGTCTCCAAATTTAGACCTATCAGCCTGCTTAACATCGGGAGAAAACTACTAGAAAGACTTATGATAGACAGAATTTTATTCCATATAATTTCTAATGACCTGTTCAATAACAACCAATAAGGGTTTATCCCACAAAGAGGAACAGTTGATACTGTAATGCAATTAAAAGAATTTGAAGAAAACAGTCTGAAACAGAAACAATGCACAATGGTAATAAGTCTGGATGTCCAAGGTGCATTTGATGCTGCCTGGTGGCCCAACATTTTGAAGAACCTCAGAGAACTGAAGTGTCCAAGAAAATTGTATAATTTAGCCGCCAGCTATTTTAGTGAAAGAAAAGCAACTCTTATCAATAAACTACAGCGCAGGAAAAGAAATCCAGAAAGGCTGTCCACAGGGTCATGCTGTGGCCCAGGATTCTGGAATATATTATATAATTCCCTCCTGAATCTACCATTCTCCAATAGAACTGAAGTTACAGCCTTCGTAGATGATTTAGTCATCTTAACAAAAGGAGACTTCAAAGCAGAAGCCGAAAATTATGCAAACCAAGATGTAAAGAAAATATAGAAACTGGCTCTCAACAACAAAATGGTATTCAACAGTAATAAATCCAAAATGATATTTATATCAAGGAAAAGAAGGGGTAACAGGAACGTCAGTATCCTCCTAAATGATAGGATATTAGTCCAAGTAGAGAAAATGAAATATTTATGAATCCACTTGGATAGTAAATTTAACTTCACAGTAGATAAATCTCTGGGAGTAATAAATATGCTGGCAAGAACAGCGAAACTTCAATGGGGTTTGGGTCACAAAGCGCTCAAGACAATTTATGAAGGCGCTCTCATCCCAATCTTAACTTAAGGAGCTCCCGTTTGGAAGGAAGCAGTGCAGAAGCAAAAAAATATTGCAAAATTCAAGCGTGTACCAAGACTCATGAATATTAAGATAGCCACAATGTAAAGAACAGTATCATACAAGGCCTCATGCGTGTTAGCACGAGTAAAACTTATAACAATAGAAGAGAAAAATGAAATATATACAGCAACGTAATCCCTAAACCAGGAATACGACACTCTATTGGAAGTTAAGTATTGGCAGCACACTGCAGAAACTGCAGTCATCCACGAAGTTGGAAAACACACTCTCTACAAGACTGAAATATATACAGATGGCAGTAAAACCGGAGGAAAGGTCGGAGCGGCAGCAATCATATACACAAATGGAGAAGTAACTCATAGATTTAATATATCGAGATTTAACTGTATTGGATAACCACAGTGAAGCGAAATAATTATTAATTTATAGATTAGTCGTCTTTTTTACACATCTGCTTCACTTTCGTACCTATTTTGATGACATGTTTCGCAAATCATCGTTTGCATCTTCGGCTCTTATGCGACTAAAGCTTGATCCAGTGGTGTGGGTAATTCTGGGGTTGCTGCTGCCATCTGTTGATTTAGTGATGAAATTAAATGTGGGATTCTCTTCTGGTGGGATTTCAAAGTTCATTAGTTGGTTTTTACGTTTTTCTATGTATATTCTCTCCCATATGACGAGTTCACTATGTTTTTGTACGTATTTTAGTAATTCTGTGCTATCTTCAATTTCATGATTTTCAGACCAGAAATGAGCTGCTATTGCGGACTTATCAATATTTTTGTATCTTAAGTGCCTGAAGTGTTCTTTCTTTCTAGTGCCTATGTTTCTTTTTGTCGTCCCTATGTACATTTTTTCACAGTCTTTACACTTAATCTTGTAAATGCCTGACTTTTCCTCTGGTTTTATCTTATCAGTATTATTACTGTTAAGTAGGTTTTTAATGTTGTAATTGTTTTTTGGTGCCAATGTTATATTGTATTTCTTGAATATTTTTTGGAACTTTTTTGTGGCCCAGGGGTGTTAAGTAAATTTAGCAAATCTAATTTCTTGTTTTATTAGTGAGAGAGCTGTGATCTGTTTTAATCTCTTTTGAAGTTTGAATGATTTTAGTTTTTTATCTAGAAGGTTTTTTCCATATCCATTTTTAATTGCAGTTTTTAAGATTTTATAGTATTCTTTTTGATATTCTTGCTGGCTGAGGAGTAGATTTACTAATCTGTGTGTGAGACTGTTGATGGTGGCATGTTTGTGTGGAATTGGGTTGAAACTATTTGCTTTGATGTAATTATCTGTGTGTGTTGCTTTTCTACGGATACCAAATTCTAGTTTTTCATTGCTTTTTGTGATTTTAAGGTCCAAAAAAGGTGGAGTACAGTCCTCTTCAATTTCCACTGTGAATTGTATGCTGGGTTCTTGCAGGTTGAGTAGTTTCAAAGCATCATCTATTTGTTTGTAGGGCACTATTGCAAAGATGTCGTCTACGTATCTGTACCATGTTTTAAAAATATGAGGGAAGGCTTTAGTTATATGTGTTTCGAAAAAGCTCATGTATAGATTGGCCAAAAATGGTGATAGCAGGCTTCCCATAGCTAGCCCTGGCGACCCCCCAGGGGCCCACTTCGGTAGGTACAACTATGGTGATCCCAGGGTGCCCAAACCAACCATTCCCTTCGTCATCTTTTCATTCCCATTTCACTGTAGGATTAGGTTTCTTCCTCTTCTAGCCTTATTGCATTTCTCGTAGGTTTAAGCGCCTTAGGTTTATTAACTCCTGACTCACCATCATATATCTTTCCTATCTCCCTGGTGCTGTGCCACAGTTTCAGTGCAGCTTCCAACTTGTGTGCTCTCCGGAGGTCTCAGACGTGAATGTTGAGTGTATCCTCCTCACTACCCCTTTTTAGCAACACTATGTGTGGAGCCATTTCATAGTCATGTACACCCACATAGCTCCAATGGGGCCGGGTCCTCTCGTGCATCTCGGCGGACACGGATCGCTGGGCTGTACAGGAGGACCAGACATGTTACTGCTGTCTGGGGCCCGATGTAACTAACCACAAGTCCCCTGAATCCACACTGACTCCATTGAGGCAGAAAAAGCCTAAAGTGGGGAACCATTGGTGGTTACTCCAATGGTAGAGGCATAAAGTTGGGCCTGCCTATGGTGAACCTGACACATGCAGGTAAGTAGTGATAGGCGGAGGGTAACTCCTCCAATGTACTCTGAAAGATCAGGCCTGTAGCGGGTGTCCAGGCCGGCACAGACCTGAAGATCTAGATGTCTTTTTTGTTTCCCCCCCAAATGGCAGGCTGACGTCGACATTATCAGAAGGGGGATATTCTATCATGGATCTCATGTGTCCCACCACAACCTCCATGGAGAAGTCTTTGTCCACAAAAATAAAACATCATAAAGTGATTGAAACCAATGTGCTGCCACTGCCATCTGGCACTTATCTGATCACCAGAACAGAGGAAAATCAGTCCTATCTGAAGGTTAATCCGTTTATTATACAAAAAGGTCTTGATGCAACTGCTGGTGCTGTTAACTCCTGTATGCATTTACAAACTGGTTCTCTGTTGGTACAGACAAATTCGGAAGTGCAGACAAAAATCCTCCTTCAGGCATCTGTTCTCCACGGATATCCTACCTGTGTAGAGAAACATTGCACCCTGAACAGCTTCCATGGCATGACAAATGCTGATATAGTGGAGTGTTTTTCCGACCAGAGAGTAATGGCAGCTCAGCATGTGTTCTCAAAGTGCGAAGGCGCAGTGGTGGAAACCTGCACCATGTTCCTTACTTTCAAGGGTGTCGACCTTCCCTCACAACTCAAGGCAGGTTACGAAAGCATTGCCATCCGACCGTATATCCCGCAACCTAAGCGTTGTTTAGATGACAGCATTTTGGCCACACACAAGTCTCTTGTAAATGCGACCCTCCAACCTGCACTACTTGCAATCAAGTAGCCCATAATGATGTCTGTAGCTCCCCACCCTCTTGTGTTAATTCTAAGGGCTCCCATTCTACAACGTCCTTCGCTTGTCCTGGTTCCAAGAAAAGGCCATCCAGGAGCTCCGGGTCAAGGAAAAACTCTCCTTTTCTGAAGCCTGCAGGTGTTTGCGAGCCAGCCAACCAGCACTCCTGCGTTCCAGCACCTATAGTTCAGTAGTTGCTGCGCCAATACCTAAACGGTACACATCCACTCAGACCTGGACGACGCCTATCGTCACACCCCAGTTACTTCCGTCCGCACCCAGCACCAGCACCCAGACTGTCCAATCGCGTTAGGACTGATATGTCGGCTCCTCCTAAAAGCTAAGAAAGCTAGCAAAGCTAGGAACCACACACCGGAAAAGCAGATCAGAAAGAAATGTGTTCATGATGATTTTGTTAAAGCCCCGCCGTCTGCTGCAGGGTGGAAGAAGACTTCACTATCTCCTCCTTGGAGGTCCCTCTCCCAGGGACCCATTGGAATCGCTGCGCTCCAGCAGAATTCTCTGCCCAAAACAACACTGAACAGATCCGCAGCGCTCGAATCAGTTTCTGCCAAAGAGCGTGCAAGTCATCCCAATAAGGAACCCATGAAACAAATGCTCTGCTCTATACGTTCAAGCCAACTCATGGCAAATCAGTCAGGCTGATCGCCAAACTAAGTACATGATTTATGTTTCCTCTATTCACCTGGCTATCCTGGCATGGAATTTACGTGGTGTCCGAACGCAAAGGGCAGAACTACAACAGCTTATGTATTTTTACTCTCAAGTGAGCTGTTTACAGGAAACCAAGTTACACCCTCAAGATTGTTTTGATCTTCGCAACTATACTCCGGTGCGCGTAGACCTTGCATCGAAGGAGGGCACTCCTGCACATGGAGGTGTCATGATCTTATTCCGTGCCAACATTCATTGTCGGATCATTCCTCTGACCACAACCTTGCAAGCTGCAATAGTTTAACTCTTTTTGCCTGACCTTTCATTTTCTGTCTGCTCATTCTATGTAGCCCCAACGTTTCTCCTCACTCCAAACGCCTTGCTCCAAGTTAGCTCCTAGCTCCCAACTCCCTACACCTTTTCTTCTGCTGCAGGATTTTAATGCCCACCATCCTCTATGGGGATCAACTAGAGCTTGCGAAAGAGGAAAGTTCTTTGCGGACCTTTTGGATACTCACACACTCGCTCTTCTGAACACTGGTGACCCTACTTTTCTATCTGATTTTTACAGTACATTTTTTCACCTGGATCTCGCTATCTGCTCTGCGCAGCTTGCAACTCGTCTTAAGTGGCATGCCGTTCCTGACACCTACTCCAGCGATCATTTCCCTTGCATTGTTCGTCTTTTACATCAGGTCCAACACTTCAGAACCCCTACCGGGTAGCTGCATAAGGCAGACTGGGACCTTTTCCACCGTCCTGCGTCTTCTAATACGCATTCTTTTAACGCTCTGGATGAAATGGTGCATTTTTTAACCTCCACACTAATTTCTGCCACCGAACTTAGTAATTCCCGTTCGTCCTCCCAACCCAGACGAATACCTGCCCCTTGGTGGACTACTGTTTGTCGGGATGCTGTGCGGGCCCAGCGAATTGCTCTTCAGGATTTTCGGTGCCACCCGACTTTGGACCATCTTATCTCATTTAAACAGACGCGTGCCAGGGCTTAATTCAGGACAGCAATTCATTTTGTTCAATCTTTTAATCGTTTTATGCCTTCCTCCTTAGTGTGGGAAAAACTCCGGCATTTTACTGGTACAGTATCCCATTCCGCTGACTGGCCTTCATGCTTCTAATATGATTGTAGATCCGGCGGCTATAGCTGACACACTTAGTGCTAGAACTTCATCTTCTACTAACATTAAGGAATAGGCTAAAACCTGTTCTGGTTTCACATCCCTCCATCTCTTTCTAGGTCTTCCTGAAAATCGATATCCTGGTGCTACATTTGCAGCGAATTCCAATACCGGCCATTATTCTGCGGACTTTCACACTCTCAAAACAGGACGAAGTCGCAGGGTTTGAACTTCAAGTCTGCTAACAAGGAGTGTTACAATGAGCCTTTTAGTCTACAGGAGTTGCAGTTTGCTTTTCACTCTTCAAAGCATTCTGCTCACAGGCCAGATTCTATTCATGTGTCCATGTTGCAAAACCTTTTGGCCGACAGCATACTCTTTCTTCTCCAAGCATATAACCGCATTTGGCTAGACAGCCACTTTCCCATCGGCTTGACACGAAGTCACCGTCGTCCCTATCCTCAAGCCTGGTAAGGATCCCCATCTACCTTCTAGCTACCGGCCTACCTCACCAGCTGCATCTGCAAGGTGATGGAGCATATGATTAATGGCCGTTTGACGTGGTGGCTGAGTCTCGGAGTCTTCTATCGAACGTCCAGTGTGGTTTTCGTCACCATTCAGTTTCCCGCTCTACCCAAATCATGAATGCCTTTCTAAGAATGTGCCAAACCGTTGCTGTGTTTTTTGATTTGGAGAAGGCTTATGACACTTGCTGGAGGTATCGTATTCTCCGTACCCTCCACGAATGGAATTTTCATGACCATCTCCCTCTCTTTCTTTGGGAGTTCATGAAGGACAGCATGGGCTTGGTTTTATGACAGTTTTTTACTCAAGAGAATGGAGTGCCCCAGGGCTCAGTACTCAGCGCCACACTTTTCTCCATAGCAATCATCCTGTCGTTAATTGTGTTCCCCTGGAATTTTGCCATCATTAAAGAACAATTTTGCCACCTTAGTTCTCGGCGGACTTGTCTCCTTCAGCGCCATCTCCAAACCTGTCTTGATCGGCTTTACGGTTGGAGTCTTACATCTGGCTTTACATTTTCCATCGAGAAATACATCTGCGTAAACTTTTAGCGCCAGAAGGCGTTTCCTTCACCCAAGTTATTTCTTGGACAGGATGCCGTTCATTTCACAGCTGAGGCGAAATTCTTAGGCTTGATAGGAAACTCATATCTCACATTTCCTATTTGGGAGCTAGGTGTGATCATTCTCTGAACATTTTACAGCCGTTTTACGTATTTTAAGTGGCACATCCTGGAGAGCTGATCACACTACACTGCTGCATTGGTATCATTCTCTAGTCCAATCTAAACTTGATTATGTGTGCATTGTATATTTTTCGGCGCGCCCCTCTGTTCTCCGACATTTAAATGCTGTTCACCACCGCGGCATTCGAGTTGCTATCGGGGTAATTCCCACTAGTCCAGTTGAGAGTCTCTATGCTCAGGCTGTGGAACTTCCTTTATCACATCGTCATAAGGTTCTTCTGTGCAACTATGCATGTCGCCTTTCCACTTTGCCTAATCACCCTGGTTATCGGCTGTTTTTCGACGATTCACTGGATCGCCAATATGCAGTAAGCCCATCAACTTTACACCATGCAGGGGTTCACTTCTGCTCTTTCTGCAGCACTTGGATGTTGATTTAGTACCAACGCTTCCTAGGAAAGAACCTCGCTTTCCTACCTGGGTACGCGATGAGACTCATTACCATCTTGGACTCACGTCCATGCCTAAAGATACGATCCCTGACCTGCATAATTACTCTGCCTTTTAGAACTCCAGGCGCAGTTAGGGAATTGCAACTTTTTTTACACTGATAGATCTAGACCGACCTTGGAGTCAGCTGTGCTTTTATTTTTGGGGGTCAGAGTTTTACTTTTCATTTACGCAGTGTTCGATTTTAACTGCTGAGTTTTTGTCTTTACCAGGCGATTTTATATATTGAGCGGCATTCTATGCATATTTGCGTGATTTGTACGGACTCTCTAAGTGCACTTCAAAGCCTCTTGATGCTGTACAATTACCATCCTCTGGTGCAGCATATTCAGGATACGGTCCACTACCTGGCACTCTCTGACACCAAGTTCACCTTTGATGTGGATGCCAGGTGATGTTGGTATGCCTGGCAATGAGGCTGCAGATGCTGCGGCTAAATCCGCTATTTTATCGCCTAGTACTTGTTCCCTCCACTTATTTTTCCGTATTTTTACGCCAGGCTCTTCAAATACGTTGGCATGAGTGGATGGCTCTGCGTGGGAACAAGCTTTGGAAGATTAAACTCCTTCCGGTTGCCTGGGCCACACGGGAAGAACTTATTTTAGCTCGTTTACATATCCGACACTGTCGTTTTAGCCATTGTCACTTGTTACGTGGTGAACCTGCTGCTCTGTATGACCACTGTGACATACCCCTAACTGTATGTGACATTTTAACCAAGTTTCCATTTTTAGCCCCATTACGCGCCAGTCTGTCGCTGTCAGCTACTCTTTTTGCCGTATTGGCAGCAACCACATTGTGGAAGGCCTACTTGCTTTTAATCGGCAAAGTGGTTTCTGGCGCCTGCTCTGACCTGTTTGAGGCACCTTTTAGATGCTCTCATCTCTGTCCACTTCTTTTATCCTTTGCCTTCTGTGGTGACCAATATCAGCTTTAGTGATTTACGGTTTACGTTTTAGCCTTGTATTTGGACTCTCACTCCTGTATGATTTTACTTTTTTAGCACACTGGCTTTAAATGCATAAACATTTTACTGTTGTCAGGGCACTGATAACCTTAGAAGCTTTGCGCTCTTAACACCACCACCACCACCACCACCACAAACTGCATATATTCATAATATAAGAGGGCCCCTAGTGGTTTACTGGGAAAAATCGAGCCAGTTGGAGTATTTAATGTCATGCTGGCACATTAGCCATGGTAGCTCAATGGTCAAGAACAAATGGATAGAGACCGGGAGATCCGTGGTTCAAATCCTAGCGGTCTGATTAAAACAGTCTGATTAAATATCCAAACAGTCTACATAAGGCTAAGTGTGCAAGAACAATTTCCATCAATTAGCATTAATAGCTGTTAAAATTACTTTTTAATAACTAAGTTTTATTCAGAGGAGCCTTTGACATACAATTTATTTAAAAGATTATAAAATCATATAATGAGATCTGACATTATGCCCAGCTCAAGTGTATACATTAAATGTGCAATAGTCAGTTCTACAGTTACAATGTTCACTGTGTCCATCCTCAATGTTTAAGTCATCCCAACAAAGATGTTTGTATTCCGTTGTTTAAGGACTATGATACAATGAAGCACAAAACTGAATTGTTAACATAAAGAAACTAAAAAGGGTACAACAATAACAGAAAGCAACATGTACCAGCTGGTAAACAACAGCCCATGTAAACACCTCTTGCTGATGCAAATGACGTAATACAGAATATACAAAGAAGGCCAACTAAAAAGATGGCAACCACGACACGCTTATGGAAATGAAAATTCAAGCAGAAGCACTATCATGTGGTCAGATGCTGATGGTGCTGCCAACAAGTCACTATATCTTGCACATAAGCAAGTACCACAGGGTACAAATATTCCTATGCGAAGTCAAGGAAAATGTAAAATCAGAGCATAACATCAGAGAGATTTTATATTTCTTAAATGCCATTATAAATAAAGGTATTGTAAAAGCGGAGTTGGTAAAATGGAGAGAATCAGGGAATATCAAACTGAAAGAACAATATCTGCTAAGCAAATATTATTATAATAAGTTGCTGGAAAATAAAAAATCTCAATGGAGGAAAAGAAATACCAGCAAACTAATCAGTACTATTTCTGAAAATAATGTAAGTAAAATATGGAAAGGTATTAAGACATACAAAAAATATATTGTCAAATCTAACATAACTCAAGAAGAATGGTTAGGGTATTTTGCAACTTTATATACATTTGAAAGCTTTAGTGTAGGGAGGGTAATCCCAGAAATAGAAAATAATTTCAATGAAATCTTGGACAGTGTCATAACAGATGAAGCAGTAATGAATCAAATTAAAAAAATTAAAAGGAACAAAGCACCAGGTATAGATGGTATACCCGGAGAGTTCATTAGGGAATGGAGCAAAGACGTGAACCGAGTTAAAGTTCTAACATCATTGTTCAACTCAATGAAAACCAAAGGGTATATACCTAAGAGTTGGAAAAAAGCTATTATTCAGCCAATTTACAAAGGTAAAGGGGATATGGATATACCCAATAATTACCGAGGCATAGCACTGTTATCAAATGTGGGAAAAATTTATACGGGTATCTTGGCTGCAAGTCTGGTTAGAGGAGCATAATATTCTTTCAGAATTCCAAATGGGCTTCAGAAAGGGGAGGCGGACAGTTGATAATGTATTCATCATAAAAACACTAGTAGATAAATACCTAAAAAATAAGAAAGGTAAATTATATATGGCTTTTATCGATTTGGAAAAAGCTTTCGACCGGGTAGAGCTGAAACTGTTGTGGTATAAGCTGTTAATGAAAGGAGTGAGTAATCAAATGGTAACTATACTAAAAGAATTGTATAATGAAAATACATTTTGCATAAAATATGAAGAAGGGGCACTAACTAAAGAAATACAACTGGAGGGAAAAGGACTAAGGCAAGGGTGCAAGCTAAGTCCAATTTTATTCAATTTATTTATTGATGATGTACTACAAAATATAAGTAAGAATAATAGTCTCATACCAGTAATAAACAACTTACAAGTCCCAGGTTTACTTTTTGCAGACGATTTGGTAATAATGTCCATTACCGTTAATGGGTTAAAAATATCTTTGCAAGAGGTGGAGAAATACTGTTCAGAGTATTAAAGGTAAACAGCGAAAAAACTCAAATTGTAGTATTTAAAAAAGGAACTAAATTGAGTAAATATGAAAAGTGGAAGAAGGGAGAAGCTGAATACAAAGTAGTGCGTGACTGTACTTAGGATTAAAATTAGATGCAGGAGGCAAATGGGAAAAACAAAAGAAATCAGCACTGGCAAAAGGGAAAGCAGCAATGATGGCTGTGAGAAGGTGTCTATATAAAATGCCAGAGATGGAGATGAAATGGTTGGAAAGAGTATATAGTTCTGTAGTCGAGGCCAGAATGCTATATGGCATTGAAATATGGGGGCTTGAGAATGGGTGGGAAGTTGTGGATCAGATACACAGGATGTTCTGTAAGGAAGTTTTGGGGCTGCCAATGGCAACAGCAAACGAAGTTGCTCAAATTGAAATGGGGAGAGTAACAAGGAAAGGGTTAATAATGGAAAGAGCTTTGAAATACTGGCATAGGATCTTGAATTTAGATGAAGGCAGCTTATTGCAACAATGTTTAAAATATCAAGAAGCAAGTCTGCAAAGCTCAGGCTGGGCAAGCACTCTACGAAACAATTTAGAAAATAATGGCTTAGGGGATATTTGGAGAAAAAGAGAGAGAAATTATAAAGGTTTCTGGAAGGGTGTTAGAAAAAGATTTGAAGATATAGAGATTCAAAAACTGTTCAGCCAGTTAGGTGAAAAGAGGTCATTGGTATATTATGTTGAGTTAAAAAGTGGCTGGGGAAGGGAGCAGTATATAGATAAAACCATTAATGAAGAAAGGAAGGGGATAGCATGGCTGAGAGCAGGAGTGTGGAGGCTAAAAGGGCAGCGGAATGGGTTTGTGCAAGACAAGTGCCCATTGTGTGGGGGTAAGGAAGATGTGGAACATATCCTTTTTGAATGCAGGGAAACAGAGATTTGGCGAAAAGAATACATCTGGAGAAAAATTAAGCAAAGTCCTGATATATGTAAAATTATAGATAAAAATCTCAAGAATGTAGGACAGTTCTTAGTTAAAGTGAAAAATAAATGGAAGTGGACTGTGAAAAAAGGAAATGAACATTAGTGTGTAAGCAATAGTAGTAATGGTTGTAGTAATAGAAATGTAAGTAGTGTACTACACATTTTGTAATCCAACGGGCTGCCCACCAATTAATGGCCTGGGCCAAATACTGGTGATCAGCTCAACAATTGTAATAGCTTAGTACACAAATAAAAAAAATAAAAAAAAATGCCATTAAGTTGAGACTTTAAGTTAATGGTGTAGAATGCGGGAAAATGTAAATTAGGGAGTCCAATGCAATTTGTTTCATTCAGTTATCCAACAATAACACTGAAAATGCACTTCTGGTGAAATCAACATAAATTTTGGGAAGGAAAACAGAAAAAAAAAACCACACTTTTTTAAATGAGTGTCCTCCAACGTTAAGTCATATTGAAAAGCAGAGAAGGTAAACTGCAATCAATTATTTCTTACCAACCTTTAAAAATTTCCACCAAACGATTTCTTGCTTCTAGTTCTCGCTGGTAATTCTCTTGAATTTTGGCTTCATTCTCCCGTTGTGATGCTATCTTCTTCAATGCAGTTTCCAGCTGACCAATCAGATCTGCATTTTTTGTTTTTAGCTCTTCAGCAGTACCTGTAACAATTCTAAGCTGAAAAACAAAGACAAAAATGTGTTAGTCTCCATGACTTTCTCTATTCACTATTAGTTATTTTTGTATTAATTTCACAAACTGTTCCTACAAAAGTTATTTTTCTATCTACTTCATGTTGATTGAGATAAACCTTTGCAGCAATAGTTTTATTATACTTCATTATAGACAGAACAGGGATATGGGAAGCTGAATGAATTGTCAAATCCTTAAAAGCAGGAATCATACTCTTTCCATGGCACCCCTGGGAAAATTAATAGTGACAGCATCTTAGAAAGATGAAAAGTTACTGAAAATTGCTATTCAAAAATAGCAACTATTTAGAATATAGCAAGTTGTATAAATAAACTCTAAATAACAGCTACGTCAGAAATGGCTGGTACCACAGAAAAATTACTTGAAATAACCTTTGTTTTTAAACAGATCTACATTTTTGCCCATCTTTCAGTTGTACCACTTAAAAGCTGAATGAAAGCAATTTAATGACTATTTCCAGAAAATTTAAGGCATACTTTTATCTGTCATACAATTATCTTAAACACGTATTTTAATCAAAATGAAGAGGCTTTTTTTCCTTTTTTTGAGAAAACTAAATTATTGAAAAATGTTCCATGTAAGGGATACTTTGTTTGGGAGAGACTTTAAACTTTGTGTTGCAGATGTGTGTTTGGAGGAATTTAGTAACAGTGACGTTAAAATATAAAAATTATTTGTGGTTGGTTTATTGACACGAGTGTCAATAAACCAACCACAAATAATTTTTATATTTGTGTTGCAGTTTTGGAAGATAATGAATACAAATACACAGCACGACACTTACACAGCAACTGACATAACTGACGACATTCCTTTGATCATCTTATTTATGTAAATGATTCTCAATGACAAAAATATTTTAACTAGTGACACATGATATGTATCTTATTGATAACATGAATCAAGCAAATGGTACATGGCTGCTAATTTCCAAAGAATTCCCTAGCCTATACTATCAAATGCATTTTATTCCCTCCAGCACAACAGACATTTTACTGCAATAAAGCCAAAATAAAGAAAAAAAATGGAAAATTTACTTTTCTAACTGCTTTAAACAATAAATAAATGCATTATGTTACAGTTGCCTTCACTCAAGTTGTAAATAGGTTATCCACTTAATTTTCGTGGAGAATTCTATGCTGTACTCCTTTTGGTTGCTACATTTGATTTACTTATTTATACTAAGCAACAATACAATATGGTTATACGTCAGCCTAGGCAATTATCCTGCCATGCTCTTACTGAAGCTTTCCTTCAATTCTAAAACATTAATTTTAATCGTGGTACTGATGGTGGTGATGACAAGTGCACAATAGTCTTCAACATTTCATAAAACAACCTGTAAACTTAATTTCTATTTCTCTGATCACACAGAAAATGAAGCTAGTCACAGTGAAGCAACAAATATTACACAAATAAAAATATTTGCAACAGAATCTCCACTTAACTTAAGAAGTTGATAATTCCTTCTTCTTTATAAATATATAAAGAAGAAGGAATTATCAACTTCTTAAGTGGAGATTGTGTTGCAAATATTTTTATTTGTGTAATATTCTATTTCTCTTTTTGCTGACTGTATACAATTCTTTTTTTTTTTCTTCTTCTTTTTGCTTTGGCCATATACTCGCCTACCTTTTCGCTATCCTTGCTTAAGAGTTTAATAGTGAGAGAGTGTAGGCTTTCACGGCTAGAATATCAACAATATCACCGACCGTTTCAAACACATACAGCAGCAACACAGTGTCAAGAATGTTTTCAAGCCCACCAAAAAAACTCAGCAGTCTACTACGTTCTGCTAAAGATCCTCAGGAACTTCTTTCAACAGCTGGTGTATACATATTCCCTGCTCCTACGGTTCCATTTACGTTGGAACTACACAGCGCAGTATCAACACCAGATTGGCCGAACACAAAAGAAGCTACTGCTTGGAACAAACAAACAAGACTGTAGCTACCCAACATGCTATTGAGACTGAGGGCGAACACATTAAGTTTGAGGAGACAAGCATTCTGTCATCCATGACACATTACCATGCCCGGCTACAATGTGAGGCTATTGAAATTTATGAACATCCTTATAATTTCACTGAGACAGAAGAAGCCTTGAAACTCAACAGCAACTGGGATTCTGTCAATGGACACAAGAAGCAGCACACACAGGAGAAATCAAAGCTAACCAATCAAAGGGGAGCAACATATGGAACAAATATGGGCATATTTTTCTCTTTCCCAATTCATTTTTATCTCTCTATAGGTACATAGTGACGTTTTGGAATTTAAACTACCCATTATATCCTGCCTTTCGATGTGTTCTATCCTCATTTTGACTCTTCCAGAAACCTTTCTCTAATCTATTACTATCCCTCCACATATCCCCATATCCTATTTCATTCAGAATTTCTTGTATACTTTTGTACCAAGTATCTTCTTTAATACACTTTTGCTGATTTCTAAACACTGCTTCAAAATATTATTAGTTTCAAATTCTTTTATTCTGAACCAGTATTTCAATGCTCTTTCCATAATTTTAGCTTTGCTACCATATCATCCTAACTCCATTTGTGCAACCCCATTTGGTAATGCTATTGGTAAGCCCAAAATTAGATTGCAAAAACTCCTATGCCCTTTGTTTACTATGCCCCAAATTTCAGTTCCATATAACATTTTCGCCACCTCCACTATTGCCCCATATATTCTCTACAACCATTTTACTTGCATCACTGGTATTTTATCTATACATGTTCTAATGCTTTCATTGCCAGTTTCCCTTTAGCTAACGCTATTTTCTTTTGATCAATCCATCTACCATTACTGTTTAGCCTTACTCCTAGATAGTTAAATTTCTTTACCACGTTCCCTTGCCAACTCCATTTTTCATTCTTCCTTAACTTATTATCTTTTTTTAATACCATTATTTTTCTTTTGTTAATGTTTATTCTCAAACTCCATTTATTGCAAAACTCCTGTATGGCTTCCAAAATTGTGTATTCTCCTACATTTGTTACATATCCTGCAACAAGATCATCAGCAAATAGCAAACCCAGTACTTCTTTGTTTCCAATTATTGGAAGGTGTCTATTTTCATACTTAATTTCCTCTGGAATATCATCAATGAACAAATTAAATAATACAAGACTTAATTTGCAACCTTGTCTTAACCCTATGTATATATACATTGTGACTTTGTGGGTTCGTGAGATTAAAAGTCCAATTGCACAAACTCAAAATGTTCTTTATTTCCACCGACTTACAGTTGAACACTTGCCAATTACACAGAATTACGTAATGCACACAATTACAATTCACCAGTTCGTCCGTTACAGTTCCACTTGCACTCTCAATTACGTACAATCCTCCGATGCACGTACACAGTCTTCTCGTCCGTACACTAGCACGGCGCTCCTACGCTGCTCGCCAAGAACTGACTGACTCACTCACTGCAGCCCACTTTATAGAGATATCACTGTTTCTCGAAGTCTCTCGTTTCAGTGAATCACCACAAAGGTTCCAGACAGCAGGGGAAGGGAGAAGAGGCGACCAGTGACACTTCCCTATCATCCTCTCAGTTAGTGACTGAGATAAATGGGTGGGCGTGGGCCGGATGCCTCTGGTCCCCTACTCAGCTGCCGTTGGTCGTGCTTTCCGATAATTGGGTGACACTGCTCCCTCCTCAAAGCTGGTCGTCCCGAACAGCACCAACATAGCGGGTTAGACAATCCAGGTGTAGCACCAACATCTTTCCCCTGGGCACCTTCTGGATGCGGTAGACCACGTCATTTATCCTCTTCACCACCCGGTACGGCCCTTGCCATGGCTGCTGAAGCTTCGGGCAGCATCCCATGGTCCGCGTAAGATGGTACAACCACACCAGGTCACCTTGCTGGAAACCTTGGCTGTTGGCTTGCCTGTCATATTGGGTCTTCATTCAGTCGCTCGCCTTCTGGATGTTCTGGCGAGCCATCTCGTGCATGTCGTGGAGGTGGTCCCCCAGGTTCTCCACATACTCGGTCACTGGCTGCTTCGCCTCCGGAGGGCTTCCAAAAGCCAGGCCACAAGGGAGGCGTAACTCTTGGCCAAACATTAAGCTGGCTGGCGTCATCCCAGTTGTGTTGTGTGTAGACGAGCAGTAGGCCAGCATGAACAGTGGCATCTTAACGTCCCAGTCTCGCTGATGGCTGGCCACGACCTTCCTCAGGTGTTCCTCTAAGGTCTTGATGTACCTTTCGACCATGCCATCCGACTGGGGATGTAGAGGCGTCGTGCGGGTCTTGTTCACCCCAAGCCTTTGTAGTGCCTCCTTCATTAGGTTGGACTCAAAATTGGTACCCTGGTCACTGTGTAGCTCTAACGGCACCCCAAATCGACAGAACACTTGCTCCACAAGGCAGTCTGTGAATGTCTTTGCCTCTTGGTTTGGGATGGCATACACCTCTGGCCACTTGGTGAAGTAGTCCATGACCACCATTAGGTACTTGTTGCCTCGGTCGCAAACTGGGAACGGTCCAGCAATGTCAACGGCGATCCGTTCGAATGGCGCTCCGACATTTCACTGCAGCATGCGACCCCGGCTCCTAGTCTGGGGCCCGCGACTCGCCGCACACACGTGACACTGACGGCACCATCTCTCAGCATCTGCTCGCAGTCTTCGCCAGTAGTAGCGCTGCCGTAGTTTGTCAATTGTTCGGTTCGCTCCCAGGTGTCCTCCTGAAGTACCGGCGTGCACTTCCTCCAAGACTTCAGGGACCTCACTCCGGGGAAGTACCAACTGTTCTCTCTGCGTCTTCCCATCGGGTGACTCCCATACCCAGAACAGCATGCCCTCTCTGGTCTTCAACGAGTCCCATTGGGCCCAGTACGACTTGTAGGTGGCGCTCCTCGGTGCGATGTCCTCCCAGGTTGGTCTCGTCCCCGCCTCCACTTCCCTCAAGAGTGGCTCCAAGTCTGCGTCCGCCAGATGCTCCCTCGTCAGGCCTGCGCTATCCCAGCCGTCCGCAGGTACTGCCACAACTACTCGGACTGCTCCGGCACGCTCCTCTTCCACTCTTGTACACTGGCCGCACTCTTCTGGACAGGGTCTTTGGGACATAGCATCTACGTTACCATGGCTCTTCCCTCTACGATGTTCCGAGGTGAAGTCGTACTCCTGCAGCCTCTGGACCCAACGTGCTGTCTGGCCTTCCAGGTTCTTAAAGCTCAATAGCCAGGTTAGGGCGGAATGGTCAGTCCTCAGGTGAAATGGCTGACCATACAGGTACTTGTGGAAGTGCTCCAAGGTATTTACTACCGCCAATAATTCTCGCCGGGTGACGCAGTAGTTGTTCTCTGCCTTGGATAGCATCTTGCTGTAGTAGGCTATCACCCGCTCATGGCCGTCCTGGATCTGCGATAGGACGCCTCCAATACAATGGTCGCTGGCGTCGGTGTCCACAATGAAGGCGCCACCCAGTTGTGGAAATCCCAAAATTGGAGCACTGCACAGGGTCTTCTTCAGGAGCTGGAAAGCGTCTTCAGCGTCCTCCGTCCACACATAAGGCCAGTGTTCCTCCGTCAGGCGGGTGAGGGGTTTGGCGAAGTTGGAGAACCCCCTTATGAAGCGTCGGTAATAACTGCACAGCCCCAGAAAACTACGCAACTCCTTCTTATCCTTTGGGCGAGGCCAATCTCTCACAGCCTGTGTCTTTTCCGGGTCTGCGGCCACTCCGGTTGCTGAGACTATGTGGCCCAAGTAGTTTACTTCCTTGCGGAAGAGCTGGCACTTCTTCGCGTTCAGCTTCAAGTTGGTCGCCTGCAGTCTCTGTAGCACCTTACTCAGATTCTTGAGATGGTCTTCAAGTCTTCCCGACGATGATGATGTCGTCCAAGTATAGCAGGCAGGCGTCGTAAGTCAGTCCTCTCATCACTGACTCCATGAGGCGTTGGAAGGTAGCCGGTGCATTGCAGAGGCCAAAGGACATAACTGTGAACTTCCAGAGCCCTTGGCCTGTCGAGAATGCGGTCTTCTCCTTGTCTCTCGGGTCTAGAGCTACCTGCCAGTATCCCGACTTCAGGTCCAAGGTTGAGAACCACTGTGCACCAGCTAGCATGTCCAAGCTGTTGTCAATCCGGGGTAAGGGAAAACAGTCCTTCCAGGTGACAGCATTCAACTTTCTGTAGTCCACGCAGAAGCGTAGTTCGCCGTTCTTCTTCCACACCAAGACTACAGGGGAACACCAAGGGCTGTCTGAATCTTCAATCACTCCCCTGGATCTCATGTCCTCCATCATGTCTCGTACCACTCCTTGCTTCACCAGCGGAACGCATCTAGGTGGTTGCCGAATAGGCCTTGCGTCCCCAGTGTCGATGCGGTGAAGCACTTTGTCCGTGCGGCCGTAGTCACTATCACCTTGGCTTAAGATGCGCTTGTATCGTCTTAGCAGTTGTCTTTCTCCAGCTGCTCTGCGGTCAGGTGGTCGGCCGCCCTCTCCAGTAAGCCTTCTAGCCGGGGCCCCAGGTGTTGCGTCGGCACCAGCACCTGCGTCTTGTCGATTGCTGTTACGCTTACCATAGGCTCGCACGCTCCCAACTCCATCCCGGCAAGGACATCGTGATCAGTGTCCATTGGATTTAGCAGTCTCCCGATGCCGTGACAGGCTGGTATGGTCGGCTCGGCTTCCTTGTCGGCAAACCCTTCGCCACGTCAGGTCTGATGATGGTCACGGCTGCCCCGGTGTCCACCAGCACGCGGCACAGCTTCACTCTCACCCAACCGTCCGCGATGAGGCTGTCATCCATACGCCGGCTGACGGCGCGCAGTGTCACTCGAGGGGATGGTGGTGATGGCGCCGACGTGCTCCTCGCCACGCCGGGCCTTACTCGTTCTTCCGGCTGCCCTTCCTGGTGTCGGCAATCTCTCTCTAGGTGTCCCGGCTGTCCACATCCCCAACACAGGCCACTAGGTGTTCGTCGGCATCCCTCGGCTGGTCTTGTGTCTCCTGTGTAGCGGACGCTCCTCGTTCTCGACGTCGGGATAGCTGTTACCTTGGCCGCCTCCATCCTTAATGCTGCTGTCAGCGCCTCGTGGATGGTTTTATAATCGCCGAGCATTAGGCGCTGACGAATCTCCGTATCTCGTACCCCGTCCACGACTGTGTAGGCAGCTTCCCGGGATACGAACTCTGGTGGGAGGTCGACTAGGGCCTTGCTAGCCAGTTGTTCAACTGCCAGGGCGAACTCCTGCAGCGTCTCCCCTGGCTGCTGTGACCTTGCCTTCAGCTGGCTGCGATACGCTGCGGCTAAGCGGTGGTTCCCTGATTCTCCAGGGCCTCCCAGATGTCCTTGGGCGCCGACGTCTGTACCGCGTTCAGGACTTCCGCGGCCCGTCCTTGGAGGCTGGCTATTAACTGTGTGGCCTCCTCCTCTGTTGACCATTTGTTGTGCTTGGCCACTGCATCGAATTGCCGGCGGAAGACCTCAACGTTGACGCGCCGTCATATTTCGGAGGTTTGACGCGCGCCGATGCGTCGCGTCCCGGCGCGTCGGCCTTCAAATCCCTCAACCTCCTGCCGACGACCTCCTCCACCATGGCGTTCAGGGACTTGACGCTGCTGTCGGCCTTTCCCTCCAGGTTGTTTATGCGGTTCGCAAGGTCTTCGACGTCTTCAACCATGGTGTTCAGTGACTTGGCGTTATTGTCCGCCTTTTCCACTAAATCATTAAGGCGCTCGTCTACTTGACCCATCCGCTGGTCCAGCTTCGCGACGTCATCTCTCACGTCGGCCAACTGTTCCTCAAATTTGGCGGCGAGGACCTCGTTCGCCACCTTCATTTCCGTGGCCAGACTGTCGTTTGCTGCCCTCATTTCTGTGGTCAATTCGGTCTTTATTTCTTCCATCTTCTCGGTGATGTTGTCGTTGGCGGTCTTCATTTTTTTAACTCTGCGCCCAGGTTATTTGCCGCTTCCGTCTTCGTTGTTAATTCGGCCTTCATTTCTTCCATCTTCTCGGTGATGTTGTCGTTGGCCGTCTTCATCTCTATCAGTTCCGCCTTCATTTCCATCATCTTCTCCAAAAACTTTTCCAATGCCGCGTCCATGGCTGTAATGTTCGGTGATGTCGTCCCGCTTCCTGACACCAGTGTGACTTTGTGGGTTCGTGAGATTAAAAGTCCAATTGCACAAACTCAAAATGTTCTTTATTTCCATCGACTTACAGTTGAACACTTGCCAATTACACAGAATTACGTAATGCACACAATTATGATTCACCAGTTCGTCCGTTATAGTTTCACTTCCACCTGCAATTACGTACAATCCTCCGATGCACGTACACAGTCTTTTCGTCCGTACACTAGCACGGCGCTCCTACGTTGCTCGCAAAAGAACTGACTCACTCACTGCAGCCCCCTTTATAGGGATATCACTGTTTCTCGAAGTCTCTGGTTTCAGTGAATCACCGCGAAGGTTCCAGATGGCAGGGGAAGGGGGAAGAGGCGGCCAGCGACCAGTGACACCTCCCTAATCATCCCCTCAGTTAGTGACTGAGATAAATGGGTGGGCGTGGTCCTGATGCCTCTGGTCCCCTACTCAGCTGCCGTTGGTCGTGCTTTCCGATAATTGGGTGACTATATATATATACACTTTATCTCTATATTTTCCTCCTTTTCTATATATCTATATTTTCTTCCCAAATAATCAACATTATCTATAATTACTTCATCTTTCTATAAAAATTTTACTTTTAAAACGCTCCCAGTTCCAAAATCCCACCTCTCCATTCTCTTCTTCCATATTCTGAGGCAGTTCTATTTCTAAATCTCTCAATAACTTGCTTGCTCTGTGGTTAAATTTCCTTTCCATCTTATGACATGCACACTTTGTTTTTCCAAAACCAGCAAGTTGCACTTGATCTCAATACATTAATTTTCTCCCCTTCTACCCCAGTACTAGTGGACCACACTCTCGCTCCATCGTCTGCTACACCACATGCTAATTATAATTACTTCATCTTTCTATAAAAACTTTATTTTTAAAACCCTCCCAATTCCAAAACCCCACCTCTCCATTCTCTTCTTCTATATTCTGAGGCAGTTATATTTCTAAATCTCTCTAAAACTTGCTTGCTCTGTAGTTAAATTTCCTTTTCATCTTATGACATGCCCACTTTGTTTTCCAAAACCAGCAAGTTGCATTTGATCTCAATACATTAATTTCCTCCCCTTCTGTCCTAGTACTAGCAGACCACACCCTCGCTCTGTAGAGCACATGCTAATTATATTTCCTCCCTTCCTGGAGACATAATATTCTTTCCACCTGTTTGTCTCAAGTCATTCATTCTTGCCATATGCAGTCATCTTCCTGCCTCTTTTCTGACGTAATCCTTTATGTTAACGCTCTTGCTTCCTCTTCAACTGGTCTCAGATTGCCCTTTAGATTTGCTCTTACTACCAGTATAGCTCTCTTGCTGACAGAAAATCAAGTAATATCCTCAAAGTATAAACTTGGAAGAAGCGTAGGGACAGTGAAGCACAAATTAGTACAAAAGTGAATTGAGAAGATATTGACACATTGCTTCACTCACACTGTTTATTCACACTCACACTGTGAATAAACAATGTGAATGAAGCAATGTGTCAATATCTTCTCGATTCACTTTTGTACTAAGTAATATCCTGCTGTCACAGTCTAATTTTCCATATTATATTTTCTCGTACAGTCCATCAATCAAAAGCTGTAAATTTTAAATTAAACCTATTTTGCTTCCATACTTGCCATCTTCATTTGATGAATCAATTTCTACTTCAAAGCATGTTGTTCCATCAATAATACCCTATTTATAAAAATGTTCCTTTCAGTTGTTCTGTCCTCTTGAACACTTTATAAACATACTGCACAAAAGTAAATTGCATCACTATCATTTCCACGCTCCTTAATCTTCACACTTGGAAGGCTTCCACAATCTCCCATCCCTGTAGCAACACTGCAAGTTTTGGAAATTAATCATTTCTTCCACACTAGCCGTCTGTAGGCTAAAGTGACCCCAACTGTCTGCAAGTTTTCCTTCCAGGATATCTTTGACCTCTTGTAAGGACCATAATCCACTCCTGCCACTTCCGCAATGACTTGAACTTAAAATACCTCTCTTCCAAAAACCACCACTCTTGTTTTACTATGCTGTACCTCTATTCTGATATCTTGTACATCTTTTCTTATTTCTTCCTTAATTTCCATTAGTTCTTTTTCCACCACATTAATCTTATTTGCTACTCTCTCATCCATATCCTTCATTCTAGCCATTTCCTAAATAACTTGATTTCTATTTGATCCAGAATTTATTTCAATTCCACTAATTATCAATAGAGATAAGAAATATATTTATCTGTTCCATAACTGGTCTAATTTTACACCCATTCCATTTTAACTTATTAATAGTTCCAATCATTCCCTATATACCTAAGTGCTTACTCTCATATTTTCTTATTTCCTTTTTTCTTCAACTTCAGGAGCTTAGGAAACATACACCTTCTATCTAACTTAGTATTCTGTAGCTGCATTAATGAATTTATTTCTAGGGATGGATTGACATGATTTTTCTCGATCCTTGATACTGATACACAACATTTTAAACAATACTTCATAGTCATTTCTACTTGTAGTTTCAATATGAAACAGAACATTGAGAGAACTGCGTCATGCCACATAAATTAAATAGGTGCACATATTTAATAACACAAACAAAATTAAACTTATAAAACAAAACTTAAAATCATTATTGTTCTTATTTTTAAACTCTACATTAGAAATTTAAAAGCAAAACAGTCCAGTTTTATAAGTTTTTGTTCAAAAATACTAGCATTTTCACTTTGGGGTCAAGTCTACTTCTTTTTCTGCAACACGAATCCTTCTGGGTTTTTTTTTAAAAAAAGTTCTGGAAATTTTTAATTTTCTTTCCAGTAATCCAGTGCACTAGAAAGAGGTGGTGACAAATCGTCGTTGAGATATGCAGCGATTTCTTCTTGGGAACTGGTAAATTGGCACTGAATTTGACACACAATTTTTTGCATAATGTTACTGTGCAGATAATTCCTGCATTCCCCATTCCTGGCAATTTCTCAGGCTTTGCAATGTTCTGCTTGCAGCAATATCTTTTTATTTTAAAACAAAAATTGCAGAATCATCACCAAAGTATCGAAAAGGTAACGAGCGAATATTCTAAGTATCATTACTAAAATTAGGCAAATGAGTCAACTTTGTATATACTTTTCTCCACTTACAAGTTTTTTGATGAAGACTTGTTTCTGGGAACTTTTTCCCTATCGTCAGTTCTGTGGTTGATTAAGGATCAATTCTATATAATTCTAAGTATCGTTTGACCATGCAAGCATTGTGAGTATCAAGGTATCACAAGTATCAAGGACCCATCCCTACATATTTCTAAGGTTTTGCAAGTTTAATGCTGAAAGTTTTAGTCAACACTGATCACTACCTTCAAACCATTGGTTGTGAACATGCTAATAATCATAATTTATATATACCAAAGTATCATGCATAACTTTTCCTTATTGTATTTCCTTAATAAAATTATTCTTAATCTTTTGCTGTTGATTCATTTTATGACATCTGCATTACCACATTTATCCGAATAATACAAGGCAATGTTCCCCCCCCCCAAAAAAAAATATTAGTATTGAAAACTAGGGGTCATCTTGTATTCACAATGTTTTCCGAACAATATGCCAGAAAAAGTAAGTTTCAAATTTTGCATGCCACAGATTCTGCAGGTATTGTATTATTTTGTGTTATTAAGTCAGCTGTTGTCAGATCTAGAGGGATTATAAGCTTTCTCATTGGAAAAAAGATCTTTCAGTAACTAAAATAGAAATAGTTTTTCTTTTATGAAGGAAATCCAACAAGCTATCCTCCTTGGGGTCAATCTGCACTGGCATTACAATGTTGACTTTGAACTGTTATTACAATTCGGTGTAACATACTTTCCAAGTAAAGTAAAATATACAGAGGATTCCTAAGCCACAAAGCTTAGCTGGTTGGTCCCGTAGCTCAGTTGGTAGAGCACCTGCCTGACATGCTAGGGGTCCCGGGTTCGATTTCGAGCGGTGGGGGTGGGAATTTTTCTCCAACCAACATATTCATCTTCCTCAGAGTCTGGAAGTATGAATGAGTGCAAATGTATGCATGATCTAATGATTAAAACCCAACGAATTCGAGCTAACACCTGTGATATGTTTCAAAGGAGAATGGTCGCTGATATGACCATTGCAGTTAAAGGCAGGATATAAATGGAACAAACAAAAATAGATTAGCTGAGGGGTATTTTATATAAGCAACAGCACTAGCAGGTGAAGAAACAGGAAAAAGTAGCAGAAACATCAGTGTAGGTAAACCCCAATGATACTGAATTACTCTTTATTAACTCAAGAGTATGTGTAGCCTCCTGAAATCATGCTTTAATAACTGTTAGCCATACAGAAGTGGAGCCCAGCAAATTAACCCAAACAAAGGTAACTTATCCAGAAAATCTTATCCATTATCACTGTGGCTACTGCCGCCAATGTCATTTATATATCAGATTAAATTTCCAAAATGAGTTCTGAAAAAGGGATGATCATCTTGTATTCGAATATGGTATGTTTTGTTATGCAGTTAGAAACTTCTTATGGAATTTTAAAGGAAGTTAACCTCAAGCACTATGTTGCAATATCTCATGCATGATACTCTGAATAGAAACTCAAGGCAACTTCCTGTTGATAGTTATTCCTCTCCACAATCTCAGTTTCTTCTTTTTCTACATTCCTTCCTCCTACACTTGTTAGCATATGATGAGAAGAAATTGCTCATATACTCATGTATGTGCAGATCAACTATATCTATCAGAAAGAGGGAAAGTAGCTACAATAAGCCACCAAGTGAGTTACTTAGATACTATATTTTTATATAAGATGTTGTAACCAAGCAATTCAAATAAACATAACCCATAGCCTAACAGCTCGACATCGGCGATCATCCAACATATGAGAAGATGTGGTCAGCATCTCGGTACTCCCAGCCGTAATGTTGACTTTCTACACCAGGTTTCACTACCTAGCATAGCTCCTCAATTTCCTCACAATGCTGAGCAGGCATCAGTCCTATACCCAGAATGTAAAATAGCACCTCACAGGGGTGGGAACAATCCTGGGTGCACTCCGTGGCAGAGAACCAAAACTAATGCTCTAGCTCACCACGCCTTGGTGCAGGACCAAGCAATTAAAATACCAAGGAAAAAAAAATATTTTACATTTATATGTAAAGTTGGGGATGTTTATTACTCTTTCTTCACTTTCTATACCAAAACTTCATGGGATATGTTTCAAAGACATTTCTATCAATCTAGATTCACTGACGTTTCCTCCTATGACCTGTAATGGCATTTTGGCTGGACTTACTGCACATGGGGTATAATGTTTTGCAATATGGAAGAGAAACTGTTACAAGAGGTTAAAAGAACACTTTAGAAATATGAGATATAAACAATTGGGTAAATCATTACTTGAGAGCATTTTTGGTTCACAGATCAGGTGAAAAAGAATCCACAACGTTTAAAGGCCCTTAGAAAATCAGTATAACTATACATTTGGGAAAGATTATTCATGCACAAAAATAGACACAGCTTGTTAAACTTTGATGTCTTATACGAAAGAGATCTCATCATACTCTGCATCAGCAAAAATGCCAGCCACAAATCACAAAATGCAGCAGTAAATGTTGGTATTGAACATGAAGTTAGATTAATAAACATTCCAACTTTTGCATATAAATATAAGAACAGCTTTATTGTGTTTTACTAGAAAAAAATTACAAAATGCTTTACTTAACACATTCACTACAGATGTTATTAACTGGAGCTTGAAATAACATGGTTACTCAACCAGGTATACTGATTTTTAGACTAGATCAATAACAATACACCTAAAACAATGAAGTGCTATTAAGATTATACAGAAAATAAAGCTAGTTACAGTGGAGTAATAAATATTATACAAATAATATTTGCTAATTAACTTCCACTTATCTTAAGAAGTTGATGTTAATACTTCTATCTTATTTATACAAGATCGATTTCATAGACATTTACCCACATCTTCAATCAATACTTGACAACGAAGTGTGTTGACTGAAGATGTGGGCAAATGTCTATGAAATCGATCTTGTATAAAGAGGATAGAAGTATTAACATAAACTTCTTAAGATAAGTGGAAGTTAATTAGCAAATACTTTTATTTGTATAATGCTATTAAGATGTTACCTCCCTCTCTCATGAACTTCATGGATAGAATATAACCTCCTTACTTGTAATACACACAAATAAATAGACATAAATAAAAGGGCATAATTATGAAAATACCCTTCCAGTTGATGGGTACAAATTAGATTGCAACATTTAATTAATTTATAATTGTTAGAATTACTTTTGAGAAAACTGTTGTTTCCTTATCACCTTACCTCTTCAGCTTTTTGTGTGAGCTGTGTCTCTAGAACAAGCAATCTTTCTGTGTGTTTCCGCCTCAAATCCGTCACCTTAGTGCTTTGCTTATCCAGCTCTTGGCTCAAGCTTTGAACCTGCTTATTAAGCAGTTCCCTTTCCTGCTCAAATCGTTTCTCCCTTGAAAACAAACACTGCATTAGTTGGACAACCATGACATACATGTACATATGCTATTCAAGGGTCACTCTTGGAAGTTTTCAGAAAGTATAAATAATTCCAATAAAATTATAGTGGAATACAAACCAAAATGGTAGCTAAGCTGAATGAATCCATCACCTAGTGGCAGTAACAACAGAAACACAATCATTAAGTCATCTGAGTATGCAGTGAATACATCGCAGAACTAGTCCTGAAGATAGTCAACATGAAAAATTCAATGCCATGGCCGGGATTTGAACCACGGATCTCCTAGTTTCCATCCAGTTACTCTAACCCATTGAGCTGCCATGGCCAACGTGCCGTCCTGACATTAAATTCTCCATTTGACTCATATATTTCCCCAGTAGACCACTAGGGGCTCTCGCATTCAAGATACACCGTTTGTGGCAACTTACTATTATAAGTACTTGAGTCCCAGGATTCATCATTTAACTCTTATTATTTTAGTTATTCAATCTCATCCTCAGCTGTTCGGTGACTCAAAACAAAAAGGTTTGATTCTTCTTTCAGCAGCTCAAAGCATAACACAATAATGAATATATTTGAATTTAAGCTTGCTTTTATAAATATCCGTTATTGCAGATTTTATTTCACAATTTCACAAACTGCACAGGAATTCTGTATGCAGACAACTCAATGAAAAATTATATCCAACAGTTATTTGGTTCACATGACTTTATATATTTTATATATAAAATATATAAAGTTATATATATATATATATATATATATATATATATATATATATATTCTCTTTAAATGCAAAGTAAAATCTGCTTTGTAATAATCATTGTGAAAATATCACCACCTACCTCCCAAACGAGTTACAAGCCAATTTCATACAAGTGTTTCATTAGCAGGTGGATCAATTTACCTGGGATCAATCTATCTAGGATCAATCTAAGGTATCACAAAGGTTAGTGGAGTTCTCTGACAGAGGTTTATTAATGACAAAATATGAAGCAGCAAAAATCGTTACACCCACCATACTCCTAATGGCCTAGATAATACTTACTATACAAAAAACAAAATGTTAAATCCAACTGCTACTAATCCATTTAAAATTTACCTATGATCCAGTTCCAGCTTCTTGGCTTCAACTTCTTCAGCCTGGGCAATGGCTTCACATTTTGCATTAATTGCAGCATTAAGCTGATTTGAAAGTGTCTTCACCTCTCCCTGCATTCGCTCCAATTCTCTATTACGCCTTTCCACCATGTTTTGCAAGCTATCACGCTCATCAACAGCTAAGTCACGCTGCCTACGATATTCTAAAGCTTCCTTCTCCAAACTGAAACAAACATGTTCCATTTCAAAAAAAACCTAAACCAAGAATGTCATTAGCAAACAATTTTACAAAGAAAAACGTCTGGCAATAAAACTGCAATACTCCCTAACTTGTCAACACATTACTTTAGAACCTCTATGCACTACGATAACAATAAGATAACAGATCCTGAGAACAACAATAAACTTACGGAAGTTCTGGAGATTTTAATAAGGGATGAGGAAGTAATCAGACAGGTTATAATAATGAAAAGAAATAAAGCAACTGGTTTAGATGTAATTTCCACAAAATTTCTCAAGATTCAGATTTATTCATCAACGTAACAATATTTACAAGATTTGTCAACAAAATGTACAATATTAAAAGTAGAAGCATTATTAACAGTGAAGTATTCTTCATATTTAAGTTTGAATTTATGAGTCACTATGTTTACACTCAGTCTTCACTTACTTGTTGTTGTATAATTGAAACGTTTTCAAGATCATTCGATCTCATCATCAGCTGTTTGGTGACTAAATGAACTTCCCTCTTCTTCCACTGCTACGGAGCTCCGATCACTCTGCCTGTTAACCAGGCAAAAAGAACACCAGAGGAACATTAAGTTGAAACAAACAGAAAAATCTGCAGTTTCACACCATTTTTGGACAGAAAACCACAACATTGGCCACAACATTAAACTGTTAAAATCTTTAAGTACACCCATAGAATTGGATATTTGGGAAAAAAATTTCATAAACAAAAACCGTGATAAAGTTATAAATTTTGAAATCCGGCATTAAATGAAGTATTAAAACTTAGTGCCACTGACACCAGATGGCAGAGTGATCGGAGCTCCGTAGCAGTGGAAGAAGAGGGAAGTTCATTTAGTCACCAAACAGCTGATGATGAGATCGAATGATCTTGAAAACGTTTCAATTATACAACAAGTGAAGACTGAGTGTAAACATAGTGACTCATAAATTCAAACTTAAAAATGTACAATACTTAAAATCTATTCTTACAAAGATGAAACAATTTTATTTACAGGACAGGTATTATTAAACATGAGCAATAACACAGATTTAAGAAATTAACAGATCTATTTAATTCAATAAAAGAAAAGAAGCTGTACCGGAGAATTATACATCCAATCTATAATGGGAAAGGAAGTATATATGAACCAAATTATATCATGAGATTTCATTGCTATCTAACGTATGCAAAATCTTTACTGGAATTTTGGCAAACAGATTACAGAAATAGGCAGAAGAAAATATATTGTCTGAATTCCAAATGGAATTTAGATGCGGGAGAACTGCTGATATCTTTATAATAAAAACATTAGTGGATAAGTACCTTAAAGAAAAAAGGGGTTAACTATACATGGCTTTTGTAGATCTAGAGAAGGCTATTATTAGCCTTAGGGTGGGGCTATTATTACTACGGCATAAATTATGCAAAGAAATGAGTCAACATAATTGGGGAACGAGTATTATCTTGGGAAATAGCATAAGAGAAAGGATCAAGGCAAAGATGTAAATTAAGCTATACTATTTAATCATTTATCAAAACTATTCTAGGGTAGCAAGAACAATAGCTGTATGCCTGCAGTAAATAATACTGTGATTCCTGGGCTACTGTTCACTGATGATCTGGTAGTAGGATTAATTACAATAAATGGTCCGAAGCAAGCACTGTAGGAACTAGATAAACACTAAATAAACTGTAAATCAGGAGAAAACACAAATATGGTATTCAAGAAGATGGCTAAACTGAGCATATATGAAAAGTGGAAGAGGAATAAGGAGTATAAAGTAGTATAAGAATGCATTTTCATAGGAATAAAAATAGATGGGCTGGAGCAGGGTTGGGAAAAACAAAAGAAATAGGAAAGGGAGCCATGTCAATAATAAGTATAGAATACTGAATATTGGGGTCAAAAGGTTGGAAAATGTCTATAATATGGTGGAACAAAAAATATTATGTGGTATAGAAATATGGGAAATGGAGGGACAAACCATTGAATTACATAGAAAATTAAGCTGGCTACAGTGAAGCAATGAATATTACACAAATATAAATATTTGTAACAAAAGGCAACAAATATAGTCAAACCAGATAACCCAACCTTACCTACCCTTTATGGCTTACCCAAAATACACAAACCATCCATAACAATGAGACCTATAGATAGCAGTATAAATTCACCAACATACAAACTTGCAGTGGCTAATATACGAATTCAACTCATTTCCAAAATTTGATAGCCTAAGCATCAAAAACACCTATGAACTTCTAGAACACATTAAGGATACTGAACTAAAAGAAGCGGACACACTAGTCTCATTTGATGTTAAATCACTGTTTCCCAGCATATCAGTAAAACAACTCCCATCGTTGATAGAAAAATGGCTCAAATCACTTGGAATGTCATCACCTGAAATTTCAGATTACATCAAACTAACCAAATTATGCATAGAACAACATTTCTTCCAGTTTCAAACAAAATGTTTCCACCAAACTTCAGGTTTAGCAATGGGCAGCCCGCTATCACCCTTCCTGGCCAATATGTACACGAGTGCATTAGAAATAAGGATCACCAAAGGTTTCCCTTGGATGTTCAAACTCTGGCAACGATATGTAGATGACATCTTTGCAATAGTACCGGAAAACATATCAGTGATGCACTAAAACTTTTAAATATCCAAGAAAAAAGCATCAAGTTCACTGTAGAAAGAGAAAAAGACGAGTATTTACCATTTTTGGATCTAAAAAATAATCAGAAATAAAAACAGAATAAACTTTGGCATTTACAGAAAACCAACAAAGACAACTACATAAAAGCTAATGGCTACAACCCAAGATCCCACAAACAGGCAATCTTCAATAGTTTAACACACAGACTAGTCAACATCCCTCTCACAGCAGAAGAATACAGAACAGAATACAACAAAATTATTGAATAGTACAAAAAATGACTTTCCCAAATCATTTGTACACAAAAAAGTGAACTTAGCAAAAAAGAAGCTAATAAAGAAAACCACAACCCTCTCAGCTACAGAAATTATACTGGTCACCAATCTATAAAGTGACTGACATTTCGTACGGAGAGAGAGACAACATTGCCGCTTATTGCTGCCACGTGGAGAGCGTGATAGCATTACGCCTGCAAAGGTGATTCAGTTGCAACTGCAATGGGTATTTTATTATTATTACTATTATTATTATTTATAATACTATACACAAAGACAATAGTGCAGTCATGGATCTACATGCAAATGCTAGAACATGTAAGAACACATCAATGTAAGGATCATTGTAACAGAGGCATACCTGTGACATTTTGATGCTTATTGAAGTGGGAAAATGCCGCTTACATAATTTTTTCTCAGGAGTTTTTAATTTACACCGAAATGTCTAACTTTTTTCTTTAAAATACTTTTCTTTCCCAATCTTAACCTTAATGCCCTTACTGATACGTACGCACGTGAAGTCCTATCAAGTACCTTAGAGAATGGAATACTAGACTCCCCTTTCAATTTCTCCTCATCAAAGTATTCTCTCACAGAGCATATTATTTCCCCGTGTATGTCCTTTAATTGGAATACCTTTACCAAATACAGTTTTATTTGGTTCCCGAGCACGTTCAGGTTTTCGCTTGTCACTATATTTTAACATAATTAAACATTCATTTAACACAATTGCAAATGATCACAACACGCACACAGATACACAAACTTAGACACACGTAAACCAAGGCAAATTGCCACAAATAAAATGCAAAGTAACAAAGTAACCTGCCAATACAGGATCACTAACTGTTGCATACGTGACTCGTGAGCGCATTCTGTTTATGCAGGGTTATCAGCAAGAGATACAAACACCAAGGTATTATGATTACTGCAGCGTTTGCGTAACTTGTTCACCTACAGTTCATGCTAAGCATGTGTTAGAATATCAGCAACCAAGGTTTAACATCTAACGTTGTCATGGAAACGTGTTGATTCTAATGGGTCATTTTAATTGTTACTATGACAACCGTTATGACGTACTCATCCTCTCCCATATATTTAGACCGTTATTCCATGTGGTTACTAACTGTCAATCACATTCTAGTTTGGCGACCAGTATAATATGATTTTCAAAAAATTCATTTACCATCCATGGGCCTTTGATAAATTCAAAAAAGGTCTTCACAAAAAAAAAAAAAAAAATACAACTAGCACCAGTCAACCATTACTCCTTAAAAAAACCTAATTTGCTCAAACATCAAAGATGCTATTACAACAAAAAATCTGGTAAAGGTATATCAAATTGAGCGCTGTGACTGTAGTCAAATTTATATTGGAAAAACCAAAAGAAATTTAGAAACAAGAGCAAAGGAACACTTTAGAAACATAAAATATAAACAATTAGAAAAATCAGCAGTTGCCACGCATTTTTGGGGAAAAAACCACAACATAAATCCAGAGCCAAAACTACTAAAACATACATCAAGAAAAAAGAACTGTCCACATGGGAACAAATATTTATTTCAAAAAATAGGAACAAAGTATTCAATTTTGACATCCCCCAGAAAGATTTGTTCAGTAAGTTCATTGAACCAGAGGAAACCTATGACAAAATATCGCCAGCTACACCACTGAGAACCAGTCAATATCCGGTTGACGATGGAGGCAAAGTCTCTGAAACATGCTCCAGGAAAATTTAAAAGTGTTGTTTAGTGTCATTAATCGACTCCCTTTAAATTTAATCCAAAAACTTGTTGATGAGATATAATGGATAAAAGGTTTCTAATAGATTACATATCAATGAAGAAAATATGGAAAAGGAAGACATTAATACAGTGAATAATGAACAAAGGGAGGCAATAGTATGGATAAGAACTGGTGTTTGGAGGCTGAGAGGACTTAGAATGGGTATCCCACAGAGTCAAGTGTACCATTTGCAAAGAGAGGGAAGGAGATCTGGAGTATATAGTTTTTTAATGCCAAGAAATGTACTTATGGAGGAAAGAACTTCTGGAGCAGAAATGGAAAAGGTAGATAAGAAAACAACTTTAAGGGGGATCTTTTAGAAAGCAAGTCAGGAGCGTAGGTTAGTTTTTAAGTAAAATGAAACTGCTCTGTACAAAAAGAATCAAAATGAATGAGTTTGTTAGTAATCATTAATGACTTATCCACAAAGCTGTATAAAATGTGTGTAGAAGTAATTAGGCAGGACAGGCATGATGGAAGTCTAAAAACAAATTTCAATAAAGATAATGGAATGTATTTCAGTTTTGAAGTACTAAAAGGAATAAGTGGACATATTTTTTAAAGAATTTTAATTCATAGATACATTAACTTTATATTCAGTTGGCCTGAATAACCTTTAAAACTCAGAAGTAGATTCTGACAGTTGAGCAAAGAGACATTTCAGTGCTAACTAAAAAGGGCCTTTTTAGAAACAAACAGTTTATTAAGAATGATTATGATTAGACACACTACAAAATTTGCATTTATTCTAAAATAAAGGTTTACACAAATTTCACATTCTTTCAATATTTCAAATTTGTCATACTTCTAGGTTATTTGACCTTAATATATGCAATACTTAGAAATGCAAAATGAACTGCTTAATGTTTACTGTGAATTAAAACTTGTATGCTTTGTACTTTTTGGAGTTAACAAGTATTCTGTAAAAAAAAAAAAAAAAAAAACTGAACTATGTATACAGTAAATAAGGCAAAGTATAAAACTACAACCTAACACATTAGTAGGTATACTGTGTCAACTTTTACTTAGTTTTAAAAGAGTCTTAAGTCTGTTGACTTTCTTTCTTTTGAATTCTCTGAAAAGAGAGAGAGCACCAATACACTCAATGAACAAATCCTACAAATTAAAATGGTGTCACAATTGACCTCATAGTACCAACCTGCTTATAGATCACCATTCTGCTTGACACCTTCTGGGTACAGAATGGATCTAAATCTCTAATTATCCTCTAATCACTGGTACATTGAATCTTTATTCATCCTCTGATCATTGGTGCAAAACATGGGATACATCAATAGAAAGAACAAAAAACTAATAAAAGAAAATAAATATCGCAAAAATCGAGGAAATGCAGAAGTTCAATCATACGGCAATCAAGAAATATAATTATACATATAATTGAAATACAAGAATGTAACTAGCCATTTTACAATGCTTTTTATTCATTATCAAAAGTCTTCATAATCAGAAAAGCTTTAACCTAATACTCAATTTTATATATATATATATATATATATATATATATATATATATATATATATATATATATATATATATATATAACCATATCATATGTACAAATTGGAAAATGTTAGTAATTTGACATCAATGCAAGGAGCTAAAAAGAACATTGTATGGAAAGGAAAAGTGCAAAATGGTTACTGGTAGAGATGCATTAGTAAATATTGATAAAAATGCTTTTGGAGACAGATTAATTTAATGCATTGCACTCAGAGTTAAACAGAAGTACTTAGCTGTAGAACCAGAAACTAATGTAGATTTTAGTATATAGATGATAAAAGCTATAGCAATTGTGATTTTCTGGATTTTGACCATGATGCATATGTGTTCACTATCAGCTGTAGAAAGGATTATGTCTAAATAAATGATTAATTGAAATACAATTTTATTTAGTAACGTTATCTGTACCATGAGCATGTAAGCAAATTCAACATTTTGTTGCAGAATGGTTTTGTGGCAAGAAGTGCAAAATATTATTGGAGATAACATATTATTAATTTATTTTCCTAATGAAATAACCAGTAAGGTATGTCAGGGTTCAGGTTATTTAAAAAAGGAACCATAAATATAAAGATCAAAATAACTGGACATGATAATAATTATAACAATTTAAAATTTGGTCAATAAAGTGCTCAAAAGCTGAAGTGAAACGTTTTTTAAAGAATAACATTAATCAAAAGTGTTTTAAGGTCTGTATTACAATATGAAAGATGTTGAACAAGATTATATCTCTTTCTTGAATGAAGATCACATCTAAATATTAAGTGTTCAACACTTTCATCAATGCTTTCACATTCACATAGATATCCATCAGGAGAGTCTATATGGAATTTTAAAAGTAAGTTTTAAATTTCTCATGTCCAGTAGCAACCTGGATCAAAGTAAAATCAGATGAAAAATACTTGAAGTTTACACGATCATTAACAGTAGGAAAAAATAGATTTTGAGTGCTGTTCCACACTTCAAAACATTTTTTTTTTTTAACATATGTGATTACAGACCCTTTAAAACTGAATTCCTTTTGAGATAATGCATAATGTTTAGCAATATCTGCCTTCTCATTGTCATGTATATGGCCTCTAACGCATGTGATACACATGTGATTAGTGTTTGTTATATCATTCCTTATTTTGGTTGCAAGTGAATATGTAGTGTATTTATCTCCCGTATCACTGACAGATGCCTGGGAATCACTGTATATAAAGTGCATGCACTAGAGTTATTACTGTGGCACTATTCCACTGCTTGATTCAGTGCAAAAAGTTTGCCCTGGAATATAGCGCAATTAGGTGCACATCCAATCTCTATAAAGCAACTCCACATTGTTTTTATCGAACACAACAAAAGCGCATCCCACACGGGCTGGATTCTCTGGATGATCAGAATATCATGATCCATCTGTGTAGATGTTGTAGTCATGTGTTTGCAGTTATCCTTGCTGACAATGTTGTGGAATACAACAGGATGTCCAGCTTCCAAGAAATGGGATCTCGGATGAAAGTCGAATTCAGGAACTTGTAGGGAACCTTGATAACCTTTCTTTATGTTATATATCTTTGCATTGAAGATTGCCAATAAATATAAAAGTTCAATGCCTGCAAAAATGAAATGCTACTGCTGACGAAAATCATGACATTGATCCAAATAAGAAATTATTAAAAGGAGTGATAACCAAAATAAACTAACATGGGAGAACATATTCAAATGGAAAAATAAGGACCGCATAGTGAACTTTGAAATCCCACCACTAGATAATTTGACAAACAAGTTCATAGTTCCACCACCAGAGAGATGGGAGGAGACAACAACAGATGCTAGTTGGAGAGAGGTTGAAAATGGAGGCAATAGCCTTTGAAACTAGTCCCTAAATAGTATAAGAAAAGTAACTGACGAGTGTCAATAAACCGACTACAAATATTTTTTATGATTAATTTTGACGTCACTGTTACTAAATTCCTCCAAACACACAAACAATTGGTTAATTTTTTCACCAACAGAAGCACATCATCTGCATATGCTATAATATTGCAGTTTGGCAGTAAATTTATGTTTGAAAAATCATATATGTTCTTAAGACCCAGGCTGAGGGAAGATCCTTTAGGACAACCTTTGGTGATAGCTTTTTCTATTATCAATCCAAATAACTTGTAGCACTGCATCCTCGGTTGAGTTGTGTTGGACAAATCCATACTGATTTTCATTTAATGGTTTGTTACTTTAAAGGGGATAACATAATTCTATCAATTATCAGTTTTTCTAATAATTTCCCCATAATTGGAAACAGACTAATTGGCCAAAATGAACTAATGGTGTGGTTTTGTAGATCCCATTTCTTCAGGCTTATTTTAACAATAGCAATTTTCCATGCATCTGAAAACAAGCTAATTCTAGACATTTATTGTATACAGTGACAAAGAATTGTAGTAAAGCAAAGTGAATATGATGCACTATTAAATTTTTAGATGAGTCGCATTTTTTACACATCTGCTTCACTTTCGTACCTATTTTGAGGACATGTTTCGCAAATCTTCGTTTGCATCTACGGCTCTTGTGCGACTGACGCTAGATCCAGCGGTGTGGGTAATTCTGGGGTTGTTGCTGCCATCTGTTGATTTAGTGATGAACTGAAATGTGGGATTCTCTTCTAGCGGGATTTCAAAGTTCATTAGTTGGTTTTTATGTTTTTCTATGTATATCCTCTCCCATATGACGAGTTCACTATGTTTTTGTACGTATTTTAGTAATTCTGTGCTATCTTCAATTTCATGATTTTCAGACCAGAAATGAGCTGCTATTGCGGACTTATCAATATTTTTGTATCTTAAGTGCCTGAAGTGTTCTTTCTTTCTAGTGCCTATGTTCCTTTTTGTCCTTCCTATGTAAATTTTTTCACAGTCTTTACACTTAATTTTGTAAATTTTACAAAATTAAGTGTAAAGACTGTGAAAAAATTTACATAGGAAGGACAAAAAGGAACATAGGCACTAGAAAGAAAGAACACTTCAGGCACTTAAGATACAAAAATATTGATAAGTCCGCAATAGCAGCTCATTTCTGGTCTGAAAATCATGAAATTGAAGATAGCACAGAATTACTAAAATACGTACAAAAACATAGTGAACTCGTCATATGGGAGAGGATATACATAGAAAAACATAAAAACCAACTAATGAACTTTGAAATCCCGCTAGAAGAGAATCCCACATTTCAGTTCATCACTAAATCAACAGATGGCAGCAACAACCCCAGAATTACCCACACCGCTGGATCTAGCGTCAGTCGCACAAGAGCCGTAGATGCAAACGAAGATTTGCGAAACATGTCCTCAAAATAGGTACGAAAGTGAAGCAGATGTGTAAAAAATGCGACTCATCTAAAATTTAATAATTTTTCGCTTCACTGTGGTGTTCCAATACAGTTGAATCTCGATGATGCACTATGTTTGCAGAGATAGCATCCATCCCCGGGGCTCTGTCTTTGAATATGTTCCACTTCCTTCTCATTGAAGGGCACATCATCTTTTGCGTTAGGTTGAGTAAGAGATTGTTGACAAATAGTTGATTGCGTCATCAGAGACCATTGAAAAAAGTGTCACATAACACTGATGCAGTTTCAAAAGGAGATGTGAATCCAGTACCTGTATCAACTGTATTAAGCGTTTTGTTAAAATTCTCCAGCTTTATAGAAAGTTTATCGATGATTTTCCATGGATTTTGATTCTGCGAGGAGCAGAATTTATTCCAGCAGTTTGTTTTCACATTTCGGATACCATGTTTATATTCGAGTCTTGCAGTATTATATTTTTGCTTGTATACTTGTCGCAGTGGCTCATATGTTGTTTTAACTCTTCTGGTGCAAGCTAGACAATGTAGAATATAGATAATATAGAAGTTCTAAAAATTGATAATGAAGCTACAAAAGGAAGAGGACATAAAAATGCTAGGAGAATTTATGGGAAGAGCAAGGGGAAAATGGTATAGAAAAATAAAGAAAAGTAATATGAATTAAGTTAAGGTTCACCATGCATAAATAAATAACCATGGCATTAATATAAGAGTGGCCTGTAAAGTACTTGGCCTGACACTGAAAAACGACAATTCATGCTTTCAAAGTACAGATGTATTTTATCTTGACAGGAATCCTGCGCGGTAGGGATGAGTAACAAATGTGGTGGGGATAGGCACCTCTCGCCACAATGCATCACATGCATAAGATTACGAGAGGGGTACGCTGCACAGGTTGACTCAAAAACTAAGCTTACCCTTTACAAGTCAAGGCTCATTCTTGAAGATCTGCATAGCCAGTATTGCAGCTCTTCTAAATTAAGGCAGCAACTCCACTGATACCAAATGGCGATTCGTCATCTTCATCCACTGCCTGTTGGTGTTCTGGCCCAACTTCATCCTCTTCATACTGATCTTCTGCTTCACCATCATTTTCTTCCTGTTCAATCTCACTATCACTACTGCCACCATTTAAGTGAATAACTAACTCCTCTCCTGCATCTAGAAGTCCCTCGGTTCTCATATATTCCACTTCGACTTTCCTTACATGTTTGCATGCTTTTTGCCATTCTTCTACTGTTATTGATTTCATTTTTTCATGTGTAAGTTTAATTATATCATCCATTTTAAAAGAAACATGTTTGGAAACCCAGTTTTTTAGTGTGGCCCATATTAGTTCTATGGGGTTCAATTCCAGATGGTAGGGAGGTAGTCTTAGGACAGTATGATTGTGGCCCTCAAGTATTTTAACTATTTTATAAGAAGGTGCTGGTTTTAGGGGTAGAATAAGCTGACAAATTTCAGGGTTTCTTAGGTTCGAAAAATTAGTGTTTTTGAACTCATCTTTAATCATGTGTCTCTGTAGCTAGGATATCATTTGATCTCTTCTAGAGCATGAATTTTGATGTTTTTCAGTTTGCATGTTGTGATATGGGGCGTTATCTATAACTAGCATAGATCTAGGAGCCAGGCTAGGAATAAGCATTTCTTGAATCCATTTTTAGTAATTTTATAATTAATATTGTCATGGTAATCTCCGCACTTTTGTTGGGCCTTAAATCGTACACAGGCATTTGGAACAAAACCCAGTTCTCCTCCAGCATGCACGATTACCAACTGCTGGCCTTTCGACATTGATGCAAAGAGTCCTTGTAGTGAATTATCACTCCAGGCATATGGCGTTGTATGTGCTGTATTGATGTAAGTCTCATCCAAATAAACTATATTGCAACCTTCATTGCGGTATCTTTGAATATCTCGCATATATTTAAGTCTTTTTTGCCCTATGTTATGATGTTCCATTAAACTTAGTCTGTTGCGTTTGCTTTTATTCCATCTAAATCCTAGCTTCAAAAGAACTTTTCTTAATGTTGAGACACTGCCTTGGAAGTCAATGGAATTTTGAAGCTTCATAAGCACTTTATTCAGAGTCGGTCATTCTTTTTCTGTGATGTAAATAAAAGTTATTGACAGTTCGCCTAACTACTTCATCATTAAAGTCATCCAAATTAGATTTTGTGCATGATCTAGATTTTTGTTTACCTGGGGTAGAAAACGACGTCGTTGCATCAGAATCAATGGTTTTTGTTTCCCTAATAATTCTCCTAACTGCTTAGACACACCTGTTGCCTCTGATACACTTTTCCAGATTTTCCAAGCAGACCCAGACCCTTGTTCCTTTTTCATAAAGGTATACACATTGCTTATTTCTTCTCATGTTTGAGAATGTAGCACCTTATTTCTTAATTGCTGCTAGAAGGCGCCATTTCTAAATGCTCTCTTGGAACCAGGAAACACGCACTTTTTGAAACAAGGTATACTATCACTCAGTAGCTCTGCACTTGTTTACTTGCTCGCAACTGATGCCCAACTGACCTGCCCTCCCCTCCAGTTGCAACCGTTCTGATACCACTGCACATCGCTGTGCACTTTTCAAGATAAAAAAATACATCTGTAGTTTTAGTTTTCAACATATCAATACATTTTGTCCAGTGGTGTTCCAATACTTATCCCCTCCCTGTAGTGTTCCTCTGAAAGTGTTGCAAACTACCCATTTACAGCCACAATTGCTTCTTCATTGGACGAAAAGCACCTACCGAGGAATTTTTTTCAGTTTCGAAATCGGAAGTCCAGTCCAAGGGAGCCAAATCCGGAGAATAAGGTGGATATTCCAGCACTCCATAGTCCAGATCTCTCCATTTTCCCCGTTGCCAAAACACTTTTGTGGGCAGATGCATTGTCCTAATAGAAAACAATTTTTTTTTATCTTTTTTAACCAGGGTCTTTTCACAAATGCTTGCATTCAGTTTGAGTAGTGTTCTCCAGTAATGATTTTTCCTTTGCAAAGACAGTCAATCAACAAAATACCTTTGGCATCCCAAAACATTGACACCATGATCTCTCCCACCGATCGCACCATCCTCACATTCTGAAGAACCAACTTCTGTCCACTGCTTCGACTGCTGCTTGGATTCAGGTGTGTAGTGGTGAATCCATTGTGACATATTGGCACTAACAGTCACTTGTGTTCTTCTGAAAATGCGCCCAACACTTTTCAAAAAGTGGCATACAAATGTGTTTGTTATCCACAGTAGAATATGCCGGCTTCATCTTGCGCAAAGCTTTTTCATGTTTAATTCCTGATGCAAGATGTGACCTTGAATTTCCTTTGAATTTCCAAGAGCATTAGCAATTTCATGCACCTTTGTACGTCGATCTTCCAATATCATGTCATGTACTTTTGCAATATCCGGTGTGGCTACAATTTTTGGACATCCTTTGCATGGATTGTCTTGGACACTTTCATGCCACATTTCATCACAGTGGAAACTGAAGGTGAACAGACACCATACACATTTACATTCTGCAAATGAATTTCTGCAAGTATTAAACCTTCTTTTACTAAGAATTTTATCACAGCATAATACTCAATTCTCCATTTTCAAAGCAATCCGTACTTCCACTGCTTCAAGCAACTTCATACAGTCAACTATTGCCTGGAATGACTTGCAATTTTGCATAGGGGCTATTAACATTTGCACCAATGCAAGTTAAAAAAAAAATCATGCAAGTAGTGCCACGATCTCTGGGTGAGGCCGAGGACTTAACAGACCATCCTCGTATGTATGGCAGACTAAGGGATAAAATAGCAACTCAAGTAATGTATTAGAAAATAAAATTATAAAAAATTTTTGTACAAGTGGTTTGGAAATAAACACAAATACAAATATTGGAGATAAACCAAGGTGATCGTGCGATACAAAAACAGACCAGTGTTAGCAGCACTTTTTGAGTTGACTAAATCTAGAAGTAGTTGCACAGTTATTGTTTAGTGTTAATAATATATGGATGGAATGAAGGCGAGAAAAATAATGGATTTGTATAAGCATTGGAACAATAAATTTGAATTTGAGAGAAATAAGTATAACTGTTATAATTTGTAAACTAGAAAAGTTGAGAGCTTAAAGGAAAGTAAGCTAGGGGCACAACTAGACATACTGGTAACTATTGAATCGGCATGACTGATCGTAAGCTGCTTGTTCCCTCCTGAAGTTTGCAGAGACCAATTGTCTGTTTTTTTCAGTATCTCTATGCCTAAGACAGAAATATCTTCTTTGCGACAATACAGTTACATTGCAAGCCTTGCAAAATGTTGAGAATCACTGGCATACATATAGATGTTTGGCAAGTTCAATCTCTTGTTCTTTTGTCAGAGGTTTTAGCAGTTTTCTTAACTGGATTAAATAATCCCCTGTTTACTAAATCCTTTTCATTTGTCAACTTTTACAACTAAACAAATGATTGTTTCTTCTAGGTAATTATTAACTCTGAATACCGCCAAACTATATTATTGCAAACTAATCAAATCACTCTACAAACGTTGCATCAAACATAACCTGGAAGCACAAACAAGCAGGTCTGCTACAGTGGCAGTATTTCAAACTTTGTATGGAGAAAGATAATTACTGTCTCGAGAGACCTTAAAGTACACGCTTTGTGCTAATCCACATTATTTTGTTAATAAACATTAAAGTACACACTTTGTGCTAATCCACATTGTTTTGTTAATAAACATAAGTGATTCTCTTAACATATTTTACACAGTATTATGGATCTAAGATCAAATAATGTAATTATAAAAAAGTTGGAATATATGATTATATCTGCGAAGGAAAAAAAGCTATTACAATAGAACTTCCATTTACCCGGATCAACTGGCTACAGGGCGAATCCGAGTTACGGAAAATCCAAGATATCCACAGAATTAAGAAGCAATAAAACAAAAAGGGCATGTATAACATGCCAAATTTTTTTTAATGGAGTTTAGAAATTATCGGCAAACTTTCCCCTGAGCAAATACACTGTATGTACTGTATTAGCCTATGTATTTGCACTGTATACAATGCAGCTACAAACTAGTCAGTAGTAAAAAGGTAGTGAGGTACTGCTGTCTCAATTAGCATAACGCTTACGAGTAGCATGATCTCGCATCTGCCTTAACATTAGAATTTCATTTGCCGAAAGGCTTGATTGCCGAAATAAAGCATCAACTTCTGTGTGCTACTGCTTGTGCATGGGTCATAACCACAGTTGGTTCATCAACACTGTCTGAATCTGAAATACTCTTCATATTCATTTTCAGTAATACTGCATGATGCAATAATGCCTTCCTCTGTCGTCAGTTTATAATCTCCATCATTGTCAATCTGCAACCAATTGTCAATGTCTTCATCAGCATCGGAACGGTTATTAATATTTTCAAAAATGTAAAATCTTCTTCCACACTTATTTTTTTTACTTCAATCTTTTTTTTTTCCCCCTTGTTGAATTTATACCCTGCCTTTAACTGCTATGGTCATATCAGCGGCCATTATCCTTTGGAACATACTGAAGGTGTTAACTCGTTATCTTTGGTTTTTAATCATTAGATCACACACACATTCACACTCTCATTCATACTTCCAGACTCTGGGGAAGATGGGGAATTATCTTGGTCAGAGAAAAATCCCCACCCCCACCGCCGGGAATCAAACCCGGGACCCCTAGCACGGCAGGCAGGTGCTCTACCGACTGATTCTTCAATCTTGTTTTCTGACAAATCACACACATCAGACCACAACTTCAAAGTTTCTCTTCCAACCCTGGTCCCTATCAAGTGGGGCAAGTGCAATGAATTCGCCTGGTGGCAGGAGAATTCAAGTAATGTACCGACTAAGAATAGCCATTTATCATCTGTAAAACAAGTCTTGATTTATTATGCTAAACAACATAATTTTGTTTTAAAAACTGGTCCAGGTTAATGAAGTTTTACTCTATTTTCAATACTATACCAAAATGAGTATTTTGACTTAACTGTTGTTCCCATACAATGTTTAAATTACCAAAAAAAAACTATACTTTATCAAGATTTTTGCAGACCCATAGTTATGACATTTTAATTTCAAAGAAAATAACTAAAGAAATTGCTAAATTTAACACTCACAAGTTAATTTTCCCTAAGTTAAATTTGTTTTAAGACTGTGATTTATACCTTCCGTAACAAACCAAACTTAATCCTCACTCCAAATAATATTCTCTATAGTTATGGAAGTATGAATGTTCAACTTACCGCTGCACAGCTTCAGTAAGTTTATTGGCTTCATCCTGGCAAGAAGAGAATTTGACTTTCAGTTCTTCTACTTCCTTTGTGGCAGCGTCAAGAGAATTCTTGAATTCTTCATCCTGTTTACGAAGTTTGCTAAGCTCTTCTTCAAGAATTCTAATACGTTCCTCTGAAATTAAGTTATTAAGTCAGTTTCTTTTGCATATTATCCAAGTGTTTTTAACTTGTTAATAAACAATCAAGTTATAATTACTGGGTATTATTCAAATATAAGCATACTTTACAGCTTGAAAAATCTTATGTGATGCAATCAACTTTCTCTAATCTTGTATAAACTCTCTATAAATACACTTTCTATTTCATGTTAAGATAAACATTATCTTGTTGGGAATAAATTAAGCTTTAAAGTGATAGTCAAACCTTTTAAAGCTGTTGCTAAGTTATACCTTTGAATTTCTATTCTCTTTGCGGACATACACATGCACGCACACAGACCTTTTTTAAAATTATCTTTTTAAATATGTACAATATGAAGCTATTAACAGTGAAGCAAACAAATATACACAAATATAACAATTTGTAACTTAAAACTTCACTTATAAGAAATGATAATTCCAATAAATTCTCCAGGATCGCAATTTCATGTAAACTTATCCACATCCTCAGCTGGAAACAAAGCTGTCGCCATCGTTACGAACGCTAAATGTTAATATGTTCTTGTTAGCACTACCAAAATCTGAAAATAAAACAAATTTAAAACCAGAATCGACTACCAGTATTTCAAAATTCATTACGCGATGTTTGTTTTTTAAAATAAATATATTTTCCCAAACCATTAAATCTATCGAACCATTTAATTGTTTTAATAATTTAACTTCTGCTAAATTCCAGTTAAATGATCTGCTACGGCCGATTTATCAGTTTGTTTATACTTAATGTTACAAAAGTGTTCTTTCGTTCTGGTTTCTAAATTACGTTTTGTCTTTCCAATATAAACTTCATCACAATTGAAACAATTAAGCTGATAAATACCAGATTTTTTATTATTAAGAATTTTATCTTTTATAGATAAATGCAATACATTTTTAATACAATATTTATTTTGAGGAACTAAAGTCATACCTAACTTTTAAATGTTGAAAATGTTTATTAACCCAGGGATGGTAAGTGAATTTTTTAAAATTATAATCGTCTTATTTTTTAACAGTTATGTGATATTTGAATTTTTCGATTTTTTAATTTATAAAGTCTTTATTAAAACCATTAATTAAAGCAGTATTAATAATATGTTTATATTCTGTATTAAATTCATTTATTAGAATTATAAGAATTATCATCATTTCTTATAAGATAAGTGAAGTTTTAAGTTACAAATTGTTATATTTGTATCAAATTTTTGGGTGAAATGCACTACTTCTTCTATTTACAGTTAAGTGTGTAGTACAGAAAGTTAAAAGCAGATGTACTTCACATGACTTTCTCTACCCAATCTTTTATATGTTATAGTCTTCATACAAAAGGCTATTATATACATTACAATACAATAAAGCTCAACTAGAAATGATCTCAAATTGAAAATGACACTGCATAATCAAATTGCATTTTTGTTCACTTCAGCTTCACTTCTGCTTCATCAGTCTCTGAAGCATGTTTTAATATTAAAATGAAGATAATAATTAAAAATTAATCTTGAATAGGTAATAAGCAGAGCCCGGATTTCTAAGTAAAATGCTTATAAATGCTTTTTTTGCTGAAATACAGGGTTTGCTTAGTTATTTTATGATTTTTAACTAGAGTAACTTATTTTATTCAAATCTTGTAAATTTAAAAGTAAATTTTCACTCCTAGCCATCATTTTATCATTCAAGCAATTCGTACTTATTAGTGTAATAGGAGAAGCCCCACGATGTTGTAAAATAACACTGCATAGTTGAAATTAGAGATACTTGCAATCCGCCGCCGAATGTTATGTATATGTGGTAGGTGAATCCATTTCCCAAACTGTTAGGGCACAGCCTGCTGATGCAATCAGTATTCTTTTAGTTGTGGAACAGTGTTCTTGTAACAAGGTGTATATAATTGGTCATGTAGTAAGTTATGAAATACCACCCACAAAAACACCTCAATCGGATTTGTTGTGCAAAAACATAAACGAATTTGGAAGTTATATTTTTAACAAAGACAGTAGGGTTTTATTTTGTTCGGTTTGCGAAAAAAGTGTTCCTACAAAGAAACAATGACATTGTACAGCTTATTAACACATGACATAAGGAGAGGGTTAAGAATCTAAATTAAATTAGTAACTATTTACAGGCACTATAGATGAATAAAGTTCAAGTGATACATTTTTCAAAGACTTGCGTTTAGCAACAGCAAGTTTGGACATTCCATTTTGCAGATTAAATAATGAGCAGCTTTGAAAAGTTCTAGAAAAATACACAAACAGAAAGGTGCCGGACGAATCTACACTGCGAGAAAACTATTTGCAACAGTGTTTTCAAGACATATTTTATCATCTTCGGGATCAACTACAGCACAAAAAATACGGATTTCTACTGATAAACCACAGATGCAGCAGGTCAAAGTGTATGTAGTGCTGTAGTTGGTGCCATGAAAGCAGGTGGTGGATCACATCTTCTCAATATAAAAGTACTTGACCAAGTAAATCATTCTACTATTGCAGAAATTTTCAATGACTTGTTAGCTATCTTGTTGACAAAAGGGGCATGGAATTAAAAGTACTTTATTCTAAATTAGTTCGCCTGACGTGTCTTGCTCACAGTTTACATAGTTTCACTGAAACAGCCAATATGAAGACGTGGATCTTCTTGTCTTTAGTGTAAAGAAACTAACTGTAAAGTTGTCGATTACAGTTTGAAAATTTCATGAAGTCCTCCCAAATCTGTCTTTACCTCCTCAGCCAGTTTTAACTCTATGGGATTCTTGGTTAAAGGCTGTGTCATACTACACACAACATTTCAATGAAGTAAAAACTGTGTTGTACTCCTTAGATGGAGAAGATAAAAGCAGTATTGCCACAGAACAGGAATGTTTTGCTAATATTGGCATCCAAGATACGAGTACATCTATAACTGCTTCTCTAAAATACCTGCTATTATAACATAGCTGGAAGCTCAAAATAATATCTTGGAACATTCACTTTCTTTGATAGATGAAATTTAAGTAATCTTGTCTTCAGAGACTTACAATATTGCTAGAACTGCCTTTGAGAAACTCAGTAAGGTGTTAATGAAAAACCCTGGCTACGAAACACAGTGCATAATTTCTGAAAAGCTTTATGGTACAGAAACGCCCATTGAAGAGCAATTCACTCAAGAAGAACTGAGGTGCTTTTAATATGTTCCAGTAACATCACGTCATGTTAGAGGTACTTTTCACTGTAAAAGAAAATCTTCACTAACAAACGCAGGAGCTTCACTCAAGAAAAACTCAAGATAACCTTCCTCGAATACTGTAACAAGCCTACCTACGGTAAGAATTAAACAAAACAATATGCTTAAATTTTCATTGTTTATTTGCTTATTTGTTTCATTTTTCATGCTTATATGCTTATTTCACCATTTGATTGTGCTTACAAATCCAGGCTCTAGTGTAAGTCGAGATACTTCATTGTACTTATATTTTTCCCTTATAAATTAAAACAGTAACAGTTTAGAGTTTTTATAAATCAACTTTTAATAAATAAAACATGTTACATTCACATCACTTTCTCTATCCACTATCACTTATTTTTATGCAGCTTCTAGGAATGTCAGCATCCTCCAAGGTTACAACACAAGGTTTCAAGAAACATTCTCCCTCAAACTATCCCTTATGTGGAAACATTTTTGGTATTCTTTACTTTCTCTAAATGCTTCTAATGTTCTTATTAAAATACCATTATGTTTAAGATATTTGAACTTTCTGGGAACATATCATGAAGGCCTTTTCATACTGACTGACCTTTTCATAATCAGTAAATCATATGAGATAGACAAACTGTTATGGCATTAAAATGTCAGATCTCATTAAAGCACACAATTTATGTTGAAAAAGTTTTGTGAATTATTTCCAATATATTCTTATTGGTTTGAATTTTTGTATACACTGCTTAGGTTGGTAGACAGCAATACATTTTTTCTTGTGATCATGCTAAGAGTTATATTTAAAAGCAATCACAAAGCAACCCAGTTTTTAGAAGTCAGGCTTGCTTTAGCCTACAATGAAATGTATAATGAAGAATTTACAGATTCAGGAGAAGCATGTAGAGGAATAAACTTAAATTGTAAGAATAGTTGCAGAAGAAAGTGCAGAGAAAATCATGGGTATGCAAATCAGATTCTTCTTATAAAAATTAGTAGCTGCTTTAGTAATTTTTAAGAATTAAAACACTATGGTTTTGCCTAGCCTGTACAAGAAATCATGTTTAAAACTGTGGTGTATGAATGGACCACCAAATATACACTAGAATAAAAATCTGATGTGTTGCACTCATGAGTAGGACCCAGATTTTAATGACCCAAAAACAGTGAAATATGCAAACATTCATGACCTAAAATTATATAAATGTGACCTTAAAAATAAAATAGAAATTTATGTAACTATTTAAAAAGCTGTTTTGTTTTATATAACATGTAATACAAAATTCACTTCAATTAGTTAACATGTCCTGTCAATCTTCAGTTTCTGCAGAGTTACACTGGATCACTAGGTGCATTTTCAAGTTTTTTCATTTTCAAACATCTTCGGTTGTCACTAATGATAATTTTACACCTTGAAAAGCTCTTCTCCACATCACAGAATGTCATAGGAGCATATTTGAAAGCGGCAAGCTCACTGCACGCCAGCTTTGATTGTTTTCAAATTTTGTGGCATTCCCAGATAGACTGTCACATTGCAGTCTGCACATTGTAGAATATCCAGGATTCCACTGGAGAACACCGTAACTTGTTGTTCACTTCGTCAGCTGCCTGACCACCAGCTCTATCCAACTCACTGTACATGTTGCACAATATCCAGGGCATCACACAGTTTAGTACTATCAGCTTCCAGTTGTGTGAACACTTTTGATACAACTGAAAAGTTGGCAATGTATGCAAAGTTTCCAGGCAAAGTATCTGTAAATACCTCTTTCACAGTTTTCATAGCACTTGATTCATTGTTACCAAGCTCACAAAAGATATTGTCATCGTGAGGCATTGTCGTGCTGCCACGAAAGCACGAGCTGGGCACGTGGGCAGGAGAGAGACAGAGAGAGGCTCCAGATCATTCAGACTATTGTTGCCAAGAAATTTCTTGAAAGGCCTGTGGCATTCTAGAAACAATGGCTGGGGATTATAAATACCCTGCAAGGTGTTAGAAGCGGCAGTTGGCTGTTGGTTATTGCAACTGTCGACGATTGAAGTGTACCACAGTGATTTCATTCATTTTCGTGGAGCAAAACACTGAGTCAGCCTTGAAGACAGCTGATTGACAATTTCACGCCTTCCTACAAACTGATCAATCGGCCGTAGCAGATCATTTTTGATCATTTAACCATGAAATAAATCCTGAAGTTAACTTATTAAAACAATTAAATTGTCCGACAGATTTAATGGTTTGAGAAAAGATATTTATTTTATACTGGTCGCCAAACTAAATGTGATTTGACAGTTAGTAAGCACATGGAAAAACGCTGCAAATAAATGGGAGGGGATGATTACGTCATAACTGTAGTCATAGTAACCATTAGAAGCACCAAATAGAGTCGAGACGTTTCCATGACAATGTTAGATGCTAAACCTTGGTTGCCAATATTCTGACACCTGCGGGCGAACAAGTTACACAATTGCTGCAGTAGACACAATACCTTGGTTTTTGTTTCTCTTCCGATAACGCTGCGTAAACAGAATGGCTTCATGTATATGTTGCTGTTATTTTATATAAGGTTACAATGGAGATCCTGTACTGGCAAGTTCCTTTGCATTTTGTGACAATTTCCCTTGGTTTACATGTGTGTGAGTTCGTGTATCTGTGCGTGTGTTGTGATCATTTGCAATTGTGTTTTGATGAATGTTTAATTATGTCTAAAAATAGTGACAAGCGAAAACCTGAACGTGTTCAGGAACCAAATAAAACTATATTTGGTAAAGGTATTCCAATTAAAGGACAGGCACGGGAAATACAACTAATATGCTTCGTGAGAGAATACTTCGAAGAGGAGAAATTTAAAGGGGAGCCTATTATTCCATTCTCTAAGGTGCTTGACAGGACTTCACGTGCTGTAGGTATCAGTAAGAACACTGTTATTAAAATTGGGAAAGAAAAGTATTTTAAAGAAGAAAGTCAGGCATTGGGGTCTAAATTAGAAACTCCCAGACAAAAGTATGTAGGCGGCATTTCCCCATTTCAATAAGCATCAAAATGTCACAGGCATGCCTCTTTTGCTACGATGATCTTTACATTGATGTGTTCTTGTATGTTCTAGCGTTTGCAATAGATCCATGATATTGTTACGTGTATAGGCTGAGTTAGATTTGGAAATTTCGGTATTCTGTAACATGTATTGATTCTAACAGAAATGTATGTCAAACGTAAATTCCGCTGACTGGCAGTCTGTTGGCATAAGGAAATAATTCACAGGTGACCCAGGCTGGTTCTGCTGATCAAGAGGAAGAACGGTTAAGTAGGTAACAGGCTTAAACATTTCCTCAATAACGCAAAACAGTATGATGCAACATTTATAGTTAGTGGGAATCGCTGAATTGACTTTTTGTAGAACCGCTATTTAAGCCTGGTAAAGTTAGCCCTCGGTGTGAAACGTCGTAGGGATGTCAGAGGGGACTCTATGTCGGTTGATCTGACAGTGTTTCTACGAATACCATAACCCCCGCCGGACTCAGCGGATTATACTTCTTCGGACCAGCCATACACCCAACACACCACCAATGGTAAGATCTTATTCAATTATTATGTCACCAAGTATTACCAAAGCACCCCTGGTCTCTTCTAGACTCAGGAAATACTCTGTATCATTACTAGGTTTCTTTAAATAGAGTTAGTCGGCTCAGGTTGACTGTTTGATGTTTTATTTTGCTCTACCATCTCTATAGCTACAACCCCAGTTGTAGATTAGGTTTGTAAGTCTTTCAACCCCCCTTACAACCCTGGTATGCAACAATATTTCTATTGTCTTTGTGTACAGTATTATAAATAATAGTAATAATAATACCAATACCCATTACAAACGCAACTGAATCACCTTCACACGCATAATCCCATCGCACTCTCCATGTGGCAGCAATAAGCGGCAACGTCGCCTCTCTCTCCATACAAAATGTCAATCACTTTCTAGATTGGCGACCAGTATAAGAAATAAACATCACGTAATGAATTTTGAAATACCAGCAGTTGATTCTGTTTTTAGGTTTGTTTCATTTTCAGACTTTGGTAATACTGAAAAAACATAATAACACAGTAACCAGTATCCTTGATGATGAAGTGTTGTGAACTGACAATGCAAACGAGTTGTTTGATGATGATGATGATGATGATGATGATGATGGTGTTTAGGGGCGCTCAACTACTGGGTCATCAGCGCCCTTTAAAAAACCAATGGGTTTAAAATCTAATTAAAACGAGAAAGACTGAAAGACAAATGCAATGAATCAAATAAAAGCAAAGATAACACTCACGCTCAACAATGTGGCAAAGACTAAAATGGAAACTAAGACAATTAAAACCATAAATGAGATAAAATGATTAAAATACCCAAAATTTTAGGGCTAAATCCTAAAATTTGTTGATAAAATGAATGCTAAAGCTTTGCCCACCGCCGTCTCGTCATCCGCGAGTATCTCTGCCAAACTGGCCGGCAGCTGGAGAGACCTGCGGAGACGGGCTAGTCTAAAACAATCTAAAAATAAATGACGTACAGACAGTTCGGCACCGCAGAGCGGGCAAACTGGAGCCGCTGTCCGGTTTAATAAAAAACTGTGGCTAAAATGACAATGGCCAAGACGCAACCGAGCCAAAATAACTTCTTCCCGGCGCGATTGACGACAGGAAGTCACCCAGCCGAGTTGTTTGTAAAATCAATCTCAATTAATAAGAAAAGCTTGACATTTTCTTAGGATAAGTGAATGTTTTGTTACAAATAGTTATATTTGTGTAATCTGCTTCTCGTTGAACATCATCTTCCACTGAATAGAAAACACAAATTCCTCTTAAAAAATTATTTTGGGTATGCTGAGTCACTTGTGCATTGCCTGTTGCACATCTTCATTGAATAAAATTTCTTCCCCTCCCCCCCATCACCTCTAAGTGGTCCAATACATAGTAACTACTCAGTGCAAAGTCTGTAAGTGTGGCAAGTATGAAAAAGTATAAATAGCAAGTCATCAATGGTAACTGTTGGACAAACAGTACATGGTCCAGCATTGCCTTAATACAAAATTGACTTCTGTAGTCAGAAGTCTATTTGATCTTATTGAAGGCTTAAACTGTTTTAAGATATTGGAACACAAACACATTGGTGATGTTTCCTTATGTCATGTAGTGTTCCAAGACAATGCCTTGTTCATTCCTACAGATGTCTGAGTTCGGAACTAGCGCCATGCCTTGATTGCTCTCTCTGTTTCAGATTGGTAGTGTACCCAGGTTTCATCTCCTGTAATGATTCTCCTAAAGAAGTCATTCCCTTCTGCTTCAAAGCACAACAGAAGTTCTTCACAGATGTCAACATGTGGCTCTTTTAGTTCTGAAGTGAGCTCCGTGACACTTTGTGAAACTTAAAACACATGATAAATGATGTGATGTGCTGAGCTATAACTAATATACAGATTTGCAGCTATTTCTCCTCTATCACATGGTGATTTTTCAACACAATGGCTTTGAATGGTACAGTTAATGTCACAATATGGCATGCCTCAACCAGACGCTAAGCATCTGTCATAGCAGTCATGCCATTTCCAAACTCTCTACTACACTCATACACTGCAGTGAAAAGAAAGACATAACCACAGTGGACCTACATTTATCAATGTATTTCAACATGCTTTGTATTACACAGGACAAATAGCTTGAGCTCTATTAAATTTTAGATGAGTCGCATTTTTTAACACATCTGCTTCACTTACGAAAGTGAAGCAGATGTGTTAAAAAATGCGACTCATCTAAAATTTAATAATTTTTCGCTTCACTGTGGTGTTCCAATACAGTTGAATCTCGATAGCTTGAGCTCTGTTTATGTGCAACAAGAACAGGAACTAACATGTTGTGATGACTGGCTATAGGCTGCATATCTTCTTCACTTCAGGGGTTAGGCATTTCTGCCTCTCCCATCTTCACATTCCATCAACTACTCCCATCTTCTTCTAGGGCATCCTACATCTCTTCTTCCATTAGGATAGTATCTTCTTATTAAAACCAGTACTCTTTCTTTGTCCATCTTATTCATATGCTCTTTACAGTTCTGTATATTTTCTTCTATTATGTCCTATAATTCAAATATGCCTAGTTCCTCTCGAATAGTTTCATTTCTTATTAAATCTTGTCTAGTACATTCTTCAATCCTTCTTAAGAACCTCATTTCTGCTGCCTGCATCTTACTTTTATCTTTCTTTTAATATCCAGGACTCACTTCCATATATGAGCACTGGAACTGCCATCGTTTTATAAAATTTTAACTTCATTTCTTTCCTTGCTTTGTTTTTCAATGTTCATTCTATAGTTCCACATATCCGCTGAAATTTTGTTTATTTTGTTTTCTATGTCTTTGTCTAAATCAAAGCTTACATCAAATCCCAAATAGCTGAAATTCGAAAGCTGTTCCAGGCATTTATTTTCAATGCCTATTTTTGATCTTACAGGATATTTTCCTCAATATGCCACTATTTTCGTTTTCTTTGTGGATATATTCAGATTGTATTCTTTTCCCAGTAAATACATTTTATACGCAGAATGTTGAAGGCTTTCTTCATTTTCTTGTATTATTGCTAATTCATCAGCATAGAGTATCACATTTAAGTTTTTATTTCCATTTAGTTGTATTCCTTCATCCACTTGTTTTTTCCAAGTTTTTATCAAATTGTCCAAGTATATATTAAATAGTGTGTGAGAAAGACTGCATCCTTGTCTTACTCCTTGATTTACTTTTTATTTCTTCTGTTTTTATCGTGCCTGTATTTATGATAATTTGTGTGTCTCTATACCAGGTGAGTCAACTGTCCCTTATTCTCAAGTTTTATGCAATCCGCATTTTTTACTCCTACATGAAAACATTGACTCCATTACTAGGTTCTACCCGCATATTTAATATGGATGTTAAACATTCGACGAAATTAGTACTATATAGATGTTATCGCATCGCCTGTAATATATTCATAATTAGATAGCTGACGTTTGCATGTCTGAAAATATACCAGTGAATACTATATGTTAAATGGAATGTTTGCCTCACAGGTTACTATATAGCTCAGTTAGAATGAGTGCAAAACTGCTGTCATCTGTCTACTGTGAAGGTGGTTCAAATCCCCTGCATAGGTATACTATTTTTTTTTACCCCGTAATACTCACAATTTACAAGTATTATTCTGAAAATTCTTATTATTTTTATTTTTAATTGTTCTATTTATATTTTATGGTATTGTTTGATGTTTCTTTATTGTTCAATTACAAGTAGGTAGTTGTTTAAACACACCTATAGGTAGGTGCAATTGAAATAAGGATCATTTATACAAATTTGAACACAGAAAACAAGAAAATTACTGTATTGGAGTTTAACATGGAACTTAAACACAACTTTGCAGACATAAAATTATTGTGCTATTTAAAATGTTGTTTCAGATTGGTATGTTTTGTGGCACTGCAATGACCCTTTTTCTATTCCTGGACACGACTCCTCTAACGAAGCAAGTGCCTGAACTGATGACCTTCTTGGGTAATGCACGCCCTCAGGAACTTTATAATTAAATTATTGTGAATTCAGTTTCCAAGTTTTGATGAACATTAAAAAAAATAATTACAATGCTGAGACTCAAACCTGTGTCATTGGGGGTTAGGGCATAGCAGAGGTCATAATCCCATTGAGCTATTTCGGGACTTGTCTGAAAGCACATTCTGGATTCAGTAGTACGACTTGTATGCCTGGCGCTAGACCTTTGCCATCTAGTGAGTTCTTGTGCTTGATTTAGCCTTTTAAGACACTTTTAATCATTTGCTGGGTGTTTAAATATTACTTAAATGGCAAAAGCTCTTATGCATTGTTGCGTGTATAGGCTGAGCTAGATTTGGAAATTTCGGTATTCTGTAACATGTATTGATTCTAACAGAAATGTATGTCAAACGTAAATTCCGCTGACTGGCAGTCTGTTGGCATAAGGAAATTATCCACATGTGACCCAGACTGATTCTGCTGACCAGAAGAAATAATAGGTCAATACAGGCTTAAACATTCGGTATGATGCAAACGGTATGATGCAAAATTAATAGTGGGAATCGCTGAATTGACTTTTTGTAGAACCGCTATTTAAGCCTGGTAGAGTTAGCCCTCGGTGTGAAACGTCGCAGGGATGTCAGAGGAGACTCTATGTCGGTCCCTGTGAGTGGTAACAGAAGTTTATCTGACAGTGTGTCTACGAATACCATAACCCCCGCCGGACTCAGCAGATTATACATCTCCGGACAAGCCCAGCTATACACCTAACACATCACCAACGGTAAGATTATATTAAATTATTATGTCACCAAGTGTTACCAAAGCACCCCTGGTCTCTTCTAGATTCAGGGGGTACTCTGTATAATTACTAGATTTCTTAAAATAGAGTTAGTCGGTTTAGGTTGATTTTTGATGTTTTCTTTATCCTACCATCCCAATAGCTACACCCCCAGTTGTAGATTAGGTTTGTAAGTCTTTCAACCCCCCCCCCCCTTACAACCCTGGTATGCAACAATGTGGTCTCGGCACCGGGTTTCGAATCCTGTACCTTGGTACCTCTCGTAATTCCTATCAACTCCCCTATCTTCATGTAATAGTATGGCAGAGTACCAAGGTGTTCCATTTTGCAATAGTTAAATAACGATTTTCATACCTCAAATTTTCTTAAGTTTGCTTAAATGTTATTGCTACTTTTATTAAATATATTATTTTCAAGTTTAATCATAATAGTATCTTAACTACCCTCCCAACCCACCCTAACGGATTTTAGATTATTTTACAAGTGTGAAATCAGTTCTATTATAACATATTGTAATTTACAAATAATGTTTGTAATTATAATTTTGTCACATATAGATCTTTCCAATACCAGACATAATAAATGTCAAACACTGTTTTTATGCTTTCTAACTTGAAATTTTTTTTGCAAACTCAAAGATTAGAAATTTAGTTCTGTTTGTTCATTGATTTCAGGTTGAAATTGTGATAATGATGAAATCTTTTTGTGTTATGAATACAGATTATTAATACATAGTTCTTTTTCAGGCTTATTGCTTTTGCATTTTCTTGTCCTAATACAATGACTGTCTGTTTTATATTGGCATATGTTTTGTGTGTATTTGATGTTTTGTGCTGTGGGCTGACTGCGAATTCATTGACTTTTGTAAGCACTCCTAAGTTATTGGCTAATTACTTAACTGTTCCACACATTCCTGACAAACGAAGAAGTTTAAGTATAGGAGATTTAACTGCATGTTCCTTTGATATACAAACTCCACCAATCCTCTCAAATTCAGCTTCCAAGTTGGCACTAAATCACGAAATAATGAATCCTACAGTTCCCCAGAAGACTTCAACTCGGAAGAACGTAAACAATAAATCTCCATTGTCTTTAGAAATGTCGTTCACACGTCCAGCTATTGACCCAGGAATCTTTGAAGGTCGATTAGGACACCACATTTTTGCTTACTTGTACAACTTTGACTATGCTTAATTCTCTAAAATCTGATTATGTTTAATTTTAGCCGCGTCTTCCCCATCTTTATTCTCTGTAACTCACTCACCCACTCGCTAATTTTGAACTTTTTGAAAATGTAGCTTAATTTTGTTTGAACCAAGTATTCTAATGTTAACTCCACAGGTGTTGTCGTGTTCCCTCAGTTACTTAAAAATCTTTCTGGCATCATTAATATATGTGATATCATGTGGTTTTTTACAACTTTTTTTAATGTTTCCGAACTTTAAGTTTTAATGCAATGTTACTAATCACACTGTTTTATATCATGTGTAAGCTATCTGTTGTCTATTTACAGTATTTTAAAGGTGATATTCAAGTTGAATAACGATTGAGATAAATCCAAATCAGTACAATTGATAGAGCCACTTTAAATAATGTTTGATTTTTTTTATAATTTCGCAACATAGATATAAATTATGAATTAAATTGATAATGAAGTATTGCTTCTGGTTTCACTGAAACATATTTTTATAAATTTTGTTTCAAGATGATACTTTCGGTCATCCTGTTTCCATTTGCATCCCCTTAAGGCATTACTGCTATATAGTGATCATTATCGAGTGTATGACTACTTCCTATGCCACTAAGTGTGCATCATGTGTGTTTAAATGTCATTTTTTTGCTGTAATATTTGTGGAGGCAAGAACTATCAGGAACCATGTGTATTTGTGTGATTTAGGAGAGAATGTGAACTGACGACTAATATATACTTATAGTTTTGCTGATACTAACTCTTAGATTCAGTCGCGAGACATCTTAAGAGCGTATCTAGCACTTAGATATGGCGCGTTTATGATATATTTTATTCGTATATAATGTAGGATGAAGTTCCCTACCTTTAGTTTGCCAGGCAGTAAAGCCTGATGTTAGTAAAGCGATACTAGGATAAGGGTTAAAAATCGCGAGATTCCCCCTAGTATAGCGATTAATTTTGCCTTCCATAAGTCAGATTAGCTGCGAAGCCCTGGTTATGGACGTTGGCATATCAGTTATGTTGATTAAGAGATATGTTGAGATATTAATGATGAAGAAATATTATAATGCCGAAGACGTATTACCGATGCATCGTGAGATTTTAGCACGAGGATGTGCTTCTTTTTGTTGACTAGAGTGTGTGCGTGTTTATGTGTAAATGTGTGTCTACTGTACAGTAAGTTGGTCAGAGTAGTTTTCCTGACATTAGATATATTAAAGTAAGTCATACCATTTGTTAATGATCACATTAATTTAATTTCCCCTCTCTAAGTTTTGTCCATGCTTAATATTTATGTGAAACCTCGTTATTCTAATTGCATCACTTTAGTGTAAATTGTTTATGCCTACACATATAAGAAATAAAACAACAAATCCAATATAATTTTCAACTACTTTTACAATAATTTGTTTAAATTCTCACTCAATAAGATGATTCTACGATTAATCCAAATTCCTAGAATTCATAACAATCCACACAAAAAATAATCAAATTTCAAAAACTGTCGGTCTCTATCTTCCCTCCTCTTAGATGTTAAATTTTGTTTTACCTTATCCCTACTGGCCAAGGGCCGTGAAATCAACACAGTGGTACGTTGTTTTCATAAAAAGAGAAAGAAAAAAAAGAAAAGCTCTATAGAATTAATAACTATGAGCTGATTCTATGACCAATTTAATTTCCCGGAAAAGCCCATAATACTTCAGAAAGAAAAAAAAAAAGAAAAACAAAAGACAAAGAATACATAAAATTATTAAAAGTGTGCCCTGAATTAATATTTAGTACCTATAATTCTCACTTAATGAATGACTTTACATGAAATTAAAATTCTGCGTTACGCTCTTGCGAAACAGGAATCAATTCTTTTCGTAGTTATACATATGAATTTTTACATCACCCACTCATTTTAAGCAATTCCAAACCTTGGGAACGCATTACACCTTCTACATTTTATAACTAACAAACCCCCACACTCAAAATACAGAGAAAAATGTTCGTTTACCCTCACATGTAACTCCATTTACAACACTCGATGTGCTTAATCTCACTCAAAAAAATATTTTTGTCTCTTGATTATAAATTATCTTTCTAAATCTATAATTACAATGGTTGGTATTTCACTGACCTGATCTGGACCAGCTAGCACGTTATTTCATTCTATACATACACAATAATACACATTAAGTTCAATAAAATAGCACGCGACGCATTAAGATGACATTCACCCATTAAACGATGGAAAACGATTTAACACACTGCTACTTTACTGCATTTTTCTCTTCAAAAATTATAAATACATAGAACTGACCCACAAACCTAATAATTACATATCTGTACACGCTAGTACGCGGTCCTCATGAAAATGACACGCTGCCGACTTTCATAGGCCAGCAAAAACTAAAATACTGACGTTGCGATTACACTGTGAAATATGAAACTTTGCAAGCTAAACGTTGATCGACAGGAAAGACAGACGTGTTCACGCTAAATAACAAACTTCCATCGTGGATAAGTCCCGTGATTCATATCTGACACATTATTTATATTTTCAAGCGATACAACCTTATAATCACAGTTTCTGAATAGGTATTATTTCTAACACGTATTAATATTATTTTCAGTAAAAAGCCCCTTCCTTCACCCGTTACTACAGACAACTAATTCCTTTCTAAATCATCACTCTTATGAATGATTATTTGGTTATACTCATTACTTCCCGTTACTATAAACTTTTAGCAATGTCTCAGCAAATGGATTCCCCAGCCCTTAGTAACTCTACCAATCCTCCTCTGGAACATTCGCCAGTATGACAAGGCACATAATTCAGCCCTTTTCTTACTCCCTCCCTTCCGAGAAATAAAAAAAAGATAATAATAACAACTACACCAGCGGTACACCGTGTTTTTTATTATAAATCATTTCAATGTGACCTTATATTCTCTGTGCTTAAAAGTTATAAGTTATGATCGTTGTAACCAAATGCATAAGGATTTGTTAAGATAATGTATGCTTGTAGCACCCGTTGACCTTAAGAACAACCGCGAGGTGTTCTTAGAGGCTATTTTTAAGTGTTTATAGATTCTATTAGTAATGTGTTCTGTTCCGAATCCATCGCAAGATTTTCGGAAACAGTTTTAGTGAATATGTATGCATATACAATGGTATCTTCAAGTTTCAAGCTTTCAAGCTATAAGAGCTTTTTTGTATGAGCGACAGAGGGTACATCCTTTGGTGTTCGCGAGACCCTTAGGTTGTGTATGCCTCTCATGTTGATTTGATATAGATAAAGCTGTTATAATATAAAATGGGATTTGTCGTGCAAGCGTTTTCCCTATAAACATTGCTAAGTTAAAGCTATATAATTACTCATCAGTTTAAATAAAGAAGTTGTGAAGACAAAATAGCATTAATGTTTAAGTATGAGTGATGACTGCGCAGTATGTATGTGAAGTTTTGTGCTATGGAGGGAAGGCGCCCCCCTTCATTAGCTTATAATAAAGTATGATTGTGATTAGTGTAACTGAATAGAGATAACCACAAATCCTAAGATCATATAAGAAATTGTATTAGCTATGATGATTGAAGAGCAAACTCAATAAACGACTCAAATCATGTGATAAGAAAAGAACAGACTTTTTTTTTTTTAACTAAGGTGTTACCTAAGGTTTTAAATCATAGAATTCAGCTATGTTTCCCCAATTCACCTTTAAGTATTGATAAAGAAATCCATGACTTGTATTTATTGTCTATCAAAGCAGACTGATCAACTTGATGTAATTATCGTGGTATGCTATTCTAAGGGTACTTCCTCTTACACCAGTCAGTTTCTCCAACATTTATTGAACTTTTAATTCAGCGGGCAGCACATAACTCAAATACATCCTTTGACAATATTCATTATAAATCTGAGACATGACCAATGACCAAGATTAAACTAATCGTTATATCAAGTTCTGTTTACAGGTCACAGCACGATGAGATCTACAACCTGCAAACCCACTCCCTTTCTTTTGCTATCACTCATAATTACCATGCTATAAAAGCATGCCTAAATTTGTTAGGGATTGATAAACAAGAGAAGACTTAAGTATTGTCAATTAACATTTCATTTATAAGACAACCCAATACACTGTAATTTAACACTTGTTTTTAACATCCAGTGACAGTAGAGTACATCATATCTCCAGATAAAAAGATCGATATTGTTTATCGATATCTTTGATCACACTTTTTTGCGAAAAGAAGAAACATTATACCTCTTGTTTAAACAATCAGGGCTAAACCAGCAAATGTCAGAGTTACTTTTGCTATATTTATGTAAAAAAATAAAGTCATAGGATATCCTTATAGATTGTAAGATGATTGTATCAATGTGACCTCAATTACCATTTATTATGAAAGTATGTTATGTAACTCTAGAAGCACTTACTTCAGTATCATCAAGATTTATTGTAACAAAATAGAAAGACATGGTTAACTCTGATATTTGACTGATGTTATGACAACAGTAGACATTTGTTAGGCGTAGGTCTAATCCAGTATATAGATGCTATTATGGCAAGTCATTAGACATGATTTTTGTAAATAATGCCCTATAATTTATAACAAGTACTACTCATTAAATGACCTTCATTTTTCTTTAGCTAAATTGTTATCAATATTACTACTAATTATGTATAATTCAATTATATAATGGTCTTATGAAGAATACTTGTAATTTATTCCAAGTTTATCACTAATGTGTGAACAACCATACTTAAGTGGAACATCTATGCAGTTTCCATAGGTTATTTACTTATGTTATTCAGCCATAAGGCAAACATAAAATTTCATTTTTTTTACTCTATAAACTTTAACCAAAATTTTTGTTTTCCTTCTTCCTCTAAAACTAGTTAATGGTTCCACATAAATTCCATACATGTTCCATTTATGTTAATCATATATAACCATAATTTGTAAATAGATATAAGAAATATTCATTTGGTAATGTGATACCTGAAAAGCCCTTTCATTTAATTATATTCCCGTGAACTTTAACCCATCCTTACCCCATAGGAATATTCTTGTGCATCAATTCTAACTCTGGATCATTTGTTTTTCTGTTGCGGCATGGATAAACAAACACGTCGAAGCATCAGGAAACAATACCACCATAAGGAGAAAGCAGAGGAGACACCAGGGTCCCTAGCAGTTACTCTTTCCTGGGAGAACCAAAGCACCCCAGATGACCAAGTATCACATCAGGAGTGGCACCCAAGGCTACTCGCGTCTGGAAAGGCACTTAAATTTTCCAGAGGACCTCCTCAACTTCATAGACTCATGGCTTTCGCAGTGAAACCCTGGGTAAAAGCCAAAGCAACTCTACCCAGCAAACTTTTACAGTGGCTCAAGTACAATAACTTATAAGTCACTCTTTCGTGTTCTCATTGACTCACCTGCAAGAACTCAGACCCAGCTGAAGTAGGCGAGTGTAAGCTAAGCGGACTATTCAAAAAACAGTAAACTCCACTTTCGAACTTTTCATCGGCTCTTCAGTACAGACTTTTCCAAGCAATACCAAGGAGCACCGTACGCTTGAACACGATATCATATAAACAGCAAGCCACAACCGAGGTTCTTCATCAGCTTCCCTGTTTTAAAAGACTAAGTACAGACTATCAAACTGGAGCAGGAAGCACATTAAACTTTTTTTTCTCTTTGAAGTTTACATTACTTGTGACAGCTAGGGCCTTGTTAGACAAACTTAAAGTAGTAATTACAACCCTTCAGTGACCAACTGTTGTGAAGTGTCTCCCAAAACTATAAACTCATAGTGGTGGAACAGTGTGTTTCTATGGAACTATGGACTTCATTCTGCGTGGGATACTTCGAAACCAACCCGCATCAACTCATTCCCATTTTCTGTCCTCTGATTTTCTTTTTCAGGTGTTACACTTATGATTTTCAAACAAACAAAAAATTATGTACATGTAAATGTTTGTATGCTCTATTGCCTGTGTGCCCAGCACAACATTTTTTTTTTGTAAGTGTAAATTATTATTTTATGTATTTAAAAATTTTTTGTTACCAGTCGTTTGGATTTGCTGAGGGCAGCAAAATCTAGGCGAAGGGGATGTGTTGCGTGTATAGGCTGAGCTAGATTTGGAAATTTCGGTATTCTGTAACATGTATTGATTCTAACAGAAATGTATGTCAAACGTAAATTCCGCTGACTGGCAGTCTGTTGGCATAAGGAAATTATCCACATGTGACCCAGACTGATTCTGCTGACCAGAAGAAATAATAGGTCAGTACAGGCTTAAACATTCGGTATGATGCACATGGTATGATGCAAAATTAATAGTTAGTGGGAATCGCTGAATTGACTTTTTGTAGAACCGCTATTTAAGCCTGGTAGAGTTAGCCCTCGGTGTGAAACGTCGCAGGGATGTCAGAGGAGACTATGTCGGTCCCTGTGAGAGGTAACAGAAGTTTATCTGACAGTGTGTCTACGAATACCATAACCCCCGCCGGACTCAGCAGATTATACATCTCCGGACAAGCCCAGCTATACACCTAACACATCACCAACGGTAAGATTATATTAAATTATTATGTCACCAAGTGTTACCAAAGCACCCCTGGTCTCTTCTAGATTCAGGGGGTACTCTGTATAATTACTAGATTTCTTAAAATAGAGTTAGTCGGTTTAGGTTGATTTTTGATGTTTTCTTTATCCTACCATCCTAATAGCTACACCCCCAGTTGTAGATTAGGTTTGTAAGTCTTTCAACCCCCCCTTACAACCCTGGTATGCAACAGCATGTTAATTGAGTTGTAAGAGACGTAGTTTAAGCAAACATGTAAATAATCCATTGTTTAATAATATATCCATTTAGACTGTACTCGTCCATGATGTAAGAGGCATGTCTAATTTTTTCCTTATTTTTGGCAGCAACCCCTGCTCTAAGTACAAGACTCCACCATTTTCTTTTTAGCTGACGTTAGTGTACTCATATGATAGGTCCATTTTTTCCGAGGCATTTACTGAATTACTTTGCCATGTATACTATACTAAAAAGTTTGTAAAATCACCTGGTAACCAAAATTTGCTCACAGTAAAGGAGTCATATGTTTTTGAGGTGTACTTTAGCAAGCAGTACATTCTGTCCCTTAAACCGCTATTCCTCTGAATTTTGTGCATTCTTCTTTCTAAGAATATCAAGCAATGCAGTTTAGTAAGTACAAAACTGGACAAAGGCTAACATGCCGTTTGATGGGTGGCCTACCCTGCAAACGAATAAGGCGTGGCTGACTCACCTGGTATAAGCTTTTAACTAATTCTACTTAATGAGGAGGATATTCCCTTTTGTCCATTATGTTCCATAATCTATTTCTATTTATAGAATCAAATGCTTTTTCAGAGTCTACAAATGCTATGTGAGTTTCTAAGTTGACTTCTCGTCTTTTTTCTAAAGTTCTCTTTATACTAAAAACATTAATACTAGATCATTCTGTTCTAAAACCTGGTTATTCCTTTTCTGAAATTACTTCTGTTATTGGCTTTAAACGATTATTTACAATTTAAGCATACAGCTTGTAAACTACGTTTAACAGACTTATACCTCTATAGTTATTAGGGTTATTTCTTTGCCCTTTTTAAAGATGGGTATCACTTCAGCTACTTTCCATGATTCAGGAATCCTATAACCTTTCCAACACTCATTATATAAATGCAGGAGTCTTAGTTGGCATATTAGACCAGAATATTTGAATAAGTCAGCATTTATTCCATCTGGGCCACTTGCTTTTCTATTTTTCATGCTTTTCAAAGCTGTTTGTAATTCTCCAATGTAATTAAGTCTACTGTTCAATTTATTATATATTGGCAGTCTATTTTCTTGTGTGTGTCTTCACAACTGAGCAGGCATTTGTAGTATGTCCAAATTTGTTTACTTATTACATTTATTCTTGCAATATCTTTTTCTGACTTATTAAGCTGTCTCATTATTTTATAAACAAATGTTGCTGCGTATTAAGTTATTAATCTATTTGTATGTACTCATCTATACACATGAGTAATGGAGTACAATGGCGTCCTATCACGAAGTAGGTATCTCTAATAATAATTTTCAAACACAGAAATTTTTAAAAAAAGTCACCTTGGATGGTTGTAAACTCACAAACAGAATGATTATGCAGAATGTTTTCCAGTTCTGCATGAAAGAAATGCAAAGCGGTCTATTGTAGTTAGTACTTTGCAAAGGTAGTGGTTAGAAGGGCTACAGCAGCAGAAAAAAAGTGAAGCCAAAAATAAAATTAAAGAATTTGAAAAACCTAGCATTTCAGGTACACAAGTTACTTCTCCAAGAAAACAATGTATTCAGAAAAAGAAGTTTCCTTAAATGCATCATTTGCAGAACTTATTTTAGAATATTATGAGTACGTAAAGAAATTCCAACAATGAAGAAGTTATTCTATGCAGTACACGAGAACATTAATTTCGGTTGCAGGCAGAAAACATTCTGACAAATATTAAAGGAAATGGGATTTAGTTTCAAACAATTTAAAATTACACAACACATTTTAGTGGAATGCCAGGATATAGACTGCCGCCTTATCATTTAAACCACACTGAACTGATATGGAATATCATGAGGCAAAAAAAGTGTGTTCTATGACTTTAAATACACTTAAAGGACTAACCAGACAATGTTTAAGGGAAAACAGTGAAGAAGATTGGAAAACTGCACGCATCAAAATTATGTCCATAGAATATGAATACTGGCATTGAAATGTCTTGATGAAAGAAGAAATAGAAAGAATAGAAATCAGTAATGAAGGTAAGGTAATCCCATCAGTAAGGTTTGGATAACAGTAATGAAGAGGAAGCAAATACTGTAGTCGGCTTTATGGATCTGGAGATAACAATGGCAGTTTTACAGACATATCTGATACCCATCCTTTAGACGACATCGTCATACATGGAAACTCTTTAGATAAAGCGAATGAAACGAATATGCAGGAATCAGAATTAAATCAATTTTGTACTTCAATAATGTACATATTTTTGTGACATGCTAAACACATCTCCACCCAACTACGGTGTAAACAGATAACAGCACCTCCACTCAAGGTATCTTTCTAAATGTTCAGGGTTATAACTTCACAACAAAACATGTTCTACCTTGGTGTCATAAAAACAGCAAAAATATTGAACTAGCACTGAAGCCACATTCACTTGTCTGCAGTTTTCTGCCATTTGTTGGGCATTCCTTACATCACTGGTAATAGTACTACCAACCCAAAGAACATTTATACAAAATATTGATTTTACTAATGTTTGGTACTGTAATTCCTTGATGTAGAAGAGCTGTTGTTACTAAGTTAATTGCGATGATCCACTCTTTTTCACGGTAGAGCATATTTTTCACAAGCATAGCTTACACCCTTTCTATCAAGGCTAGATTGTTTATTCAGATATAACACATTAGTTATATTGTGCATGTCATGATTGGAGACATTTTGATATGGAGTAGTTGGCAACATATTGATGACTGCAGATTTCAGACATGCATGGCTGGCAACAACCACCTAGGCTGGACTCTGGCCACTATTCTACAAGATAAATCACGACTTCCAATATCAGTGGCTTTTGACTGATAAAAGTAAGCTATAAGCTTGAGGATGTGGTGGCAGAGATTAAGAGTTAGAGAAAAGTAAATGCAAGGAAATAAGGTTGTTGCAAAAATGGAAGAAAAAAAATCACTGCTGTGGAGTTATTTGTTAGTTGGTCAAACTGCAAAACAGCATAAAGAATGACAGGTGTGTCATCAGCAGATGGAGCATTGCCAATTGTGAAAACATGCATTGCTGAAAATACCAACACCAATAGCCAAAGTACTGCACAGCACCCAAACTAATTCAAATTATTTGTTAACATCTTAGATATAAAGATACTCATATTGTCATATATTTGATATTGTGGATTCCCTATAATGTTAAAACACAACGTGCCATATTAATGTTCCTATAACCTGTATCATAGGTAACATGTTCCTATAACTGTCTGCATTTTACTTTGTGTGCATGTTTCAAAGGTTACCTTCCTTTTAGATTCTGGATGTGCCATGGCATTTTTTATTGGACACCCTTGTTCAATAGAAGCATTCCATACCTTGAAATATGGGCAATTTTATGCAATGGGATCAGTAACATTTGAATGCACAACAATATCGGAATAACAAAAGGAATATTTTGATAACATTTCACTGTCTTGGCATATTTCAGAACTCCACAGTTGGCAACAGCTTGCTTCTATTAGTTCATTCCTTTGACGCCACTATTCTGCAGTTTAACCGGTTACATCCTAAGTTGACGAGGCATTCTTTGTCAAGGAAGAGGATATTTTTCATAGGCATGGATTTCACCCTATCAAGGTTATATTGTTTAGTGAGAGATATTACCACATTAGTTTTATTGCACATACCATGATTGGATATATTTTGATATGTAGTTGGCAATTATTGCTATAACCTCAGACTTCAGAGATACACGGATTGCAACAGCCGCCTAAGCTAGATTCTGGCCGCTATTCTACAAGATAACTCATAATTCCAATATCAGTGGCATTTGACTAATAAAGGTAAGCTAATAGCATCAGTTTCAGAGTGTGGTGTTAGAGATTAAGAGATAAGAGCAAAGTAAATGCAAGGAAATTAAGAGAGTAAAAATAGGAGTAAAGAAAAAAAAAGTGGAGTGATTTGTTCGTCACCAATCAGTACAATCAGTTCGTACAATCAGCACTGCTCACGATCATCATAAATACGTTATACTTACCGAACCAGCAAAACTAAGCATATACCCGCCTCTATAAGAATACCTATCTTTTAATTTTCCCTACCACGTATATAGTGCGTACAGGAAGCACTGCATTCCACCCGAAATTCGATAACGACATATCAGTGGAAACCCAAATTTTGGGGTTTCCATGTGTTAAAGTAATTAAAAACGAAGAAGATATTAGTACTTTAAGGGCAAATAGCAAAGTGAAGGTTCTTACCATATCCTGATTTTCCAGTCTCGTACACTGCTTTAGCCACTATAAATTCATCTTCCCTACTTCGAATATAAGATTCAATCTTTTTTCTAATTTCTTCTGGAATTTTTAAAACTTCTTCCTTAGTTAACACTTGTGGTACTAAAATCATCTCAACTGACTCCATAGTGTAATCTTACTTATGAAATCTTTTACTTCATAATATGAGTTTTACAGTCTCTCAAGCACTTTTTAAACGCTTCTCACACGAATCTACACGAATATATAGACATTAGCACCATCTTAAATCCTTACCACGCATAAAGTGCCAATATTGCCAACACAATGAAATAACACTTCTCAACCTTTTACACAAGCATGCAGTGTCGTAAACCTACACTATTCCAACCAATTCCAAACAAGCATTTTGCTGTAGCCTAGGACCACCTTGATGAGACTCGAGCGGTATAACCACAGAGCCACGAGGTGCTCTCGTGGTTCATCTAAATTGCAACACTTCTTAATGAAAAAATCGAGATCACATTATCGTTGTTCATTTTCTTACGCATACTTGATTTCACTATGCCTATTTGACTTAAATACCTCTCCGTATCTGCATTTGCATAAGAGAGACATAGCACTATAATTATTGCAAGATACTATGTCCCTTCAAAGGAATTCATACCCATGGTATATTTACAAGTATTACTTCAGACCAAAAAGCCACTATATTAATAGCACTGCACCATTTTATGAAATTGACATTCCACCGTTGATACCATTACGTTGGTTTAGTATGTCCAAGTAGTTCAGGTATTTCAGTAATTGATTCATTAACAGGCTTGAAAAATACGTTTACAGAGAATATTTATTTTTTTCAGAATGTGGCTGACATACGGTTTGCCGACTGCATGTTGCGAGGAGGCGCGGCCGAAGCAAACAGAGAGACAGATAGTGCAACGCTTGCCGAAACAGATAAAGATAGGTAACTGTAAAATTCTAGTACCGTTTTCTTCATGCTAACAATATGAACAAAGGTATAAAAAGGAAGCTGGGGTAAGTTGTTTGTAGAGTCGAGATGGAACTTGATGATCCCTGTGCGTGCAGCTGTGTTTTGAAAGTGCACTCTTTTGTTTGTGGTCAACGAGCTTGAGGATTGTAATTGTGTATGTTACGTAATTCTGCTACTGTAAGGGTTGCACAAAGTATGTTTCTACGGAAACTAAGAGCATTTTGAAATTTCTGCAACTAAACTTTTAATTCTACGAACCCACAGTCACAATTGGTGTTATAAGTGGGATATACGACAGTGGAAGTTGTATTGGCAAAAATTCTAGAAGAGCTGAAAAAAGAGAACAGTGAATGACAACCTCGCTGCGAAAACAGAAGCCGCAAATAACAAGCTGGCCGCGGAGTTGAAAGAAATGAAGGCCGAATTAAATACGAAGACGGAAACGACAAATAAAAATCTGGCCGCCGAGATGAAACAAATGAAGACAGCGAACAACTTGGTCAAGGAAATGAAGCCGAATTATCTGAAATGAAGGCCGCGAACGAAGCCTTCGCTACCAAATTTGAGGAGTAGTTGGCCGGCGTAAAAGAGGACATCACGGAGTTGGGCGAGTACGTCAACCATCTGGCGAGCCGCGTTAATGACCTAGAGGGAAAGGCAGACAGCAACACCAAGTCCGTGAACGCCATGGTGGAAAACATCGTTGGCAGAAGGATGAAAGATTTAAGCCGGAACCACTGCATAGCCGCAGCTAACTGCAGCGAATAGAGGTCAAGGTCGCAGCAGCCAATGGGAGACGCTGCAGGAGTTCACCGCGCAATTAAGCCGCTGGACAGCAAAGCCTTAGTCGACCTCCCACCCGAGTCCGTATCCCGAGAGGCTGCCTACACATTCGTTGACGGGGTACGAGACACCCAGATACGTCAGCGCCTAATTCTCGGCGACTACAAAACCATCCACCAGGCACTAACGGCAGCATTGAGAATGGACGCGGCCAAGGTGACGGATACCCCGACGTCGAGAAAGAGGTGTATCCGCTACACTGGAGAACGAAGGCCCGCCGAGGAACAACGGCGAAGACCTAGTGGCGTGTGTTGGGGAGTGGCCAGCCGAGGCACCTGGAGAGAGACTGCCCACACCAGGAAGAGCAGGTGGAAAACGAGAAAGGTCCATCGTGGCGAGGGGCACATTGGTGCCATCACCGACATCTCGAGCGACACTGTGCGCCGTAAACCGACGGATGGACATCCTCATCGCGGACGCTTGGGTGAGAGGGGAGGCCGTACCGCGTGCTTGCTGACACTGGGGCAGCCATGACCATCATCAGGCCTGACATGGTCAAGAGTTTGCCGTCGAGAAAACCAACCCGACCATACCTGCTAATGACGGCATCGGGCGACACCTTGCCCGTAGACAGGGAGGCCCTGCTGCAGCTAACCTTGGGGCGAAGTGCCGTGCGACAGTGCGTATTCGTCGCGGAAGTGGCTGAGGAAGTGATACTGGGACTGGATGCCCTCAGGAGCCACCAGGCGACGGTCGACGGTGGCAGGAAGGTCCTGCGGCTCTATGGAGATGAAGTGACACTCCGGAAACCAGAAGAGTGCCTTGGAACCTGCAGTCATTCTGAGGGAAGACATGGTTATCCTCGCAAAGAGCGAGGGGGTGGTGACGACGCGACTGAAAGCCAGCGAACCAAGAACATGATGCTCGACCACAAGACGCCTGTATAGCCAGGACATTGTTGTCGTGCCAAGAGGAGGTGCCGGTGAGGCTGCTCAACCTAGCAGACACCGATCACAACGTCCAGGTCGGGACAGACTTGGGGACGTGTGAGCCCGTGGTCAGTCTAACACCAATGCACAAGATACAGGAGCCTTCCTTTTAGATTCTGGATGTGCCTTTGCATTTTTTATTGGACACCCTTGTTCAATAGAAGCATTCTATACCTTGAAATATGGGCAATTTTATGCAATGGGATCAGTAACATTTGAATGCACAACAATATCGGAATAACAAAAAGAATGTCTTGATAACATTTCACTGTCTTGGCATATTTCAGAACTCCACAGTTGGCAACAGCTTGCTTCTATTAGTTCATTCCTTTGACGCCACTATTCTGCAGTTTAACCGGTTACATCCTAAATTGATGAGTCATTCTTTGTCAAGGAAGAGGATATTTTTCATAGGCATGGATTTCACCCTATCAAGGTTATATTGTTTAGTGAGAGATATTACCACATTAGTTTTATTGCACATACCATGATTGGATATATTTTGATATGTAGTCGGCAATTATTGCTGTAACCTCAGACTTCAGAGATACACGGATTGCAACCGCCGCCTAAGCTAGATTCTGGCCGCTATTCTACAAGATAACTCATAATTCCAATATCAGTGGCATTTGACTAATAAAGGTAAGCTAATAGCATCAGTTTCAGAGTGTGGTGTTAGAGATTAAGAGATAAGAGCAAAGTAAATGCAAGGAAATTAAGAGAGTAAAAATAGGAGTAAAGAAAAAAAAAGTGGAGTGATTTGTTCGCCACCAATCAGTTCGTACAATCAGCACTGCTCACGATCATCATAAATACGTTATACTTACTTAACCAGCAAAACTAAGCATATACCCGCCTCTATAAGAATACCTATCTTTTAATTTTCCCTACCACGTATATAGTGCGTACAGGAAGCACTGCATTCCACCCGAAATTCGATAACGACATATCAGTGGAAACCCAAATTTTGGGGTTTCCATGTGTTAAAGTAATTAAAAACGAAGAAGATATTAGTACGTTAAGGGCAAATAGCAAAGTGAAGGGTCTTACCATATCCTGATTTTCCAGTCACGTACACTGCTTTAGCCACTATAAATTCATCTTCCGTACTTCGAATATAAGATTCAATCTTTTTTCTAATTTCTTCTGGAATTTTTGAAACTTCTTCCTTAGTTAACACTTGTGGTACTGAAATCATCTCAACTGACTCCATAGTGTAATCTTTCTTATGAAATCTTTTACTTCATAATATGAGTTTTACGGTCTCTCAAACACTTTTTAAACGCTTCTCACATATCTACACGAATATATAGACATTAGCACCATCTTAAATCCTTACCACGCATAAAGTGCCAATATTGCCAACACAATGAAATAACACTTCCCAACCTTTTACACAAGCATGCAGTGTCGTAAACCTACACTATTCCAACCAATTCCAAGCAAGCATTTTGCTGTAGCCTAGGACCACCTTGATGAGACTCGAGCGGTATAACCACAGAGCCACGAGGTGCTCTCGTGGTTCATCTAAATTGCAACATTTTCCTTTGCGCTTTAGCCACTTCTTAATGAAAAAATCGAGATCACACTATCGTTGTTCAATTTCTTACGCATACTTGATTTCTCTATGCCTATTTGGCTTAAATACCTCTCCGTATCTGCATTTGCATAAGAGAGACATAGCACTATAATTATTGCAAGATACTATGTCCCTTCAAAGGAATTCATACCCATGGTATATTTACAAGTATTACTTCAGACCAAAAAGCCACTATATTAATAGCACTGCACCATTTTATGAAATTGACATTCCACCATTGATACCATTACGTTGGTTTAGTATGTCCAAGTAGTTCAGCCTTTTCAGTAATTGATTCATTAACAGGCTTGAAAAATACGTTTACAGAGAATATTTAATTTTTCAGAATGTGGCTGACATACGGTTTGCCGACTGCATGTTGCGAGGAGGCGCGGCCGAAGCAAACAGAGAGACAGATAGTGCAACGCTTGCCGAAACAGATAAAGATAGGTAACTGTAAAATTCTAGTACCGTCTTCTTCATGCTAACAATATGAACAAATGTATAAAAAGGAAGCCGGGGTAAGTTGTTTGTAGAGTCGAGATGGAACTTGATGATCCCTGTGCGTGCAGCTGTGTTTTGAAAGTGCACTCTTTTGTTTGTGGTCAACGAGCTTGAGGATTGTAATTGTGTATGTTACGTAATTCTGCTACTGTAAGGGTTGCACAAAGTATGTTTCTACGGAAACTAAGAGCATTTTGAAATTTCTGCAACTAAACTTTTAATTCTACGAACCCACAGTCACAATTGGTGTTATAAGTGGGATATATGACAGTGGAAGTTGTATTGGCAAAAATTCTAGAAGAGCTGAAAAAAGAGAACAGTGAATGACAACCTCGCTGCGAAAACAGAAGCCGCAAATAACAAGCTGGCCGCGGAGTTGAAAGAAATGAAGGCCGAATTAAATACGAAGACGGAAACGACAAATAAAAACCTGGCCGCCGAGATGAAACAAATGAAGACAGCGAACAACTTGGTCAAGGAAATGAAGCCGAATTATCTGAAATGAAGGCCGCGAACGAAGCCTTCGCTACCAAATTTGAGGAGTAGTTGGCCGGCGTAAAAGAGGACATCACGGAGTTGGGCGAGTACGTCAACCGTCTGGCGAGCCGCGTTAATGACCTAGAGGGAAAGGCAGACAGCAATACCAAGTCCGTGAACGCCATGGTGGAAAACATCGTTGGCAGAAGGATGAAAGATTTAAGTCGGAACCACTGCATAGCCGCAGCTAACCGCAGCGAATAGAAGTCAAGGTCGCAGCAGCCAGGGGAGACGCTGCAGGAGTTCGCCCGCGCAATTAAGCCGCTGGCCAGCAAAGCCTTAGTCGACCTCCCACCCGAGTCCGTATCCCGAGAGGCTGCCTACACATTCGTTGACGGGGTACGACACACCCAGATACGTCCGCGCCTAATTCTCAGCGACTACAAAACCATCCACCAGGCACTAACGGCAGCATTGAGGATGGACGCGGCCAAGGTGACGGATACCCCGACGTCGAGAAAGGGGTGTATCCGCTACACTGGAGAACGAAGGACAGCCGAGGAACAACGGCGAAGACCTAGTGGCGTGTGTTGGGGAGTGGCCAGCCGAAGCACCTGGAGAGAGACTGCCCACACCAGGAAGAGCAGGTGGAAAACGAGAAAGGTCCATCGTGGCGAGGGGCACATTGGTGCCATCACCGACATCTCGAGCGACACTGTGCGCCGTAAACCGACGGATGGACGACATCCTCATCGCGGACGCTTGGGTGAGAGGGGAGGCCGTACCGCGTGCTTGCTGACACTGGGGCAGCCATGACCATCATCAGGCCTGACATGGTCAAGAGTTTGCCGTCGAGAAAACCAACCCGACCATACCTGCTAATGACGGCATCGGGCGACACCTTGCCCGTAGACAGGGAGGCCCTGCTGCAGCTAACCTTGGGGCGAAGTGCCGTGCGACAGTGCGTATTCGTCGCGGAAGTGGCTGAGGAAGTGATACTGGGACTGGATGCCCTCAGGAGCCACCAGGCGACGGTCGACGGTGGCAGGAAGGTCCTGCGGCTCTATGGAGATGAAGTGACACTCCGGAAACCAGAAGAGTGCCTTGGAACCTGCAGTCATTCTGAGGGAAGACATGGTTATCCTCGCAAAGAGCGAGGGGGTGGTGACGACGCGACTGAAAGCCAGCGAACCAAGAACATGATGCTCGACCACAAGACGCCTGTATAGCCAGGACATTGTTGTCGTGCCAAGAGGAGGTGCCGGTGAGGCTGCTCAACCTAGCAGACACCGATCACAACGTCCAGGTCGGGACAGACTTGGGGACGTGCAAGCCCGTGGTCAGTCTAACACCAATGCACAAGATACAGGAGCCGGTGCCGAAGCAACCCCTGGGGACTATATTGAAAAGCTTATTGGAGAGGGCGGCTGACTATCTTACCGCAGAACAGCTCGAAAAGGTTCGACAACAGCTGAGACGATACCAGTGCGTATTCAGCCAAGACGATAGCGACTGCGGCTTCACGGACCGGGTGCTCCACCACATCGACACCGGAGACGCCCAGCTTATTCGGCAACTACCTAGACGTGTTCCGCTGGCAAAACAAGCGGCGGTACGACATATGCTGAAGATTCTGAGATTCAGAGGAGTAATCGAAGAGTCTGACAGCCTCTGGTGATCCTCTGTAGGCTTGGTGACGAAGGAGAACGGTGAGCTAAGCTTCTGCGTGGACTACAGGGAGCTGAACGCTGTCACCCGGAAGAATTGTTCCCCTTACCGCAGATTGACGAAACCCTAGACACCCTTGCTGGTGTGCAGTGGTTCTCGACCGTGGACCTGAGGTCGGGTTACTGGCAGGTGGCTCTAGACCAGAGGGATAAGTAAAGACCACACTCTCGACAGGCCAAGTGCTTTGGCAGTTCACAATTATGCCCTTTGGCCTCTGCAACGCACCAGCTACCTTACAATGCCTCATGGAATCAGCGATGAGAGGGTTGACTTATGACCCCTGCCTAATACACCTGGACGTCATCATCGGTAAGACCTTTGAAGACCATCTGGAAAACCTGAGCAAGGTGTGCACAGAATGCAGGCGAACAACTTGAAGCAGAACGCGAAGAAATGCCAGCTCTTCCGCAAGGAAGTCAACTACTTGGGCCATATAGTCTCACCAACCGTAGTTGCCACAGACCCGGAAAAGACACAGGCCGTGAGAGATTAGCCCCGGCCGAAGGATAAGAGAGAATTGCGCAGTTTCCTAGAGCTGTTCAGTTATTACCGCCGTTTCATAAAGGGGTTCTCCAACATCGCCAAGCCTCTCACTCATCTGACAGAAGAACACCGGCCTCATGTGTGGACGGAGGACCCCGAAGGCGCATTCCATAAGATGAAGAAGACACTTTGTAGTGCTCCTATTCTGGGATTCCCACAGCCAGGTGTCGCCTTTATTGTGGAAACCGACGCCAGCGACCATTACATTGGAGGCGACCTATCCCCAGTCCAGGACAGCCACGAGCGGGTAGCCTACTATAGCAAGACGCTATCCAAGGCAGAGAAGAACTATTGCATTACCTGGAGAGAACTACTGGCGGTAGTAAAAACCTTGGAGCACTTCCACAAGTACCTGTGCGTTCAGCCATTCCACCTGAAGACTGACCACTCCGCCCTAACCTGGCTACTCCGCTTTAGAAACCTGGAAGGCCAGACAGCCAATTGTGTCCAGAGGTTGCAGGAGTACGACTTCACCTCTGAACATCGTAGAGGGAAGAGCCAAGGCAACACAGACGCCATGTCCCTAAAACCCTGCTCAGAAGAGTGCGGTCACTGCACAAGATTGGAAGAGAAGGAGCGTGCTGCAGCTCTAAGAGTAACCATGAAAATAATGCTCTCAGATAAAAGTTTAACATACAATGAAAGCATTACTAAATCCAAGTTCCATGACTTAAAGCGCACAAACCTGAATATGTACGTAAGATATTTAGTCAGCAAAGTTCTGGAGGAAAATGTCCTTACAGTATTAAGAGTAGCACCATATCACCCAGAACTAAACCCTGTTGAACTAATCTGGACTCAGGTTAAACAATGGGTCGGTAATCATAACACTACTTTCATGCTCAAGGGTGCCTTTGTGCTACATACGGCTCAAAGAAATCGACATCGAAAAGTGGCAAAATGTCTGCCGACATATAAAAGTAATAGAAGATCATTACCACAATAAATGTATTATACTAGAGAATAAAATTCAACTGATTTCAATTAAGGGTGTTGCATAAACCTGCGATATTGGAAGTGACAGTTTGACTGAGTACGTATCTGCTGAAGAAGATATTCTGTCTGGTATTCAAAAATTTACAAAGTTTTCAGTGATACATGTATTAATATGAACAGATTACTACAGCTAATTAAGCTAGGTGAGCAGTGTGGACATATATCAGAAAGGACCCTACCGCTTTACTACTAGAACGTTATCTCAGCATTTACGTATAAGAGCGTTACCTGAGTAGTATAATAAGCTGATACTCTTCTTCGCCTCTTCAATCACCTTGCTTGGTATGTAAATTCGATTTCATGTTTTACATTTGCTTTCTGCAGGACCCAGTCTCGGTTGTGCTTCACAGATACCCCAGATTTAGCTACTTTTCTCCCAAATTGGTAACAATAAAGCACAGAGGATCGAACTGTTCACTCTAAGCACTACACTCTATACTCCCAACCTCCTAAGCATTAGCAGAAATCGTCCCCAAGTCACTATTACGTTAATAATCCTGTATGCGGTAAAATGAGTTTGCCTCACGTTCAAGAGGTCCCGAATTCGAATCTCAGTCAGGGTGAGTTATCTGGATAAGGTTTTTCCACGGTTTTCCCTTATCCTGAAAGACGAATGTCGGGTAACTCTAAGCTCTATTGAACCTGGGCTTATTTGGGCATCGTTTCACCCATTCCATTCATCATCCGATGGTCCGATATGACTTAACGTTGGAGGACGTATAACACACGCGCGCGCGCGCACGCACGCACACACACAAAAGCGCACACAGTAAAATTAGCGTAAACCTCAGCTTACTAGCAACAAGCAGCACGAGCTCGAAGCCGAATACGCCAGACGATCCTTAAAGTTTAGAACAGAACGGAAAATAGAACGATTCATTAACAAAACACCGAAAAACAGCAATAGGAAATAAAAAAAAACAAGAAACAAAAATTAATAACGACCAAATGTTCAATAGCTTTGAAATCAGGGAACCTGGTATATGAATTTATACGCAAAACGAAAGGTAAACCTACAAATTTTATATAATCAGCACTGTGTTCAGAAATTAAGCGAATAATGTAAATGAAAAATAAGTAAGAAACGAGGAGACGTGTAAGGCGGCGCGGGTTCGATCCCAGGCGACCGCAAAGTGAGATTTGTGGTGGACAACACGGCGTTGGGCGGGTTTTCTCCGGGACCTCCGGTTTCCCCCGCCATCTCATTCCACCGGTGCTCCATCTTCATCTCATGCATCATCAGTGTTACCGCCTGCGGTGCCATATGTAGTAAAAGCGGGCGTTAAACACTACACATTTCATTACGAGAAGACGTGTATGCCACCCGGAGACGGAAAATCAGAGAAGTAAGTAGGGTTGCCAAATCTCCGGGCGCCGCCGGGAGTGCCCGGGTTGGAATGAATTCCCCAGGTATACGGTTCAGTTACTTTAAACTACGGGCTTGAATATGACCTTACTCTTTAACTCTTTTGAATGATTATGTTCGATAGTTAATTTATTATAGTAACAAAACGCTGCGTTTCTATTCTTATTCAACAACTTTACATTGTTTTGTCTGTGATGTTCGGTTCGCATAAGTAAACAGTGGCAAGTCACGCAATGTGACTACTGGCAACATCTATTTCTGTGTTTGCTCATTCGTCCGTTATCAACTGATTTAGTTTACCGGCAACTGTTGGAACGCTCGGATCTTGTGTGCATAATCATAATCAAAATTGTAATAACACTGAAATGAAGAATCAATATCTAAGTTCGTTCGGTGAAGAACGGTTACAGTACGAAAATTATAAAGAAAGATTACAAAAAGTTGATAGCGATGAGTGTATGTGTACTAAGTGCAGAATATGCGATATGTCTTTTGCTGTTAAATACGATGGCATGTAGGCCGTGGATACACATTTACAATCAGAAAGAAGCAACGCGAATATTATCACAGGAAAGAAAAAACGAATTTCCTCTTAAATTCTTGCAGAAAATGACAAAATCACTGCAACGGAGTTAACTTTGACTTTTCATCGTGTGAAACATCACCACTCTTACAATTCTCGGGCTTGGAGTAATAAGTTATATCCTTGTGTTTTCAGAAATTCTCCTGAAGCAATGAAAGTAAGGTGCGGCCGAAGTAAGGTGAGGCGTTAGTAAAAAAAAAAAAAAAAAGTGCTTCTTATGCTAAAGAGAAAAAAATCTTACGCTACATAAGCTACTTCTTACGCTACTGAACAAATTAAGGCTGAATGTTCTGTTTTTCTTTGTTCAGACGCTTCAAATAAGGGCAATAAAAACATTACCTAGTAGGTGTAACGTACTTCTCCAAAGGTAAAGTAAAATGTAACGAAGTTCTTGATTTCTATAAAGACATAAACGAATCTGCAGCAGACATTTCAAATAAATTACAATTTATTTTATTGTAAAATTGTTTAACACTAAACAACGTAGTATCTTATTCAGCTGACAATGCTTCAGTTAATTTCGATAAACATAATTCTGTCTTTACTACATTAAAAGAAGAAAATCCAAACTTAAAGCCAATTGTTGTCATATATTATACAATTGTGCTAAATTTCGATTCAAGCTGTTAAAATATGATGTAGATGGTTTAGTTCTTATAATATATTCAGGCTTTTCGTCATGAAAAAATTCCGAGGAACTAAAAACATTTTGTGAGTTTACTCATTATGACTGTAGTCACAGAACATATACGAGGGCTATTCAATAAAGAATGATCACAATTTTTTTTGACAACGTACTTTTACTCATCCGCATAATTTTTATAGTCCTCAAAATAGTCTCCCATGAATGCGATGTACTTGTCCCAGCATTTCTGCCAGTCTTCAAAGACATGCTGGACAACATTTTTGAGAGATCCTTCAAAATCGCCTTCGCAGTCTTCACCACTGCTTATGATTATGGATAATGCCTCCCACGAAGGCGTTTCTTCAAGTTAGGGAATAGAAAATAATCACATGGAGCTAAATCCGGACTATAGGGAGGGATGCACTTCACGTTGATTTTTGCAAGATATTCAGCAACAACATTGGCAATATGCAGCCGAGCATTATCGTGGTGCAGCATTCAGCCTGCGTTACGGAAATATGGTTCTTTGCGCCTGATATGGACGTGCAATGTTTTCAGGACATCTCTGTAGTATTGTCAAGATACTGATGTGTGTGCATGTACAACATGCTGATAAACCATTCCATGAATATCAAAGAATGAGATGACCATAACTTTCCCAACAGAAGCAACCACTTTTGCCTTTTTGGGGGGTTGGTGATGAAGGAGATTTCCACACTGAGCTTTGCTGTTTGCTCTCAGGATCAAAATGATGTAGCCAAGTTTCATCAGCAGTGATTACGTTTGAAAGAAACTCCGTATCTTCCTCTAATATCAACTTTAACTGCATGTTACCTCCATTGCAGCGGTAGACCATACTGAACATGTCTGAACTTGCCTGGTTCTCACAGGCGGTAGCCAGGAGTACTCACACTGAAACCACTACGGCGTGTTTCTTTCACATTAAGCTAACAGAATATAATAAGAGTGAATTATATTGCGAAAAATTATGACCGTAAAAATTATGATTATCCTTTATTGAACATCCCCCGTACATATACTGTAGTGGAATATTGCGACACATTGTTGTGTCATGGGTTGTCTTTGCAGTCAGCTGTGAAACGTCTTGTTAAGATGTGGCCAGCTTTTAAGATGTATTACATTGCAAAGGGGGAGGAAACCCACACCCCCTAATTTGAAAATTTATTAGTTCACAAGAAGACCAAATACGCAGTACTATAGTCGCGCTGCTCAAACCGTTACCATGGCTTTATCTTTGTTAATAGGAACCTCTCAGATAACGTGCTGATTATTCCTGTAAGAGTAAGAGGAGAACTGCTGCGCTTCCCGGCCCTGTGCTAAGCACCAATGAACGCATCACTTCAGCCAATGGAATTCGCAGGAATCATAAATGTCAGATAGTTGTTCACTCCACGTGGAGTAATCAGTGCGTTATCTGAGAGGTATCTATTACCAAAGATAAATCCATGTTCACCGTTCGAGCAGCGCGACTATAGCTAACACTACCAAAGTGTTTTCTGTATGTTTTAACTCTATCTTTTCCTGTATTTTGTAAAGCAGTTAGATTTTTGGAAAAAGAGGACCCACTTTCCACAGATGTTTACGAGGTTATGTTGGAAGTAAGGTAACAAATAGGGTCTTAAGGGCGATACGTTTTATGGATTTTAAGTTAATGTGTCTTTAGAACACCTTATAGAAGTAGAAACCAATGTTCTATAAGAAAATATACACTGGTTTAAGACAGACTATTGATCTTAATAAATGGTACAACTTTAGTGGGAATGAGAATGTGTATAAAATTGTGTCACTGCTAGGTTTATATAAAACAAAACTATTTTCATTTAATGATTTGGACGAAGTGGGAAAGAAATTGAAAACTACAGTTCTGCCGCTGTATCTACGGCTCTGATTTAGCGGTTGCAGGAGGTGGTTGGGGGAAGGTTAATAGTACCAACATACAATAATGAGCTTTAAAATATTGAAATCAAACTTGAAATTTCATTGTCATGCAAGGTACTCATTATAACACATCTCTATTCGAATATTTCTTTTACATCTTTTACGCACACTAACTGCTTCTATTGGTGGTACTGAGAATCTGTACATCCGATCAACACCAACCCCAATACTCAGACCTTAATACAGATTCCATGATGGCGCCCGTCGAAGCCCAGCGACTCTGGTTACGCAAAATAGGAAACTATATACAATGGACATAATATAATCCTATTAAGAAGCAGTAAGATAACTCCTAAGCATTTATCACTTTATGCTTTCAACCAAAACGTGTAATAGCGTAAATAAAAAAGTACCATGACCAATCCTAATCGTTTATCACATATAGTAGCACGACCCACTGCATTTTCCAACTTATACTTCCAATCAAAATTTAACTTATAAGGCATGACAACTCATAAGCATTTAACACAGTAAAACATAGAGGAAAACATGATTAAATGAAACAAAAGTTAAGGTTTTTTTCAACACAAAAAAAATGGTAAAATCAAGAACACGTGTACAAGAAAAGAAAGAAAGAAAAAGAAAACGAAAAAGCTAACCTGAAATATTTACTGGCTGCTAAGTTTGAGCTCCTTCCTCACCATGTTCACCATTGGCTTTTCTTTTGGTTTCTCTATTTTGCACTTTTTTGGATAAGTGTTCAGACACATTTTTTTTCATTTAACATTTTGTGTAATTGTTCATGGATATGTTTGCCAGAACTTTCACACACTTCTTCGCTTTGACAAGTAAAGGCTCATTTATATTACTTTCTTTTTTGTGAGTGTTCTATGCCAGGGGTGCTTGTACATCTTTGTTAAAAATTGCCTTAGATACACAGGATGTGTCAATACATTAGTTTTTCTTATTGTTTCATATGCTTCTGGATATGCATATGAAATGTTTGTAGCCCAAATCAAAACATCTGGAGAACATTTAATGCGACTAGCACAGGCTAGCTCCAGCTGTTCTAAAGCAAACTTTATCTTATTAGACTGTATCATCATCTGTAGCAAGTAATAGTTTCTTTTATATTGTTTACATAGTTACCTTTTCAGAAGAACATACCTACTGCTTATACTATAATATTTATGAGAACTCACCAGATTGTCCAGTTTACTCCATGTGTCAAATTTGAAGGTGGCAGTTCCCTCACATTGCAAGATCCATCTAACATTTTTCACTGGTAAGTTCATAATATTGCAAAACACACTCACTTCTAGGTTATGAAATACTTTGAAGTTCACATTAAATAAAAGAACATCAGTGAAGCTGGGATCTTGAACGTTGCTGAAAACAACATAACTAACCATCTTTAATAATGACTATGAATGTGTAAAAATCTTTCCTCACCACTTCTGTTTTTAAGGACTCAAAACTGCCAGTAACATCATGTGCACACCAATTATTAAATTCTCTTCACTCTCAGCAAAATGTTTTGCATGCGTTCTTCAGGATTTCGTCTTTTCTGGTTGAGCTTTACTGTGTGATAGGATGGCTGATTCTTAAAAATCGTAGGGTAGGCATCATCAACTAATTTTTTTACTTTTCGAGGGACACGAATTGCTTCACCATCATTTGTTGGAATAATGTCTTCCTTAACCACAAAGTCTGTTGAAAATGATGAACACAAACTACAGTTTTGTCATTTACTTCAAAATATTTACGATGTATGTTCCTGTACCACTTAGCCCATAAAGATTTTTTTAGTAAATTTAAATATTGTCGTATGACGTTCACTACCATAATTAGATTTACAGTCGGGAACAGAACAAGAACGACCCATTTTGACAATATTTCACACTACTATACATTTACACAAACTTTATAACTTAATGTTATGTTAAAAGCTCACTATAAACTAACTCGTTGGTCACTAGTTGCCACTATAATGTGAATTACATTAATTCTGCAAACACATAATCAAAGTAAACAAACACATGCTTCACTAGGAGGATATAACCTAACATAAAATGCTGGACCACGACCGGCGCCATTTTTGCTACAATCTATACTCGTATTATGGTCTGAGAATTCAACAATTCACCAATTCACCAATTGGAGTTGGTGTTGTGAGAATTGGAGTTGGTGTTGATCCGATGTCCTGGTCAGGAAGTTTAACTGTTTGCTAGCGCCAATCAGCATTGTCGCTGCAAGGCGGTGGCTTTCGAATCCAACGCCACATATTGCCAGTTTAATTTTGTATGGACCACATAGCTTCAGTTGCTTCTGGTACTTGTGCTGGTGAAGTTTCTTTGCGCCTTTGTGCATGCGTGAATTCCGATTTTTAGTTTTTGTAAGTCCTATTATTATTTCTGTTATAATAATATGGCTACTGGTTCGTGAAATATGCAAATGCGTGAAATATTTAGAACATGCATTTTCCTCTGCTTGAAATCTCCGCTAAAGAACTGGAAACATCCCGTTTCCCCCTCTCCAGAAATGGCAGTTGGAGAAAGACCGGCCACTGTAGTTTCAGTGCAAACGAAATATATCTGAGTTTTCTGTTTTGAAATCGCTGGTGTAAAATCTTGATAGGAAGGATAATAAAATACTGTAATGTGTAGAACGAAATTTCGAAAAATCAGATGCGCCAAATTTGTTCAAAATAAGGCAGCTTGTCCTCGCAATTCCTGTGAGTAACGCGCACATTGAATTGAGTGCCTTATGGTCAGATGCTAAAAAGAGAATGTCAGCGGAACTTGTGAAAGCCGAGATTTGTGTTCAGATGAATTTGAAAATGCCGCAATATGGTTCTAAAAAGCAAAACTCTTCTGAATGCAGCGAAAATCTAAAAAAATATGATAGTATATTTTATAACAGTAATATTTTCTATTATTTTTATTTGGTATGGTATACATTCAGTTAGAGACAATGACAGCATTAGTTAGCAGAAAGTAGTAGTACAGTTTTATTGTCGGAATAAAAATATCTCCGTAATAATACACAAAGTTCTGTTTAACAATTTATCCCTAACTGCACAACTGTGTCCGTGTTCCTTTATATCCGTGGCCCGTTGGTCTCTGAGGCTGCCTCGAGGTCATTCTGACTGGTCTCCGGCCAAGCCTGGAGGTTATTCTGGGACCCCTAGAAGTAAGAGCCCGGGTCCGCTTCTGTAGCGTAGCTGGTAGCGGATCTGCCTCACGTACAAAAGGACCAAGTGTCTTGTTCAGGGTGATTTATCTGGATAACATTTTTTCCAGGGATTTCCCTTATCCTGAAAGCTGAATGTTGGGTACTTCAAGCTCTATGGACCTTGGATTCATTTCACCCATTAAATGCATTGTCTGATGACTTAGTACTGGAGGACGTTAGTCTGCAAAATAAATACAAATAAGAAAATGATATAAGAGCTTCATGTTGAAATCAAGATAGTAAATCAGATGAAGGATTCAAAAAAGATAAAAGAAAAATGAGGTAAAATAAAAATAAATGCTTATAACAATATTGCTACATATGAAAATGGTGTGTGGAGAAATGTAATTATAAAGTGTATGAGCAGGTAACTCAAGAATCTGTGGCAATTATGCAACCTCCCATGTCAGAAAATTTGTGCTATCATTCCCTGTATGTGAAAATGCCCCGGTAAGCACACAATTTGAATCTTATCAGTGGGTATACAATTTCCAATAAACTTTAACTTGTAAGATATAAAAATGCATAGAGGTGAAATAAGCTAAACGTTGAAGGCTGTTAGTATGCTAAAGGAATCTAATTATTAAAAAAATTGCATATAATGTAAAGTGCTGCAAAACACTTCAAAAATATATATAGTCTGCTAAGACTGTCACATGTTTGTGTACCCTTTTTACCTCATCCTAATTAACTCAGACATCTTTGCCAAGGGCTCAGTCTTGATAGATCCAACGAAATTAGTATTTAAAATGGTAATAGTAATTCAAAATCAGTGCTTTTAAAATACTTATCAGAGAGGATGAAAATGTTCAGTAATTAGGAAAAAATTAGTGAATTATTTGCTGGATGAAATTTATGTAAAACCTGCAACTTCTTATACAGAGTGTAACATTCAGACATAAAACAGCCTGCAAAAAATTTCATATCAGCTTTAACATCCAGAAATGAAGATGTAGTTCAACAAACAATTTGGACAATTTAAGGGAAACAAATGCTTTATGAACACATTCTCGCTATAATTAAAGCTCTTACTGGATGTGGATTTAAAGTGCTGACTTTGATATCAGATAACAACAGAGTTAATAGAAACTTTTTGAGAGTTTGTGCAATGATTCTTTAAAATGCAGCTTTAAAATCCCAGCAAGGTTAGATGAAGATATCTTCCTGCTGTTGATACAATGAACCTAAATAAGTGTATTAGATATACCTAAATGGTTAAATCAAAAGGAGAGTGAACAAACATTCCATATACCAATTCCATCTTTACAGTTTCCTTCTTCTGCAGAAATGTCATAAGAGTTAGCATCAGCATTCCTTGATGTTCCTCATTCAGCACAATATTTAAAAATGAGTAGTGGAGTGTTGAAAAAATTGCATGTTGGTCAATTAGAAAGTGTTGTGATACTGGCACTGCACTTTCTGCTAAGATATTATACCTATCATCAATTGAAAGGCAAAACATAACATTTGCACTGAGAATTTTGATGAAAAGAACATTGCAGTACTTAAAGTAATGAAGTCCCTGGATGCAAAAGGGACATTACATATTTGTAAACAATTTTATTCTGCCCATTAATAGATTTTCTGAAAAACTTCACAAAGTGGCTATAAGAGTTGGAAATGATCAGGAATTATTGGTAGTGGAGTTAAATGACTTGGGAAGTTATCATCTGAGACTCATACAGCCTTCATACCAGTAAAATTCTGATTAAAGTTACAACATTCTTATTGAAAGAAGTGAAATTCTAATATCCTTCTAGGATAATTTCAGACACATCATCTAGAAGCTCCTTTTGGCCAATACTGAAAATGAGCGGAGGAAATTTGGAAATTCTAGTGTTTCACTGATGTAAATCTTGGAGTCAGTAAAAAAGTTGAAGCTTATGGGTCTTGTAAAACTGAATTACTCAAATCGTGATAAATTTAAAATTAAAGATATAACTCATGACAGTTTAATTGATGGCGATATGGAAGCTGACAGAGATGAAACTCTTCATGATGCATTTGAAAACATAATTTATGAATGTAAGAAGGTCAAAGCAAGTAGCAGAATAAAATGACCTTAATATATATTGCAGGTTAAGCAGCTAACAGTGTTGTGCATAATTTAAAGTGTGAAACCTGCAGGGAAAAAAATATGCTGTGAACACAGAAAGACTTTTAATATTAAACATTCTACTCAGTGACTATTTATAGGAATGGATAGGGGAGGGCTGAAGTGGCCATCACAGTTAACATATAACGTCATGCATCCCAAATATATTTCAGTGCTTAATTTCTGAGGCCTATGAACAAGAATTCCTTAAAGTAGAAAACCATAGACACCAAAGTCTACATTCAGGTACCGAGACATACATAATATTGCTGCTGACTGCAACATTAGTGATTGAGAATTAACGAGCACTGTTTTGACCAGGGAAATAATAAAAGTAATAACCAATATCCTTTTTAAAAAGCTACTGTATTATTAAGCAGTTTGGTATTAACTGCAGGAAAAAAAAGAGGATTGAGAAATTAAGAAGCATACTCTGCCATTATCAACAACAGAAAGCATGTTTTCCACTAACATGCTAACACACGATAACCTTTGATAAAGAAATGTAAATATATACACGAATGCTTGCTTCTTTCAGCACAAAAATGCTTCACATCCTTATAAAAGATGTGATTATTATGTACAAATTGCTTGGAGTGTTGGCCTCGCATTGTGACATCACAAAATGCACATGTAGGCCTGTATCATAAAGATGGTTTTGGCTAACCTGAGATGTGAACTGCACTTCTTGCCGACTCACTTACGACTACTCTGCTCTCACTACTACCCAAGGCTATCTTTTACACACTGCCTGTCACAGCGAGAAGGTCTTAGAAGTTGAATGTTCTAGAATTCCAGAAATCGAACAATCTGAAAAACTTCTGCATCCAACAAAAGGACTTACTTCTGGTTTCGTGACATCAAGTAGTGGCTTTCTGAATGTTCTGTATTTTGTCCTTTTTCTTTTTTCTCGCTGGCAAAGAACTAAGGTGGTGGAATGTTTTGACTTGCTCAGTACCCCTATGATGGCACTCGCCACCGCAGTGAGAATATTCTGTTGTGTGTTATTTTGATAATTTACCTTACATAAACAGCCTACATTCTGTTTATTACAAATCTGAAAGGGCATCTGCAGCAACTATATGGGCTGATGGTAAAACATGGATGTGGCTGACTGCAGATATTCCCCACTTACTCCTTTTGCATATCATACCACGATCTTAGCTACTATATATTAAATCAATCTCAATGTAAAGTATGACTTACACTGCACCCTTCAAATGGGGAAGAAGAGAAGGAAATATTTATTTTAATTAGTGAGAGACTGACAAAAATGATGCAAGTGCCTCAAAAAGGAACTTCAGTATGTCACATGATCATTGGATTATCATATGGGCTAAATGATAATTAAAATGCTTAAAAGCCTCCATATATGTTATCCAAACAGTGAAGTATATCAGTGAAGAAGCTTGCTCTAGACCAATTAAAAATTATCCGGTGAAACCAATTTAAATTAGATAAGGATAAGTTGATCCCAAATTCATATTTTATCAGTAACAATGCTTTTATGCCATATATGTTTGCAGGCCTACATTGTCAGCTGCTGTTTGAAGCCACTGAAATCCTCATGTTTGGATGCACATTTTTATTGTGGTTTGAATAATTTGGCATGTGAGTTTGCTTCCATGGGAATTTAAAAATTCTCCACCCAAACTAAGCCAAAACCAACATTCTCATTGTTGATAAAATTTAATTTCCCTGCCACTTAAGTTATGCATTTGTTTACATTTCATATTTCTAATGAAATTTTAATTGCTCTGGGCTACTGCATCTACTGTCCAAAGATGTATAACTTAAAGTAAAAGTTATGGATTTTGTAGTGATGTGCAAGCTGTACTGAACTCAATAAACAAAAAGTAAATATGAAACCAATAGCGTTGCCATAAGATTGTCATTTTCTGTGGTCTAGGGGTAACTCACTCGTTCCTGAGGTTGCAGATTCAAACCTGGTAGAGAGCAATGGATTTTGGGGGGGGGGGGGTAAAAATCCTTAGAACAGCTTCCTTTAGAAGGAAAGTGTAGCCCTTGGTACCATGTCATAATTTTACTTGTATAAGACCCTAGCCTGATAAAGAGGGCACTAGCAAAATTAAGCTCAGTGAAAGACTTACACCTATATAGAATGGATAATTGAGAAACATAGTAGTTAAGGAACACCCATAAATAAGAACTCAATTTCCATAAGAGTAATAGTATCACAAAGCTTTTACATCTGTCTCTCTTGGATTCTTAACATATAGGAAAACAGGAAATGAAAGAGCACATCACATTGTAAAAATAGCTGCTGCTTCTAATATGGAATTATTTTGCTAAGCTGAAAGATAAATCAGAGAATGTGTAACTTATCAATGGAACAATGTATATAGACCTCTGCCTCAAAAACTTCTGTTGCAAGAGAAATTCTTTTCTTCAAAATCCAACATTGATTCAAAGTGTAGTGTTAGTGCCTAAATTAGTAATCAAACAATTTTAACAAGTCATGGAAAGTTTTAAGTATTTTTTAAAATTAATATTCATAGGTGGTTATTCGTGTTTTTGTGAATCTCCTCAAAGAGGTAGAGCATATTCTTAATAAATATGAACTATGATATAATGAAGCGCAAAATTAATATTCAAATGGGATGATGTTTGTCCTTGAGCGCTACTAGGTGAGCACCAGTCGGAGTCCTGCGGTGTTGTCGTATTGCATTCCTCCTATGTGATGTGTGACGAGCGCCAATCTAATCAATCTTTAATAAATACCGTTTGCACTAAGACAAAAATTCAGATTTTGCAAAAACTGATCCATGAGGAAGAAGAGAGTAATGTATTTATCATAACCATAAAAACCCCAAATTTTTAGCTCAAATAGTTTTCCTAATACAAATAAATAAAGTAGATACCATTATATTATAACAATGCATTGCGACGTAAGCACTGTAACTAATATCATTATTGGTTGGCATGTATGCGTGAACATATATTTGAAATTATTCAGAACTAAAACATAGATATTTGACATGACATGGTAAAAGAAATATATTCTTTGAATAAGCCAAGTTGTTTGTTAAATTCAATGAGAGGAAACGATACACTTCTTGCTAGTCTGGCAGAACATGTCTGTTCACATTATATCTTTGTTTATGAATGGTTCGTAAACTCTATTTACTTTAGATAGTTCAAAGCAGCATTATTCAGTTATTCTTCCATGAAAAAGTGTATCAGCTGGATCAATGAGATGCTATCCACCTTAGCCCCCTTACTACTGCTAGAACAATCCAATAGGGTTAATGTGGGCTTAAATTATGTTGCAAACAGAAATAATATTTTTAAACTGACTGACATTGAACGACTTATTCCTTAAGATATTGACATGGAACACAACAAGACTGGGAAAACTGCGTAAGACCAGATAAACTACAAGAAGACGACTTTTGGAAAGAAATAGCACATAACAAGATTTTGGAACCTATCATCATAAATTTGCAGTACTCAGACATTGAAGACAATGACAATGACGAATTATCTCTTAACGTAAGTAACATTCACAGCTATACGGATGCACTGCTGTTATTTTTGTTGTATTAGAAAAATAAGTAATTCATAAACTATAATTAATTTTAAACTAAATATTTAAAACATTTGCATAATATATGAATATCCATGTTGCAATTGTGACTTCAGCAACTGCATTATTATAAAACTTCGGAAAATTCAGTTCGCATTCCCTTACATCTAGCACCAAGAACACTTGCAAGTGTGTGCGAGAGAGAGAGAGAGAGAGAGAGAGAGAGAGAGAGAGAGAGAGAGAGAGAGAGAGAGAGAGAGAGAGAGAAATATAAAAAGAGTGGGGATAATGAGGTAGCAATGCTGAAGGCTCTAATGCTTCTGATTCGCTAGAGGCAAGAACTCTTTGCATTTGAAACACATAATAGTACTCCATGCTCCATATATTGCTAATGTTTACCTAGAATGTGTTTCGTTAGGACTTTCCCAACATATATTTATTTATTTCTTTATTTATTTTATTTGCATCTGTAGACCATGAATACATGATATAGATTTTGTCATAATTTAACAATATTAACATATTTACAAATGCATATTTACATTTACATAGCAGCAATATACCTGATAAAATAATTGTCTTTTACAAGTAATATTATATATTAGTGTGCTTATTACAGTTGCTTGAGTAAAACTCTTCAATATTGTAAAAACAGTGATCCGATAAAAGATTTGTCAATTCACATTTAAAACGATCTACACTAGTAATGCTCTTAAGTGAGTCTGGTAAGGCGTTGAATAATTTCAACCCTGTTACAATAAAACTGTCTGCAAACAGTGAATATTGTGAGATATCATGCTTAGGTTGAGTCTATTTCTGGTTTTGTAGGAATGCACATCTGAGTTTGTTTTGAATGAGTTAATATTTTGATAGGTATATACTAGAACATTTCTTATGTATAGGCAAGGTAATGGCAGAATACGGGCCTGTTTAAATAGTGTTCTACAACTTGCTTGTCTGGGTACTCTAAAGAGCAATTGTATCGCTTGTTTCTGTAATTTAAATACCGAGATACTGTTTGGTGAGCTACCCCAGAATATGATTTCATAGTTCAAAACTGAGTGAAAATACGAAAAATATATAATTCGTAAGGATTCAAATTTTAAGGTGTTTCTAGTTACTCTTATCATAAACAGTACTTTATTTAATTTTTTTATCAGCTCATCTTAATGAGTGTTCACTTCATGTGTTGGGTAATGGTAATTCCTAGGAATTTAATGCTGTGGGCATATTGCAGTTTTGTACCATCGAATTCAATATCAGGAATCTCAATATTTTTATTCTGTAGGTGGTGGAAACACATTACATTTGTTTTTTCCTTATTGATTACAAGCCTGTTAGCTTCAAACCAGTTGGACAGTTTTTGTATCACACTCTTAGTAACTGTACAGTTATTATTTACTTGATCACCTTTTATGAATATACTTAGTGTCGTCAGCAAATAACACGACCTCTGCTGCATCAACTTGAGCAAGGAGATCGTTTACATATATAAGAAACAGAAAAGGCCCAAGGATGGATCCCTGTGGTACGCCATATTTGTTTGTTAATTTTTCGGATAATTTAACGCCCATCGAGTTTGTACTTTCATTTAGATAGCTAATTTCTGCCATTTGCTCTCTGTTCCTGAGATAGCTTTCAAACTAATTCAAAGCAGTACCTCTGACTCCTATATTAGATAGTTTATTCAATAAAATACTATGGTTAACAGTGTCAAATGCTTTTGTAAGATCTAAGAAGATACCAATTCCCTTTTCGTATTGATCAAGGCTAGTATATATCAATTTCAAAAATTCCCCTAATGCCGAAGCAGTGGACTTTCCCTCCAAGAAGCCATTCTGCTGTCTACTAATGGTATGACATCTTTTAAAAAAGGAAAGCAATCTAGCAAGCGTAATTTTTTCTATGATTTTTTAAAATCCTGTTAGCAGAGTAATTAGTCTATAGTTATTTAACTCGTGCTCAGATCCCTTTTTATGTACTGGCTTTACCTTTGCTAATTTTAGCATTTCCGGGAAAACTCCAGTAGTTAGAGATAGATTCGCTACATGGCAAAGGGGTTTCGTTAAAGATTTACAGCATGTTTTGATTAAAGTATCAGGAATTTCATCAAAGCCTGTTGATTTCTTATTTTTCATTTTTTGAATTATTTTTGTTATCTCCTCCTCTGTAGTGGGATATAGGAATATCGATTTTTCTTGGAAAGTTTGGCTGATGCAGTCTGACACTTGACCACTATTAGATGAATGAGTGTGTGTCATTTGTTTAGTTATGTTCACAAAATAGTTGTTAAACAAATTTGCTACAGTTTCAGCCTCTGTGATGCTTTGACCATTATGGTTAATTGACAATTTCTTAGGTTGTTTGAGATCCTGTTCTGTTTGTTTTAATAACTTCCCATACAGCTTTAGATTTATTTGTGACTAGTTTTACCTGCATATCATTATGTTGCCTTTTGGCATCAGCCAAGACTTTTTATATATTTTCAAGTATTGCTTATAATACACCTTTAAACTTAAACTGGCATTATTTTCCCTAACCAGGTTCCACAGGTGTCTCAACCTGTTGCTTGAAATTTTTATACCCCAGGTAACCCAAGATTTACATTTCTTCGTGATGTTGCATTTCCTTTTTGGTATAGCAACATTTAGATAATATGTAATTGTATTCATAGAATTTTTAAAGGCTATATTCACATTTTTTGCACTCAGAGTATCTTCCCATGACTCCTTCAAAAGCAGCGAATTAAAGAAGGCTAGGTTTTCTTTCGTATAGAATCTAGCATACTTATAGCAATTTAGATTCCTATTGAGCATTTCATCTTTACTATGATATAAGGTTAAAATCTGGGAAAGGTGGTCTGCAAACCCTGTATCAAAGAGAGTAACCCTATATTTGCGGTCTGACTCTTTTAAGATTACTTGGTCAAGGATAGAGCTTCTGGTGGAGCTTATTCGAGTGGGAGTAGCAACAACTGCTCGTAAGCCATGCGATGTTAAGAAGTTTACTAGGGGATGGCAGTCTTTTTCTACAGCAAAATCAACATTTAGATCGCCCACAATAATTATATTTTTCCTCTTATTATGTACAGAGGTTATAATATCTTCAAGATTTTCTAGTAGAATCTCAATATCACTGGTGGGACTTCTGTATACACATAAAATGACTACTTTATGTGCTGATAATTCAATTACACTTAACGCCAAATGATTTTCTATGCTGAGGAGTTCCAACTGCATAACAGCACTTGCAACCACATTATTCTTAATGAAGACACAAGACCCCCCTACCGTGTTTATCTTTCCGACAGTATTGTGAGGTTATGGTATAATTTGGTAGATTAAGATAGCCAATGTTATCCTCATCCAGTCAGTGTTCAGTAAAACAAACGATATCCACATCGTTTAGCTTGTTTTGTAAGAGAACCTCATAGCCATGCATTTTGTTTGTTAAACTTTGACAATTTTGATGGAACAGGGTTAGAAACTGGGATTCCGCCTTACCTTTCTCGTTTATCCTATATACCTGGTTAATCTTATCACTACTTCCAGGCGACTTTATAAGTTTCCCAGACCATTGTGCCAATGCATTGGAATAGGGTGGTCCTCAAGGTTTTGTTTAGCACTTAACACTTCTTCGATTACAGAAATTAACTTCAACTTACCTAACCTATTAAGATGTAAACCATGTGAAGTATAGCATTCCCTAGGACACCTATCTGCCTGAACCTCAACAACATTTGGGAAGTGCTTACTTAACCTGGTAATCCTATCGTTACAAAATTCATTAGAATTAATTAATTAATTAAATTCATTAGTTGGGGATGTTAGCAAGGTCCTAATGAAACACTTTCCAGGTAAACAATAGCAATATAAATGTAGCATGGAGCACAATTTTGTCTCAAAATTATTAGCAGACTATACATTATTTTAATGTCCACTGTTTGGAAGAAAAATGTATATTCTGTAACTTGAAATTTGTAAACTTTAAAAATAAATATTCAAGGGACGAAGTTACTAAGTATTCTTAACATTCATCATGTTTTCTGTAGACTTGTTTCCTAATTTCCTTCAATGTTTTTTATTTATTATTAAACTATAAGCTACTGTAAAATAAGGTTTCTTTGCTGCACTGGCTATTCAATACATAATATTTCTAAAGTATAGGTACCTTCAATCTTATGCTTGAGCATTTCTTTGTTTACCCAATGTAAATCTTTGATTCAGAGCAGATAGTTTCGTCACTTTCAGAAAAGAGAAATAGACACGCTACACTTGTTCACTCACCAAACGTACTAATTTAAGGTAAACTTTAAGACAACATATAATGGTGGCTCTCCAAAGAAATTCTCTCTATGAACCTTTTTAAGATCACAGAAAATGAAGAAACCTACAGCAGAAGACACATACAATAAGTACTAAATTCTCTGCTCTTCTTCAGCTATGATCAAAAGAGCATTTAGAAATACTAAATATAAACAAATGGATATATCAGTAATACCTACCCATCTTTTGAAAACCATCCACAACATACAGAGAGAAATGAATGACTCTTAAAAATTTAGAGGTTTTAAAGGATTAAATCTATGGAAGATTTCCATAAATAAGTACAAACATCTAGTGATGAATTTTGATAATTGCATGGAAGCAAACTCTTGCTGAATTATTTCATCCAACACAAGAAGAATTGTGTCCATCCATATGAGATCTGGATGTCTGTACAGATGACAGCTGTTGATGATTTAGACAAGAACCTCGGAACTATTTATTGCATAAAGATGGAGTGAGTAAAACTTTACGAGTGTTCAACTGACTCTTTTGTATTTAATTTTAAATACTAAACTGTAAAATAACTATTCCTGATATAATATGATCATTAACATGGGAATTTGGTTCTTACATTTTACTACAAAGAACAAGTCAATATTGTGAAACCAAGATGTGACTATTTTAATATGGCCTAAGATCACAGCACTCAGAACATACTCCCATTATTCATAATTCTTTTACACATAGCAGAATCTACCTACCGCAGTTGATCACAGTCATTGTGATAGATAGCTTATTGTCTACCATTTTCATTCACAACTAAACACTCACAAGTTGTGCTCTTTTACAACAATGAAAATACAAGTTAAAATTAAAATTATTGCTCTTGATGAAATGCAGTGAGGGAACAGAAAGAAAGAAACCTAGCAGACCATTTACTCTTTCTATAAGATAAACATCAAGCACATTATGTTAAACTAGCTATTAATTTAATTTTTAACTCTAATGAAAACAAAAGCCTCACTACATTTTCTTTGGTTTTTCATATTCATAAATTCCAATTTTTCCATTACATAACGCAAGGTGTATAAATTTTGAACTTTCAGTTAAAGTGGGCTGCACACAATTTATGTGTTGTACATCTTTGTAGTCAATCATTTCTACTTTTAACAGAATGAGAAATCAAGAAAAGTTGCACTTTTTTAATTTTAGCTAGCATGTATGTTTCCTGCATACAAATAACTGATGTCTCTAAGAATGATTCCATCATAAACAAACAGAAGACTCATCTCTGAATACTCAAGATTCCCAAACCAGAAAGAGATTTAATACTTTTTGGACAACCATTGTCCAAGATATACAAAAGAATTATGTGAGCTTCAGAATATGAACTTTACTATAAATTAGGATTAAAAATCTGAAAATATTTATTAGTCCCAAGAAAATGTTAGCTTGGCTTTTCCTTAATTTACAAAGTGTTAAAAACTTGCACAATATTACAATTCAAAAGCACAAACAAGTAGATGTTTTCATTAAAGTTACAAAGTACCATTACTTTGGTAATAAAATGTGATCTCTCCGTAAAATATGCATGAATTTCAATAAACTAGATTGAGTGGCAGGGAGGTTTGTTTTACAATCGTTAGGTAAGAAGAGAACAAAATAAATATTGGTAATATCAACTGGTTATCTATACATCGTAGATTCCTGAGCTGGCTATTTGTTTAGCACAGAACTTTAGCATAAAAATTTCTTTCCACACACTTTTGAAATTAAATGACAGTTTATCTGCATTCACAGCAAATATGTAGTAAGATATTTTGTTAAAATGAAAAAACTTTTGGTGTCTCTTGAGAATATGTATTCAAACTTATAAAAATTAGGTTAAGCTATTAGTTTGCATGCCTACAATATAATTTATGTACAGCTACATGCAAAAAATATAGCAGTACAACATTTTCAATTGGTTAGTGGACTTGTAGCTCTGTTCTTTTCCTAAGGCCTTCAATTTATTGTATTAGATATAATGCATTTTTGTGATACAAGAGCCACATTTTCAATCTATCCCTAACAGATTATGCCAATGAACATTTATGCTAGACCAGTTTGTGGTTACTTTTTTACTTCCAAATACTGCAAAATTACTATATTTCTATAGATAGAGTCAACTTGAAAAATTCAATGTCCACAGCCGAGATTTGAACCACGGATCTCCTGGATCTCCATCCAGTCGCTCTTACCCAATGATCTACCATAGCCAGCTTGCCATCATGACATTATGAGTCAGTTGGAGAATTTAAATAATGTAATGACGGCAAGTTGGCCATGGTAGCTCAATGGTTAAGAGCGACTGGATGGAAACCAGGAGATCCGTGGTTCAAATCTTGGCTATGGCATTGAATTTTTCAAGTTGAATCTATCTATCCAAAACTTTAGCCTACATACGGCTAGTGTGAAGAAATGATTAATTTCCATCAATTAACTTACTATATTTCTTCTTACATTGATTAATTAATTTTTCAAGATATTCACGGTTACTCAAAAACATGAGTTGGGCAAAATCATGTGTTTGGGGAAGAAATTTAAACAGGATGGCAGCTTTATAGAGCTGTTGCTATTTGAGATATTAGCAAGATTTTTTTGCATGTAATTGTATTTCAACATATATTTTGTTTAGTGCAGGCATATAATGGCCTCTGGATGTGTTAAACTTAAAGTGTAAGGTTCATTCTAACATAAGCTCAACTTACTAAAATCCACATTATTTATATGTTCAAGTATAAAGATAAAAACACATAATTTCAGTGAAAACATTATTATTGCTCAGTTTAAAGCTTACTATAGTTTTTTCAGTGTCTGACACTATTCTTTGCATTGGCAGGTTTAACAATTTACTTGTAAGACAATAATCTGTTTTATCATTATATTCTTTTTGCTGTATGCTACACATTTATTTTAGTGTAATGACAGATTAACTTCAGTAATAAAAGGATAAATATGAACACAAAAACAAACTTAATTTTGAACGATAGTTTACATATTTTATAAAATTTATCAGAAATATTCATTTTCATTTTATAAAAGCTACATTACATGTATGCTTTCATTGGAGTTATGTTTTTATTGCAATATCTCAGCATAACATGACTAATAATCCAATCATATTTTTACACTTACCTGTTACAAATTATTTTATGAGAACAAACAATAAAAGAAATAAAGATAGATACCAAGCTTTCTACTTATGTTCTGCTTAATATAAAATATAAGACATACAAGATGAATGAAAGTGTATATTTTTGTTCCTAGTTTTCTTTATATATAAAGTTAATTGTCATGCTTTTATGAAAAAGGTTACACTCCAGGACAATAGGATATACAACTGAAAATTCAAGAAATGCAAGACCTGGTAAGCCTCACAGCAGAAAAACTGCTATATGAATCACATAGGCTGAAGGCAAGAGACAAGATTGTTTGCATATACCATACTTATGATAAGTAATGTATTATTAAATATAACAAGAGAAGAAAAACAGTAAAAATCTGACATTTTATGAAATGTAAAGCTCTAAAACATGTTTATGATAATAGCTGTTTTCTTGCACTTAGCAGACAACCCAAAGGAAAAAAAGTATATGTTTTGGAACCAAAAGTAAAGGCTCGCTGATTTACAACATACACATCATCAAGTAAAAACCAGATACTGTCTAATTTTCTGTTGTTTAGGAGATTGTACTGAACAATAGGACTGTATAAATTACTTCTCATTAATGTTAATACATTTCTAAGTACATACACTATGGTTGTAAATAAAAAATAGTACATCAATTGTAAAAATTATGAGATTTGTGAATTCTTTCCCATCTAGGTGGAATTTAATTCAAATATATGTATATGTGTGTGTGTGTGTGTGTGTGTGTATTGTATACATAAATAATACCAACTTAAACTGGTGTATTAGCTTACCTAGACAATAAATGAATGTCTTAGACATACCACTATTGTTTCCTGTAGTGATGCAATATCCACAGTTTACTTGATCACTGGCAAGATGCACAATATTTTTTTGACTACGTAACTCCAAGAGCGTAGAATTCAAAGAAAAATATAATATATTTTCATTGCTCAGACAAGCAAGTTTGGACTGGCATTGTAGCTCATTTGTCTAGCATGTATGTATATTTTGGAATTAGTGATCCATGTAAAACAAAATAAACTACAAATACAAAATTACAAAAATGCAGATATTCACAAATACGATACACATCAGAAAGATGACTTTCACATTCAAAGTTGTAGAACGGAAATCTTCAGGTCTAGTGCTATCAATAAAGGTATAAGATTATACAACAGGCTGCCAGAAAATATTAAACAAATGAAGAGTCTTATACATTTTAAAAAGGGAGTAAAACTCTTTTTACTGCAACATTCATTTTATTCCGTAAATGATGTTTTAAATGTTAATTAGTTTTAAGTGATTGTAAATAATGACAGTGGACATTAATTTAATTTTTATACTATGGCATGTCTGATATCAATCAAAAGGACAAAATAAATTGAATTAAATTGAATTAAATCATGAATTAGAGTAAACTCCACATTTGTGAATAATTACTTTTATATAGCATTTCTCTATGGTCTTTATATAGTTTATATTTTTTGCTTTTTCTACTTTAGACTTTTGTTGGATCCTGTATCTGTTACAGTTTTTAGTCTTATGTAACTTTTTATATTTATCTTTGTATCTTGAACTGACGTGTCCTATAACATATGTATTATGTTCCAAAGGATGAAATAAATACAAATACAAACACCTGCTTGTTGTACGGGGAATCTTGGGTTTGATTCCTGATTATGGGCTGGGAATTTTATTCTGGCCAAGATTATTCCCTATCCTCCCCACAGTCTGGAAGTATGAATGAGAGTGTGAATATGTGTTTGATCTAATGTATAAAATAAAGTAAAACAAAATAACCAGAAATCCAATGATAAGCATACTCATGTTAATATCTTTGAGATAGGCAATATGTTATAAAGGTCAATGGTTGTCAGTATAACCATTGAAGTTAAGATGTGGTATAAACAGAAAAAAAAAGTTGGATTATAAATTTGCCAAATTGTAAAACAATGTAGTGTGTGTCAAGTAGGTGTGCAAAACATCCATCACAGCCGAAAGACAACATGGAACTATATATAAGGCATACAGTGTTAGAAGGCATATGAGGTGGAGTAAGGGAAGGCTCGCCTAAAGCAACTATCCTATCATAGGCGTACAGAGTTGCTAGTTCAGAATGTGTGAACAATAGAGATTTAAGGCCATTTTTCCACAACATATGGTTCTTTAGTTATCACTCTGAGAATGAATACCTGACTCCCATGTTTATGCTTATGGTATGCCTCAACTTCCAATCTACCGAGTAAGACATTACAAAGTGTTGTTAGGAAATGTATTTATTTAGTTCATAAATTAACTGACCATGGATCATTGTAGTCCAGGAGCATGCACATATTCTTATAAGTTCAGTCCAAGACCAGTGAGTAATGCAACTTAAGTGTAAGGTGCTTTGTATAACTGTGACAATAAGCAGAAAATTCACAAGTTTACCTACATTGTGTTTTGTGAACTGTTACAATGTCACCTTCAAAGCCTAGTACCAGTGGTGCAGGTACTACGGATAAAGTACTCAGCTCCCATTCCAGAAATATTATTTTTAAAGTGTACAGTCATCTAGCTATAGTTTCTTTAAGGAATTGTCAACCAGCAACTCCTCTTCAGTAAGTTGCTTTCAGAAATACAGATACATTATTTTCAGTAAATAAGCATGTTAATATTGAATGTAACAGTTAATAATGTTATCACAATTATCCTTTACTGTGTAAGTTTATGTTCTGACAATTTGTGAGACAACAAATGTTACTTCCCTTGTTCCCTTCCCTTTATCTTCCACTCTTTTGGCACATTACTTGTAAACAGTGCAACCACTGTGTGTTTGCACTGGTTCAGCTCACATGGCTTCTAAACCTGTACTCCATATAATAAGGACCCAATATGGTCAGCACAACCTCATAGGTTATAGAATTGCATGGAGCAGGAGAAGAAAGTACCAGACTTCCAAGCAGGATTCAAAGCAGCAGGCAGGAGAACATCAGATAATATTTCATAATTAAGGCAATTGTAGACAAATATTTGAGCAATAATAGGGAAGAGTGTAACTGGCATTTATTGATTTAGAAAAGATATTTGGTACTATAAAAAGAGACACATTATGGATAATATTAAAAAGCAAAGGGACAAGTACTACATTTATAGAAATACTGCATATGATACATCAGAGGAATGAGTTCTATGTAAAACTGACAGGTGATAAAGTAACTGAATGTTACTTTATGTAGAACAATAGAGGAATAAGACAGGGATGTAAAATTAGTTGTGTTATTTAATCTTTATATTGATGACATTCTAGAAGAAATCTAAAACTATAGGATCCACTCACCGGTTATTAATAATACAGAAATTCCAGGGCTGCTCTTTGCAGATGATTTAGTAATTGGGTTTATATCTTGAGCAAGGATGAGAAGAGAAATTGAAGTAGTAAACAAATTTTGTAAAAACTGGGAGCTAGAAGTAAATGAAAAGAAATCAATAATTATGGTTTTTAAAATGGGAAATTTAAGAAGCTGAGATAAAAATTTTTAGAGTTGTTAAGGGAGTAACGAGATGGGATAGATTAACTGATGAAGAAATACGAAAAGATATAAAGATTAGTAACGTAATGTAACTCATGGCATAATCAGCCCAAAGTGGGCCTGCACCTGCAACCCAACTGCCTGCCTCATGCCCACATATCCAAGGTAGAGGTGAGTGATCATCAACTGATACGGGGTGGAGATGTGGTCAGCATCTCAGCATCCCCAGCCGGAAAGTTGGCTTTCTAGACTATGGTTCACTACCTAGTGTAGCTCGTCAAAATTCCTCGCGATACTGAGTGGGCACCAGTCCTATACTCATAACTTAAAATCTGCACCCCTAGGGGTAGGATAAATCCTGGTTGCATTCTGGGCACAGAGAACCAAAGCACACGCTCTGCCCACTATGCCGCAATGCAGGACATACAGATTAGTGCTATAGTTGAAATCATAGAAAATAATAAACAGAAATGGAAAGATCATCTCAGTAGAATGGATTCAAGCAGGATACCAAAAAGGGTGCTAGAATATAAACCTAAAAGAACAAGATTGATAGGAAGATTAAGGTGGAAGTGAAACCAGAACAGGCCAATGATCTAATATATGAAAGGAGGAAGAAGAGAAAAAGAAAATGAGAAATCACTTATAAATGTATGCAGTATTATGCACACTCAAGTTGACTAATTATATGTGTTGCTCTCCAGTTTATAAAATCGAGCTTAACCTTAAACCTTCTATTATTCTGCTTTTGGGTGTAACGTAAAGCTGACCTGTAAGATTGTGAATAAAACAATAGTGGTGGTAAGTCCAACATTACCAAAAGGGGAAAAAAATATAAAAGATGGAATGTAACAATGTTAGGCATACAATTTTAAAAAACAATATTCAAAATGTTACTTCTGAATAAAACATTTATGCTCCAGGATAAAACAATAGCTATGGCAATTGGAACAATAAAATTGTTTTCTTGAGTAGCACAGGTAGTTAAATGTGCAAATATACAACTGGATTGGATTGGATTAGAAGCGGAGGAGATTCCAAACTGTACCTACAGAGAGGTTACTGTATTTTGGGCCCCTGAGAGGAAAGAATGAGGTGGTAATACCTCTATGGTGTATCAGAACCTCGACCAGAGGTGTGAGCCAATGTGAAGGTCATTAACATGAGTGGAATTCATTTTTGTACCAGGATTTTCTACGCAGTAGCCAGCCACAGGGTTCTGACATTGACCTGCTCCAGCAGGACAGGCAACCACAATGCCATCCTTAAGTGAGAACAGTAGTTACAGTGCACAAAGTTCCCACATGTCAGTGCCACACTCGCCCATCGCTGATTCCTCTGACCCTAAAAAGACCAGATTGAAATTAATGTGAAATAAAATAGAGGGACAGGAAGTAATGGAAAGTGACCTATGCAATCCAGCATTCACCTAGTGACCAATGAAATGGTTGGCCATCACGGATCAAATCTGAGACATCCGGAAGGTGAATCCCAAGCATTACTACTAGATCCATACCGCTCAGTATGTGGGCAACTTTAAGCAACTGTGAGGAAAATTTCAAGCACATATTTGAAGCAAATTCAAGAATTCTTTCACAGCTCTGGTGGAGGGGCTATAAAGGAAGTTACTGTTTTGAATTCATTTTAATACCACCTATATATAACTGCAGGAATAAACAGCTATGATCATACATTGTTTCAGAACCTCTCATTTGTTTCTTCCATTATCATAGTTTAAGCTATAAACTGAACCAATGGTTTAAAGATGCTTGACTTAAAAAAAAATAGATATTTGATCTTGAGTATTTCACCAATGCTTAAGGTAAATAAAATATGCACAATCTGAAGGAAAGATCAAATATTAGGAATGGTTATAAATGGTTGCAATTCAATGTGCAAAAAACAAACTGGTAACACAATTTATCCATTTACAGTAAAAATGTTACAATTTATCATTATACAAATTAACATTACACACTATATATGGCATACAACAACACAATTACTACAGAAAATGTTATTGAAATTGAGCAAACTTATATGTATATAAGAAATTATGTTGAGGATGAAAATGCAATAGCACCAATATAAAAATTACACCTTTGATAAAACAAGATTAAAATATAAAATGAAATAATATTAAGGATAATAACTGGCACATTCATCAATTTATACAGTAAAATAGTGATCGATGTTATTATAATTAGGAATGGGCTTGGATTTTTATTTAACATAATTATGTATTTGTATTATACATAACAAAGATACAACATATGAAAGCTGTACAACTATAAGGTCCAAGTTATGCTAAAAGGTTTTCTTTTCATTTCTCTGAATACCAATGAATTTAAATTTGATAGTTATAGTTTCTTTGAACAAAGTTTGCAATTTTAAATTGGAAATTTTGGAAAGAACTCTAATACTTTATCAAATGTTCTGGATTCACTAACAATGAATGATGAGTATTTTGGTAAATGGTTTCCTTTGTTAACAAACATTTTACAGAGAAACTTGACTTGCTTCAGACAACTTACAAATTCTTACTCCACTAGAGAGTAAGTACACAAAAGAGAAATTAGCACATGAAACATTTTTAGTTGTATACATTTTATGAGTTTTACATTTTAAGTGTGGTAAGCTTCTGCCCATCTTTCATAGTTTCTGATAAAACATTCCCAAAGAAATGAAAGGGTCTTTTTAAAAACCATGAAGCTGTACCTTTAGATGTAAAGTCTTTACCTCATTCACAAATTTGTAATCAAACTGTAGATTCAGAAAAGAGAAATTTTCTTAAAAACCTTATCTTACTATTTTCTGGAGATGTTTGATTATTTAACAAAGTCACTTCACGTAACTTGATTTCATACAATGCTGTTGTGTAGATACAGGTAATACTTTCTTTGGATTAACTATGTGCTACATTCACAAAGTACCAAAATCATTCTGACACCTACTCATTTCTTAACAGGCAAAACACTTACAAACAATTCTAGACAGACCAAAATTTCAAATACAGGAAGTTTTCTGACAAAGATAAAGACTGTGAAAATATTTAATAACAATGGAGAAGTGAATATCTTCTTCTAGAGCCCAATACTAAGATTGTACTGATAGAGGAAGTATGACACAGGAAATATTACATAGAGGCAGTATGCATTGCCAATAGGGTAAAGCCAAGATAAGCAAATAATGCTTTGACTTTAACACCAATCTAGTAGAAGAGCTGTAGAAGACTATCCTGGCTTTACAAACACAATTCTCCATACATTTATGCCTCCCTTTTCCTAAATTAAGTGATATAACATAAAACTTTTCTTCAAAATTTACCAAATTCCATTAAATATGTGGGATGAAAATCAGAGATGATTTAAACACTTTCTGAATTCAAGCAAGTCCTTATACTGCCAGTTGTGCAAAAGTCATGACTTTAGTAGAAAGAATGAAAAATAGAGGACAAAAACTACAAAGTTACTTTTTGTTAAAATGTAACAGTGGATCACAAAAGGATAGTGGTAAACGTATCAACTTGACAAAATTGCACATTTTTAACACAAAATCACGCTTAATCTCTAAAATCCTAGAATGAGCATTTTAGGTGCAGGAACTATATTTTACTTATGAAGGAAGTAAGAGCTAAATAAAATCACAGTAATATAGCCATGGCTGTGCGTGACTAAAGGGTTAGACTGCTTGGCTCTCACCAAGGTGGCTTGGGTTCGATCTCAGGATGCAGAGTGACATTTGTGTTGGACAACATGGCACTGGGGTGGGTTTTCTCTGAGTCTTCCGGTTTACCCCGCCAGTATTCCACCAAATGCTCCATCATCATCTTTCCTATCATTCATCTTGTCCTCATACTATCATCCACTTCCTTAAGGTACTGGGTTGATCACCCATCCGGGTTTTCTATTGGAGCCAAAGCTTTAGTTCCTCAGGCCCGACCTTAAGCAATAGAGGAACAAGAATCCCCTAACACCACTGTAAGTGGTACTACTAGGGATAAGGTAAAAAAGAAGAGAAGAAGAAGAATATAGCCACTCAGATATTCATATTACAATACACTTTAAAGTCATATATTTGTCAAAGTATAAAATTGAAAGAAGCGTAGGGACAGTGAAGCACAACTTAGCACAAAAGTGAATCGAGAAGACATTCACATTGCTTCACTCACACTCAGTCAATATCTTCTCGATTCACTTTTGTGTTCATATGCTTGTCCTCTACATTAACATAGGCAGAGTTATCACACAAAATATAAATACAGTAGAACTCTGTAATTATGCTCCTCAAGGGATTATGGTATAAACACGTAATAATCAGGACAGCGTTACTCACAGGATATGATGTATTAGGTATGAAAAAGCAATTCTGACACAATTTAGAAGGAAATGCATCACAAGTAATTTTATTTAAGATTTGGATGCAGTACACTTGAAAATGAACAATAACAGATTATTCTTATGAAAAAGTTGTTCAACTTTTGACTACTGTGTACTGTCCACCCAACACAAAAGGAATGTGTAATGTAATCACTTTTGCTGTCCACATGATGTTTATGTTTGTCTTCCAGATATGAAAAAGATGCAAGGTTCATGTAAAATACACGGTGTTGTCACATAACTCACCCATGCATAATACCTATCACTGCATTTACTGAAACGAGTATTAGATGTGGCAGCATGGGTGACTCATATGCACTCTCATACACACATTTAGTACTAAACAGATCCACTACCAGAGCAGATAAACATTCAAGCCCCTTTCCTTCTTCAGGCCTTGCTTACCTTCTTATGGTGGGTAGACAGTACTTGTTCCTTGAGTTATTGCATTTTTGTTCGCATCATGGTCATTAATCAATTCTGATTCACCCTAATTTGTTGATACATTATGGCATATCTTAGCTTTAATCTATCACGCCAACCATTCATTGGAAGCAGAAAAGCATATATCTAGTTTGGCTGCAATTTCTCGTGCTTTACCTTCTAAGATTGGGCCGTTAATGTTATTGAAGTATCACGCGACTGTCATGTGCATTCAATAGGAATTGTTTCATCATCATATTCAACGTCTTATTACTTTCTTCTGTTTACAACCACCACTCGCTGGACTAGTAATACCATCCTTATTTTTTACTATTGCTGTACACTGGTGATTCAGCAAAGTTCTTTTGATTTTTTTGCATCATACTTCTGCAGAATTTGTAATTTCTTGCTTACAGAGAAACATTTTATGCTTTGTCATTTTGTACCTGCACTACAAGTAGTATGCAATGCATGAAATTCAGGCTAAGGAAACACATTAAAAGCATGGCCTGCCTGAAGTTCAAGAGGTGCTGAGTTTGAATCTCAGTCAGGTGAGTAATCTGGATGCAGATAACTGATTTTCTGATAACTGCAGATTTTCTGTGGTTTTCCCTTAATAATAAAAAAACTAAAAGGCATGCCTTCGGAAAATGTAAATTTGTTTTACAAAAGTTATTGTTAAACCCTGGAAAGTTCAGGCTGAGAGGGTTTTCCAGGTAAAATATTTGAACTGCAATGGCCACTCAGTTCTCATGATACTTTTTAAAATGTTAATTTTGTGAATTATGTATATGCTTATATACAATACTTATTTCTATTAATTGTTCATGTTAAAAACAGCGCTAATAACAGGACTTAGAAGCATTAAAGAGGGTAAAATTATTCAGCAATGATATGGAACATATAGGGACTTTGTGAATAGAGCATAATAAGCACAACAATATTATAATCAGGAGCATAATCACAGGATATTACTGTATAAACTATTTAACTTTCATAATATTAAGAAAAACCAGGGTTAAGGAATAGTGCCAACGCAGTCCATGTGTGTCACAGAAGGCAACTAAAATGGATACCCAGTGCTTGCAGGTATAGTGAGCTACCCTGACTTTGGCGATATAAATAGGATTCTGGTCCCCCAGATTGGGAGTTGAGCACTCGGCTAACAGCCTAGCCCTGTAAAAAAATTATTTCTAAACAATCCTTAGGTAAGATTGGAAGGAATAATGGCAACCGACCCAAAACAGAGGAAAAGGAAATGGTTTTTGGTACCACAATACTAACAATTAAGACCCAAAGGCAGACCAAAAATCTGATAGGAAGATGCAGTAAGAAAGCATATTGGGAGTCCGAGTGTAGAGATGGAAGGCAGAAGATACAGATAAATGGAGGTAAAAACTGAGGGAGAATGATGCCCAAAAGGGGGCTGTGAAAGTCATGTAGTGTAGTAATATTAAGAAAAGTTGACTCGCACTACTTTTCCTAGTATTGAGTATAGCTATTGTGGTTCCTCCATAATGTAATGAGTCTACTTAGTGCTGTTATAAGGTTTTTGTCAATTAACTTCAGCCAATCAGATGTAGAGTGTCTTATTCAGCATTCCTTCTACAAAAGGAAAACTCCCAGGATATGCATGCTATGTATGAGTGTTATGCTCTCTTTATGAATACATGTACATATGCTGTCATGCTAGAATAGGAACTTTAGTTAACACAAATATAAAATCACTGTAGATAGAATGAAAGCCCAAATTAATAAAAACTGACACATTTAAAGAGCATATGATCATGTTTAATGCATCTACTTTTCAAGCAACATTGCTTGTAGATGGTATGAAAAATAAAATGAAGCTAATAATGTTCTGTTATGAGGTAAGTGTACATTACACTCCAGTATCAATTTTCTTTAAGGTTTATATTCTAAAGTTTCACTCCTAGATTTTTAAAACTGAATTAGTTCATATCTTTTTAAAATTGCATAAATGGTTTTTCAGTTATAAAAAGCCCATATTAAATCTTTCTAGTACTTCATCATCCACTATCCATTATTATCCGTATAATAGTTACACATGAGACAACTTTGTGAGCATTTAATGCTATTCTATTTTACTAACCAGGGAAAGGCATAAGGCACATATATTGATTGAGAGATAAGATATGACAATATTCAGAGCAGTTAAAGAAATGGAAAAATTTGAAGGTTCTGCCCTATCTATGTATTATTTAACAATGGTTTCTTTTTAGAATTTGAAATCAAAATGTATAAAAAGATTTATAACTAAAAAATTCATAACAGTAAGAAGCTTTAGAAAATGAAAGTAAATAACATCCTAAACATAGTTTTAATTAATAATATTCTTCATTTCTCTTAAACCAAATGTATACAAATACAAAATAATTGCATATAAATCCAAGCCCTAATTGATATACATCATAAGGGTATATTGCCTTTTCTAAAGTCAACAAGATACGATTCCTTGGCTTTCTAAATATCTAGCATTCTTTTTCATAGTTATAACCTAGTGGGATAGCTGTTTTTATTAAAATACAAATGTAAATGGTATCCATAGCTATAATGTCATTTGCCTATGGAGGTAGTTGAGCACTTCAATGCCAATATCCTATGAACATAAAAATTTATCATGAAAGGGGACAGAAATTCATTTTCACCATCCATTCCTATAAATAAAGACTCCATACTGCATCACAGTATTATGAATGTGAAGAAACGCTGTTACTCCTACAAAATTTGTATTAAAAATAGAGTAAAGGTGAAGCATTATTGTGGTTTAGCATTAACACATGATATAGACAAAAGTTTCTTGAAATTTTCAATATTAAGTTGCAAAGAACACAACATATTTTATTTTACAAAGTTAAAAATTTGAAAATTTACGCTGTGTTCAATTGCCCTCACATCTCTTATCATCTGCTTAATATAATATGAATCCAATACTAGCAAATGACCAAGACATTTTGTTTTAATACTTCGTATTCTTCTGCTGATTATACAATGCAGAGTTCCTTAAAGTCAGTCAGCTATATTACTGTCTTCCTTTGTATACCATTTTTATACAAGTTAGATGCACATTCACAATGCTGAAGGATAATGATGGGGACTACAAAACAATAAAAACTGTAAAATGTTTTGAATAGATAGAGTCAACTTGAAAAATTCAATTTAATTTCCACCAATTAACTTAACTTAATCAATTAACTTAAACATTTTTTGGTATTCATGCTTAATCAAAGAGAAAACTATATGTTTTAATACCACAATCAATCTCTTGTGTTTCTTCCACATTTAATACCAAATTAACAAAATGCAGAAGGTTTATTACATTTGTCTTTCTTTATTTCCTATCACTAAATATATGGCTACCTAGTAATAAATGCATAATACTCAGAAAGTTATATCTGTGTAAACAAAATTATGATGTTATTAAATTTAATAATTTTTCGCTTCACTGTGGTGTTCCAATACAGTTGAATCTCGAAAATTATGATGCTTTCAAGATTGTAACTCAGACTCCTGGTCAGATTGTTTCTGTAAAATATTTCCCCTCATTTGTATTAGTAACTCATTTCTCTAGGAGAGATAGGGGTAGTGCAAAATATGCTAAGTTGAAGTGCGAGAGCCATTGAGCACTCTTCTGTCCTCACATATCCTATTACCGTATAAATCGTGTCCTGTATCTCAAATGAACTAAAAAAGAGCACAGAATCTACAGGTACTACACTGTAAGATATACTTACAGACTATAGGAAAATCAGAAAAATTCATACTCTAGCAGTCTATTCTGATTTCATTCAAATCCATAAGTTTCTAAACCTAGATATAGGTGATATGATGCTTAATGGTATAATAGGTAATTTATTTGAATCACTACTGTGTAAACAGATTGTTGTTTATTTTGAAAAGAACTTGTTAAATAATAACAATTTGGTTTCAGAAATGGCATGAGTACTGTGAAGGCTGTTGCAAGGTTTCTGAGACAGTGTTATGAAAATATTAATAATGGTAACATTGCATCAAGTAGATTTTTTGACCTTTCCAGAGCCTTCAATCTCGTCTCTACTAATATTCTTTTAGAGAAACTTAGTTTTTGTGGTTTTCAGGACAAAAGCATTAAATTTCTAAATTCTTATTTTAGTAATACGTCCCATGCAACTTATTTTAATGGAAGATTATCAGAGCTTAAACCTGTAAATTATGGTGTTCCACAAGGCTCAATTTTGGGACCTGTACTTTTTATCATCTATATTAATGATCTTCCTGTTTCAATTTGTGACAAAAGCCTTACTGCATATCTTTATGCAGATGATTTAGCTATTGATTTTTATTATAAAGCTGAAAACACATTACAACTTAAATTACCTATTGCAACTTCAGTGATTAATGATTGGTGTAACACAAACAATCTGAGTATAAACACTGGAAAAACCACTGATATTTAGCATAAATTTAACACTGGTGGTTCTGGTTCCCCTACAAAATTTTTAGGTATTTATATTGATTCAGACCTTGGCTGGTCAACACATATCAATAATATATCAAAAAAGATCACAACAGGAATTTTCATTACGTGGAAAATGAAGCTAGCTACAGTGAAAGCAATGAATATTACACAAATATAACTATTTGTAACAAAAACTTCACTAACCTTAAGAAAATGATTTCAATTTTTCTTATTAATTGAGATCGATTTCACAAACAACTTGTTTGCATTGTCAGTCCACACACTTCGTCCAATGATGAAGTGTGTGAACTGACGACGCAAACGAGTTGTTTGTGAAATTGATCTCAATTAATAAGAAAAATTGACATCATTTTCTTAAGATAAGTGAAGATTTTGTTACAAATAGTTATATTTGTGTAATAAGGAATTTTCATGTTGAGAATTTTAAGTAACAGTGTCAACAAGGACGTTCTGATGAAGGTTTACTATGCTCATATTTATTTGTATGCTAATTACGGTATACTTTTCTAGGGAAAACACTCTTTAGCAGCTAAGATATTTATATTGCAAAAAAAGGCTCTTAGATTAATTCGTGGAGTTCATTCAAAAGAACATTGGAAACCACTTTTCATTCATTTAGGTATTTTAACGTTGCCATCAATGTATGTGCTGAATTGTCTTTTGTATGTTAAAGAAAATTTTAGTAGCTTTATACTTTGCTCTAACATACATAATTACTCAACACGTAACTGTTTAAATTTATATATAAATAAATTTAGACATACTAAAATTCAGAATAGTTTTATATTAATTTCGATTGAATTATATAATTTTTTACCACAAAGACTAATAGACCTCCCTATTTTAAGCTTTAAAAGGACTATATGCCATACATTGGTGGCCAACCCATTGTATTCCATAAATGACTTTTATAATGTGGCTTGGTGAGTTTTAATTTATGACGTTGCTATACTGTAAAGTTTACAGCAATAAAAGCTATCTATTTATCTATCTAATGAGAGATGGGTAGTGTACTTTTGTCCCTCTGTCCCTCCAAATTCATTTGTTCATAGAGAGCTTACTTTACTATTTATACAGACATCTTTTAATGGCAACACATTTTATATTTGCCAAGGTAAAAGCTTTTAAATTTTGGATTATAATTTCCTGGTATGAAAATGAGTTTTTGCTAGTTAACCAAACACTAGTATAAACAGTAATGGTGCACCAGATATTTAAGAAAAATATTAACATGTTAAGAACTTATCTGTGATGGTATGCTCAAATTCTACAAATTCTGTTCTCTCAATCTCACTCTTTTACTTCCTGTACCACTTACTATAGTATGTAGAACAAGTGCATATTGAGGGAGTTCTTCATAAAATGACGAGTTTGTTATTCATTTAGTGTATATCTAACATAACCTTACACCTAGCTCTGACCTAATCTCACACAGCTTTTTGCTATCTCTGCCAGATGGTGTATAAAATAAATGGCTTTTCATAATCTGCCTTGAATGGATTTCAGCAAAAACATGCAATATAAGTTTGTGAAACAGCTAACCATGAGCTCTTAAGAGGGGAAAAAAGCACTGTTATTGCTCACATACTACCTGGTGTTGAGATGGATTTTAGCCTTGAAAATTCAAAGATATAAACAGCAAATATTTCAAAATATACAAGCAGTTAATTTCTCAATAAACATAATTTGAAATAAATTATAGTACAAGCATCTTTCCTACATTAAATTTTTATGTATCTCTCATGACTTTTTGTTCACACATAATTAAGTAAAATTCTATCACTGAATACTTCACAGATTTCATAAAAAGTACAAAACATGCTCTTGTTATCTCTTCTCCTAAAATGTCTATTTGATGGGGGGTAGAGATTGACAGGACCTCAAAATGTATTTCTGGTAAAATCTCAATACTGAATATTTGTACTGAATAAGGTACTTTACCTACCACAGATACAGTAGACATTCTGACACAAAACCCAAAAATATTATGTTTAATAAATGATGTAAATCCATGAAGGCTTGATTACAGCATGAAAAATAGGATTCATAGATTTATTTTCTTTCTATCCGCTAGCTATTGTTACAAAAACAAATGCTTCATTCTGCCCTGATAATGTCCTTCATAGGTGTGCAATATTAGCTTTTAAAAGGAAGAAACACATGCACAAAAATGCAGACTTTTTTATTTTTTTTTTTTTGGAAAAATAGATTCCAGCTTTAAAAAACTGTTATTATCCAAACATAGGAGTGTTCAAACATCAGCTTTGTTTATGAAAATAAGCAGTTCATTCTAATAATACTGTTATAAATCACTATTCACAACTGCATATGTATTTCATTAATAACAAAGTATTAAATAATACATAAAACAATGCCTTGTACATCTACTTGATTACGGAACTTTTGTCCATATCATTTGTGTTCTTCACTACAATAATGGATATCACACACAAGCCTAAATTATTTGTTGCATTTGAAGTACTTTTAGACAAAACTCTTTAAAAATCTTATGCTGTCACAGGATAATATATAATTATTATTATTATTACACATAACACAGAGCTTGCTCCCTCCTGTAATTGTATACTCTGAAGTACTGAAATTGATTAGGTAATGAATTATGTTACATGTTTGTAATACATTTCAATTAATTTCAACACCATACTTCTACCATTTCTTTTTAAACTTTATCTGATGTAGAACATCACAGGAAATGTAAACAAAGTGAAAAGCTCCAGCACCATTCTTTCTTGACAAAATCTGTATATCTTCTAAGTCAAAAAAGCAAAAATCTCTTATTGTATTTTCTTAGGTTTTGTTAATTTAACCATTTCATTCATATTTGCTCCCATTCATACTTTAAACTGAAGCCTAGGATGAGTATTAAACAGAGAATTTGAAAACTGAGTCAATAAATATTCAACATACAATATGCCTCCATTTAAAAAAAATTCTAACAAAAGTAAAAGTTTCTTCAACAAAGAAATAAATTACTTAAAAAGGCTGTGTTAAGTTTGTTAAATCTCAGATGCTTGGTAAAAATACTCAAGCTAACACATATTAATACTATTCCAGTTGTCACAAAAATTAGGCTATTTATGATTCTTATACATTCCATAAAAAAATTTAAAAGCAGATTTGAAGGCACATGAGGAATTCCCAGTAAAACAGAGATCATATTTATGGCAAAGAAGCAATATGTTAGGAATTACGTGAGTAAGATCATTTAAATTAAAAGGGTCCTTTCGTTATGGATGCTTTCGTTACAGAAGGTTCCTTTAATCAAAGTATGATTAAAACATAACAAACTCTGCTCCATATGACTAGGCCTGTTTGGCACAGAAAAGATTGCTTCATGACTAGTTGTGTAGCTCAGTCACATCTAATCTTTCAGTACTGTGCTACAGCACAAAGATAAAATAAACCCTGCAGTCAATTACTGACCAAAAATTGCACAATATATTTTCTATATTACATATTTTCAGGAACACTTAATCCTTATATACTGATTAATACATAAAAACAGAAGCCAAAAACAGTGAAAAAATACTACATAAAATATAATTATTTGTCACAAAACTTCACTTATCCTTAAGAAAAATGATGAAATTTCTAGAGAATCCAAGAGATCAGTTTCGCAAAAATTCTTTGCATCTTCAGTTAAGTTTCCTTTGTTGTCATCTTCACTGCCACTAGATGATGTATTATTTTTGTATTTATTAGTCTTCGATTGTCCTTAGTCAAGTTCGTTTCAATTTCTGAGTTTGGTAATAAATACAAAAATAATACAACTTTGATGAAAGTGATGTCAACTAATGACAGTGAAAAAAATATTGACCGAAGTTGGCAAAGGTTGGCAAAGAATTTTTGCAAAGCTAGTCTCTTGAATTCTGTGGAAATTTAATCATTTTTTCTTAAAACATAAGTAAAGTTTTGTGATAAATAATTATATTTTATGTTGTAGATACTTAATTTCAAACTTCACTAACAATAAGCATTCCTAAACTATTAAGTGGTCTCATAAGTAACGTCGGTTTTTAGATTTTGGTGTTTTGGAAAATTTATTGGGTGTTGTGTACATTGCGAGCATGTTATCAGTCTTCAATTGTTAATAAACAATTGCAAAATCAAAATGGAGGTAAAAATGTTTGAACCTAAGAGTCCTTCTAAAATACTGAATATGTGAAGTGGAAGGAGAAGGTGTCAGTGACTGTGGCACAATGTTGGTTCCAGCATGTCAACAATGGAGACGAAAACACTAAAAATTTACCACCTTCTGGTAGATCTGAAGTACGAATATTGAGAAAATATTCTGAGTTTTGTGAGCAAATCTGCAAAAAAAGTACCCATAGGCTTTCATAAGAACTTGGTGCATCAAAAGATACCATACATGACCACATTAAGATACTTGGAAAATCATACAGATGCTGTAGTTTGGTACCTAATGAACTGACAACTCAACAGGCTGAACATAGACTGGATTTCTGTCCTCAGCTTATCCGTAATCCCATGGATGATAGATTTGTCAGGAAAATTATCACTGGTGATGAACAATGGGTATATTACCGAAACCCTGATGTCCTGAAACAGTGATTTGATCCCCCCAATCTGCAAAAGTCATTGTTAAAAGAAATCAGTTTGGTCCCAAGTAACGTTGCGTGTCTGGTGGAATTTTGAAGGTGAGATTCACTGGGAGTTTGTTTCAAAAGGGCGGGCGATTGATGCAGATCTTAATTCTCAACAACTGGAATGAGTTCATGAAATTTTGAGTTGGAGATACCCAGCATTAGTTAGTTCTATTGCAACAGGACAATGCAACACCCCATACTGCACGAACAACCATGGGAAATATTCAGGAATTGTAAGGAATCAAACTGCTATCACACCCAGCATGCAACCCGCATCTGTTTCAATGAAAGTGAAGGACTTTATTACTGCTTTGTGCTACACCGAAGGAGGTTATGGAATTTCTTATTAGTGAAATACAAAAGCTACATTATTGCAGGATACATCTTCTGGAAACAAGTGGAAGGATATTACAAAATATTGTCACATTCTTCTCCGAGTTTGGGAAGATATCTTTCTCTGTTAGATACAGCTACCACTTGTTCAAATTGACTTTATTTTTCAATTTCAGTGCAAGATGGCCATATAATATTTGCATTGTTCATCTTATGGCATTGGAATACATTGTAATTACAGGCAGGCAAAATATGTAGAAACATTTGCATAAATATGAGGGGGAAACATTTCAAAATATTATGAAATATATGAATGAGTGTGTGGAGCTTAAGGACCTGTCAACAGCTGGTCATTTGGGTCTGATGAAGTGATATTTTAAAAACAAAGCATATTATACTTTAAGGATTTTGAGCAGGTTCACTTCACTGGTTTAAACAAAATAAGTCTTTGTACATTTCTGTCCATGTTTAATAACAAAACATGAAATAAAATACAACAAATCGCACAGATATGCATAATTGGAGGAATTTAGTAACAGTGACATCAAAATTAATCGGAAAAACTATTTGTGGTTGGTTTATTGACACTTCATCACTTACGTTTTTATACTGTCGAGAGATTAGTTTCGAAAGACATTGCCTCCATTTTCATATATATGGAGTTGGAGAGAGGATGAAAATGAAGGCAATGGCTTTTGAAACTAGTCCCTCGATAATATAAAAATGTAAGTGACGAAATGTCAATAAACCAACTACAAATAGTTTTTCAAATTAAATCACACAGAGTTTAGATTTAATCACCATGAAAAGAAAAGAAAAAAAAAAGACAGAAAAGAAGTTTCTAGCTGCTTTGTCCTTGGTTAAAATTTATCAATTACAGTAGCCAGTTTCCAAAATTAAAATTCTTCAGGTATACAGGAGATTTAATTTTGAATGTGACATTACATAGAGGAAATGCTACATTTTCCCAACTGTACCCAACTTGTTGGAAAGATGGTTCTACTATTCTAGATTTTCTCAGGCTTTAAACCGGTATACTGATGAACAGTCATCAAAGTTCTGGGAGCATACATCTCTCCCATCATCCCGAAAAGGGACTATTAATCACTACAACTGGCTTGAAGCCCGAGAACAAGTAGAATAGTTTGTCACCTGGAAAGCTTCAGATCTTATTAGAGTGGTTCTAGTTTTCTAAATATGCATCTAAAAAAAAATTCCCCAAATAGAATAAGATGGAAAACCTGGTTCTCTACTAATTGAATATTTTTAAAAGCCTTTTTAAGAGATTGTAAATAATATGAAATATGAAATTTTTAGTCATGTGATTGAATCTAGCCACTGCAAATTAAGAATACTTGTTCCCCTAATGATAGCCAGCATGGTTTAGAAAATGAAATTTCACATTTTGCCCGTCTCTAATTGCAATGTAATGTACTCATGTGAAGATGTATCAAAATGCTGTATTTCAACACACTGCTGAGTTACGTTATTTCAATGCTTATGTCTTTCAACTCTATATCAAATAACACTTTTAAATAACAATGGTCTACATCCTTTTTTGAGCATAGAAGAAAGTTACTGGATTTAAACACTAATGAAGATGGATCATATCTTTTATAGGTCGATTTGGCTCCTAAAAATTGAAGAATAAACCACCTTGAATTTTATTGACAATGCAAAATTTTTGTAACCGCACTCTACATATCTCACATTTGCCATCTATCTGTTTGGTGGATTAAGGTGTAAGTCTACTTGGACAGGAAACTGCCACTGCAATGGTTAAAACTCTAGCATGAATAAATTTTTATATACCCTTTTATCGTTCAGAGAATGCTCTAGATATGTAAATATAATCCACTTGTTGTGACCAGGTAATATACGCTTTGAACTAAGTTTGCTTGAGAGTCACAGAAATTCACAATGAAACAATATGGAACCTGAACTGCTGAAAGTCATTTTGCCTTCACCTTTTTTGAGGTAATTTGGTGCCTTAGTTTTATTATTACAAATCTTTGTCAGTCTAGGGATTCTAGATGTACTTAGTTTGATGGGATAGTACAGAATGGGATGTGACAAATGATTATTTTCAGATGTTGTTATAATTGTCTTGTTAAGTGCACTGTACAGTAATGTCACCAGTAACAATTTGTCTTCATTGTTATATTCACAGTTGTGTGAATAACAATATGTACAAGAAAGGTAATCTAATTTAGTTAAGCTAATTTCTAGCAAAGAAATAAGAAAATAACAAGAAAAGAAGTAAAGAGAAAAAGAGAAAAAAAAATATGTAAAAATTGAAAAAATGACTTAAATTTTTCACAACAGAAAATATGACCAAAATGCACAATAAAATTAATATATATTTCAACAGAGATTCTGTTTGAAAATTTAATACCTTAGAGCATTTAGCTAAAGATATGGTTGAATAGTTGCTTACATTTTTATTACAGGTTTTTAAATATTCGCTCCTTTAAGTACATATCCTGCTTTTTCATTTTGAAATTATGGGAAGCCTGTATGTCATATAAAAGGCAATCACTTTTATTCAGCAAAAAAGATATTATTACCTTGTAACTGGTTAATTATCTTTTATTTCATATAACAAGTCTGCAGCTTCTGTATAGTTACATTAAAAATAATTTCAAGTCTTTCAAGTCTTGGAAAATGAATGAGTGTTTTCAGCATTATCTTCATTGTGCTAACAGAACATGCTCACAAAGATAACAAAATATTTTTAACTGCCCCTGCATTTCAATGATAGCACACTGGTCTTTAAATCTACAGGTTGCAGTTTTCATTCTTGACTGGCGAAGAAATGTCCTTATCTAGCATTATTTCCCACTGCCCTCTAAGAGCCTGGAAGTAAGAATGAGAGTATATAAGTAATCCAAGTTTAAAGCTTTAATTAACTCAACATAAGAAGGTAATATACTTGAGCAAATAACACTGTTGATTAGCAATTACTTCAAAAAATTAAAGCTGTTGATGTGATCTCAGATGTAGTTAACATATGTTTCCTATTCCCTGTAGAATTCTAGAGCTGCACACCTTCTCAATTTGCAACCACAGAACTGAGGATAAGGAAGAAGTTCCCAGAAACTAGTCTTCATTAAAAAACTTGTTAGTGGAGAAAAGTATATACAAGGTTGACTCATTTGCCTAATTTTAGTAATAAACAAACTCATAAATCGGCTGTAGAGGATATTTTTGGTCATTTAACCATGAAATAAATCCAGAAGTTAAATTATTAAAACAATTAAATGGTCCGATAGATTTAATGGTTTGGGAAAAGATATTTATTTTAAAAAACAAACATCACGTAATGAATTTTGAAATACCGGCAGTCGATTCTGTTTTCAAATTTGTTTTATTTTCAGATTTTGGTGGTACTAACAAGAAAATATCAACATCTAGCATAAGTAACAATGGCAACAGCTTTGTTTCCAGCTGAAGATGTGTATAAGTTTACATGAAATTGTGATCCCAGAGAATTTATAAGAATTATCATCATTTCTTATAAGATATATGAAATTTTAAGTTACAAATTGTTATATTTGTATATATTTTAGTAATAATGTTGAAGGACAAAAGTGAATCGAGAAGATATTGATACACTGCTTCACTCACACTTTTGTGCTAAGTTGTGATTAACTGTCTCTACGCTTCTTTCAATTTTATACTTTGAATGTTGAAGGAGTTGGTATGTGAGATCAGGCCACACTAACGGAGGGTTAACTTCCAAACATATTTTTGCAAAGCATTTGAAACAAATTATTGTACTCTTAAAATGACTCCTAACTTCAAATGTTGATAGCTAAGAATGAAGAGAGGAATACAGACTTCAATTAGCTTAAATGGTTTTCAAATACTGTTTATATTTATTAGCAGAAAATGAAAGTCACCTAAGGTGAAGAGATGATCATCTAGCTTCTGAACAATGCTGGTTTTAAATCTCCAGTTAACCTTCTCTTACTATTTACGATGGTGTAAGTCCCCAACTTCATTTGTCATTATTCATAACCAGTTTGATTCTCGCTAAAACATATAAATTGACAGAAATATATATGTAAAATTATAGTATCACAGATGTTTATGTCTACTGTTATGTCATATTAAATGTAATAAAATTAACATTTGCTGATAAGATGAATTGCAGGGGAAAATAACCAAGCAAATATAATGGGATGGGATTGTTGATACTAAATAACTATGCAGTTCTTAGCTATAAGACCTAAATGGAATTACAGTACATACATACCAAAAAATAAAAGAAAAAAGAAAGCGAAAGAAAGAAAAGGAAAACAATGTGTTATTTCACATGACTTTCTCTATGTTTTGCATTTATAAATTAGTGTACAAATCTAATACTATATGCTGGCCTTAACATTCGATACTATTTCCATGCAAACATGAAAAAATTAAAACTATATTTAAAAGAGAATGATAAATTATTTAACAAATCTATTAACAATGGATATCTTGTTTATGGCTTGTGACACAGAAAAAGTTATTTGAAGTAAACACTGTTTTAAAGAGGTATACATTTTATACAATGCATTTTTGTCTATCCTTGTACCAATTACAAAAGATGATACAAAATTGCTTTTGAAAGAAGAAGACTTCACAGTGTTTTCTCACAAAATTAAAAAGAGAGGAGAGGAAAGGAAAGGAAGATAGACAGAGGAGAAGGAGAGATGACACACATGCACAGCCCATCTCTGCAGTGTAGATGATGGTGTTTCTGCCTCATGTTAAGGAGGTCCAGAGTTTGAATCTTGTTAGGGTGAGTTATCTGGTTAAGATTTCTCTGGGATTTTCCCTTATCCTGAAAGATGAATGTTGGGTAACTCTTAGCTCTATGAAACCTAGGCTCATTTGAGCATATTTCACCATTCCATTCATCGCCCGATATGACTTAAGTTGAAGAACGTTGAATTTAAAAAAAGGATCACACACACAGAGGCCTTTTTCTAAAACACATTTTTTTTTGCCTTGTTTTTTGGACACAAGGGACTCAATGTATTTCTGTAGAAATCTCAATACTGAATTTTTGGTTGGAATGCAATACCTATGTAAGTTGTAGAGAAAGTAAAATTGAGCTAGTTATTTAATCATGGCTACATTACATCCCAGCTGGGCACAAGGATCTTAGCATCAATAAAATTATAAAATATTAATTCTAATATTACAATGATGTTTTAAGATTGTTTCTACAAAATTCTTACTGTGATATACCACATATGCCTTCAATTATATCTGCACAAATGAAAAATAAAATATTCATAAGGAAAAAGCATTGGTGTCCAGCACTGCCCATTCATCAAATCTGCCAGGTCAGTTTATAACATTAAATGAGATCAGACCTGATTGAAACAAGGTGTTATTGCATTAACTTTAGAGCACAACCTTATACATATACAAATATACATCACATACACCACATATGCACACCCCTTTACAATATTTGCAGCATTTCATTCCTCTTTCTTCTCCTGGGTCCAAATTCAAATGAGCATGATGCAACAAACACAAAAAGCTTGTCCTATTATGATCTATAAAAACACTAAGTTGATTGTAGGATAAAAATGTCTATCTTAAAAGAAACAAATATCCACTGGTGAAGTTACTGTTTACTACAGCAAATGGCTTTTGGCTGCTGACTTCATGGCCTGGTATCTCATGATTCTGACAGTTTATTCATATTTACAGAATTTAATATGTTTTGCTGCTAATGTCCAAAGTTCTTCATGGATAACATTTACGACATATCAAAAATATTGCTAGATGTCAGTATACCAACTGAAGACAGTATATACATATTATGTTAAATAAGATGTTTGGCAAATTTCTTGAATAAGGTCCCTGTTTGCTCTATAAAGTTATTCCTTTGTGAGAATAACAAACTAAGCATATAAAATATGCTATTCAGTATTTGCGTTAGGTAAAAGTGAACTACAAAATTATAAGAAATAAGTCATAGATTCCACATTGAAGTACTTGTTGAAAGGTATGTACCAAATATCGTTTAACTGTTTAACTGCTCACTTTGTATCCTGTTGCAGGTAATATTACTACTAGTAAAACAATGTTTCATAATGCGTGATTGGAGGAATTTAGTAACAGTGACTTCAAAATTAATCGGAAAAACTATTTGTTGTCGGTTTATTGACACTTCGTCACTTAAGCTTTTATATTATCAAGGGACTAGATTTGGAAGTGTTTGCCTCCCATTTTCAACCTCTCTCCAACTAGCATCTGTTGTCGTCTACTCTCTTCCCTCTGGAGGTGGAACTATGAATTTCTTTGTCAAATTATCTACTGATCAACAACCAATAAACTGACTACAAATAGTTTTTCCAACTAATGTTTTATAACTTCAACTATATAGTCTCACGCTTAGAAGACAGTACAGGGCTTATGGGGCACCCTGTTCCCACATGTGCCTTATGTACAATCAGCCACAACATTGACCAGTCTGTCGGTTTGATATTGTATTGTAAATGATTCATCATTAAAATGGAACTGTCTACACTGCTATTAAATTCTAATTTAAGAGATTCCATTTTTGAGTGCATGCATTTTAATTTTTAATCCTCCTTTTACTTTTTATTTAGTAGTTCAAAATACAATTTTGCGGACAAAAATATATATTACAACAAACCAAATGGAAGCATGCAATGATTAAAACTTTAAATATGCTTTAAATATGTCAGTTACTTTTATGCTTCTCTGTAATCTCATAAGGATGTAATTCCTTCCATTCTGTCATTCATTAGTCTCGACGACAAATCTGTTAGTATCTTTTCTTTCTATTAGTATAGACTTGTTACACTTTCTTTCATATCTGAACCCCAAATCATGTAGAAACTGATCCAAAGGGGCCCTTGAAAAATTAGGTAGGGTGTCATCAAAACTAGATTCAGCGTGGGTGGAATGTTTTCAAGAAGCAAAGAATAAACAAATAGGCTGCGCTCCGCTTTGCACTATTTTCTTTTGTTTCCCCACTCCTTTTTTATGGAATTCATAGGGCACCTTTCATTCGTTCCATTTTTATTCTACCTTATATACTAATGTTTCCGAACACGTGACTACTGATACTAATTTTACTTGAAAAATAACTTAAGACATTCAATACTAACAAGGGGTCCTTACATCTTAGTTTACCAATATTTTGTTTCTTCTTAGTTTCTCCTTCCATAACTACAAGTATTTAAAAAACTGTTAATTAGCTTCACATAACTCTTCACAATGTTTTACATGCTATAAACATACTCATAGGAATTCTTGTAAACTGTGTTCATTTTGACTGCATCACATTGCCTGCTCTCTGCTTACGTTAGACAGACGGTACCTGGCTTGCTTCGCACGTGTCACTGTTTCTTTGAATACAGAATTTCTTTGGCACATATGACGAATAAAAGAAGTTAGGATTGTGGTTTCTTTTAAAGATTATCTTCAACCCTCCTTTACGTTTCTCTCGCTTTGTCCCCCGATGTAAACCCAATAACAAAAAAGTTTCTCGCTGCCTACATTTTCTACTGCATATACATAAAATTTTGCGAAATTACTTCATGTAAAAAATTATAACACTCGTCTGGTTTAAGATGGAGAGTTCAAACTTGGCAGATAGGAGGAATGTAGTCTTCTCTACCTAAGAAAAAATTGTTGTAGTGTTATACAGGTAAGCTTTATAGTTACTGCATGATGAACATACAAATAGGAAATATCGGACTTATTATTACAATTAATTATTATACCATGTTATTAGCAAGTGACAATAACACTAGGGTAAAAAAGAACGAAGCTAATGAGAATTTCCATGTGTTAAATAGAGAGAGATATATCCCATTTACTTCCATACTGTCTTTTAAGGTTGCGACAAGCTATAGGTCCTGAAAAAATGAAAGTTACTACTGCATAAGCTTAGCACTATTGATTTCTTGGTCAAATATTGTGCAAATATAAAAATAAATAATGTCATTTGTGGCTAAGTACAACACAATATAATAAATATGTGTGTGCACATGCCGAGTGGAAAGAACACTTCATAGCATTATTTGAAATGCATATGCATGTATTACAACAATGTTATAGAGGGTTACTTACTAGGATGTTCGTAAGTCCACATATTCATGATTCATTATTCTAGGGTTTTGTTAGACCTGTTGGTCATTGTTTTAAATATTGCTAACACCTGCAACAAGAAAAAAGTGGTGGGGTAATAGGATATTCTGTGCAACTAAAATTTGTATGCCTATAGGTATAAAGAACTAATATTTCAGAAGGTAAGAATTAATATTTCAGAAGGTAAGATCTAATATTTGCCTACCTATTTGCATAATGTGAACATGAAAAGAAAAGCAACGATTGGTTAGATAGAGTCAACATGAAAAATTCAATGCCATGGCCAGGATTTGAACCACGGATCTCCTGGTTTCTGTCCAGTCGCTCTAACCCATTGAGCTACCATGGCCAACATGCCATCCTGACATAAAATTCTCCAATTGACTCATATATTTTCCCGGTAAACCACTGGGGGGTCTCGCATTCGAGATACCCCATTTGAGGTGACTTACTATAGAAAGTACTTGAGTCCCATGCTTCATCATTTAACTCTAATATTTAGGTTAAGTGAGGAAATTAATCACTTGTTCACACTAGCCGTAGATAGGCTAAGGTTTTTTGCTAAACTACCATGGCAAAATGCATTAAACCTTCTCATCTGATACAGCATTCTTTAAAAATTAATAGTGATCTCAAATGCTCAAGATATTATACTTCAGAGGCTTTACGTTGTTGAAGATGCTTTTAGTTTTGGGGATTTATGTTTAGCTTTTATTAGAACTAATTTTAATATCTGTCATTTGTTCTTTTACTATAGCCATGTACAAATTCAGAAAGTTGAACCATACTTGAAACATTTGGTGATTATTACTTTAGATTATAACATAATAGACTGATTTCTTCTCAAATATTTGCATATTTATTGCTATTGATCTGTCAAGAAGAACGTGTTTGAGGTTTTAAATGCAGTAATTTATCATATTTTCTAAAGTTAAACCATTATTGCAAGAAGTGCAGTGTTTAGCTTAATGTAAAGTTTAACATGTTAACATTGATTTTTGAAATGTAATCTCTTATATATTTATTATTAAAAGCATTATAACCTCTATTGATAAAACTGGATGTAAAGTAATACGGAAATGATAACCCATTATTATTTGAAGTAATCGTTGCTTTTTTTTAGGTTAATTGATGGAAATTAATCATTTCTTCACACTAGATAGATAGAGTGAACATGAAAAATTCAATGCCAATTTTTCAATTTTCAATTTGAGTCTATCTATCTAGTGTGAAGAAATGATTAATTTCCATCAATTAACCTAAAAAAAAGCAACGATTACTTCAAATAATAATAGGTTATCATTTCCGTATTACTTTACATCCAGTTTTATCAACAGAGGTTATAATGCTTTTAATAATAAATAGATAAGAGATTACATTTCAAAAATCAATGTTAACATGTTAATATAAAAATTATTTGTGGTTGGTTTATTGACACTCGTCACTTACTTTTTCATATATATAACATGTTAAACTTTACATTAAGCTAAACACTGCACTTCTTGCAATAATGGTTTAACATTAGAAAATATGATAAATTACTGCATTTAAAACCTCAAACACGTTCTTCTTGACAGATCAATAGCAATAAATATGCAAATATTTGAGAAGAAATCAGTCTATTATGTTATAATCTAAAGTAATAATCACCAAATGTTTCAAGTATGGTTCAACTTTCTGAATTTGTACATGGCTATAGTAAAAGAACAAATGACAGATATTAAAACTAGTTCTAATAAAAGCTAAACATAAATCCCCAAAACTAAAAGCATCTTCAACAACGTCTATTAATGTTTAAAGAATGCTGTATCAGATGAGAAGGTTTAATGCATTTTGCCATGGTAGTTTAGCAATAAGAGCATCAGCAGAACTGAAGATCTATGGTTAAATCTGAGTTATGATATTCAATATTTCATATTTGATTCAACTCTCCAGTAGTTAAGTTATGGATTAAATATGTATTAAGTCAGTAAAAGATACCAACAAAAGCAGGTATGATAGATGCTGTAATCTGTGACATTCAATTTTATGCTACTTCCTGTTTTAATATGTTGCATTAGTATCTTCTTCATGTTAAAGTTAAGACACAAATATCTATAATGAAAGAAAACCCACAACTACATTATGCCATATTATACACATAATTTACACAAACAGATTACTTCTAACCAGAATAACTTGTCAGCATACTAATAATGCTAACGCTAAAAATACTGAATAAAATATAATATATGCACTTAAGTTTTAAAAGCTCTCTGCAAAGGTACACAGAAGCAAAACTAAAATGATGGTAGAATGATGATGTCTGCTTTACCTATTCCTTTATGTTGATAGATCAAATGTTAAAATAGTGAATATCCTAGTTAAAGTTAATCACTGGTGCAACAGCCCTTAGAGGGCCAAGGCCTACCAACCCGACTGCCGGCCTCACGCCCACTTATGCACTGCAGAGGTGGATAATCATTCAATTGATACAGGGAGGAGATGTGGTCAGCATCTCGGCATCCCCCAGCCGGAATGCTGGTTTCCATAACCAGGGCCGCTTACCTAGCATAAGCTCCTCACTTTCCTCACATGCTGAGTGGACACCGGTCCTATACCCGGGACCTAAAATGCCCACCACATGGGTGGGATCAAACCCGGGCCGCTTTCCGTGGCCAGGGACCAAGGCATGCTGCCTTATCCCGCTACGCCACAGCGTAGGACGAATATCCTAGTAACAAATTAAAAAGAACAATTATACAACGGTGAGTCAATAAAGACTGAATATGATTATTTCACACATAAAATATGTTAGTCTTGGCCCAGATTGGTGTGGTCTTTTTCAAAGTATTCTCTGTTGATTGAATGAACTTTGCCCAACGCTTCTGCCAGTTTTGGAACACGTGCTGGAAGCCATCTTTTGACATCTTTATAATCGCCTCAGCCTTCTTCACAACGACCTCCAAAGTAGCAAAATGCTTCCTCTTTCAGGTATGCATCCCCATGCATCTCAACCAGACATTGCAGTTCTATATACATTTCCACCTGCATCAACTTCTGTTCAGGAGTAAATAATCTTGGTACCCACCTTGCACAAATACATCTCATGTTTAACTCATTGTGCAGAATAGATAAAACATTGCCATGGGAAATCTGCAACATGTCGTCGGTCTTCACAAACAATGATGCCAGCTATGTTAATCATGGTTTCATTTATTGCTCTTGCTGGAGCACCTGGTCCACCTTACTTTGTTATTGAAACACGGCCCTCATTAAATTCCTTGAACTACTGAAATGCCGTGGATTGTGCCAGAACATCATGGCCATGTGCCTCCTGTAACATTATGTAAGTTTCCATGCCAGATTTCTGCAAATGAAAGCAAAACTTTAATGCAGCATATTGTTCTTCACATAAACATCTCCATTTTCTCTGTAGGCGGCTGGCGAACTCATCTACTTTGTTTGTCTCCGATGTACAAAAGCATGTGCAAGTGAGCATGTGCTTTGTCTACCAATCAAAGCTGATCCATTAGCATCATGCAAAATTGTTTCCATAGTTCTGCCATAGTTCTGCACAAGGAAAAAAAATAGTCTACGTTTTTATTGACTGGCCCTTGTAAATAATGGATAAATATGCTATTAGATAAGTTAAAACCATAAAAATGTTAGAAAGATATATTCCCACCCTTTGTAAGAGATGACCATGACCTAATGATCATAATAATAATGGAATTTCAGGTTCCATTATGAATAATTAATGTATAATTCTTCCTTTACATACAGAACATTGTGCACATGTAAAATTTAATCTTGTTGTATAACAATCAAGATCTATTTTTCCTTTATGGGAAGAGGAGAGCTTCCAAATCATGATAGCCAAAGCCCTCAGAAGTCACAGAGGTCAATACACCTCCCCCATTCATGGCACCCAGGGCCTGGCCTATGAACCCCAAGCCAAAGCCAACGCCTTTGCTGACTATCTTGAATGCACTTTGTGTCCGAGAGATGACCCCCAGGAAGACAACTTTTCCGAACGCATCTGTCGGGAGGTGCGTCATTTCCTACGCCACCCTCCTGAGGATGCAGAGAGACTCCCTACCATCCAATCTAGCGAAGTCCAAGGCGCAGTTCAGCGTCTCAAACCAAAGAAGGTGGCGGGGCTGGACGGGCTGACTCCCCTAATGCTCCGCCATCTTCCCTTTAATGCGGTTCTCTTCCTGACCAGGATTTTCAATATGTGCCTTGCCCTTGGGTACTTTCCACGAGAGTGGAGGGAGGCCCAGGTGATTTGCATATTGAAACCTGGGAAGAATCCGACACATCCTTCCAGCTACCGATCCATTAGCCTCCTTTCCACCCTATCGAAGGTTCTCGAGAGGCTGATTCTTGCTCGCTTGTCCCCAATATTGGGAGACATTCAAGCTATTCCTGACCATCAGTTTGGTTTTTGTCCTGGGCACTCGACAGTTCAGCAGTTGCTGCGTGTGGTGGAGACCGCCGCCCTGGGTTTCCAGGAAGGCGCCTTCATGACCGCGGTTTCGCTGGATGTCGAGAAGGCCTTCTCCATGACATGGCATGCCGGACTCCTATACAAAATGATCCACCTGGAGCTCCCAACACAAATGATCAACATCATACACAGCTTCTTGCGACACCGCTCATTTAAAGTCTCAGTCGCGGAGAAAACATCAACACTAAGGCCAGTGAGAGGTGGAGTCCCCAAAGGCTCTGTGCTATCCCCCACCCTTTTCAACGTCTTTATGGCAGATTTCCCCCAGAACTATGTGTCGTAATGGCACAATATGCTGACGACGTGTTTCTGTTCTGCAAGGACAAACACATCCTCAGAGCCTTCAACCCCATTCAAAGACATCTCCGCATAACACTACAGTGATGCCGGCATTGGTGGATGTCCGCAAATCCAGACAAAAGCCACGCCATACTCTTCACAAAACACCACACCCCCGCAGACTGCCCCAACTTCAGCTACCGAGGTCGAAGGATAGAGTGGTCTAACTCTGTCCAGTACCTAGGAGTTAAAGTATAAACTTGAAAGAAGCGTAGGGACAGTGAAGCACAAACTAGTACAAAATTGAATCGAGAATATATTGACACATTGCTTCACTAACACTGTTTATTCACAGGACATGTTTCAAGAGCTCTTGAAACATGTCCTGTGAATAAACAGTGTTAGTGAAGCAATGTGTCAATATATTCTCGATTCAATTTTGTACCTAGGAGTTAATTTGGACAGAGGTCTAACTTTTCGCCGACACATCAGGGACCTTACGGCGAAGGTACAGAGAGCAATCGCTTCCCCGCACCCAATGCTGGGGTCGACCTCGATGCCAGTTGGCATGAAGTTATATCTCTTCCAAGCACTGCTAATCCCGGTGATGCTATATGCCTGCGAGATCTGGGGCATGGCAGCAGACAGCTGGATAGCATGGCTTCAACGTGCACAGAATAGAGGACTACGGTCTATCTATTCTGTGGGACGTTATTTCCCTACCAGGTTGCTCCACGAAGCATCGGGTCTTCCATACGCGGAGGATGAAATCAGGCACCGGGCTTCAAAATTATATGCAAGTTTACCATCTCACAGAAGCACCCTTGTTAGATCATTGGGAGATTATGACCCCACTAGATGCCGATCTAGACTGCACAGGGTACCCCGTATGACATGCGGGCACCCCAGATAACCCAGGAGCTAATTCTATCAGCAGCTAAAGCTGAGCTCCTCATAATTCTTCTAAGCTGTTTGGCATCTAAATTTTTTCCCAACTAAAAATTAAACAAAAAATAACAATTTGGGTGCAAAGTACTGCATCCTCCCCTTCAACCCGAAGGTACATTCTGTAACCTCTAAATTAATCCCAACCTCAAAACCTACACCACCTTCATCCTACAAACTTCAAATCTAAATCTTACCTGCGGTAAAACCCTTAACGGGTGGGCAAGCAGCAAAAACTTTCTGGCTGTATACAGCCAGTCTGCACAAGCGAGTGAAATCATAAAAACAATTCCGTTCTGGAGTAACAGATTAAGTATTAAAGTTTGAATGCACATCACACACAATAATGAATGTGCTTTGTTTTAATGATATGGACCACCTTGAAGCCATGCTTCAAGGTTCTAACTGCATCCTGAAATAAGGATCCAGTGCTGAGAGTGCAAATAATATGGAATACTTGAGTCAGAAAAGCATATTCACAAGATGCAAAATAAAGACATAACCTTCTCAATTATATTCCTCAGGAATGCTAATCTTATATAATATAGGTAGATGATATATTATTTTTAGCAAAAGTTTCATGAAATGTAGAAGTCACTAACTAAAACACAATTTTAACACGCTGTTAGTGTGTTCTAACATCTGTTGAGAACGTTTGGTTTTTACCACACTGCAATTATTAGATAATACTAGGACTGGAATGTCTTTAACAGTATTAGTATGATTCAAATGTGCCAAGCTGTTAAGTTTAAACATCATATTTCTTATCCAATGTATTGAGTGGAGAACTGGTCAAGAAGAGTATTAATTTAAGTTATTAGGCATTCATATAACTGCCATATGTAGTTAACTGCTGAACTGTTGTGAATGATGAGATACCATGACTTTGCAGCTTAGTCTAAAACTGTTGGGAAAGTAATGTTTTCAATCATAGAAAAGCAATACAGAATTTACTTCTTTTTTTTTTTAAGAAAAAAAAAACTGAACAGCTACCTGACCCTTTCTGCTTACTCTGAAGCCTGGCATTAATTTTGTCAGTGATTTTCTTTACCACCAATTTTTTTAAGTAGCAATACTATGTTCAAATCTATCAAACTACTTTCATAACAATGATGCTAATGTCTAGGTGCATATATTAAAAACCTACCAGAATGCTACATTGAAAAGATCCACTTCCCAACACCTTTATGACTAGCAGCACAAACAATGCTGCTCATTCATATATTACCTCATTCACGGCACCATTCTTGTAACAAAGTAGCAATTTTCCGTTGACTACATTTATTAAGAACAGAATATCATTTTATTTGTCTCTTCAGCATTTTTATTACTAGGTGACAACCAAGTTTTCAGTCATTGTGATTCGTGCTACGTGATGAGCCTTGGTGAGTGAAGCCCTTCTACTTGGCGATCTATCGGGGGGCAGTGACTTGTGTTTGGTGGTCCCCAGTCATGAAGACCACTTGAGTTGGCAAGCCTGTGCGTGAGGCGGTGAGCAATAGAGAAACCCCCACTTCCCTCCAACTGCGTCAGAACTATGATGACTTGCCTGAAACATGTACCATAGTATCACACATCAAGATTAAGGATGGAGCAGTAGCACAAAGAAGGAAAAGTGAGTGTGCAAAGATTCTTACAGGATAACATGTTTTTCAGTCAAAACAAAGTAAAAACATTGTTACTCAAGGAACCATTTTCATTCATGTAGTTTAATAATACATTATAATTAATTCCCTGATAGCATCACTATCTTGATAAACAATATTAAACCTCATAAATATTACAAGCAGAAGCATTGATTTATGAGTCACTATGTATACACTCAACTTCACTTACTATGTTGTTGTATAACTGAAACGTTTTCAAAATCATTCGATCTCATCCTCAGCTGTTTGGTGACTAAATGAACATTCTTCTTCCTCCACTACTACGGTGCTCCGATCCCTCTGCCATCTGTCTTAGGGGCACTAAGTTTTAATACTTCATTTAATGCCAGGATTTCAAAATTTATAACTTTATACCAGTTTTTGGTTATGAATATATGTTTCCAAATATCCAATTCTATGGGTGTACTTAAAGATTTTAACAGTTTTATGTTATGGACAACGTTGTGGTTTTCTCTCCAAAAATGGTGAGACACTGCAGATTTTTCTGTTTGTTTCAACTTTATGTTCCTCTGGTGTTCTTTTTGCCTGGTTAAACAAGTTTCTCTTATATAGAATAAAAAGAAGTATTTCAGAAAGTGGAATGCCATTGTTACTAAAATTAGGCAAGTGAGTCAACCTTGTATATACTTTTCTCCACTTACAAGTTTTTTGATGAAGACTAGTTTCTGGGGACTTCTCCCCTATCGTCAGTTCTGTGGTTGACTGAGTCATATACACATATATACATGTATCGCGTGGTCACACACACTCACGCATGCACAAACACACACCTTTTTTCAAATTGCTTTTTTTTTGGGGGTAGGGAGGGGTACAAGGGGCCTCAAAACTTATTGACTGTGTGGCCCATAAAATTCTATTACAAAAATTGGATAATTATGGCATACATGGATTGCCCCTTAACTTATTTAACATTCCTCTTCTTCCACTACTGCTCCGATCCCTCTCCATCTGGTGTTAGAGGCACTAAGTTTTATTACTTCATTTAATGCCGGGATTTCAAAATTTATAACTTTATCACGGTTTTTGGTTATGAATATTTTTTCCCAAATATCCAATTCTATGGGTGTAAAGATTTTAACAGTTTAATGTTATAGCCAAAGTTGTGGTTTTCTGTCCACAAAATGGTGTGACACTGCAGATTTTTCTGTTTGTTTCAACTTTATGTTCCTCTGGTGTTCTTTTTGCCTGGTTAACAAGTTTCTCTTAGTTTTTCCTATGTAGCTTTTTTCACAGGTTTCACAATTTATCTGATAAATTCCCCATTATCATATTGATAAGTGTAACTCCACTAGTAAAGTCATTAAATATGGGGTACCACAGGGAAGTATATTAGGGTCAATTCTTTTTATTTTATATATAAATGACATGACAAATATGGATATTGCAAAAATTATATCATACACTGATGATACTACTGCTTCTTCTATCTTCTAAAAATGAGGATAAATTGCTTAATGGTATGAGCTCTCTAGGGGATAATTTCATTAACTATTTTTAAATAAATAACCTTAAATGGAACATGCAAAAAACAACGACAATGTGTTTTAGTTTGGTTAATAATTCATACGGTAATAATAATCTTCAGATAAATAATTCTATTATAGAATATATAAGTGTTCATAAATTTCTGGATATATATATTGCCAATAATTTGAGCTGGTCTATGCATATTGATCATATATGCAATAAAATTATAAAAATATTTTTATATGAGGCATTTTAAGCCAATAGGTAGTTTTAATTTATTAAAAATGATTTATTATGGCATTATTTTTCCATATTTGTCATATGCAATTGAAATTTGGTGGTGTTGTCTAAGTGTCTATTTCGATAGTGTCTTCATCCTGCAGAAAAAATGTATTACACTTATGTTTAAACTAAAGAACACTGATTCTAGTGCGAATATATTTAAACAAAATAATATACTTACGATTTACTCACTCTATAGATAGAGTCAAAATGAAAAATTCAATGTCACGGCTGAGATTTGAACCACGGATCTCTTGGTTTCCGTCCAGTCACACTAACCCATTGAGCTACCATGGCCAACTTGCCGTCATTACATTAAATTCTCCAATTGACTCGTATATTTCCCCGGTAGACCACTAGGAGCTCTCGTATCCAAGATACACCGTTCGTGGCAACTTACTGTTGTAAGTACTTGAGTCCCAGGCTTCATCATTTAACGCTTATTATTTTAGTTAATTGACGGAAATTAATCATTTCTTCACACTAGCCGTATATAGGATAAGCTTTTTGATAGCTAGAGTCGACATGAAAAATTCAATGTCAAGGCCAGGATTTGAACCACGGATCTCTTGGTTTCCATCCAGTTGCTCTCACCCATTCATTTGTGAAATACTATATATTAATGTTACTAAGGCTTCTGCTATACAGCATTAACTGGTATTTTGATATCAGTCATATTTATAAACAACACAGATTACATATGTACGAGCGCACACACATGCACATGCACACACACGCGCGCACACACATACACACACACAGACAGAAGTGTAAATAAGTGTGTTAATTCTAAAAGACTTCAGTGATTATGTCAACTCAATCTATCTGTTAATATTAACAATTAATTTGGAAACAATCCAAACAATAACACACACAAATACACTGGAAGGTGATACATTCTCTATTATTGTGAGCATGTATTGGAGAACCTAAAAAGGGAATGGGAGCTTTACAAAGAATGTATTAAATTGTGGGTGAGAGTCATGAGAACTATTAAAAGTGTAACTTTGTATGTTAAAACATTGTCTACTTCTCAGTGGTGGCTCGTGCCGAAAAATAACTGCGTGCTGCAGGAAGAAGTCCAAGCAACTCACCTAGTTTCAAAAAATGAAGAACATGCCACTATGTTTCTTCATGGTATAAACAGAATTTCTATTTCCTTTTGCTTTGTGCTCAATTTTTAGATCGGATGTTGGTGTCTCCAACATTTTTATACTAAGCATTTCTTCTAACGCTCTCCTTGAAAAGGGAGTTTTCAGAAGTTCATTAACTGTGTTCATTATTTATTGGTTAAAGTTTTCGCAATATTAAATTACTCACTGAATAAAGTGAATTTATAATACGTTTCACACTCTCACACAAAATAAAGAAACTGATATCAGCTACTAAATAACATTACACAAAGGAATACTTGGATACAATTCGAGCATGCAAACCACATGCACTTGTTATGGGGGATTTTCGTTATGGTTGCGGGGATGCCAGCATGATAGGTGCATCACAAACAATCTGCCCTGCGATTTAACAACCAATAGGTATTCAATCTGTTTATGTAAGAAGGGTGGAATTAGTTTCTAAAACTAAAATATAAAGCAATGACAGATTGTTAAATGATATTCAATGCATATTCAGGTTCTACAGCTATAACTATGAGTGTTGGTGGCCCTGCTTCATCGTGCAGCGAATGATCACCATTCAACACCCAGATGCAGCACGCATTTGTCTGAAAATCTAGGGAACCTAGGACATCAGGGAGGCAAGAGGGGAGGACTGTATGCATGTGCAATACTGATTACCGAGCTTGCTGGCTCTCAGCACATTAAGGTCAAGGATGTGTTCCATTAGTTACACAGGTGTTTTCCATGCATTAAGAGCTCATTATTGGTTGTACTAGATTTTCTTCATTTATAATAATGCATTGTTATTTACATGGTCTTTTAAAATTTCTTCACTGTGATTTATAAAACAGATAAGAGCGTGCTGCAGCACTGCAGCATATAAGGACGAGCCGCCCCTGCTACTTCTGCTATTGTATGATATAACTTCCCCAAAACAAAGATATAGCAATACCATCCTTAACATGCACAAGGAAGCTTTGCAGGTTTGTGGGTTTGTTCATCAGGATATTTAATGCAAGAGAGAGAGACAGAAACATAGAGAGAGCAAACAAAAGATATTTTATAGCAGAGTTCAAGCAGTTATGGGAGAGAAATGGGCAGTGCTATGTAGCACTGATTTGATAGTACCTACCTGTGCAGTGGAGGAACAGAATCAACAGTGCGGAGTTCACCACGTGTTGATACAACATTATAACTTTCCTGACAGTCACACTTGACATGAATCCACTTGTTCTCATGGCGATTTTCCACCATCACAACCAATCCTGCCCAGCCTTTAGTCAAATAGTAAGCTGTCATTCCTTCTCGACCCTGGAAAATAACCTTCAATGTTTTAAACATTCAATTTAAATATTCATATTCAACTTGAAATCTCTTTGCATTTTTAGAAATAGCTTCAGTTCAGCCATTTCTATACTGATCCTGACACTTCTAGAATCCACGACTCACAGTATTGCTGTCCATATCATTGCTGCAAAGGTGTACAAAAATTAATTCCAGTGAGCAATGTATCCTTTATTAATGTGCATGCTCTTATAATTAATGCAATTATAAGATTAACCATAACAATAACATGGCAAACCCTTAAATTTCATTTGAAGCAACATACTGAATGACCATAGCCATATAAAGAACAGAGTTGACATAATTAGGAAGCAAAGGACACATATAAGGAGCAGACTAGTGAATGGCGCTAGCAGTGATACGCTCTTGACATTGCGAAGCAGGCTCAAATCTAGTAGCAGCAAACCAATTTTAATCCTAGAAACTGAACAAGACTGCTGAACTTCATTTACCTAGAATTTCAAAATACAGTAAAACCTGCCTTCAATGGACCTCTGGTTAAGCGGAAATCTGTCTTAAATGGAAGTATTTCATGGAACCATGAATTTAGGGGTGAAAAAGATGCTAAATTCCCTTTCTTAAACAAAAACTGTCTTATGCAGACAACACAAATCAAAGTATACATTTTAATGAAAAATGTCTAGTTCTGGAATGCAGAATTCAGAAAATTTTCAGACATGTGGTGAAAATGTGCATTTCTACTATATGTAAATGATGTTTCAGTTAACAAATAGCCATATTGCAGCTACTTTACCTATCTAGGAGGACGGTAAAAATACTGAGGAGCCTGTCACAGTCATCCTTCACTGCATAGTTAAGCTTAACAGACAGCATAATAGAACACCTCTAAACTTAAACAAAGGTGGTGATTTATTTCCTTTAGTCACCATGACTTCAAAAACAAGAATTGTACTTGTAGATCTTAACACAATAGTGAAAGTAATTATGTTAGCGAAAGAGATAAATTGAGTGTAAAGCAGATCATGAATGTGTTCAACATAGGCAAAACTCAAGCTTACTTTTAAAGAAGCAAATGGAAATGAAGCAGCAGGAAAATGGTGCTAATGGGAAAATAAAGAGAGAACTTAAGAAAACTGAAGCCCGGATGTTAATAAGATAGTGTGGGGTTTATGTTACAAGAATATGCTAAAAAAAAAGTAGCTGTATTAATTGTATTAATACTGTATTAATTGTATTAAATTATTAGATGCCCAATTCTGAAATGTCATCAAGGACTGCTATGCTATATTTATTAACTATTAACTTTGATTTTGCGGTTTAGAATTCCCTAACACTACATCATGTGCAAACATTAAGACTTTTGAAATATGAGCTGAATCTTTCCTGGCGGCGTATATGTTCTAGACGTTCTCGGGCTTCGAGCCAGGTAAGCAGATGTTGAGACATCGACGTTTCGGGAGCGTACATCTCTCCCATCTTCAGGATGTTGAATGACTTAGGGCTGGGGTGACCCATATATATACTCAGCGAGCGGGCTCGCGTTGGTGAATATAACAACCTCTCAGAAAACACTGCTGCTCTGGTCGCTGCTCAGTACGCCAGATCTGTGTTTCCCGAGTCTCTCTTTTTCGAGTTTTAATGCAGGATTCCATGCTGCACTAAATTGTAGCCCAGCATCTCGGTTAAGAGTGACTCTCTCTGCCGAGATAGCCAATGCCTCCTTAACTCTGCGCTCCCAGTAGCCACTGCATTTTGCCAAAACAGTGGTGAGACCGAAGTTAGCCCTATGGTCTTGCTGGAAGCAATGTTCCGACAGCCCAGACTTTTCAGGTTGCAACAGTCTGATGCTTCTATCGTGTTCTTTGATCCTGGTAGCTATGGTCCTGCCGGTTTCTCCGATGTACGGTACTCCACATTCACATGGAATGCGGTACACCCCCGGAACGTTTAGTTGTAATTGGTCTTTGACCGGTCTCATAAAATGTCTGATTTTAGCAGGCGGTTTGTGAATAGTTTTTATGTTGTGTCTTGCCAGTATTCTGCCGATTTTTCCAGACAGATTGCCGGTATATGGGATGCAGGCTATAGCAGTTGGCTTTTCAGTGGAGCTACAAATGTGCTACTTCATCCACCGGAGACTACAAAACGCCCTGAATAATCTAGAAGAATGGCTCACAAAATGGCATATTAAAGTAAACCCAAGAAAAACGCAAGCCATAATTTTCACCAAAAAGCTTAAGCACAGATTGGGGAAACACCAGCTCCCCCCACTCTCTATATTCGGAGAAAATATAGAGTGGACGGACACAGTCACCTGGCTAGGACTCAAAATGGACCAAGGGCTGACGTGGAAAAAGCACGTCCACCAAATCAGGGGTAAAGCCAACGCTCAATTGGGCAAGCTTTACCCCCTCATAAACATGAACTCCCATATAAACATGAACTTAGGGCTCACGCTATACAAAACTCTTATAAGGCCCATATTCACATATGCAACGCCGGTCTGGGGGTATGCTGCCAAAACATATATACTAAGATTACAAAAATTTCAAAACAAAATACTACGAATGATAGCAAAAGTACCTCACACAGCACCAGCCGACCTACTACATAGCGAACTAAAGATGCACACAGTAGAAGAATTCATTAAGAAACTAGCATATGACACCTATAAAAACCTTGAAATACACCACAATCCTCTAATCTCACGACTCAGAAACTACACTACAGAAATAAACATACACGCGCGACCATTATCACTGTTCGAAAGAAGACTCACACATGACGATGAAGACGACGTTCAGAACTTCCTGAACAACCTATTAAGGGACAACTGACACAGACAGTTAGGCTGACACCCCTACTTTCCCTTCATTAATCTTTATCTTACTGACTCTTTTCAGAACACTGCCCGCACAGAGCCCTCCAAGCCCTTGACAACAGTCAAGGCGGTCCGGGAGTTAGAGGGCCTCCCACCAGTGTCCTACAGGTGCAGAGACAGCGGGCGACTGCAGATGGAGTAGGACACACCGACGACAACGCATGGACTAAGGAAATAACGAACGGCCACGCTGGAACTAGGGACGACCGAACACATAGTTCGAATTGCATGCCACATACAAACCATTGACAAACCCAGGAAACTGGGGCCATAAGTAGAACTAACAACCATACCAATACCAATCCCTGACTATCAGGTCACCAAGGCCTGAGCTTTATTATTATAATACACATAGGCTTACGAAGCACACATAAATAATAGATAAGCTACACGTAACACTGACCAACAGGCCTACCCGGCCTGAGCCACAGGCATATAATTAAACTAAAGCATGAATTACACTTGGTGGTGCCCAGGTTTCATGGTCACCACCAAGAAGCAACATAGACGCACTCGCATGCATTGCATGCCAGCTTAATAGATACCACTTACTAACCGGGGTGCTATGCGGGACCCGACTAAGCATGTTAATAAATGCACGCAAAATAATATAAGATTCACATAACTAACACGTGGAGGGGTTTTTTAGTGAGTATGCCTGGCCCCCTCAGGGCACAGGGACCCTTACACTGTGGCCATCGCACGAGGGCCGTCGCCTGTAACTGGGTTTTTCCCCTCCACGGTAAAAAAAAAAAAAAAAAAATCCCTAAGTCATTCAACATCCTGAAGATGGGAGAGATGTACGCTCCCGAAACGTCGATGTCTCAACATCTGCTTACCTGGCTCGAAGCCCGAGAACGTCTAGAACATTAAGACTTTTGATTGTATTTTTTGTAACTGACATGGAAGATCATTAATATAATTATTAAAGAGTTGGTACGAAGGACCTACTACCTTGAGATACACCATGGTGCATCTGTTGATGTCATCATTCATTTGGTGGCAATAAAGGGTTGAATAATGAATTCACTGATCCAATGTAACATTTTGCCTTGGATTTCTAAAATTTTAAGTTTATCGGGTAGTTTGTACCTCCAAATACATTCATATGCTCCTTGAAAGTCAATAAATATTGCTAGTGTCTTCTTTTTTATTCAATGCATTTTTAATGTCTGGACTAAGATTTAAAATCTGTTCATTTGTTGAATGGGATTTTCTTAATCCTGCTCCTTAGTTTAAATTACATGTTTTTTTTCTCCCCCCCCCCCCCCTAGAAACCAATTTAACTGGTTGGAAATCATTTTTTCCCATGATTTTGCTGCCATGCTTATTAGTGCTATTGCACAATAACTTGAAAAAATATTTGCTGGTTTGTTTGATTTCAAAATAGGTATTATTATTGCTTTCTTCTATTCATTCCATGACAAGTTACAGAGATCTAGGATTCTTAATTTTACTTGTTTTCCCAGGTGTTTGATGAATTCTGCATGTATATTATATCAGGTCCTGAAGATTTTTTAAAGTTTAAGTTGTTAATTACAATGTTCAATTCTTTAATACTAAATTCCAGATTAAATATATTATCTTTAAGTTTAATTGTTGATTTTATGTATTCTTTAATATTTTTCTGCAATAATTCTTGTTGTTTTTTAGTATTAGCAGATAATTTATGGGTATTAGTGTAGCATTTATTAAATTTATTAGTTATTTCACCGTCATTTGTAATTGCTTTATTATTATAAAGAAAAGGTATTTTTGGATTGTCTTTCTTGTTTTGTATGTTATGTATGAAACTTTATGCTTTTTTGTTCATCTTTTCTATAATCCAAGTTCTGAAGAAAATCATTAAAATGTTCTCTTTTGGTGTTGTAAATTTCGTTTTTGAATTAAGCAATCAATTTTCTCCAATTTTGTTCTTCCTTCGGAACTTCAGATTTCTCTGGTGCTATTCAAGCTAGATCTCTTTCTTTTTTTCATTTTGTCTAGATGTGAATTCCAAAAAGGTTTATAGTTTTTAGTTAATCCTCTTGGGATATATTTCTTTGTGTTTTCAAAACTGTATCGCGTAAATCTTTGTTTAATTTAGCTATGTTTATTCGTTTATTGGTGTTTCAAATTTGCTTTCTATTTCATTTGTAAAATCTTTCCAGTTTGCTTTTTTAAAGTTCCAACTAGGTTTATACTTTATAAGAGTTAAATTTTTATTTTCAATTTGAATAGTAACAATTACAGTTCTGTGTCCTGAGCTAGGACCTTGTACGATTTGTTTGGAAGTTTAGGAGTATAAATCAGAGAATACTAAAAGTACTTAGTCAGGGCTGGTACCAGCACCAGAATAGTGGATAAAAGAAGGTTAAACACAATTAGCTTACAAAATTCTGTTAACTTGTTACTGTAAATTGTTATTTTAGTTACTTTTTAAACAAGCAATACTTAGCGGGTAGAATTACTATGGCTTCTCAAAATCCACCTAAATTTCACAAGGCTCAGGGAAGCAAGTTGCTCATTCTATTCAAAGCACAGGAGGTTATTAGAAGTGACCCACTGGTTCCTGGTGGCATATCTCTACAATGGTATCTAGCAAGTTCATTCATACTTAAATTAGGCAAGTGAGTCAACCTTGTATATACTTTTCTCCACTTACAAGTTTTTGATGAAGAGTAGTTTCTGGGAATCTGTCCCCTATCGTCAGTTCTGTGGTTGACTGATGATACATTCGGTGTCTACATCTGGCTTGGTGTCGTGCTGCCATCTAATGTCCTGGTAAGTTTGATGACGTCATCTACCGCAGGAATTTCAAAATTCATCAAGAGGTCCGTTTCTTCGTAATAAATATGTTTTCCCAATTCTGTAGTTACAGAGGTTTCTTTGCCTGTTTGATCAGTTCTATTTCTTGTTTTATGTTGTGATTCTCAGACCAAAAGTGATGTGCTACGGCCGACTTGTCCATTTGTTTGAATTTAATATTTCTGAAGTGTTCTTTCATTCTTGTTCCTAGATTCCTTTTGGTCTTACCAATGAACTGACGATAGGGGAGAGGTTCCCAGAAACTAGTCTTCATCAAAAAACTTGTAAGTGGAGAAAAGTATATACAAGGTTGACTCACTTGCCTAATTTTAGTATCAATGGCACTCCACTTTCTGAAATACTTCTTTTTATTCTATATAAGTTAATTCATGATTTTCTCCAATCACTCAACTTACAAAATAAACTGAAATGAAATGAAAGGTGATGAGGGGCAGTTGGTAAAATGGTGTTGGAAATTGGAGAACCTGGAGAAGACCTACCCAGATGGTGCTCCTCAAATTCTTTGGCCCCTGGGATTGAAGCCAGGCCACCTTGATGAGAGGCAAGAAATCTCACCACTTGGCCATGGGCTGTTTCTAAAAATGTTGACACTTTCTTATAATGGAATGCTAATAAAAGTACTTTCTATTCCATTACTTATCATTTAATTATTTAAATTATGTCATGCACAAATGATTTTTAAACATGAGGTCTTTGATTGAGATTGTGTAATGGATTGTATAACACTATAGTTACCTCATGTCGCTGGCCTTTTGCAAGTGTCAGACTGATAATTGCATCAGCAAGAACATAAGCTGGTGGAGAAATCTGTTCAACTAGCAAGCGCTTTGAGCTGTGTATCGCCAATACATACTCTGGATAGCTGGCAGGATCTTCCATTCCTGTTAAGGTAAGATAAGATTGACATTAAGCTTGTCAAAATAAAGGTAGCATATTAAGTTTTCCCATAGTTTTAGACTAAAAGATTTAACTATGTAATTTATTGCTTTCTTGTGTTACACTACAACACACTTCAATATTTTCAAAATAACTTTTTTGTGCAATATTTGGAATATTTGTATTAAAAGCTACCATCAGCAATTTTGTGTATAAACAGTGCTTACTCTGCATTTTTTGTAAAAAAAAAAAAATAAATAAATAAATAAACTACAACACTTACTGCTGGATAAGTGAAGTTGGTTACAAAATGTTGTAGTTTATTTATAATAGCACTAACTCTGCATATCAAATGCTTTTATGTAAAACCATATGAAGTATTAAAATTACTTTACTATTCTTTTATTCAGAAAGAGTCACTCAAATAAAGTGATATATAAAAATATTTACATTAAATCTAATTTTAAAATTATCATTTGTCTCAAAAATTCAAATTGCTTATTTATACATGAAAGAAGCAAAACAGTGATGTGTTAAGAAGTATTTAAGTATTTAACTAATTAACTAGAATTACCATTCTGTTGCATTTTGTAAAGCTTAAACATAAGAGTGTGTTTGATTCATATGACGTTCTGCAAAAGAATGTAGGTAAAAATCTTGTGAAAACTTTAAAACAAAGATTCTGTTTCAGTTTTGGTGAAAATGCTAAGCAGAGACTTGAACTTAGGCAGAATGCCTTTTTAAATGTGTCAAACATACGAGGGTGAGTCAAAAAGTAATGCCTCCTACTTTTTTTTCCTTAAATAAGTTATGTGAAAACTTTGAATTTGGCGCAATTCCTCAAACCTTCTTCTCCAATCCCATGCAGTAGTAACTTCCTAAGTCAACAGGTGGCAGCACTGCATCCTCTTGCAAAATGGCTGACATCAACATTCGTATTAGACAGTGTTCTGTGATTGAATTTTTGACTGCGGAAGGTGAAGCGCCCATTCGCATTCACGAAAGGCTAAAAAATGTGTATGGTGATGCAACGGTGGATGTCAGCACTGTTAGATGATGAGTTCGTCGCTGTAATGAAGCTGAAGGGTAAACACCATTGGCAGATGAAAAGCGAAGCGGCAGGCCGGTGACTGCAGTGACTCCATGCAACATTCAGCGATCGATGACATCATTCGTGGTGATCACCGGGTAACAACAGGTGAATTGTGTTGCATTACTTCCCTCAGTAAAGGCAGTGTGATGACAGTTATTCAACAACTGGGTTACTCAAAAGTTTGTTCACATTGAGTACCAAGAATGTTAACCACCCAAAACAAAGAAACAAGGAAAACAATAGCCTCCGAACACTTCAATTTGGAGGGAGATGAGTTTCTGGAAAAAATTGTTACTGGAGACGAAACGTGGGTTCATTTTTTTGAAACTGAAGGCAGTCAATGGAATGGCATCACACGTCACCGAAGAAAAAAAAAATTCAAAACTCAACGGTCGGCAGGGAAAGTTATGGCGACAGTGTTCTGGGATGCAGAGGATGCGCTTATGATTGATTTTTTTGGAGCAGGGATGCACAATAAATTCTGTCCAATACGTTAGAACTCTTTAAAAGCTGAAAACACGCCTTCGCCGAGTTCACCCAACAAAAGCTATGGCAGATGTTCTTCTTTTGCATGACAATGCAAGACCACACACCAGCCGTTACACCACTGCAGAAATTGAGAAATTAGGATGGCAAGTCTTACCTCACCACCCATACAGCCCTGACCTGGCACCATCAGACTTTCATCTGTTCGGGCCACTAAAGGAAGCTCATCGTGGGATTCATTTTCAAGATGAGCAGGCTGTGAAAACGTCCGTGCGTCAATGGCTTAGGAAGAAAGACCGTGTGTTTTACCACACTGGAATACATGCCCTAGTTAAAAGGTGGACCAAAACTGTGGAAAAGGTCGGAGATTATATTGAATAGTGACAAATTAATCGTCGATGTTGTAGTTTTCTATGTAAATTGGATTCAATTTTCTTGGCAATTAAAAGAGTAAAAAATAGGAGGCATTACTTTTTGACCCACCCTCGTACCTTCAATTTGAAAGTGAATCTGTACAAATTATACATTTGTGATTGAAATGGTACAGCTTTATGTTGCCTTTTTCAATATGCTTATTTTACTAAATAAAGTTTTCTGTTGCCTTTATTTAATTATTTATCTATTATTGATTAATTATTAAATATTTCCTTAAAATACATTTTATTTCAATCACCATTAGTCCATGACAATGAAAGTTACTTTGCCAAATGTACATGATTGTCTTTAAGTTGCAGACACCATAAGCACCCTTTATTCAGTTCATTATTTTCTTTGCAGCAATAAGTGCTGTCATGCAGATAAATGCCTAAACAGAAAGTGTTTGAATTTCTGCTTGTGCTTATTTTAAAAGGAAATAATGAGTGAGATCTAACTTTGTTTTTCTTTCAGTTTACATTGTAACATTGTTGTAGCTAGCAGAAATATGCCAAAATTCAGTGTTCCTTTATGCTGTAAATTACAAAGTTACGTTAATACTTTTGGATCCAACGTATTTTGTAATGACGGCACAGTATTCACATGACAAATATGCAAGCAGTCAGTGAAATACGAAAAGAAGTATTTTATATCATAACATATTGTCATAGTCAAACACATAAATGTACTTTCCAAGGCTACTGGGAAGATGATTTCTTTGCTTCCAACATAACTTGCAACATCAAGTCAAAAATATCAATTTGCATTCAACTTATTTAAAGCCTTATCACCGGAATCCCTTTGCGGAAATTACAGAATCCTACATTAACACATTTTTTGGTGAAGTATACTAACCAATCTGTACCTGGCAAGTCAAGTTTACGAAAATGTTACTTAATCAAATATTCTGAATGACACAATGAAAATCACTAAACACATCATGAAAAATAAGATCTGGATTTCTATCAACAAGTCAACTGATACCATGATCGTTCCATTGCTAATGTTGCTATTAGACCAATAGATCCAGCAGAAGATGAATCAATGAAACCATTCCTGCTTACAACAGAGTATCTTGAGAAAGTTAATAATTCAACTATCACGCAGTTATTCACCAGTTCATTTGAGTTGCTGTGGACTGAAGAGATTCAATACAAAGTCTTATTTTTGATCTGGGATGATGCACAATATATGAAAAAGGTTGGAATAGCATTTAAAGTGCTATTTCCGAACATATTTCACGTGACCTGCAAGGCACATGGCTTTCACAGGGTGTCGGAAGAGGTACAATACTTGTTTCTGGATGTTCACAAATTGATTTCCAGTATTAAGAAGATCTTTGTGAAAGCACCATCAAGAATCCTGACATTTAAATCAATTGCACCACATGTACCTCTACCCTCTCCCCAAAACCATCATAATGAGATGGGGGACATGGATCTCAGCAGAAATTAACTATGCTTCAATATTCCAAAGTATAACTGAGGTGGTGAATGCTCTGGAGGACGAAGCATTTTCAGTTGTAGCAGCCAAAAATTTCTCAACTCTTTGGAAGTGAAAAATGATGTAACTTTCATTGTGGCCAAGTTGGGTTCCTGTCACAAGTGATCTGCCAGCTTCAAGAAAGAGGACAACCTTTAATGAAATCAGTGAAAACTGAGGATGATGATGTGCAAAGACTGGACAGTGTACCAGGGAAACAGAGTTCAGTAGTTAGTGAAAAGTGTAAAAAAGTGTTATCAAAAAATTGTGATCTGGATTGGGACAATTTTGTTACAGTTGAAATAGATCCTACAATGATACTATGTTTTAGATTTGCTTCAATAACCTCTATCAATGTTGAGAGGTCATTTTCTCATACGAAAAATGGTTAAATGACAAGAGACTTAACATGACCCAAGAGAAGTTTAAAAAGCATTTGGTTATGTGCAACAAATAAGGCATTGCAATACACAGACAAGAAAATATTTCATTTTTGTATCAGTTACAATACTAGCATATTGTTTAACATTTTGAAGTTTTTTAAAATATGACAATCCAGTTATTGAATAGTGTAATCTATTAAGTAAATGTGTTTTTCTAATTGTCTTTTATTCCCTATTTTAGCCATTTATAATGTCTTTTTGCCTGCAATTTTAATGATTTATAATGCCTAAACTTCCAGTCTTTGGCTATAACAACGGTCTAGGTGAAGTTCCAAAAAAATTGTGAAAGGTACACTGAACTCCAAGAGGAAGTTAACATTATTCCTATATTGCAACAAATAAGAAAAAATTCTCAAATATGTAATAAGTGTAATGTATACCATGTACAAATGTAAACTTTTTCACTCCTACCAAATGTAATTCAAGTGTTGTAAATACTAAGTGCAAATACAGATTATAACAACTTTACGAGCTGTGCTAAGGGTCCCGGGTTTGATTCCCGACAGTGGGGGTGGGGATTTTTCTCCGATCAAGATAATTCCTCATCTTCCCCAGAGTCTGGAAGTATGAATGAGAGTGTGAATGTGTGCGTAATCTAATGATTAAAACCCAACGAAAACAAGTTAACACCTTTGATATGTTCCCAAGGAGAACAGCCACCGGTATGACCATTGGAGTTAAAGGCAAGGTATAAATGGAACAAAATATTTTCCTGCTTCACATCAAAGTTAACTTTTCTCAAAAATATATTGTGAAAAGTATATGTTTAAATAAACCTTTTTCTTCAATGTTTTAAACAAGACAAATTCTTATTACAGTGGTGGTAGCTGTGGTTGTGGTGATAAACTGCACTGATTTTGCTGTTTGAAAGTACCAATTTACGTACTTCCAACTTATCAAAAAATTCCATTCCTTAGCTGCACTTTACGTAAATATTAAGCTTCTTAAAGAGAGAGCTGTATATACATCATTTTTTTAAGCGAGTAGTTAATTATACCCAAAATTATGTATTTTCCTATATCATTCTCATTTCTTGGTTCCCAAGATACTCATAAACCAGCAAAATAGCTTTTATTTTGATGAGCAAATTACCATGTATATAGTGGGAAACTTATTTTGCTTTATAGCTGTTAATAATTTGATTAGTTTAGCACAATAATTCATACAAGCAACTTACCAGTATGCCAATGATTGAAGGCAAGGCAAACTAGGATGTAAAGATCCCTTTCTAGCATCTTGTGACAGCCTACAAATCCTCGGACTTGGCGCTTGCTATGTTCTACAAGGCGCCCCACTTCTGGAGATGCAGGAGACCGTGTGCGGAAAACAACAACACAAAGATCCAACTGTGATCTTTGTGACTTCTCAGAGTTCCTATAATGGCAAATGAAATTGCTGGTATAAGAAATTCTACTTATTCCCAAACTATTCTCATGCAACCTTGCAATGTTCACATACCTCCTTAAAAATGTTTTAAAAGCTTCAAACTAAAAATGTTAAAACATACAAACATTTGAATGTAAGGTGACTACATAATTTAGAAAGCTTAATCATTAAGTATCTTGATTTAACTGTATTGGAACACCACAGTGAAGCGAAAAATTATTAAATTATAGATGAGTCATATTTTTTACACATCTGCTTCACTTTCGTACCTATTTTGAGGACATGTTTCGCAAATCATCGCTTGCATCTACGGCTCTTGTGCGACTGAAGTTCGATCCAGTGGTGTGGGTAATTCTGGGGTTGTTGCTGCCATCTGTGGATTTAGTGATGAACTTGAATGTGGGATTCTCTTCTAGCGGGATTTCAAAGTTCATTAGTTGGTTTTTATGTTTTTCTATGTATATCCATAAAAACCAACTAATGAACTTTGAAATCCCGCTAGAAGAGAATCCCACATTCAAGTTCATCACTAAATCCACAGATGGCAGCAACAACCCCAGAATTACCCACACCGCTGGATCGAACTTCAGTCGCACAAGAGCCGTAGATGCAAGCGATGATTTGCGAAACATGTCCTCAAAATAGGCACGAAAGTGAAGCAGATGTGTAAAAAATACGACTCATCTATAATTTAATAATTAAGTATCTTAATAAGATACTTCTACAAAAATATATTTTACACTGGTTAGGTAACAACGATCAGTATTTTATTTTTAAAAACTCACGTAGTTAATGCTATCTTTTAGATTTTCACAAAAATTCCCCAAAATGATATCTTATTACCCCTTAAAAATAAATATCTTACATTTTATGATACTTGAATCTTGTCTAGAGTTGATGCGCACACACATAAGAATTATAAGTTATACATAGTATTATATTAAAAATATATTTTCAAATTTTTGTATTGTGCACTCACATCTAATAGACATTAAAGAAAAAATTCTAAAAAAATATATTTTTATCAAATTCCATATAAACCACTCTCACATTACCATAAATTTAAAATGAATTGCATTTAGCATCTTTTAACTCTTCTTATTTAACATCTTCATTTGTTCTGTTGTCATTACAATTACAGTTCAACTAGGATCAGGGCCGATCTGAGTTAATGAAGATCCAGGTTATCCAGAGAATGACGGAAAAACAATAAAAAATGTACATCACCGAAATATTTTTAATGGAGTTTAGAAATTACTATTCCCACAGTTTCACTTAAAAACATATATACTGTATGTGCTGTAATAGCTTATGTATTTGCACTGTACACAATATAGCTATAAACTAGCTGGTAGTAAAACATGCAGTGAGCTTATGCTGTCTCAGTTTAATGTATTGCTTACAAGCAGTACAATATTGCATCCATTTTAACACTAGACATTTATGTAGCAATTTTTCGGCTTGACTTTTGAAATAAAGCATCAATTTCTCTATGTATGATATGAAAGATAAGTGAAGTTTAGTCACAAATTATTACAGTTTATTGAATTATGTTTGCTTCACTGTCAATTCCTTCAGGAACATGTTTTACAGGCTGTTGTATATTTGTAGAGGGCATTCTTATGATTGGCTGTGTTGTATGAGATCATTATTATACTGAACAACAAAATCTAAAAAATTAAGTTTGAAAGCTTGTAAGAACTAAAACTTCTATACCATAGCCAATATTTGAAACATGGATCTTCCGCTCCCTGCGCAGCTGCTCTACCACTGAGCGACCATGGCAATATGTGTCTATGGCATTGAATTCTGCAACAGATTCGCATATTCCTGGTAGATCACAAGAAAATGCCAATTCGAGATCACATACCTCAATGGCAACTTTCAAATGGTAAGTACTTAAATCCCAGGCTTCAAGGCTTATTTCATATACTAACATAAACAGAAAATTTTTAAGTTGAATCAATTTTAGTCACTTGTTAAGTTTGTAGATTTCTGAACATCTTTTAAAAGCCGATCTTTTAAAAGTTTTAAGGTTTCTTTTAATTGACAAGTGTGGAGGAGTACAGTTCTGAATGCTGCTGATTTATGCATTTGCTTACTCTATATACATTTCTCATATGCTCAAACCTTGTGCTTATTTTCCTCTTTGTTGTACCTTTGAGGTTGATAATGGACGTAACAGCTTCCAAAACTGGTCCCTCAATAAAATAAAAATGTAAGTACAAAGTGTCAAAAACCAATTATAAACAGTTTTATTCAATTAATTTTGACGTCACTGTTACTAAATTCCTCCAATCATGCATAATTTTACTAGAGTTCATTTTTCTGGAACAAAGCTCTAACACTGAATTTATAGTTAAAATTCTATGATACTGATGATATTCTTGAAGGGCAACTCACAATAAAATAAGTTAATTTTTGCAGCTTTTTAAGCCATTTATACAAAGCATACCCTTATTTTTAAGTTTCCTAATATTATTGTTCTATTCTGTCCATATGTTTTTTGTTCTATTCATCTATAAAAGCTTTGGATAGTGTATTTCCACACTTGAAAGTTATCTTTAACATAATACAGTATGTAGCATTTTAAATCTAAAATGCTTGACATTAAAGTAGTAATGTATGTTGCTACTGCTCTGGAGTCAACAATGAAGTCAATCTCCTTCTGACTTCCCAGTACTTACGAGTTATATCTTGAGTGAGTGAGTGTGTGGTGTTTTAGGGCCCGTCGACAGCAAGGTCATTTGGGCCTGAAGTCAAGACTAAAACCTAAAAGCTACACAAATTAGGCTAAAAAGGTAAAATAAAATAAAATCACTCAACTACTAAAAGTACATAAAAAAAAGCCCATCCCAAGACTAACAATTTAAAATCTCTAAAACTTAACAAATTTAAAATTTAAGTCAGATTTGTTTATAAAAACCAATTTGGACAACAAACTGCAGTGCCTTAACCACGGCCACTGGGTCGTCCCCTAATTTTGTAAAGCTGCACAGTTTTGTAGATGTTCTCTATTCATTTCTATATCTTGAGAGCACAATACACAATTTGGAGAAGTTTGTGTGCCAATAGGCAGATATTTTCCTAGGCAATCGCTTCCTGCAGTAAGCTTCATCATGGTAACAGCAGATTTACAAGGCAATTCCGGAATTACAGAGGGATTTTCTTGAAGTATTTCCATAATTTGGTTACCAATTTTTTCAGTTAGTCCAGATTTGTAATTATCATCAATTTTTTGACTTTGCGGGTTCGTGAAATGATAAAACGAGGTTACGAAACACAAAAACTACACTTTATTTTCCTAGCAAATACATTCGTCACCATTACAGTTTGCTAGCTAACCTTAAAACTGTTTATTTTCCCAACTCTACATTCAACTGTCTCGCTAACGGTAACGATTGGTTCCAAAGTTTTCCGAATCTCCACCGGACATCATTTTTCATCGGCTTCGCGATTCTACCGCCAGGGTGACACTGCTCCCTCCTCAAGGCTGGTCGTCCCGAACAGCGCCTTCGTAGCGGACCAGGCGATCCAGGTGTACCACCAACATCTTTCCTCGCAATGTTCCGAGGTGAGGTCGTACTCCTGCTACCTCTGGACACCACCTGCTGTCTGGCCTTCCGGTCGCGCCGTCACTATCACTTCGCTCCTCGCGGGGACAACCACGTCTTCGATCAAGACGACCCTGCCAATACCAAGGCGCTCTTCTGGTTGACGGAGTATAACCTCTTCTCCGTTGAGCCTCAGGACCTTCCTGCCGACGTCGACCGTCGCCTCGTGGCTCCTGAGGGCATCCAGTCCCAGAATCACCTCCTCAGCCACCTTCGCGACGAACACCCACAGACGCACGGCACTCCGTCCCAAGGTCAGCTCCAGTAGGGCCTCCTTCTCCACAGGCAAGGTGTCGCCCGATGCCGTGACCAGCTGGTATGGTCGGCTCGGCTTCCTTGTCGGCAAACCTTTCGCCACCTCAGGTCTGATGATGGTGACGGCCGCCCCGTTGTCCACCAGCACGCGGCACGGCTTTCCTCTTACCCAACCGTCCGCGATGAGGCTGTCATCCATACGCCGGCTGACGGCGCGCAGTGTCACTCGAGGGTATGGTGGTAATGGCGCCGACGTACCCCTCTCCACGACGGCCCTTACTCGTTTTCCGGCTGCTCTTCCTGGTGTGGGCAGTCTCTCCGCAGGTGTCCGGGCTGTCCACACCCCCAACACAGGCCACTAGGTGTTCGCCGGCGTCCCTCAGCTGGTCTTCTGTCTCCGGCGTAGCGGACACTCCTCGTTCTCGACGTCGGGATAGATGCTATCTTGGCCGCCTCCATCCTTAATGCCGCTGTCAGCGCCTCGTGGATGTTTTTATAATCGCCGAGCATTAGGTGCTGACGAATCTCCGTGTCCCGTACCCCGTCGACAAAATTGTAGGCGGCTTTCCGGGATACGAACTCCAGTGGCAGGTCAACCAAGGCCTTGCTAGCCAGCTGCTCGATCGCTATGGCGAACTCCTGCAGCGTCTGCCCCGGCTGCTGCGACCTTGCCTTTAGCTGGCTGCGGTATGCTGCGGCTAAGTGGTGGTTCCCGAAGCGATTCTCCAGGGCCTCCCAGATGTCCTTGGGCGCCACCGTCGTCTGCACCGCGTTTAGGACTTCCGCGGCCCGTCCCTGGAGGCTGGCTATTAACTGTGTGGCCTCCTCCTCCGGTGACCATCTGTTGTGCTTGGCCACTGTGTCGAACTGGCGGCGGAAGACCTCGAATGTTGACGCGCCGTCATATTTCGGAGGTTTGACGCGCGCCGATGTTGTGTCACGTCCTGGTGCGTCAGCCTTCAAATCCTTCAGTCTCCTGCCGACGACGTCCTCCACCATGGCGTTCAGGGACTTGACGCTGCTGTCGGCCTTTCCCTCCAGGTTGTTTACACGGTTCGCGAGGTCTTCGACGTCTTCAACCATGGCGTTCAGGGACTTGGCGTTATTGTCGGCCTTTTCCTCTAGGTCATTCAAGCGGTTCGCCAGGTCCTCGACGCGCTCGTCCACTTGGCCCATCCGCTTGCCCAGCTCCGTCACGTCATCCCTCACGCCGGTCAACTGTTCCTCAAATTTGGCGGCGAGGACCTCGTTCGCCTCCTTCATTTCCGTGGCCAGACTGTCGTTCGCTGCCTTCATTTCTGTGGCCAATTCGGTCTTTATTTCTTTCAACTCTGCGGCCAGGTTGTTATTTGCCGCTTCTGTTTTTGTTGTTAACTCGTTCATCTTCGCGGCCAAGTTGTTATTTGCCGCTTCCGACTTCACTGTTAATTCGTTCATCTTCTGCAAAAGCATTTCCAATGCCGATTCCATGGCCAAATGTTCGGTGATGTTGTTGTCCCGCTTCCTGACACCAGTTGTGACTTTGTGGGTTCGTGAAATGATAAAACGAGGTTACGAAACACAAAAACTCTACTTTATTTTCCTAGCAAATACATTCGTCACCATTACAGTTTGCTAGCTAACCTTAAAACTGTTTATTTTCCCAACTCTACATTCAACTGTCTCGCTAACGGTAACGATTGGTTCCGAAGTTTTCAAAATCTCCACCGGCCATCATTTTTCATCGGCTTCGCGATTCTACCGCCAGGGCGACAATAATCCTTTTAACTGATTCATGAAAAGGCTTTTGTTTCTTTCTGTCCCCCTCCCCCTAATATATCAGCCCTTTCATTTCCCTGAACTCCACAATGGGCTGGAATCCATTGCAAAACTATATGTTTTCCAAGTTTTTTAATGGTCTGGATTATATTTTGTATTTCCACAATTTTTTCCATTTTTGGATAGGTTGTGGATGCTATAGCCTAAATTGCTGCTTTAGAATCTGAAAAAATAACAATATTCTTGCATTGTTGCTGCCAAATAATGTTTTGGAGCTAAAGATAAATCACTAACACTTCACCGTCAAAATTTGTAGTATTTCTTCCAGCATGTTTGTAGAAACAGGAGAATTTGCACATTCCACCAGCTCCAGCTCCATGTTGATCTAAGAGAGAGCCATCTGTATAAATATGTGCCCAGTTTACAGAAGGGTAATTTGTAGGTATAGTTTCTAAAGCTAAAGCCTTAGCCATTATTCATTAGAATAGTAACAAATATATCTAAATATAATAAACAATATTAGGAAAGAATACCTTAAAACTTAGCAACCATCATGTAAAATGTATTAACTTTTCCTTTATTTGTATGCACCTGAAGTTCATATTCCATTATTAAATTTTAGATGAGTCGCATTTTTTACACATCTGCTTCACTTTCGTACCTATTTTGAGGACATGTTTCGCAAATCTTCGTTTGCATCTACGGCTCTTGTGCGACTCTATTAAATTTTAGATGAGTCGCATTTTTTACACATCTGCTTCACTTTCGTACCTATTAAATTTTAGATGAGTCGCATTTTTTACACATCTGCTTCACTTTCGTACCTATTAAATTTTAGATGAGTCGCATTTTTTACACATCTGCTTCACTTTCATATTCCATATTATGTTGCTGTCATTATCAACTGTTCTCAATGATGTAAGCAACAAGCTTTGAAAGATGTGACTGATTTTAATTTATACTCTTAAGCTGACCTAGCATTTACAAACCAATTTCAATCAAGGACATATATGAAAAAGTTAAAAGTAAATTTGTATAATAATTTGTAAACTAATAAATGAAGCTTATACCTACCTTTGACCCTCTTGAAAGAGTGTAAACTCTGCCTCAGTAGGCTCAAGAACAGTGAGAAGTACACATGACAAATGGTCCAAAGATGAGAGTGGAGGAAGTGTACCACGAAGACGTACTTCATTCCATCCAGATCGCACTTTGCAGATGTCAATGCAATCAAAGTATCTGTAATCATAAATTCAGAGAATAATTTTTTATCTACATTCTAAGTACAGGATATTCAGTACTTCCTTTATAAGACTGAAAAGCAAAGACTGCCTTTATTTGTAATGAGAGTGACATCCTTCAATACAGCCTCAATAAATTGAAGAAAAAATATGTGAAACACTGATTTAATGCTGAATTTTCAACTGTAAAAGACCTCCTCATACTAACTGTACCAATTCTACTGTATTTCTAACTTAAACTCTACAGCAGAGGTATACAAAATAGGACTCATGGTTACATTGTGCATCGTGATTACATCTCCATAATTGTTGGTAATAATCCCAATGTCATTCGTCTCTTTGTGCACAACCAAGCTACCTACTTGAACATACACTACCAAGGTCTATGATAGCCTTGAGATAAGTCATCATCATCATCATCATCATCATCATCATCATCATCATCATCATCATCATCATCATCATCATCATCATCATCATCATCATCATCATCATCATCATCATCATCATCATCATCATCATCATCATCATCATCATCATCATCATCATCATCATCATCATCATCATCATCATCATCATCATCATCATCATCATCATCATCATCATCATCATCATCATCATCATCATCATTTATGTGAGACATTTTTAGAATGTTCTTAGGCTCTTTTAGAAATGTTGTATTGAAACAGGAAGACAAGTTGGCTGTAGCATTTCACTTTTGAAAAAAAAAAAATGATTACCTTGACCTAAATGCAAAATGATCAAAAGGCATGACATGCATAACAAACTCACAACATCGAAGTACATCTTAATATGAAAAAAAGAGCTAAAGAATAGTTTAGAAACATCAAATTTAAACAGGAAGATAAAACAGTAGAAGCAATTATGTATGAATTTAAGAATTTAGTAACAGTGATGTCAAAATTAATTGAAAAAAAAAAAAAAACTACTATTGTAGTCCATTTTAACACTTTGTCACTTATATTTTTATATTATTGAGGGAATAGTTGCGGAAGCCGTTGTGTTCATTATCCTCAAAGGCCACGCCGTGGCTCAGTGGTTGGACCGCTTGGCTCTCACCAAGGCAGCCCGGGTTCGATCCCAGGCGACTGCAAAGTGAGATTTGTGGTGGACAACACGGCGTTGGGGCGGGTTTTCTCCAGGACCTCCGGTTTCCCCTGCCATTTCATTCCACCGGTGCTCCATCTTCATCTCATGTATCATCAGCGTCATCGCCTGTGGTGCCGTATGTAGTAAAAGCGGGCGTTAAACACTACACATTTCATTTCATTATCCTCAATAATATAAAAATGTAAGGGACATGTTAAAACAGACTACAAATAGTTTTTTCAGCAGAAGCACTTCCTTGGAAACAAAAACCATAACCTTGACTCAAATCTGAAATTACAAAATTACAAAAGTGCCGATATTCACAAATACAATACACGTCAGAAAGATGACTTTCACATTCAAAGTTGTAGAACGGAAATCTTCAGGTCTAGTGCTATCAATAAAGGTATAAGATTATACAACAGGCTACCAGAAAATATTAAACAAATGAAGAGCCTTATACATTTTAGAAAGGGAGTGAAACTCTTTTTACTGCAACATTCATTTTATTCTGTAAATGAGTTTTTAAATGTTAATTAGTTTTAAGTGATTGTAAATAATGACAGTGGCCATTAATGTAATTTTTATAGTATGACATGTCTCATATCAATCAAAAGGACAAAATAAATTGAATTGAATTAAATGAATTAAATCATGAAGTAGAGTAAACTCCACATTTGTGAACAATTACTTTTATATAGCATTTCTCTATGGTCTTTATATAGTTTATATTTATTTGCTTTTTCTACTTTAAACTTTTGTTGGATCCTGTATCTGTTACAGTTTTTAGTCTTATGTGACTTTTTATACTTATCTTTGTATCTTGAACTGATGTGTCCTATAACATATGTATTATGTTCCAAAGGATGAAATAAATACAATACAATACAATACAATATTAAATGGTGTGATAAGTCATAACAAACTCGTAACATAGATGAATGTCTTAGTATGGAAATACAAAAACTGATTAATTAATTTTAAAATTCTACCAGTCAATAATTTAATAAAGAAATTCACTGTTTCACCACCAGAGAGAGAACTGCAGGCAACTGCAACTAACAATCACAACTTCAAGTTTGAAAACTGAAGCAACAGCTCCCCAAACTAGTCCTAAAAAATTAAAAAGTGATAAGTGATGTAGTGTGAAAAAAGCTGACCGGAAATATTTATTAATTAATTTGGCTGCTACTGTTACTAAATTCCTCCTAACATCAGTTAAGTATTAAGAATTCACTGTGTAAACAAACACTGAGTTTTGACATGTTATTAGATACCTTTCACAACATTGCAGTGAAAACTGAAAGAAGGAAAAATTCAGAACTATAATAAAACTTTACCATTTCAATTTTAGCTCTTACACTCATTACTGCTTCTGAAGGATATATGATTCAAATGGAAACCAAGTAAATGCAAGGAATAATTAAAACCTGTACCATTAAATTTTTGCTCTTAAAGAGAATATGCTCCAACTGAAAGGTAATAATACAAGTCCGATACGATCACTTTTATTGTAGCAGTTACAGAAATAAATTAAAATACAGTTTCAGGTGACTATTAAAGGAAACAAATAAATAATGCAAAGAAAAGTATTTATTTCATAAAATACAAATTAATATTAAAAAGTGTAGGAAAAGGCAACATAAAATTGCTGCATTACGATCACAAAGATATAATTCATGTAGTGATTCAGTTTCAAATTAAAGATAGTTTTTACGCATTTAAAAAGGCTTTCTGCCAAAGATAGACCAGAATATTACAGAGCTGTTGCATATCATTGTTGCCCTTCAATTAACAAATATCTGCATTGAACAGTCCTTTTTTGCATTCAATAACAAATTTTTCAAACAGAAAACAGAACTATCTATGGGCAATCCACTGTCCCCATTACCATCAGAACTTTTCATGAGCTGCTTGGAAACCCATATCACAAAGGCTTTCCCACTAACTTTTAAACATTGGTAAACATATGTGGATGATATCTGGGCGATAATAAATGAGAACCAAGTGGATAATGCATTAATGCTACTTAATTTACAGAATCCCACAGTAAAATATTCCACAGAAAAAGAAAAAAGTAACAAAATCCCTTTCTTAGACCTGAAACTTATCAGAAAACATTTAAAACTATAATTTGGCATATATAGGAAAAAAAAACACGCACAAAAAATTTCATAAAATCAGATGGATACAATCCAAGACAACACAAGCATGCTGTTATCAATAGTTTTAACTTACAGGCTGGTCAATATTCCCTTAAACAAGATGGAATATATCAAAGGATGCAAAGATATAGTTTATACTGCAGAATACAATGGATTCAGTGCTGAATTGGTCTAAAAGAAAACTGATAAACTAAAAAGACAACTGAGCTATGGAAAAATAACTACTCTTTCCCCAATGAGTAATAAAATTTCATCCAGAAAATTTATATACTATCCTAGAGCAACATACCTTTTTCAAAAAGTCTTCAAAGAACAAAACATTTCTTTTGCCCCGCAGAACAAATTCAATGTACAACACCTTTTGAAATCACATAATACAAAAACTAAGGTGTATGCCAAATAAACAGCAAAGGCCGCGACAACTTTTACAATGGCCAAACACAGGAATTTCAACATTAGGCTTAAAGAGCACTTTAGGAACACCAAGAACAAAGAAATAGTCGGCAATAGCATACCATTTTTGGAATGAGAATCACGATCTAGAACAAGAAATCCATTTATTAAAAGGTGTTCAGGGTCCATTAAGCATGTGAGAAAAGATATTCCTAAAGAAACATGAAAGAAAACTCTTCAATTTCGACACTACCTTTCAAGAGAACCCAAACTTCAAGTTCATCAAGATACTAACACAGATGCCCTATTGCCTCCTAGGAGTTTACCTAATCAAAATTCAAGAGTTGATATTGGCTAAGGATGTTAGGAAGAGTGTAACAAAACACGTTCTAGGTAAACACTAGCAATATATGGAGCATGAAGTACTAATTAGACTCCAAATTATATTAACTTCCTTTCATTTTTAAAACTTGGTATAGGTCTATACAAATATAACAATTTGTAACTTAAAACTTTTCTTATAAACTGAACAGGATCGCGATTTCGTGAAACCTTTTTACATCCTCAGCAAGAGTCACATCGTCGTCAATGCTACAATCGCCATATGTCACTATGTTTTTGTTAGTACTACCAAAATCTCAAAATGAAACAAATTTAAAAACAGAATCGATTGCCGGTACTTCAAAATTCATTACACAATGTTTATTTTTTAAAACAAATATATTATCCCAAACCATTAAATCTATCAAACTATTTAATTGTTTTAATAACTTAACTTCAGGATTTATTTCACGGTTAAATGACCAAAAATGATCTGCTACTGCTGAATTTAATGTTACGAAAATGTTCATTGGCACTTATGCTCATCAACCCATTCAGGAAGGCTAACAATAACCTCGGTCAGGCCACCAGTGATCTAGCACACCTGCTACTAGCTATCCAGGCTAGTAGCGGAGATACTTGGGGATTCCTCAACCCCATCTGGTGGCTAATACAGCCAGACGCGTACCCAATACCCATAGGTGTCGGGAACCACTGCCTACCGAGAACAACCCAATCCGAAGTTTTCCTTTGGAAGGGGATCAAATATTTGGCACAGAATCCTTCTAGTGATCATGAGTATTTGAGGTTCGCAATGCTTGTACCAGCAGCTGAAGGGATTGGAACCCCACCCCTATGGAGCTTAATGAAGTACAGGACAACTTAGAGGGAACTATTTGATTGAGGGAACTATTTTATTGAATTGTGCCCAAGTGCTACGTCAGGATAACTTGTATGCTGACACGATGCTATCTCTCCAAATTACTTTTCTTAAGATGGAGATAAAGAATGCAAATCACAGAGTAGGTCTTCATGCTTAATGACTCTCATAGCATGGAGTTGAGTTGCCCCTAGCAATAAAATATAATTTGGTTTAGAATAAAGCATGATGTGGTAAACATTACTTTTTATATTTCAATAAGGAACAACTACTTTAGGTGGTCTTGTGTTATTGCTATATGAAGAGGAAGAGCAAAACTAATGCACATGCATTAATGTATATAACATTGTTGGTGATAAATAGCTTAGAACAACTATGTCAATGCAAAGTTAACATGTGGTAAAGTAAACGATTTACAGAGTCTATTAAAACCTGAAAGGTTTATTTATATTATTCATACTGATTAACATTTCTATTTATATAGGTTACGATAACTCATACACACTTAATAAGATGGTATTGTTTTCAGAGTTGCGTTAACAGAGAGCTCCCAAACTACTATCAAAACGGCAAAGCTTTCCTGAAAAGGAAGGTGGCACTAGGACAATGCAAAGATTTTAGCTCCCGGAACCTTTGGAGTACCCTGAAGGATAAAGTGTGTTGGGAAACCACTTATATTGGAGGCCCTTATCATGAAAGTATACCACTATGTGCAGAAATCTCCAAGGAGACCAATATTGTTCAAGAAACAATTTCAATTTTGACGTATCTCTGGCCATCAACAGCAACCATTTTGATAACTGAAAGTAAATGATTAGATGCAGAAAGCATATATCAACTGTGTATACAATTTAAAATTATAGTTTAGTACAAACACATAGTAGAGATAGATAGAACAAACATGAAAAATTCAATGCCACGGCCAGGATTTCAATTTTTCATGTTGACTCTATCAAAAACCTTAGCCTATCTACGGCTAGTGTGAAGAAATGATTAATTTCCATCAATTAACTAAAACATAGTAGAGAACTTTTGTTCATTACATTATATGTACATATCTTTTTAACAATCTTTATTTGTAAGATTGTGTATGAAAGTGTCATCTTTCATTAAACAATTCCGGAACTAGTCACATATTATTCTTATGCTCCCAAAAAACAGACTTACACATAGGGTATAAGCAAAAGATTAGATAAGAGCGAAAGTAGTATGAAAGGAAATGGTCTCCTAAAATATGTTATAAAGCATGTCATATGGAATATCTATACAGTTAGTTATAAAAGCATGACTTTCAAAAATCAGATTAACAGTAGAATTGGAATGCAAGTATGCTCATACTCTATAGTCAGGCAAAAGCAGCAAGAGAACATTTTAAAACAGGATAACAATCACTGTAATAATCCATATGTAACTATTATTACAAAAAGTAGAATTGTCCCAAAATAAATTGTGTACACTAGTGCATTTGCTTGGAAACCATTTACAGTCAAAATTGAAAGTATTGTTAACATAGCAAATTATAACAATAATAACAAAAACATAATAATAAAAACATCAGTGTATAAGTTAATAAAGCATAAAGCAACAATAATGATGGCTAATAATTACTTGAGCACATCTTCAAATGATATCCAGAAAACCCCATCAGAAGCACCATGAGGCATCAACATTTCCCTGAGCTGGGGAGTCCAAATGGGTGAATCATCTGACCAATCCCCTTTCCATGAGTAATGGCCCCAAGGGTTGCGAAGACGCAGCAATCTATTTCCTAGCATGTCTCTAACATCCAGAACAGAATAAGCATGTCTGAAAACAATAACAACAAAACATAAGTTTTTCTTCTGTTACTCATTTGGAGTTAAATGGTTATTGAAAAAATCTGAAGTAATACAGTTATACTATCCATTTATAAGAGCAATCAATGATACTGATTGTTCTAACACACACAAATCATGTGTAGGCACACTTTTGAAAGGTAGAATCAAAACTGAAAAATTCATTGTCATTCATGGATCTTCCTCTCTATGCTCTATCACAAAGCATACCAGCATGTTGCTGGAATGAACATTAAATTCTCCAACTGATATGCATATTCTTGGAAGATCATGAGGAAATCTCAAATTCAGGGTCACATACTCCAGTGGCAACTTATAATTCGTAAGTACTTAAGTCCCAGGCATTTTTTAAGTTCAAATCCCAGCTATGGCATTGACTTTTTCAGTTTTGATTCTCCTTTTAAACAGTCATACTTCTTATTACACTGAAAATGAAGCTAGTTACAGTGGAGTAATAAATATTACACAAATAAAAATATTTGTTAATTAATCTCCACTTATCTTAAGAAATTGATGTTAATACTTCTTTCTTCTTTTTAAGATCGATTTCATGAACATTTGCTCGCATCGTCAGTTAACATACTTCAGTTAACTGACGATATGAGCAAATGTTCGTGAAATTGATCTTAAAAAGAAGAAAGAAGTATTAACATCAACTTCTTAAGATAAGTGGAGATTAATTAACAAATATTTTTATTTGTGTAATAGTCATACTTCTTTCTCTACCTATTACAAATTCACATATAACTTAGAAGAGCAGTTCAGAAAGTTTTTGATCCTATACAAATGTCATTGGCAGTATCACATTGTAAAATAATTCTCAAGTATAATCCTTTAGACTGTGCAATATATGGAAGCTTTCATTTTATTTGGCTTTTACAGTGCTGAAAAATAAACAATTTGAGGTTTCTTCCAGATATGGATCAAATTGAATATAACGCAGCAATTAAATACTCTGCATCAGTTATAGATGAGTCGTATTTATTACACATCAGCTTCACTTACGTTTCGCTTCACTGTGGTGTTCCAATACAGTTAAATTTCGATACTCTGTATCAGCTTCAAATAAATAAATAGAGTTAAAAAAATGATTTGTAGTCATTTTTTACATTTCATCACTTATATTTTTATATTATTATATACATTTTCACAATTTTTATGTAATTACAGTTTAATTTAAAATCACTCCTAAGTAAATAGTATCACATATAATGTGACATGGATTAAAGAATTGTTTTTTTTTTTTTTATGAATACCTAATGAACATATGTGAATTAGTTATGGTTAGAGAAATCATGTGTAAGCTGGCTTACAATAATGAAGAACGACAGCCAAAAAATGAATGAAAAGTTAAAATATATACATTAGAATTTGAGTATTCACAATTAAGAGGAAGCTTTCCAGGTACCACAATGGAAAAGAAGGCTTTATCAAATTTTAACATTCAAGTTCCCTGGTAGTTTAGATTCCTACCGCCAACTTGTCACTGTATGAATAATTCAATGTGTTTAAGACAGAAAAAAAAAAAAAAAAAAAAACCTAGCTAAAAGCTGGGAAAATTAAATCAAAAGAAATTCCATCAAACATGTGTCCTACCACAGATATTTAGAGATGCTGACTTCCTATATGCAGAGAGCATTGTTTCTTTTGTGCCATCTGAAGTTTATTTGCATGCAACTCAGAACTGCCTATCATCTCAAAAACAATACCAATACCTACATCAACAAAAAACACAGCAAAAACTGGTTAATAGGAATAAACAACATAAAATTTTAATGTATGGTATCAATGACATTAATAGAGGAATGAAGCTTGATACAACTAGGGAGGAAAAAAATAGCAATGAATCTAAAATTTTAGAAAATGTTTAGAAATTGTTATTGAATTCTGACACTAGCTAACCTGCATTATACCGGCAGAATTGGCAAAAGCAAATAATACTGTTACAAACAAATGATGTCTCAATCAATTTTCAACTTACTGATATGGTCATTAACCACTTCGCTGATGGCCATTTAACTCTTCAGGGGCCGGAAACGGATACCCAATAAGCTGAACAAGACATTTAAATTGTTAAATGCTGTAAAAATGCATCATAAATACAATTCCGTATCTTCTGTATTTACTAAGTTATTTAAACGAAACAAAAACTGGTTTAAAACCCATTAAAGGCAGTATACATCTACAGTAACAATAAAGTAGAGACTACATTTATAAATCGTTGAAATTTCACTACTTTGTTTCACTGTAGCAAAAGCCATTCTTTGCGCCGAGCATGCCTAATATTTGAATCATTTTATTTTGTGTGTATACGAATGAATGTATCTATGTATAGCTGCGCAAGCAACTTCTCCAGTTCAAGGTTTTAGCTTTTAGTTTATTTATGCTACACCAAGTGATAATAATACGAGTATATGTTGTGTTACACACACACGCTGGAAAGAAAACTCCTTGTCAGCATGTGTTATTGCAGATCTGTTATTACAAAGTTTCTGGTAGCCTTATGCAGCTGTTTTCGCTCAGTATTTTAGTTATTTATACTCTCTCTGTATTCAGAGTGATTTCTTATAGCTATCAAGAGCTAAATGAATGGCACATTTGAATTTGTTAAATTTCAATGTTAGCCATGGCTTATCCCGGTAATGTAGCAAATAAATTAGCTTGTGTATGATGTGTTCAGGCTTCTGATATTACTGTAGAAAATCTGAAAGATTTGTTGTGAGATTATGAAAGAGATGTTTAAGATATAGGTAGCAGTGAAGTCTACTGGTCTACAGATGGCATGTTAGCTACTCCATTGTTTGGGGGAAATGGCGGGTCAAATATGGGTGATGCGGATCAGTTATTACTAGCTATCCCTCTTTACGATAAACAGTTAAATGGTAAAAAAAGTATTTTTATACCACTGGGTGTAACCATGCACAATTGTTTATTAATTTTCAGAGCTGTAAATTCATGCAAGACATTCATCTACCTGTACTTGCAGGTATATATAGCTCGTAACCTAATTGAGTACTGTAATACTCAGAGGCTTCTTTACACTGGGGGCTAAGAAATTCACCACAACATCACCCCTCATACTTCAGAGAAAACACTTTCATAAAAGGATACCACCCACAACCAAAAAAGTAGTAACCATTTCGAAAATGTGTAGTGTGTTGCGAAAAAGAAGTTTACCAGGAAACCAATATTATATCGGTTTGGGGCATTTTAACTTGGACGTCATATGACGTCCATAATGGTGAAAGGGTTAATATACTCATACATTCTTATTCCCAGGGTAGGTGAATGAAAATTCTTGCTGTTTTACTTCCCATTCCTATTTTCATTCTCCGGTTATTGTGAATCAACCTTTTAAAATTATACCTTGGTCGTAGCCCTTTACGTTGATACTCCTCTTCATCTACTTTCATGTTCCCTCCACCACATGATGCTCCCATTAAGAAGCGTGCCAGCCGAGAGCTTAGTAGCTGTGCCCAGATGAGATCCTTATCCAACTCATCTTCTGATGGCAATGAAGATGGCTGTAGAGGAACACTCTCACATGGAGCACCTGTAATGTTCATCATAAAAACAATTTTCCGATCTAAAACATATTGCCTGGTGGTCACTGTTCAAAATTATTTATGGAACAGTTTGTGTTTTCATTTATACTATTCCGTTGTTCTCTCTTTTAATTCTGAGATTTTATACTGATGCTATACTATGTTCATGCAAGAGACTATACAGCTATATAAATAATTACCTGTCAATGTAGCAAGCCCTTCAATAGCTCTTCCTGATACCAGTGCCTCGTAACAACCATGGATTTTGGCAACTGCTTTCTCAATGAGTGGAACCCATAACTGTTTTCTTTTTGCCTGTTAAATACACACATGAAGGTAACTTCAAACTTTTGAAGTTTAAACAAAAGCAAGTAATCTGTTTTCACATTTCACAAAGAGCTTGCCTCTGGAGTAATGTTTCAAGCCAACTCAAGCAATTACTCTGGTAAAAATGTGGATTATGAACATTCTATGTTTGAGTTTTTCCAAATTTCTTAATGTGGATAATTATTGCCAGCAATAAGATAATATGCAAATTATTATGACTATCATTATTCTTTTTTCAAATTAAGCCATCAATTTACTGTACTACTTAAGTGACGTCAAAATTAATCTCAGAAAATATTTGTAGTTGGTTTATTAATACTCGTCACTTACCAGTTGGAAAGAGATTGAAAATGGAGGCGAATGCCTTTGAAACTAGTCTCTCATAAATATAAACAAGTAAGTGACGAGTATTAATAAACCAACTACAAATAGTTTCTGAGATTAATGCTTAGTATGTTGCGCAGGGCAGCACACTGATCATTTTTTAAGAAGGACCCCTTATCCGGGAACACACGGTTTGGATGCTGTAGAATGTCAAAGTTAGAGAACTGGTATCCTAAGTGCATGTTTGAGCGGACAAAAATCCACATGTGCAGATTGTTTAAAGTCACCAACGGAGATAATTGCGGACCATATCATTGGTTTGTATCTACTCCCAAACATACTAACAGGACCAATCTACCTAGCATTTCTTAGATATATTTTGCCTACCTTATTGGAGGACGTCTCACTACACATTCAGCAGGTAACATGGCTGCAACACAATGGAGCTCCAGCACACTTTGAGAGAAATATACAGAATCATCTCAACATTACATACCCCAATCAATGGATTGGTTGAGAGGGACCAGTTCCATGCCCAGCACGATCACCAGATCTGACACAATGGACTATTTTCTGTGGGGCATATGAAAACCATGGTGTATGCTACTCCTGTAATGTTAGAGGAGGACCTCAATGTACAAGTGCATGGAGCAATTACCATTCTTTCAGGTCAACCACACTTATTGTAGCAGGTACGTGAAACTCAGCGCCGTCGATGTAGGCTCTGCATTGACGTAGGAGTTATCCAGTTTGAACTCTGTTTGTAATGTTAAGCTCTTTGTGCTGCATATTGTTTGTTCGTTGTATAGACAACATGTGGAATGGATACTTTGATGGTCTACTGCACCCAAACTGTGCATTTCGGGACATCGGTTACTGCTTGGAAAATGTTCCAATATACTGAGTATTGCAATTTCTTTCTTGGAAGTGTTGAAAACAGTGTTGTTATGATAAATTAAATTTAAAGGGAGTCAATTGGATAGTTCTTGTTTTCCTGATGTATGTTTTAGTAGTTTTGGTTCTGGATTTATGTTGTGTTTTTTTCCCCAAAAATGTGTGGCAACTGCTGATATTTCTAATTGTTTATATTTTATGTTTCTAAAGTGTTCCTTTGCTCTTGTTTCTAAATTTCTTTTGGTTTTTCCAATATAAATTTGACTACAGTCACTGCATTCAATTTGATATATACCAGATTTTTTGTTTGATGGAATGGCATCTTTGATGTTTGAACAAATTAGGTTTTTTAAGGAGAAATGGTTGACTGGTGCTAGTTGAATATTTTGTTTTTTGAAGACTTTTTTGAATTTATCATAGGCCCATGGATGGTAAGTGAATTTTTTGAAAATCATATTAGTTTCTGTAACTGAGTGGCTTTTGGTTTCCTTTATTAGCTCGCCCCCCCCCTTTTTTTTTTTTTTTTTTTTTTTTTTTTTTTTTTTTTTTTTTTTATACTAAGTTCACTTTTTTGTCTACTAATGATTTGGGAAAGTTATTTTTTGTGCTATTTCAATAATTTTGTTGTATTCTGTCTTGTATTCTTCTGCTGCGAGAGGAATGTTTACCAGTCTGTGTGCTAAACTATTGAAGATTGCCTGTTTGTGGGATCTTGGGTTGTAGCCATTAGATTTTATGTAGTTATCTGTCTGTGTTGGTTTTCTGTAAATGCCAAAGTTTAGTCTGTTTTTATTTCTCATTATTTTTATATCCAAAAAATGGTAAATACTCATCTTTTTCTATTTCTACAGTGAACTTGATGCTTTTTTCTTGGATATTTGAAAGTTTTAGTGCATCACTGATGTGTTTTTTTTTGGTACTATTACAAAGATGTCATCTACATATCGTTGCCAGAGTTTGAACATCCAAGGGAAACCTTTGGTGATCCTTATTTCTAATGCACTCATGTACAGATCGGCCAGGAAGGGTGAAAGGGGGTTACCTATTGCTAACCCTGAAGTTTGGTGGAAATATTTTGTTTGAAACTGGAAGAAATTTTGTTCTATGCATAATTTGGTTAGTTTGATGTAATCTGAAATCTCAGGTGATACCATTCCAAGTGATTTGAGCCATTTTTCTATCAGCAGTGGGAGTTGATTAACTGGTATGCTAGGAAACAGTGATTTAACATCAAACGAGACTAGTGTGTCCTCTTCTTTTAGTTCAGTATCCTTAATGTGATCTATAAGTTCATAGGTGTTTTTGATGCTTAGGCTGTCGAATTTTGGAAATGAGTTGAATTTGTTTATTAGCCACTTTGCAAGTTTGAAAACCCACTCAGCTACAGAAACTAATATGATTTTCAAAAAATTCACTTACCATCCATGGGCCCATGATAAATTCAAAAAAGTCTTCAAAAAACAAAATATTCAACTAGCACCAATCAACCATTTCTCCTTAAAAAACCTAATTTTCTCAAACATCAAAGATGCCATTCCATCAAACAAAAAATCTGGTATATGTCAAATTGAATGCAGTGACTGTAGTCAAATTTATATTGGAAAAACCAAAAGAAATTTAGAAACAAGAGCAAAGGAACACTTTAGAAACATAAAATATAAACAATTAGAAAAATCAGCAGTTGCCACACATTTTTGGGGAAAAAAAACACAACATAAATCCAGAACCAAAACTACCCTAACATAAATCAGGAAAACAAGAACTATCCCCATGGGAACAAATCTTCATTTCAAAAAATAGGAACAAAGTATTCAATTTTGACATCCCCCAGATTTGTTCAGCAAGTTCCATAAAGCGCCACCAGAGGAGACCTTTGACAAAATATCGTCAACAACACCAATAAGAACCAGTTGATGGCTGGCTGAGGATAGAGGCAAAGTCTCTGAAACATGTTCCGGAAAAATTTAAAAGTAAGTGTTGTTTAGTGTCATTAATCGACTTCCTTTAAATTTAATACTAAGTATTGTCAGTATTTTTTTACTCACCCTGTATAGTTTATACTCTATTCTAATCTATACTTTTCCACATTTGAAACATTTTGCGTTCTTTCTTTAGAGAATTACATTTCATACCTATTTAAAACTAACATTTCTTTATATGTCATCCAGCTGTATTTAAATCACATTGATAATAAAGTTCTCTATATCCAACATCATTGGATGCCATTTCCAATGAATCTGTTACCTGGATAAGGATAGGTAAGGATTGGTAATACCAGTGAAGTTATATAGAATAAAAATAAGTATTTCAGAAAGTGGAGTGCCATTGTTACTGAAATTAGGCAAATGAGTCAACCTTGTATATACTTTTCTCCACTTACAAGTTTTTTGATGAAGACTAGTTTCTGGGAACTTCTTCATCAAAAAACTTTTAAGTGGAGAAAAGTATATACAAGGTTAACTCATTTGCCTAATTTTAGTAACCAGTGAAGTTGTTTATTTATTTATTTGTGTACTAAGCTATTACAATTGTTGAGCTGATCACCAGTATTTGGCCCAGGCCATTAATTGGTGGGCAGCCCGTTGAGTGAAGTTGTTTAATAAATTTAATAAAGGTACTGAGTTATTTGGGGCAAGTTGCCAACTTGGATATACAGAATTAAACTGTTTCTTAATCTTAACATATGAAAATGTAACTATTGAATAAGTATATCTTCTAAGTTCTGACATATCAATAACTTGACAGCTTAAAATAACTATTTCTTTAATAACAATAAGAAATTTAAGTTGAAGCAAGCTGCTGAAATATTAAGCAGAAAGTTCCCTTACAGCTACCGCCATGTATAATCCAAGCTACTTCTTAGGCGCTATGGACTGCCAATAATTAATTACAGCAAAACACTCCTGTAAGACATACTTTTTAGAAATATACACTCTTTTATCAACACAAGTCCTATCTTTGGAAAGGTAGAGTTAGCTGAGTTTTGAACCACAGATCTTCCACTCTTCATCCGGTTGCTCTTAACCACTGAGTTACTGTTGCAATGTGCCAGGACGACATTAAACTCTCCAACTATTTGCACAATGCCATGGTAGCTTAGTGGTTAGAGCAACAAGATGGAGACCGGAAGATCCATGATTCAAGCCCTGGCAATGGCACTCAGTTTTTCAGTTTGACATTACCTTTTCAAACCTTGACCTACACAAAGAATAATTTCCACATGTTCTACCTACTTCATGAGTTCCCAACCAAAGTTCCTACTATGTGTTGCCGAAAATTTGAATTTCCCATTTGCATCTGAAACATGACCTCTACAAAAATATTTTGTTTTCCATTTAAATAAATGTTATTCAGTAATAAAAGGGCTCCTTAAAAAATTCTACCATTATTTGGGAGTCAAATATAATGAGCAGACATAATGAGCAGTTAGCTTAAAGCTACTACATTCAACCCTCAACGTATATGGATAGAGTCAACATGAAAACTTCAATGCCATGGCCGGGATTTGAACCACGGATCTCCTGGTTTCCGTCCAGTCGCTCTAACCCATTGAGCTACCATGTTTAACGTACTGTCCTCACATTAAATTCTCCATTTGACTCATATATTTCCCCGGTAGACCACTAAGGGCTCACGCATCAGAGATACACCATTTGTGGCATACTTACTATTGTAAGTACTTGAGTCCCAGATTTCATCATTTAACTTTATTTTAGTTAATTGATGCAAATTAATCGTTTCTCCACACTAGCCGTTTATAGGGTAAGGTTTTTGATGGATAGAAAAAAAAAAAATCATGTTACCATTCAATGTTGCCATTAACTTATTGCCACAAAAGTCAAGAGAGATGTACAAGAAATTCTATTCACAATTCATGGATTGGAGAATATCAAGAGGTATAATTTCGTTCTCAGAAAATGCATTCCTAGTGTATTGCGAAGGACTGTCTCAAAATATGAAATCATTGACCTTGTGGACTCACTATTCTAATTTGAAATCAACACTCAACATTAGGCACCAAGTTCACAACTGTCGCAGAAGGATATATTGAAAAATCAGTAGAAAATAAAATTGAAATTTCAAACACAATACTAAAACCAGTAGGAAAAGAAAGCACACAAATTAACATCAAATCACCTTCAACTTCAACTACAAGTTGAAGCTCATTCAATTCAAAGGTCATTCTTGCAAATTCATTTCACTAATTGTACAATAAATAACCTATATTTGAAATAAAGTCAGTTCAGCTCATATTATCATTAGCATTAATTGCAAATGATATTTTAATAAATTCAATATGTTCCAGTTTGTCTATATCTTCTCTTAGGTTAAACTGTGTCACACATTAACAACTGTTTATAGGGAAGTAATCAATATTTCTGTGCCTGCATACTTCGTACTACGTTTCACTTTAGATAAAGGAATAACGATTGTAACATATCACTCAAACCAGAAATGAATACCTTGAAATGAAACCTTTAATTTAGATACATGATTGAGCATAAACAGTTGTATGAAAATTACTATAATGGTATTAAATTTTAGATGAGTCGCATTTTTTAACACATCTGCTTCACTTTCGTACCTATTTTGAGGACATGTTTCGCAAATCTTCGCTTGCATCTACGGCTCTTGTGCGACTGACGCTAGATCCAGCGGTGTGGGTAATTCTGGGGTTGTTGCTGCCATCTGTTGATTTAGTGATGAACTGAAATGTGGGATTCTCTTCTAGCGGGATTTCAAAGTTCATTAGTTGGTTTCTATGTTTTTCTATGTATATCCTCTCCCATATGACGAGTTCACTATGTTTTTGTACGTATTTTAGTAATTCTGTGCTATCTTCAATTTCATGATTTTCAGACCAGAAATGAGCTGCTATTGCGGACTTATCAATATTTTTGTATCTTAAGTGCCTGAAGTGTTCTTTCTTTCTAGTGCCTATGTTCCTTTTTGTCCTTCCTATGTAAATTTTTTCACAGTCTTTACACTTAATTTTGTAAATGCCTGACTTTTCCTCTGGTTTTATCTTATCAGTATTATTACTGTGAAGTAGGTTTTTAATGTTGTAATTGTTTTTTGGTGCCAATGTTATATTGTATTTCTTGAATATTTTTTGGAACTTTTTTGTGGCCCAGGGGTGGTAAGTAAAATTAGCAAATCTAGTTTCTTGTTTTATTGGTGTGAGAGCTGTGATCTGTTTTAATTTCTTTTGAAGTTTGAATAATTTTAGTTTTTTATCTACAAGGTTTTTTCCATACCCATTTTTAATTGCAGTTTTTAAGATTTGGTGGTATTCGTTTTGATATTCTTGCTGGCTGAGAGGTAGATTTACTAATCTGTGTGTCAGACTGTTGATGGTTGCATGTTTGTGTGGAATTGGGTTGAAACTATTTGCTTTGATGTAATTATCTGTGTGTGTTGCTTTTCTATGAATGCCAAATTCTAGTTTTTCATTGCCTTTTTTGATTTTAAGGTCTAAAAAAGTTAGAGTACAGTCCTCTTCAGTTTCTACTGTGAATTGTATGCTGGGTTCTTGCAGGTTGAGTAGTTTCAAAGCATCATCTATTAGTTTGTAGGGCACTATTGCAAAGATGTCGTCTACGTATCTGTACCATGTTTTAAACATATGAGGGAAGGCTTTAGTAATATGTGTTTCGAAAAAGCTCATGTATAGATTGGCCAAAAATGGTGATAGCGGGCTTCCCATAGCTAGTCCTGAAATTTGTTTGTAATATTTTCCATCGAAGACAAAATAATTTTGATGTATACATAATTCAGTCATTGCCACATATTCTTCTATTGCATTGGCATCCAGGTTTATAGAATTTAGCCATTTTTTCAGTTGAATCAAAAGTTTGTCTAATGGAATGCTAGGGAAGAGGGAGCAGACATAGAATTTAGCCATTTTTTCAGTTGAATCAAAAGTTTGTCTAATGGAATGCTAGGGAAGAGGGAGCAGACAATAGAATTTAGCCATTTTTTCAGTTGAATCAAAAGTTTGTCTAATGGAATGCTAGGGAAGAGGGAGCAGATGCCAATGCAATAGAAGAATATGTGGCAATGACTGAATTATGTATACATCAAAATTATTTTGTCTTCGATGGAAAATATTACAAACAAATTTCAGGACTAGCTATGGGAAGCCCGCTATCACGCTATCACCATTTTTGGCCAATCTATACATGAGCTTTTTCGAAACACATATTACTAAAGCCTTCCCTCATATGTTTAAAACATGGTACAGATACGTAGACGACATCTTTGCAATAGTGCCCTACAAACTAATAGATGATGCTTTGAAACTACTCAACCTGCAAGAACCCAGCATACAATTCACAGTAGAAACTGAAGAGGACTGTACTCTACCTTTTTTAGACCTTAAAATCAAAAAAGGCAATGAAAAACTAGAATTTGGCATTCATAGAAAAGCAACACACACAGATAATTACATCAAAGCAAATAGTTTCAACCCAATTCCACACAAACATGCAACCATCAACAGTCTGACACACAGATTAGTAAATCTACCTCTCAGCCAGCAAGAATATCAAAACGAATACCATCAAATCTTAAAAACTGCAATTAAAAATGGGTATGGAAAAAACCTTGTAGATAAAAAACTAAAATTATTCAAACTTCAAAAGAAATTAAAACAGATCACAGCTCTCACACCAATAAAACAAGAAACTAGATTTGCTAATTTTACTTACCACCCCTGGGCCACAAAAAAGTTCCAAAAAATATTCAAGAAATACAATATAACATTGGCACCAAAAAACAATTACAACATTAAAAACCTACTTCACAGTAATAATACTGATAAGATAAAACCAGAGGAAAAGTCAGGCATTTACAAAATTAAGTGTAAAGACTGTGAAAAAATTTACATAGGAAGGACAAAAAGGAACATAGGCACTAGAAAGAAAGAACACTTCAGGCACTTAAGATACAAAAATATTGATAAGTCCGCAATAGCAGCTCATTTCTGGTCTGAAAATCATGAAATTGAAGATAGCACAGAATTACTAAAATACGTACAAAAACATAGTGAACTCGTCATATGGGAGAGGATATACATAGAAAAACATAGAAACCAACTAATGAACTTTGAAATCCCGCTAGAAGAGAATCCCACATTTCAGTTCATCACTAAATCAACAGATGGCAGCAACAACCCCAGAATTACCCACACCGCTGGATCTAGCGTCAGTCGCACAAGAGCCGTAGATGCAAGCGAAGATTTGCGAAACATGTCCTCAAAATATGTACGGAAGTGAAGCAGATGTGTTAAAAAATGCGACTCATCTAAAATTTAATAATTTTTCGCTTCACTGTGGTGTTCCAATACAGTTGAATCTCGATATACTATAATGGTAATTAAACTGCTTGTATTATAATTATTAACCAAGTGAGCAAAGCAAAGCTCAGTTAATAATAATTCTTGCATTTTAATTACTATCATTGTGGTCTCGTTGCATAATATACTATTAACCAACTACTTGAACCTTTAAAAGGTATTAAGTTCTCAAATAAGTTGAAAAAGGAAATTCACAAATACCTAAATCTCAACCAATTCTACTTAGTGAAAGAATACATTAGTAGCTTATTTGTCAAACCAATTATGTGCACGTCAGAAGAATTTTGACAAATGAGAAAAATTGTATAACAATTTTACTACAAAAGTTAGAAAAGCGATTTCTTGTTTAAATAATATATGGAAAAAATATTTTTTATTTTGTGCAGCTCAGAAATATTTGATTACCAGATAATCAGTTATTATGGATTAAACTTTGCGAATGATGAATTGCAATCAAACAGAGCAACTAGCGGATTTTGCAACTCTCTCAGCAGCCATCTTGAAAATGCAATAGTTTGCAAAACCTGACATTTGTCAGGCACATAGTCTGACATGGCTTGAAAACAAACTTATATTAATACAGAATTGTAAAAGTTTTATTTATACAATATAACATAAATACTACAATTATGGGCACTTTTACACTATAACAACTTTACAAAACTGTGTGTGAAATTCTCAAAATCAAGAAGATCTAGTGTATCTAAATAATGGAAAAAGAATGATTCTATTATCAAATTCCAAGCATCAGACACGTATGCATGTACTTTACACTTTACAAAACCTTCAACTTCTCCTCATGCATTAGTTCAAAGTCCAATGTATACACATCTTCATTCTCATTTTCATTCAAATTTGCAACATTAATACCTTGCTGCTTATTGAAAACACTGGTGTAGGAACTCAGGTTAGCATTCTCAAACTATTCTCTCCAAAGTACAATTCCAAAAATGTTTTGATTTCAGCTTCCTTAAGGTTGACATTGGAACACATTATGGAGTGTGGTCTTTTTTGAATTTCTTGCCATTTTTGTTCAAACTTTTTGGCTCACATGACTTAAAATTGTAGAAGGTACTCCTTGTACGGGGCACCTTCTTTTGCTCGCACTCAAGTTTCTTAATTTTCTGAAATTGAAAATGCCACTTTCCTGGTGTTTTTATATCTTGGTCTACATAATCTTTCTAGTCATGCACTGGACAGGCTTTACCCCAAAACATAAATATAGCAAACTTATGGATGGAGTTTCAATGACACTGAGTCTCTGGATTTGTGCATATATATTACCAAATGCCCTGTCAGAGGGAATAGATGAGTGTTCCAGACTAGGGAACCACATCTCAGTTCTCTCAATGTTTTCAGAAACCAGTGGAAAATCATTCCTATAATTGTTGTATTCTTATTCTATCTACCGTAACCATCAGAGTATAAGCAAATAGAACTGAAAGCATCCATAGTCATGTGGGTCAGGTTGTGATACACAGCAGATACAATTTGATTGATCCTCATGCATACTCACTCATTTTCTGTTCAAAAATAAGCAAACCATCTTTGGTTTCAGAGCAACCTCAATGCTGCTCACAGATTGAACAGGTATAATTGTCATGCATAGTGTAATGCATTTGGAAGTGCCAGAGTTTTTTGACAGTCATAGCTAAGAGTAAGCTGGCCATCAATCTCTTCTTGTAGTTTCTTGTAAAACTGATTACTTCAGGGTTTGTGAACTTTTGGCTGCGAACTTAACTTATGTCTCTCTGAATGTCTCTTTCCAACTGCAATTCTGTTTTCAAGGAATGAAAATGTACAACATTTATCCACATATGGGTTTCAAAGCCTACATTAAAACTGACATTGAATACCATACTGTAGTAGTCATATTCAACATGAAGCTTCTTTGGACTTTCTTCTTTGTACATAGACCACATTTTGTGCACACATACTTCACTATGCAGATAGTTCACTAGGCACTTCTTGCCTATAGAATAGTGGCTCTGAAGCAGTTTGAATATTTTAAAGTGCTGAATTACAGCACTTTTTTCCTTTTATATTTGTGTGTTTGCTTGTTGCCTCCTCTTGTTTCAATAGCAGCTGCATTAGTTTCAAAATACTTTTGACACAATATGTGAAGTCCATCTCTACCAATTTGAAGAATACCCAGAAATGCTGCCTTACACATTCTAATATTTTCAGCTGCATGTTCTCTTCTTTTAGGTAAAGGGAACTAAGTATGCACTTTCCTTCTGGGGTTATCTACATTGGATGTTCTTTTTGCAGAACTGACAGAGACATGCTGCAATACGAAATTGTTCTGCCACACATGATCTGCTTCCTTGTAAAAGTCCTGTATAGTCTTTGCACGTTCTACATTTACTACATGCGTATGTTTTCTTGAGCGCTGGATTTACGGTGTGGTCAGGGCGGGAAGAAGAGAGAGCTAACACGCTTTTGTTTCTGCAGTGTGGTCAACCTAGAAAAACACAATTCAGTCAAATTGCGGTAACATAAGCAAACATATGCGCCAAAGGTGTGAGATGTGTGGACATACAATAAATTGAACTTCATCTGATAGTATATTTATACATTTACTATGTTATGAAATACATAAAAGTAGAAAAGAAGTATTACCACAGCTCTAAACGCTTGCTCACTCGCTTTGTGATTCTTTGATTTGTGAGTCTGATGCATCATTTCATCGTTGGTATTCTCTGATGGGTTAGTGATAATTTTATCAATTGCCTTTTCTACTACACCACTGTTTCTCCAATATTGCATTTCCAGCTCTTGGACTTTCTTGCAGTATCCTTCCCAAATTGTCACTTCTATAGCAAGTTTCTGCAGATTCGTGGCTCTCCAGTAAACATTGTGTCCTCTGAAAACATTGTCTATTTTTGTCCATGCCAACTAAATTGCATTCAGATCACAGTTATATGGAGGTAGACGAGTAATAGTGTGTCCCATTTCGAGAGCCATAACGTATGTCTTGCTCTTAGATTTGTTGTAAACTGGTTAGCTAATAATTAACCTCAAAATTGCTCAAAATGAAACAACACACGTGTGAAAGCTTAGCATATTAGCCACTAGATGTCAAGAGTATAAAGCACATTCCATGTTTCAAAGTTGTCATCTGTGTTTACTGAATTAGGCGAAACCTACCGAATGAGGACTTGGGGCCCGAATGCTCAAGAAATCGTGCACATATAGTAAAATTTCCTACATCTGAGTTTTCCATTTGGGTACTAGTAGATGTCTTTTTTTTTTGGGGGGGGGGGAACCTTTCAGTTGATATCCGAAACAAAACAGCACTAAAACTTATAAATGACCATTTTGTTGTCCTGATACACATCCCTTCCAGAGGACTAGGCATAAAATCTATGCTAACAGTCTAATGCTGCACAAACACATTACTACCTCAGAAAAAAAAGAATCATAGGCTATTTTTAGTTTATGGAGTCACTTAGATTCTTAAACTCACTAAGGTCTGAGAGATTGTCTAGAAATAATCTTGAGCATTCAGTTTTTTTTTTTTTTTTTTTTTTTTTTTTTTTTTTTTTTTTTCATGTGATTGAGAGCTAAAACTGTTAGAAAAAATGCCTGCATTAGTGACATCACCTGCAGCCAGCTTACAACTGACTTTGCAAGAAATGTAGTACTGAAAAAGGTGATTAATTATACTAAACTTTATTATTGTAATGTACTATATATTGCATCTTAACATTTATGCATATATATGCTTAATGTGATGCCCCCTCATCTTCTTCCAAGATAAATTGGATGAATGATGGATGATAATGATAAAGCAACTTGCACGGACTGCTGACCAAACACAGAAATATCACAAAAATAGACCTGCCTTTGTCTTCTAGTGTGTACAGATAGATAATAAAGCTAAATGTACAGCAAGTGCAGTACAATACAACTAATTGCCACACCTGAGAATATACAAGATGACCACGCTTGTCACATGGGAGCAGATCATCCACTAGTACTGTAGTCCACTTGCCATCTTTACAGAGCCGCACTTGGTATGCCCCCTGCTGACAGAATTCTCTCATTACCATAACCTTCTTTACTAAGTCTTCTCGTTCAGCAAGCACTGCCAATGCACTTAGTAGCCAGCAGTTCCCCAACACACCTAAACATGTACACCATGGTTTTCACTTTAGTAAAATTTCAGAAATTTGTTCAGGCATAAACCAAAATATTTTATAATTCACATTTAGCATGCAACATTTTCTCTCTTCCTCTGTGTGTGAAGGTTTCAAATTCATTTGATGGTAATAAGAATTAGGATTTTACAAAATCATTATCAGTCAATTGAAAGTTCTCTAATTAGATAACATGTCTCTCTTGATCCTGGATTGGGAGAGAAGTGTATGCTGGGTGAGGTAGGAGGCATAGCTGCGAAGTAAAATTTTAATTTTCAAAACCAAATTATTTAATTAAAATTATACTATGAGTTGACTGAGAAACTCTGACCTCACATACCACATATTTTCTTTTAACGTGTTTGCCTCCACTTGAAGGCCTTATCATGAAATTGACAATTTCCTAATAGCCAGTATGACATCACAAAGGAAACACACAAATGTCGGATATACAGGTAGCCCCAGAGAAATGACTACATCTTGCAGAAATGGAAGAAATAAAAGAAACTATGATAGCAATACCTACTCTTAAGATCTTCACTGAGGAAGCAAAAGCGAGAATGCTGCAAGATCAAGATTAGCAATCTTCTATCAGGAAGATCTAATCCATTAGCTAAAATTCAAACTGGACAGCAACATCTCTAATAATTATTATAATCAAGCCAAACAAATGGCAATTATCAAAGCACTATAGATAACATCAACAATAGATATAAAAGAAATTCATGAAAAGTCAGCAATTATACATGGCAAGAGCCACATTATGACAGATTCCCTTAGAAACAAAGAAATGATAATAATCCAATTGTGAATATAAAAATGAACATAAAAGAACTGAGAAACAAAACTGGAATACAGTAATCACCTGGGGTAAAGCTCACTTAGGCATTTGTAGCAATGAATTAGCTGATGGATAAGCTAAGGAAGGAGCCCAAATTAGTGACAATATCTGCAGCAAAATCCCCAAAACCATAATCATACATAAGTTGTACTTACACAAGAAAGTATCGATGAGTGGCAAAAGAATGAGTTAATTCTAACAAAGGAGAGACAACAAAGGCATATTTATAATATTTTGAATGTTGCTTGAAAATGAAGCTGATATCCACCCATCTTCATGGTACTCACAACAGGATATGGATGATGCATGCATACAATCAACACTTCAAAATCAAAGACACCAACTACCCATGTGATACAGGCAAAACAATTGACCATGTTGTATAGTGCTCAATCTTAGATCTACAAGGACAAGTACTAATAAACGGTGTTAAGAAGACAAGCAAGCAGTGGCCAGCTTAATAACAAAACACTTAAGATCTTTCACAAGATTTGTAAATGTAGGAGACTTTAAAAAAACTTTAAATTTTGTTTATAAAAAAATCTCAGCCTTTATATTGGACAAGAAACATGTGCATAAATAACTTTTATAGTCTAGCCATGAGCAAAAATCAAAGCATGTAGTATTATTGTAATGTAACTGAACATGCTATAAGAATAAATAAATAAATAAATTTAAAAAAAACAACAAATAAATGCATGCATGCACTCACACTTCTGTAAATATGCAGTAAAAAAAAAGTGTAACAGCCACTTCCTTTGCAGATCAATAATGCTCCAGAACAGCATGAAATCATAGACTAACACTTAAACTGTGACTGCATGCAGCAAGAGCATTTCTGTCTGGAAAGTTCCATCTCTGCCAGTGTATACCCAACTTATACAGGACATGATGTTCACATAAAAGATATTTTAGTTAACATCAGTTTACATACCCTGAGAAATATCTGAAGGCAATGGTGTGCGGAAAACTGCCCATTTTAGTTTAGGGTCTCCTTCCATTACTATCTCGTGCGGTCGGAGCCATTGGACTACATGGTTATCTTTTGTCTCTGCAGGGTTGTAATACAGAGACTTTGGGGCAGGTGGAAAGGAGTCATCTACAAATGGTTCTTTATGCTGCAAAACCAAAAATAATGCCTTTTTAGCTTAATGAAAAATGGTATTTCTAAACAATAACTGATACGTACACACAAGAAATAACCACACAGGAATCACAATTTCAGAAATGAGACGCTCTTCACAGTATAAATAGATGAAACTGACCATTACATTTTTTTTTAGTTTAATTTAATGTCCTCCCAGCATAGATCACATTGAATGATGAATAAAATGGGTGAAATGATGCTACCTTAGAGCTACCCAACATTCGTCCTTCAGGATAAGAGAAAACCCCATGAAAAAACCTCATTGAGATAACTCATCCTAACCAAGATTTGAAGTTGGGAGCTCTTGAACTTGGGGCAGATACGCCACCCCACACCACAGAGGCAGGTATCAAGGTTAATCCACTGGGTAGAGACTGTTAAGTGCAGAGGATCTACCCAAAAATTCAAAGACCCTATAGTCCAAGGACCCTGGCCTCCTTCAACTCAGGAGTGATGGATAACTCTGAGGGTCTTTCCATAGGGCAATACCTGATTTCTTAAAAAGCTCCCCATTGGCAACAATGTCAAGATGGGATGGAAGTGGATACGCCACTTACACGCGCCAACCCCGCAGGGAGGACTACCGAAAAACCTCGATGGGGCCGTCTGGTGATCTAGCACATCTTCTACTAGCTCTGCAGGCTAGTACCCGGGACTTATGAGGCAATCCTCCACCCCCTCCGGGCGGTCGTAGCCTGGCCGGAGGTACCCAATTCCCTGTGGGTGTCAGGAGCACACTGCCACCTCGAGTCCAGCCCAATCCAAACAACTCCCCAATGGGAGGGGCTCGGACTGGGTAGAGGCTGAAGCATTTGGTATCATTTACAGCCTGCCCAAATCAGGAAGTCACTCAAAGCTTGTTGATCTAAAAATTGGCATAAATTCTAATAGCCCTGGCGCAATTTTGCCTCTTATTTCAGAAACCCATAAATTTTGCTACATACATGAAATCTATTAATCTTTAACGTATAAAATCAAAATGATTCAATCCTTCAATAACTGTGGAGCTTAGTATTGTAGGAATATAATTGGAAAAACTTTGCTTTGAGAAAAATATTATTATTTGAAATTGCATGCAAAAGTTTTCTATTTTCTAAATAATGATATTTCAAATAGGAGTGCTAATGCTGTAATACAACAGAACAGATACCTCAAGTTTGTAGAACTGTCATGCAGTCAAAGTATTACTATACTGACCCAAAAATAAGTCCCACATTTTATCCAAATTTCATCCTTCAAAAATTAGGGTGCTGTTTATATCCACTAACTTGTCTTTTTACATACCCTTACTTCAAAACATTTATGATCATTTGCAATGCAATTAGCATCTGTAACCAGAAGTGATGGCAGGGCATTTTATTAGACAAAACTGCAAACCTTTACCTGTATTTTATTGGCATTAACAATGAGTAGATCAACACTATTTAATTTGCATATAATAATTTATTTTTAGTTAATATTGTTCAGAAAATTTGATTTATGGCTACATGAATAATAATTTAGAGTGGAAAGTATCATCAAGCAAGGAATTTAGTGCAGTTACAATGCACGCTTAAGTTTAAAGAAAACTATTCAATATCAACACCACCTTTGAAGAGAGCCCAATCTTCAAATTCATCAAGATACCACCCATTGAAAATTCAACAGTCGCCATTAGCTGAGGATGTTCTAGGTAAACACTAGCAATATATGGAGCACTGAGTACTAGTTTGACTCAAAATTGTATTAATTTTGTGCTTCATTATATCACAGTCCTTGCTAATAGGAATATTTTTGTTGTTGTTAGAAAATTTGAAATTTACAAACAATATAAGCAATCAAAGTATAAACTTGAAAGAAGCGTAGGGACAGTGAAGCACAAATTAGTACAAAAGTGAATCGAGAATATACTGACACATTGCTTCACTCACACTGTTTATTCACAGGACATGTTTCAAGAGCTCTTGCTCCTATCCTCAGCTGATACTCGATTAGTGTAAGTTGTAGTGGTTTCTTCTTTCTCCGTATTGTCAATAGATGGCGTGATGTACTTGTCAAAGATGTCCGGTGGTGGAGTTTCAAAGTTCATGACTCTATGACGAGTTTTGTTAATGAAGATTTTTTCCCATACGGAAAGGTCTATGGGGTGATTAACGTATTTTATTAGAGAGGTTTCCAAATTGATGTCATGTCTAGTATTCAAAAAATGAAAAGCCACTGCTGATTTTTCTGTTTCACCATTTTTAATGTTTCTTATATGTTCTTTAGTTCTCATGTTAATATTTCTTTTTGTTTTTCCTATATAAATTTTAGGGCAAGTTTCACATTTGATCTCATAGATTCCTGGTTTTTCTTTGCTAGTGATTGAATTTTTGGGAGAGCCTTTTAACAAATTTCTGATATTAAACCTATTTTGAGGTGCAAGAGTTATGTTGTGTTTTGAGAAGATTTTTTGGAATTTGTTATAGGCTGATGGGTGGAAGGTGAATTTTTTAAAAAGTTTTTTCTCTTTTTCTCCTGTAGGTTCTAGGGTGGTGGTTTCTTTTATTTTCTTAGCTTTGTTGAGTCTGTTAACTGTTTTGTCTACTAAATTTGGGTTGAAACCGTTGGATATAGCTACTTTTTTATGTGTAGGTATTCTTCTTGATAATCTTCTCTGTTTAGTGGAAAGTTGATCATCCGAAAGATTAAACTGTTGAAAATGGCATGTTGGTGTTGTTTTGGGTTGAAACTGTTGTTCTTAATGTATTGACAATACGGAGTAAGAAGAAACCACTACAACTTACACTAATCGAGTATCAGCTGAGGATAGGAGCAAGAGCTCTTGAAACATGTCCTGTGAATAAACAGTGTGAGTGAAGCAATGTGTCAATATATTCTCGATTCACTTTTGTACTAATATAAGCAATATTATCCATGGTATGACAGTCATGGATAGAAGGGTCGTATCCAACCAATTCCAATGCTCACTTCGGACCTGTATGTCCTTAATCATTCCCATGCTTCATTCAATTTTGGGAGAATAATTATACAGTCAGCATATTTGTTAATGACATAAAGCTCACTACTTACCACTAGTAGCTCCTCTTATTCCTCACAGTGCTCAGTGGCACTGAATTTCTATGCAATTTGATTTGGAACAATCCAAGTGTATTACATATATGTATATTAAAATGCATTTCATTTATAGAAGATCTGAAAGCATTTTGTTTCAGTATTTTTCATATAAAAACTTCAAGCTCATACATAAAAAGGTTTCACCCACTTCTCAATATCAGAAACAATCCTCAAAGATGAATAATTAATCTACTTTAGTTTAAGTTCCCCACATTTCCATGCACTAGTAAGAAAAAAAGTAAAGGTTAGCATTTTTCAGCTTTTGGTAATTTAGTCATCCTAAAGAATTCTATTTTAATTCTCAAAGCAAGCAGAGATCCCAGGTTTGATTCCCAACAGGATAGGAACTACTTACAATAAATATTCTTCTTCATTCTTCTTGATTCTGGAAGTGTGAGTCAGTAAGTGAGTAAATGTGCAAAATGTGGCACAACTTTAACAGAAATATGATATTCTGATGACTAAATGGTTTTTGACACTGAAGATCAAAGGCCAAAGAAAGAAAAAAATAAAAGGAAAGCAAGAAAACGTCATTTGTTAAATATACATTATTTGCTAAGTCTCACCTCCCTACAATATTGCACTATGTGTTCCCATTTTTCCAGAGCCTCCTGTTCTTCTATGTGCCGCAGATCTTCCATCAGTTCACTTTCTTGTTTCAGTTTCGCTGCTGTGGAGATTGTGTTAGTCATGTTAGGTCCTGATGGAGTGCTGCCTCCTGGAGATGGTGTAGCAGAAAGCCTCCCATTTGTCATCACCATGGCAGAAGAAGATAGGCAACGTGAACTCTGGCACATTTCACATGACACTGATGCTGTCCGATTCTCATAAGTGCACAACATACAGTGCCATGATACTAATGGCGTCATTGGTGAAGACTGTTGATCTACAGCTCGTGGACTTCTGCCTCCACCACCTAAAGATAAAACATGACTCACGATACATATTGAATCAATACTTAAGAACATATATTTTTAGAAGTGTTTACTTAATGTTATGCTATTTTTTTCATAAATCATAAGCACATAAGTTTTCTTATAATTATGCATTCAAAAGCAAATATTATGTAGTATCTTATAAACTACAGATGTTACAGGCTAATACGAAAACATAGTCAAATGTTACACGGCTAGTTTACACTTACAAGCATTGCAAATAACTTTTATGGGAGTTTTTTTTGTTTTGTTTTGTTTTTACGTCCTCCAACGTTAAGTCATATCGGACGATGGATGAAATTGATGAAATGATGCTCAAATGAATCCAGGGTCCATGGAGCTTAGAGTTACCTGACATTCGTCTATCAGGATAAGGGCAAACCCTGGAAAAACCTTATCCAGGTAACTCATCCTAACCGAGATTCTAACTTGGGACCTCTTGAACGTGAGGCAGACATGCTACCACCACGCTACCGAGGCGGACTTTATGGGAGGGTGATGAATGCATTTGGATCATGTATACTTTATACCATATCAGGTTTTTGAACATTTTAGACTAGGAAAGGGTACAGCCAGACTGAAAAATTCAATGCCATAGCCGGAATTTGAACCATGGATCTTCTGGCTTCCGTCCAGCCGCTCTAACCATTTGAGCTACTATGACCAACGTGCCAACATGACATTAAATTCTCCAACTGACTCGTGTTTCTCCCGGTAAACCACTAGGAGTTCTCATAAACACATGAGACAACTACCTTAATGGCGACTTACTATGCTGTAAGTACTTAATTTCCATTTTAGACTAGGTTTTTCAATTTCATGGCTTCTTGTTTATTTGTATCCTTAAAGCTGTTGCTAAATTAATTATTAGATGAGTCGTATTTATTCCACATCGGCTTCACTTACGTTGAAGTGAATGTGGAATAAATACAACTCATCTAATAATTAATAATTATTTTGCTTCACTGTGTTCCAATACAGTTAAATCTCGATATACTGTTGCTAAATGTTTTAGGACTTTTAGCACAGTTGTTAAAACACTGAGCATTACTGGCCATGATTTCAGTATTGAAGATTATGAAGATTTAAATTCTCAGTGTATGGCAGTGGTGGTCGGTCAATGGAATGAAGGGAATGACTCATTCTCTTCGATTTTGATAAAAGTTCTTTTTATTTTAATTTTCAGAGTAATATATATATAGTTTAAAATTAAATTTCATCAGTTTTATGAATGTGATGACATATTTTCTATGTTGTATATATTGTAATATGATGTTCTGTGACAAATTTATAAGATGGCATGGCATGGAGATAGTTCACATATGCACGCAGTTGATTCGTTCCGAACCTGATGTCGGAATCTTTCGTGGAGCCTTGTGTGACAAGGAGAATGTACTTGTAAAGTGTAGTTTCTGGTGTTTCTAATTGTTTTTATTATTCTTTTCATCATCATTTGAAACCTAATTATCATACCTAATTAACATAAATAAATATAATTAATTTTGTAGTTATTTTTCCCTTATAAAAGTAAAGTATAAAGATCACTGTTTACAGATTGCAAAAGGAATGCATGCCGAGCCTTCATTCTCGACACTGCTGAGGGACAGTAGGGCTGTGTGGATCAGTCCAGTCAGTGAGTGACAAGGATGGAAACTGACGAAAGCGAGAGGTGGAAGGGAGGAACATGTGACTGCATTTTAGAAACAATTTTAAAGCGGAGACTGAGTTCGAGGAAATTGGAAGAAAAGGTGGCCTTAATTTCGGGGTAGACTGATGCCTGAGTTACCTGATGCGAAAACCAAGATAAAACGATGTGTGTGCCGTTTCAATTCTGACCACTACAAACAATTAAATGGGTATTTGGTTGCAAGAAAACATTAAAACTTTGTTGGCTTTGCATTTTATTCTCAAATGAGAAGGGTGCGTGGAGCATTTCAGGTTTCAATGATATGAATAATCTGCTAAAAGCAATTCAGTTTCACCAACAGCCACAAGCACATATCAGGGCTGAAATTCTACTCACCACTTTAGGTTCTTTTAGGAGAGATTTTAAATTAGATGAGCAGTGGAAACTTGAAGTAATAAGACATAATGAAATTGTCAAAAATAATAGAAAAGCTATTCAACGTCTCATTAATGTCGTAGTATTCTTGGCAAGACAAGAACCTCCCTTCAGAGGGCATGCCGAAGACAGATTCTGCAAACCCAGGAAATTATATTGAAATGCTGTTTTAAGCAAGTATGATGACACTCTGGCATTTCATTTATAGAAAGCTACTGTGTTCTCGGGTCTATCACACCATAATCAAAATGACCTTATTAATGAAGTAACCACGGTGTTGATTGAATGAAATAAAAAAGAAATATTTCAATCTGCATTTGTAACAGTTATTATTGATGAAACCACAGATATATCTACTCACTCTCACAGTGCTAAGGCACTAGCAGAATAAGTATTCCATATGATGGACGAGTTTAAATGTGACGAGTTTAAATGTGGCTCTAAATAGGTCGCTTAATGTTATGATGGAGCAGCAGTGATGTCGGAGGAAGTTAGTGGTTTACAGAAAAGAATAAAAGAAAAATATCCTGATGCTTTCATTTATCCATTGTTTTGCTCATAAATTGAATCTTGTCCTTTCATAGACAACATCCAACATAAAAAAGTGCAACATTTTTTTTTTCATGACCATAAGTAGTTTGTCTTCCTTCTTCACCAAATCTATAAAAAGAACTGCTGAATTAGATATGGAGGTGAAAAAAAGGTTTTCCAAAGTATGTCCAACATGATGGAATTATAATGGAAGGCTGGTTGAAACTGTTGAGGAAAATAAAGAAGAATTACTTCAGATGTTCGAGAACATTTTAGACTTAATCAAAACCAATGGAATAGTGAAACTTATCATGAAGCTTGATGTTTTAACAGTGTTCTTTCTGATTTCAAATTCAACTTTCTTCACTTAATTTTCAGTGAAATATTTTGCTTAACTGATGCCGTTTTTTTAAATACTGCAGACAAAAATATTGGATATAAATTATTGCACTGCCAGGTCTTTCTAGTGCCTCCTTCATCAGGTTGGATTCAAAATTGGTGCCCTGGTCGCTGTGGAGCTCTAACGGCACCCCAAATCGGCAAAACACTTGCTCCACGAGGCAGTCTGTGATTGTCTTTGCCCCCTGGTTCGGGATGGCATACACCTCCGGCCACTTGGTGAAGTAGTCCACGACCACCATCAGGTACCTGTTGCCTCGGTCGGATACTGGGAATGGTCCAACTATGTCAACGGCGATCCTTTCGAATGGCGCTCCGACGTTGTACTGCTGCATGCGACCCCGCCTCCTAGTCTGAGGGCCGCGAATCGCCGCGCACGCGTGACATTGACGGCACCATCTCTCAGCATCTGCTCGGAGCCTCAGCCAGTAGTAGCGCTGTCGAAGTTTGCCGATCGTCCGGTTTGCTCCCAGGTGTCCTCCTGAAGTATCGGCGTGCATTTCCTCCAAGACTTCCGGGACCTTACTTCGGGGAAGTACCAACTGTTCTCTTTGCAACTTTCCATCAGGAGATTCCCATAACCGGAACAGCACGCCCTCTCTGATCTTCAGCGAGTCCCATTGGGCCCACTACGACTTGTATGTGGCGCTCCTTGGTGCGATGTCCTCCCAGGTCGGTCTTGCCCCTGCCTCCACTTCCCTCAAGAGTGGCTCCAAGTCTGCATCCGCCAACTGCTCTCTCCTCAGGCTTGCGCTATCCCATCCATCCGCAGGTATTGCCGTGACCACTCTGACAGCTGCGGCACGCTCCTTCTCTTCCACTCTTGTGCATTGGTCGCACTCCTCTGGGCAGGGTCTTCGGACATGGCATCTGCGTTACCGTGGCTCTTCCCTCTACGATGTTCAGAGGTGAAGTAGTATTCCTGCAGCCTCTGTACCTAACGGGCTGTCTGGCCTGCCAGGTTCCTAAAACTAAGTAGCCAGCTTAGGGCGGAGTGTTCATCATTATATAGTAATTACAGTTGAACTACCTGTAAAGCTTTATTTTCTTGCTAAAAAAGAAAATATTTGATTTTAAATCAAAATATTTCATTATATTATATAAAATCTGGAACATAATTGAGGAGTGTTTTTTTTCAAAACTCAAAAGATGCACAAAATGCGTTTCTGAGAAAAACATTTTTTTTTCTTTTTATTGGCAATACTAATTGGCTAGCACAGCAAATATATTAGTCATTCAATTCTCCTACCTGAAACTGTCTCATTTAATGTGAAAAGAAACAAATAGAATAGTTGAACTAGTGCAAATTTGAGGGTTGAAAACGCAGAGTTTTTTCAAAAGCCGATAGATGCTCATTAACTTTTCTGCATGAGCGAGAAATTCATACATGAAGTTTTGTTATTTTTGTTATTTATTGTTTTTGCTACTTTTTATTTATATATTTTTTATTTTTTATTTATTTTTACCTTTTCATAATACATAATGTACTATACAACCAACATATTAATGTTTATAAGGATTATTTTATTATGTATAAACTTAGAAACTAAGTACTGCTACATTCACAATAATGATATAATATTTTGTTTTATTTATATAACAAATATATTGAATGCATACAAAGAAATTTCAAACAATATGAAGATGTAAGCTTTAACATTTATTAGTATCTTCTAGTACATTTTTATAAAATTCTCTAGCAATTTCTGGAATTACAAAAAATTTAGCTAGATTTTGAACATCCTTTTTCTTTTCTTTGCTCACTCTATTAATTTTAGGAACATTTTGAGATTGAAGCAGGAGTTCGCTGCAGGACTTGCTGCGTGGTTTCATCACATCCACCTCCACAGGCAAAGCAGAATATGTATTTTGAACTTCTACACATACCTTATGGTCTTCCTTGATTGCTTGGAATATGTTATGATTTGCTGAGTATTCATTTTGAAAGGAAGCTTTGATTTCAGTGCTTGTTTTGCACTTCTTTTCAAGTCCTTAATTTCCCAGTCTTTGAACAACACTTTCACAGAGCCGTGATTTTATAGTATCTGATTGTACTCATCAGGAATCAAGATATTCTCTTTTTTTCTTAACTCTTTTTCTATTCTGCCGAAAACTATCAGGAGACATATAACTGTGTCCATGTATTGGGTAGATATGTGAAATGCGGGAAAATGTTTTACTCTTCTCCAGGAAAGCAATAAGCATGAACATCATCACACTATTTTTGTTTTGACTAGAGCAAGAGTACGAATGGTAGAAGGAGTGTTGCTGGACATCCCTTCTTCCAGTTCCAACAAGAAGTGGTGCAAAGCTGAGGCAACCTGGTTGGAGCCTTTAGCAGATTCAGTTAGCAACCATGTATACAAGGAAATGTCGTCTTTGTTCTGGGTGTTAGATGGAATCATTATGCAGAGGTTATTATACAGCCACACCAGCCTTGCACAGAATACCTTGCAACAGAAAGTTTAGGCAGTGGTTGATTCTGCTGCATATCAAAGCAAATAGTGATTGCCTCGTCACTTTCCTCTTTCAGTAGCTGATAAAACCATTTTGAATGCAGCCTGTGCAGTCTGTACATGGTTCTTAGTTCATTTTTCTTTTCCACATCTGCCTCTGTCTTAATCTTGAACGGTCCCATTTTGCACGTTGAGCATGTGTCAGTGTGTGGAGTACTGAATGAAAGATTGAAGAAGTTTTAAAATATGTATTTATATTTTGAAAATGAACAGACTGCTAGATTTCTTAATCTTCTTTCATTGCAAAAGTTGGTCCAAATTTTTCTGATATTAAGTTCTATCCTCTCCTTGATTTTTGCTCTTCCATAATGGATTTCTCTACATCTGTACTTCTTTATGTCTTACTTTATAGCAGCAGCATAGAATAGAGGTTGCTACACGCATAAAATTGCATCTATCAACTTTTGCTTTAACTCTGAGCAAGTGCATCTATCGAGTTTTGAAAAAACTGCTAATATTCCCTAATTTCTACACAGGACAAAATCTGACTTCACAGAACGATGCAGAAGGTGAAAATTATGCCGATACTATATATAACTCAATTTTGTAAAATTTTGCATCTATCGAGTTTTGAAAAAATGCTCCTCAATTATCTCTTTCGTGCAAGTGTGCATAGTATCAGAGTTGTAAAAGAAACAATTTTAGATAAAAATAGCATTTAAAATTTGTTTGACAGTTACAGACTTCAATTAACTGTAAAACTCTATTCTTTATAAGTGGAGCCCAGATTTAGATGAAAAGTCATATTTTTCCTGAGTAGTCACAGACGATGCTTATTGAAAATTAAGTGCATTCTGGAACAAATATGTTAATATGTGGTATTTATAGGTCACCAAAATACATATTTTCCTTATTTTCATAAGTGTCATTTTTAAAATTTAGATGCATTTTCCAGGATCAAATTTACTGGGCATAGAGTTTAGTGGAAACATATTCTCTACTGATGGAACTGTATTGTTCTGTAAAGTGTGCAAAATTAAAGTCGTTGCAGATAAACGGTTCACTGTACAACATGTTGGGTGGGAAAAACATTTGAGAGCTCTTCAAAATGTGAAAAAAGAAAAAACAAAAAAAACTAGTGTCTCAGTTACTGTTAAAAGAAACTGCTTCGACATCAAGTAACAAGTCATCTTCCTTTTTATAAAGAATTATGAGACGTGTTTGTTAGTGCAAATATTCCTCTAGGAAAATTAAGTAATTGCAAATTACGAGATTTTCTTGAACGTCACACTGGTCATACAATTCCAGATGAATTTTGCGTAAAAGTTACTTACAAAAATGTTATGAAGACACGTTAAACCAAATATGTGAATGTGTGAATGGAGAAAAAAAATTATGTGTGAACTGATGAGACAACCAATTCAGAAGGGTGTTATGCAGCCAATGTAGTGATAGGTACACTAGAAGCTACTAGTGCTGGACAAATGTTTCTTCTGACCTCAGAGGTTATGGAAGCTGTTAAACACTGTCAGATATGCAAACTGTTCGACAAATCCATGTGTTTACTGTGGCCTAGTGGAATACAACATGACAACATGCTCCTCTTCCTAACAGATGTGGCACCTTACATGATAAAGGCGGCAACATCGATCCAATAATTTTACAGTAAGATGATGCATGTTATGTGTTTAGCTCATGCTTTTTATAGAATTGTGGAACAGAAGTAGATACACAAACTTCCACAGTAAACAAAATATTTTCGAAAGCACCAACCCGAATTATGTATTTCAAAGACAAAGCCCCTAATATAACTTTGCCTTGGTACCAATTTTAACACTCTGGGGTACATGGTTAACTGCATGTATATACCACTGTGACCATTTTCAAATAGTGAGAGAAGTGGTGAATAGCTTTGATAGGGTAGATTCTAAGGCAATTGAGAGCGCACAAGATCTGTTTTCTGATACTCAAATCCAAGGTAAATTGGCTTTCACTAAATCAAATTTTGCATTTTTGACGTAAACCACAACCTGCCTTGAAGAAAGTAGCATGACATTGGATAAGTCGACTGAGTTAGTGAGGAATGCGGAAGAGAGGATACAGAATGTAAAAGGTGAGATTGGGGACAAAATTAGACAAACTAAAGTTTGTATTGGACAAAAATAAAGGATATCAGTTTGTCAGACTGCCGGTAACTTTAGTTAATTGATGGAGATTAGTCATATCTTCATACTAGCCGTATATAGGCTAAGGTTTTTGATATATAGAGTCAACATGAAAAATTCAATGCCACAACTGGGATTTGAACCACGGATCTCCTTGTTTTCGTCCAATCGCTCTAACCCATTGAGCTACCATGGCCAACTTGCCATCATGACATTAAATTCTCCATTTGACTCGTATATTTCCCTGGTAAACCACTAAGGGCTCTTGCATTTGAAATACATCATTTGTGGCGGCTTACTATCCTAAGTGTTTGAGTCTTAGGCTTCATAATTTAACTCTTAATTGTTTAGATAATTATTGGAAATTAATCATTTCTTCATACTAGGCATATATAGGCTAAGGTTTTTGATAGATAGAATCAACATGAAAAATTCAATGCCATGGCCGGAATTTGAACCACGGATCTCCTGGTGTCCATCCAGTCGTCAATACCTTGTCAGTAGAAAACTTCAGAACTGATATTTTTGAACAGGATTTGACAGGCAATGACAGTGTTTTTCAAATATGCACCTATAACATCTGTGCAAGTGGAGAGAGGTTTCTCAAAGTATAAACCATTGAAAACGACCTGATGGGTTTTGAATTTATTTATTTGGTAGCAATAATTGCATTATTTACTAAGGAAGTAAATTTTAAAATGTGGTTATTCGAACCATATATTCATTATTTGTTTATGACAGTTATCAATTTATTGTTATGGAAGAAATTGTTAATTTTTGTTAGGTCATTTTTTTTTTTACATTTTTCTGCATTTTTATTATATTTTAAGGACGCTTTATAGCTCATTTATAGAGAATTTTTAGGTCAGCAACTTCTGAGTCCTACTTATAAGTGTAAAAATCATTTTATTTATTCTTCTGCATCAAACTGTTATAAGATAGAAACAATTTAGATAAGGAACAGATGGCTACAATTATTCACAGCTAACTTTGTAGCATAGGATTTTGCATGTAGAAATACATATGTTGTAGGTAATATGTGGAAAATCTGTGGTAACTGACAGACAGCAGATGGTGTCCTATCAGCACCAATCAAACATAAAAACACAGCAATGCCAGTTTTCATGGTACTAGAAAGTTTACAGAAACCATACAGAAATTACAAGGAAAAGAGCCATAATTTTGTTCTGTTTGAAATTATTTGTGGTTACCTAAATTAAATCATTGTGGATGTCCGGTTGACAATGGAGGGAATAGCCTCTGAAACATGTTCTGGGAAAATGTAAAAATAAGTGTTGTTTAGTGTCATTAATCGACTACCTTTAAATTTAATTTACATGATATAAGTTTAAATTAGTTTAGCTATTATGGAAAGCAAGAGGAAATGATAGTTAAGAAAGAAAGAGTATCAAGTGGGAAAAAGACAATGACTGAAATGACAGGAAACCTGGTTAGCCATAAAGAACTTTTGGGTGATAATGCATGACAAACAACTAGGCTTGTTTCAACATGAACTTGTTTCAACATGAACTTGTTTCAACATTTAGAAAAAAATACAGATTATGTGAATTCATAAATTCTAATAATGGGAGACTTAAGTGGTGGTGGTGGAGAAGTGGTGGTGCAGGGAGTAAAATATTGGCAAAGTGAGAAAGCACCAAGTAGACAAAGGCAATTGAAAAATTTATAGTTTTGTGAATTTAATTCACTGGAGATTGAAATGGGAAGTAATGGGAAATATGGAGAGAATGAGTGCACTGATTTTACATTTGTAGATAATACGGTTTTACTCAGTGTCACAATCTGTGTAGTATATAAAAAATAAAATAAATCTAGATCATATTCTGTTTAAATGTAAAGGAACTCAATACTGTAGGAATGAATGAATTAATAACAAGCTTAAATTGATAAAATAACTTCTTCTTTTTCTTTAACTTCCCTAGCTGTACCACTATTGTGGTGTTAGGGGATTCTTGTTCCTCTATCCCTTTTCAAATTAGGGCCTGAGGAACCGAAGCTTTGGATCCGATAGAGAACCAGGATAGGTGATCAGCCCAATGTCTGGTGTGAAGGTGAAGGAAGTGGATGATATATGAGGGCAAGATGAATGATAGGAAAGATGATGGAGTAATTGGTGGAATGCTGACAGGGGAAATTGGAGAACCCTTAGAAAACCCATCCCAGCGCCATGTTGTCCCCCACAAATCTCACTTCGCGGTCACCTGGAATCAAACCCGGGCTGCCTTGGTGAGAGTCAAGCGGTCTAACCAGTCAGCCATGGCGCAGCCTGATAAAATAACTGTGATGAAAAATAGGTTTATTAAAAAAAAAAGCAGAATAGCGGAAATAAGTGAAAATGAACAGTAAAGAAAGGAAAAGAAAGCTATTGTAATACAGAAATAAATTTGGTATGTTAAGTGGATGTCTGCTGAATAAATGACTAAAGCCAAATTGCAGCATAAATTCTTATTTTTCTTTTAACATCCTTAGCACATGAATAAATATCCTATAATATGGGAGACAAACTATTTACACACTCCAAGAAATAATGTGTTTACATACTGACATTATTTACTTTGGATGCTATTTATCAGCTAGGAACTCTAATTCATCCTGTCAACAGATGGAGCTGGACATAGATGACCTAAAAGTATTAATACATATTGTTCAGTAAAAATATGTCCTGTCAAAGCAATACTGAACAAAATCTTAGAGCAACAAACACATAGCAAGCCAGGAGACACAAATAGCTATTAATATTATTAAAGTGTAGGAAGTCCCTCGTATGTCATATGTATGGCAACATACATTGACTTACAATCACACAACAGAGAAATGCCTTGTGTGGTAAACCAGATAAATTACATTCACTGTAAACTCAGTTTTATCAGTATTTAGTGTAATTCTAGGATTATTTTAAAATACTATAATAAGATATTACAGGATTTTCATATTCCTACAGTTTTCTTTTATTTTTTATATCTTCTTAGCCTTTTTGAGTTCGGTTGCAATAACACAAGAAATGTGTGCAATAAACATGAAAGAAGAATGTAGTGGAAAATTATATAAGCAAGTGGATAAAGAAAACACAAAGCACAAGAAGGGAAGACATTCTGAAGGTGATGAAAAGTATAAGAGAAGGAAAGAAAACTTAAATGATACCACATACCTCTGTCATTCACCACTAGTGTGCTGTTGTCAACACTAAGCTCCATGCGATTGATATTTCCAGTACGATGATGATGGTGGTGGTGATGGTGATGATGGTGGTGGTGCCCCCCACCGCTGCCACCACGATTTGATACACCATTGCTACGAGATACACCCCCACTGCTTGTCACCCTTCTACTTCCCGCAACCTTTTGCTTAGGAATGGCCCCTCCACCCCCTCCCACTTTACCACCACCAAGCCGGGAGGATGACTGTCTAGGAGATGGACTCCTTGACCCACCCCCACCACTGGGTGCTTTGGGCACTTCTAGTAGTTTCTTTGTAGTTTTACAGGCCATGCAAGATTGAGCACTAAGAGGGTTTTTCAGGGTGCATTGCCCACAAGACCAGAACTCTCCTTTACGTAGAGTCATGTCCTCCACCATACTAATGCTACGAAGCTTGGAACCCCCACAAACCACACACGCCATCGCTGTTCCTGAATTCACTAGGGTGCACTTCTTACACGTCCACTCCTGTTCACACGATGCTGGAACAGTCCCTTCACCAGGAAGGAACTGGAAGTCCTCGTCAAGGTCCTGCTCCAAGGTAGCTAGGGTTGCTGTAGGAGGACCAGGCAGCAGGAGACCCAAAGGGTCCCCATCATTTTCTGATCCCTCTGAATCGTCTCTCTTGGGAGGGGTATAGCGAACGCTGTCCTTGGTCACAGTGATGAGACTAGGCTCTGTGAGTGAAGGGGGTGAACGCACAGAATTACAAATATCACAGCTGTCCGACCACAGTGGGTTGTAGGCATACGAGCACTTGGTGCAAGTCCACATGCGGTCGATAGAGGAATTGGAGGTTTCAGATGAGGAGGATGAAGATGAGAGCTGAATGTTACCATTACTGGTTAGATCTAACACATCTATGATAGGCATTGGAGGCACTAACCGCTTTTTAGCTAGTGCTTTACGAGATCTCACTTGCTGTTGGGGATCAGTAATACCGATATAGGAGTACCTAGTACCCGCCTGAGGAAGTTGAAGGTTCAAATTAACGGGCGACCTCGCAGCCGGGAGGTTGCCTTGAGCGTCCGTTTCCACCATACTGCGCCGGTTGGGCTTGACACTACCCCCTGGAGAGGCAGCTCCAGTCATCTCGGAGAACGATCGGCGATACACGGGTCGTGACCAGTCTCCCGGACTGGCCTGCTGTCGAAGACTCTGCACCTCGGGTCTGCTGCCGCCTTCTTCCCAATCCGGCACAGTGATCACTATGCCATTACGAGGAAGCGTACCACCCGACCGGATACTAATATTACTGCTCGCCTTTCTAGGAGTTTCACACACTTCGCATCGGTCCTTGCCAGCCGCATTCTCCAAAGTACATCTAGGACATGTCCATGAGGCTGCCAGCGTTGCATTTCGAACCGCGTCTTCTTTATCCTCTCCCACAGCGTTATCGACGACGAGACTTGTAGGCCTCTTGAAGGCATTTCCCCCGGCCGCCAGCGACTTGGGGATTATCGGTGCCGCCTCCAGCCAAAGCTTCTGCACGACCGAGCCATTGGAAAGTGATCTGCTTACTTTGGATTTGACCCGCTCATAAACGGAGGGGTTCTGGCGCTTTGGAGATCTATTGCTGTGGGAGGGTTCCTCCTCCACATCGTGTTCCATCATATCCACTTCGGGGTTAACGGTGCCGCAGGTGGCGCATCTGGCCGTTACGCTCACGTTTAGGAAACGGCATCGCGAGCACAGCCAGCGATGGGCCAAGCTCGGAGCGCTTGTAGACCTTGCCAGCAGTCCAGTCCATGTTGCGGAATGGGGCCCCCATGTTGAAAATCGCCGTGGATCATTTCGTCCTTCTTCGACTCCCGCTCCTGAACTGAGCTCTACGAGGCTGCTGTGGCACTCCGCAGGCTCCTCAGCATTACTGCAACAAATAAAGTATGCCATTAGTTGTCTCTATTACCAATCTTAGGATTAAACATGAACACTGAATTGCTCTCATAATTAGAAGTATTAATCACGATACGATCATTATAACGATTTAACACTTTTTAAACTAACGGTAGTAAAACTTAACGAATTAAAAATTAAAAGCATTTGAACATAAATTTTCTTTTGTATAGGTAGGGCCAGACTGAAGTATACGAGTCAGTTGGAGAATTTCACATACCGGCACGTTGCCATGGTAGCTCACTGGTTAAGAGCAACCGACGGAGATGGGGAGATCCCTGGTTCACACGGCTAGTGTGAAAGAACAATTAATTTCCATACATTTTCTTTTGTTTTCTAAACGCAGGAATTCAGTTTTGAAATAAAAGTGGAAATTAATTCATCGTGTTTTATAACGGAATAATGTGCAGGATACAAATATATTAGAACTTTTTTCTATCAACCTAAACGCAACACTTGGGTTATATCAAAATATTAATTTTTAATTTTTCTACAGTGCTACATAGAAAAAGTAGAGAAAGTGCAGCTTCCATACGAGCAAGAGAGTGGTGGAGGAGCAAGGAATTAGTCTGATTATTAAAAGAAGATACGCGAAGGTCATGTTTCTCCACGTGGGTAGTGCAATGTTGCCCACCAGATCCCCTTTCTTTATCCTTTCAACACTCGAAACATAAACAAAAGTTCGAGTTATCTCACCTCAATAAAAATATACACAGTTAATCTGTATTAGCCTACTTTAAAAACAGAAATAAATTGTTCACACATTCACTGAGTTGTAGGATCTTCACATGTGTGAGTTCTTTTAAATAATTGTTTGCACTATGTAACTAATATTCCATGCATACCGTTATTGTTGCTATGCATTGTAGGTTGACAATCCCACACTAATGCGGTAAATATTTCTCCATAGAAAAATATATACGCGATGCACGTTCCAAAATCTAACATTTATCTTCAATTATATTTATTAATATTTCAGCTAATATCTTAACTACTAAAATTCAGATTCATATAAATACACATAGTGCAAAAAATAATGTGCAACACACATGTGATAAGCACATGATGGAATCTCGAGAATTGAACAAGCTCGGTGCAAGCGCCCGTTTTTTTCAAACCTTTCCTCGTTCCGTATACATTTATATATACTATTTATTAACAACTTTGTTAATTGACATGTTCATATCAACGCCGCCGATATGCCGGAATTTTGACTCACAGAAATTCTTTTACGTGCAAGCATATCTACTGACATGCTTTTGAATAAAAGGAATAAGCTGTTCATTGATAAGGAGCAAACGCTCGTCTTACTGTCGGAAGAATTCTCTAAGAGAACAGACAAATTCTCTAGCTTGGCTATGCAATGTAACAACCCGACCGTAAGCTGATCTTTGCCTTGGGTCATGATTCCTCGGTCCACCTTTAATCCTACCGCCACTACCTCTTGCTTCCATAAAAACGTATTTTAATTGTTTTAACAAAGTAGGCTAACAATACACAGCGCAACTAGGCGAACTCTGTTTCCCGCATACAACTAGCGATAACTAAGCTGGGAGTATGTGATTCACCCACTTCACCAGTGTAAGCAATCTGGCAACCTTTGTTTACGTTACCATAGCAACGACCTTCCCTTCTTACCCTTCGCGATCCTTGCCTGATGACCTTCAAGTATCTTCTGATACCGAAATTAAGGTTTGCCATAAGTAAAGAATCATGATGGATGTCAAAGGAATGTTGGTTCTTTGTTACAAAACGGGCAAGGCCAGTTGAGTTGGGGGGAAAGTTGTTATAACAAAAGCAATGTAAGAAACAGTGTCCTTAGCAGTTTTCTAAAGGGGCTCACTTGACTTGTATGAATAGGGTATTCTTTGTATCATTCAGAATGGCATGACAAAACAGCCACAAAGAGATTTTGGTTGAATGAAGAGGGCTTTCAGAAAGTGAAAGTGACATATACACCCACGCGCATCTGTGGTCATTCAAACAGTCTTCGGCGTCAGGCCGATTAGAACAGTCCGAGGCGTGAAGCCTATTGGGGCGGTCAACTTGTTCTGTCTTGGATATTTATCGGTTCATATATACGTGAGGAACGAATAGAGTTTGTCGAGTAATAAACATTCTGCCGTCAGTAACTCTAAACAGGGATATTGGATATTGGTAACCCTTGGTCGGCAACTTCAATTTCGATGTTCTAAAAAAAAAGAAGCAGTGAATAAATAAGTTGGAAACGGGCATTCCAGTGTTATTAAATATCCTTCTCACATACATCCACGCATACCCTGTGAGAAGCCTCATTGTTTTACCCTGAGCCACACATTATAGTAGCTTCAAAGTAGCATCAACGTAGAACTCTTTGCTCGCCAACTTATTTGCTCGCCAATCATTTTTGTATCACTTCTTTTAAAAATCAAATGTAATGTCGTCTTCAGATAAGAAAAATGCAGCAGTGAAACCCGGAGGTGCAACTTGATAACCGAGTAAACACTTTGTGTAACACAGGAAATATAATAATGACAAGCGAAGTCATTCATAAATCATAATACAAACTTATGCTCATTTGAGGCCAAATTTTGTGACTTAATTTGTCCGTGTTTGAGTTCCAGTGGCATAAGAAGGTGCTTGTAGTGTAAATAAACTGTTTAGATACAAAAGCGGGAAATTGTCAAATGGTGGCGAGAAACAAACATTATTAGAAAAGTACCCGACGCTTGCAGTAGTTGATATTATTATACCAAAGCAGGATCCGAGTTTGCAAAGGGTAAACAAAGCGCGCAGGAAATATAAACAGACTGATGTAGTAAAAACCCCAAAGAAGAATGCTATTATAGTACAGATGGCTGATTTTGTAAAGGATGCCATTTAAAAAAATAATCAAATTTTCTTTAAAAAAAATAGCCGCCAACATTGGTTAAAGTACCGTCTGTTGTTATACTGGTCGCCAATCTAGAAAGTGATTGACATTTCGTACGGAGAGAGAGGCGACGTTGCCGCTTATTGCTGCCACGTGGAATGCGCGATAGGATTACGCGTACGAAGGTGATTCAATTGCGACTGCAATGGGTATTTTATTATTATTATCACTATTATTAATCATTATTATTTATATTACTATACACAAAGACAATAGTACAGTAGTGGATCTAATTGCGAACGCTAGAAAATACAAGAACACATCAATATAAAGGTCATCGTAACAAAAGAGGCATACCTGTGACATTTTGATGCTTACTGAAGTGGGAAAATGCCGCTTACATAATTTTCTCCGGGAGCTTCTAATTTATACCCTAATGTCTTTCTTCTTTAAAACACTTTTCTTTCCCAATCTTAACCATAATGCCCTTACTGATACCTAGAGCACGTGAAGTCCTATCAAGCACCTTAGAGAATGGAATACTAGACTCCCCTTTCAAATTTCTCCTCATCGAAGTATTCTCTCACAGAGCATATTATTTCCCGTGTATGTCCTTTAATTGGAATACCTTTACCAAATACAGTTTTATTTGGTTCCCGAGCACGTTCAGGTTTTCGCTTGTCATTATATTTAGACACAATTAAACATTCATTAAACACAATTGCAAATGATCACACCACGCGCACAGATACAAGGACTCAGGCACACGTAAACCAAGGCAAATTGCCACAAATAAAATGCAAAGTAAGTTGCCAGTACAGGATCTCTAACTGTTGTATACGTGAGGGCATTCTGTTTACGCAGCGTTATCATAAGAGAAACAAAAACCAAGGTATTGTGTTTACTGCAGCGTTTGCGTAACTCGCTCGCCCGCAAGTCATGCTAAGTATGTGTTAGAATATCGGCAACCAAGGTTTAGAGTCTAACGTTGTCATGGAAACGTCTCTACTCTAATTGGTCCTTCTAATGGTTACTATGGCAACCGTTATGACGTACTCATCCCCTCCCATTTATTTAGAGCCTTCTTCCATGTGGTTACTGTCAATCACATTCTAGTCTGGCGACCAGAATAATAGTGATTGCGATCTTCCAAATTTTAAAAGAACCACAATTTATAAGTTATTACTACCTGGCAAAGCGAGAAGGCGTATCGGAAAAAAATTCGCAATACAAGATGTTTAGCCCCGCTTATCGCACATACAGGATGAAGGCAGTGTATGTATACTCTGTTCAGATATAATCATGCCTTCTGGACAGCAAAGAGTCATACAACGGCAGGCGCGAGAAAATCTATCATATAGACACAAGCAGCTTCCAATTCCTCTATTTGTGTTTTGTAACTTACTGTACGTCAACTTACTAATATTTCACTCTTTTAATCGACCAAATAAGACCCGATAAGGAACGATCACAGTGCTGATCACTGATCACTTAGCTTGCCCCGTATCTCTAAACGGTCACGTGACCTAATCACCTCTCATTGGCTGCTATTGTAGTATAAACCGTTGTGCGGTAAAAATTACTTCGTTATTTAACATGGTGATATATCGTTATATGTTGGAAGAGAATTGTCAAATTTATATTTTCGTAACTGTTTGAATTAAATACATTACGCAACAGAGTTGATTTATCTGAAATGCATGTTAATTCTTAAACGAAGTAAAGAGGAGGTTCCTTTGCTCAGAAGCCCGTCTTTCACATGGCAGGTGCTTCAGCGGTAGTGATGACATTTGTTTATATGGCTCTTATCACTGACCTTGTTTTGAACTGGATTAGTCATATATCGCCATTCGAAGGTGTGTTGCAGGGCAGGCCATTCCCGCCTTCCCGCGCAAAACACTGTCACTGCTGACTGAGGGGCGTGACGTCACTGAGAATACAACGCAAGAGCGCTTACACGGGAATGTGTGTAATGCAATATTGTGATTGCACATTATAAGATAAGATAAGGAGCTGATGCATGCAAATTCCACAATCCTTCTAATGAAATAAACGAAATGCAGTTGCTTATGAGCTATTGTAGTTATTGGCTGTGTTTTTTGTCGTAACATTATGAAAACCATTGCGCTGTTGCTGAAAGCAAACATGCTTCGTATAAAACTACGAATGTGATTTTCCATTGTTTGCCTAAAGATCGAGAACTACAGCACAAGTGGGTTTTACGCTGTAAAAGGGCTGATCCGGTTAATGTGAATAATGCAAGGATTTGTTCCGATCACTTTCTGCCCGAAAACTATGAACGGGATTTAAAAAACGAGCTGTTAGGTTTGCCGCTGAAAGGAAAATTAAAGGGCGATGCTGTACCGTCATAGAAAATTCCTAATTGGCATGGGGATGTATTTGAGGAGGTAGTAAGTACCAGCAAAACCAATTTGCAGGTAATTATCAGATACACATTCCATTTATGTATTTGTTTCTATGTGTACACTGAGTTTATTCGCTCCTTTTTATAAGAAAAGTTTGATGCGTGGAATAATAATAATAATAATAATAATAATTAATAATAATAATTAATAATAATAATTAATAATAATAATAATAATAATAATAATAATAATAATAATAATAATAATAATAATAATAATAATAATAATAATAATAATAATAATAATAATAATAATAATAATAATAATAATAATAATAATAATAATAATAATAATAATAATAATAATAATAATAATAATAATAAAACTGTTTTTATTAATAGGCAATATCAGCAAGAGATCGCCGGTGCGAAGTTAGGACCGTGCGAAAGAGGGCGCTGTCTACTATAGTATGTTTATCTCCCAAAAAAACAAAAATAATGGCAGAGTCTACCACCAGTTTTTCGCAGAAGCATCGCAAGGGAAAAGCTTTACAAAGCGGAGAAAAAAGAATTGTGGTGCATGTGTTTAATGTACTCACAGAGAAGAATCTGTCTTTGTCAGTGAGATAAGTCGAACAGCTGTGCTGTTAGATGCGTAGAAACATCGCGACATGAAATTGAGACAACAGGAAAACTTACCACTCCAGGGGCGATATTGCTGTGTGGCGAAGACGTTATTTAAGGACAATCAGACTGTACCGGGATACAAGTCGGGATACCTTGACGAGACTTGGGTGAATCAAGGACACACGGTAAGTATGGCGTCATACGACTTTTAAGACTTAAAGACAAACATTTTTGCAAGGTATGTGTGCTGGTTTTAAAAAAATCCCAGTGGAAAAGGCCGAAGGCCTTTCATTACAAACTTGTTTCAGTTTCATTGCTCATTCATTCAATTTCAACTTGCTCAGTTTCATTATAAACTTGTATTTTTGCAAGCCTTCATATTCTTCCAAGTCTTCATATTCTGTCAAGATATAAAAATACATCTGTACTTTAATTGTTTCCTGCAGTGAATTATTGCTTATCTATTGTGGTGCATTAATAATTGTTCAGAATTCTACAACATTAAAGAGACTTCACCGACTATTAAGAGAATTCAACATATACATTTTATTAGTCAATCCAATATGCTAAAACTATTAGGCAATACATAATATGGCATTCTGCCTTTTTAGAAAATAAGAAATAAGGACAACTTTTCCGGTAAGTGTAGCTTGGCATGGGGATTTTTTCTAATTTGTGTGTTTTTCTTGAAAGAGAATACACTTTACTAAATTTAGTATTCATCCTAGCTTTCTTTTTAAGTCATTAAGTTATGCTACTCATGGGCAGGAATATATGAAGACCTTTTTCTAAAAAACTATTAATTTGGTGGTTCAGTAGATCATGAAAGTATATTTTGGTGGGGCCTGTCAGTATCAAATATTTAGGTGTATACAATGCCTAATTCATGTACTCAATGTATTTAATAAATAAATTAAAAGTGAGAAACCTGTATAAAAACATTTGCTGCACTAAGTTCTCACAAAATAATTTGTAAATACCACACAAGCAAAAGTTGTAAAGCAGTGAATGTTTTAAAAACACTACTTATGACACTAATAAAATAAAACAGCTTGGGAAATACAAGATCGTAAGACAGCATAATATGTTGTATTCTTCCTACATATTAAACAAGCATTTTCCATGTTAGTTTGGCCCCTAGAAGAGTTTAAAGCGGAGAGTAATACCTTCTGGAATCACGGTATGCATAAGAATATTACAGATAAACAAAACGCCTCATCATAATTATGTCCATTTTATCAATGTTAATAGAATCGCATATAAACATTAATATTCTGTAAATATTTTGATGATTTTTCGTACTGAGGTTGGCAGTTTCAAATATAGTTGAGAACTGGCAATTAAGCCATGTTTCAAGCACTGAATTCAAACTACCGTTCCTGACTTGGCTCAAGGATTAGAGAGAGAGGGAAATAATTCAATGCAGGCATTATCCTTTGAATAGAAGAGGTGTAATTATATGTTGTTCAATAGCGTAGCAAAGAGAATTTGACGTTGGGGAGGTGGCAATCCATTTCCAACCATCCCTTTCAGCCAATAAATGCTGTACAAGTGATTTTCTCATGGTATACCCATGATTATGGCACACAACTCCCAAACACATGTGCGTTTTGAATTCGGCTGCATATATATTCACATCACTTTCATTCACATCTATCCGTCCTTAGTTTATGGGACAATGTAAACAAAAGCACATGTGCGTGTGCGACATCCTTGGCTGCTTAGTCTTGTAACTCTGTGCGGATGAAAAATATAGTTAGCATATCATTTTTAAGGACTTTAGATCTAATACAAAGTATATAAACAACTTCACATTACAAATGCAGCAGTAATTAATTATAATTTTCTTCTTTTACTTCTTCTTCTTCACTTCAGGGATTAGGCATTTCTGCTTGTTCCGTCTTCGCATTCTTTCAGTTATTCCCATCTTTTTCTAGGGCGTCCTACATCTCTTCTTCCATGAGGATTTATAATTTTATAGTATTTTATTTGATATAGTAAGTGTAATTTTTATGTATTAATGCTTGCGCGATTTAAAAGCAGAAGGAAGTGGGGGAATCATTTGTACAACAAGGCTACTTCCGTGCAATATGTGTGAAAAATATCCGACTTTGGCAATGGAGGACATTAATTTGTCAGCAGAATATACCAGTGTTTCAGCACCAAGTATTAATGCCTCTCGAAGAGAGGTTGTGAGATTGTTTGCACTCTGGGAAAACATCGAAAAAGAAAGAAGCCAGTTCTGGAAGCTGAATGTAATGAATTTGTTAAAAGTGTTATTCGTCGCAAGGTTCATAGCTTCTTTGAAAGAAACGAGCACCAACAATTACAAGAGTGCTTCAAGCAGTAAACAATGATCCCGATTATCCGAACTTTGAAAAATGAGCTTCCACACCATTCCTCGCGGCGTAGTTTTAGAATTTGTGAACAGAAACAGAAAAAATAAAATTGTAGAGCGTTAAGATACATTGTTGTGGCGAAAGGAATTATTTATCAAAAGAAAATTCGGAAGTGGAAGTCGTTTAAGGAAATCGTCCCTTGTCAGATTCCAATCAGGTACGTAAAGTGTTTTTTTTTTCTTTTTTCTTTTTTTTTTTTTTTTTTTTTTTCTCCTCCAGTTGCATGCTAGTAGAACTTTCAAGTCACTGCCAAAGTGGCTACACGCAGTTATTTAGCACTGTTATTCCACAGAAAGACCTGTGCCTTAATTTTTAATTTATAAATGAGGTGAGGTTATGCGAAGAGATCAAATATTTCATTAATTGTTTAAGCATCCATTCACTCTTCATCATACAAAAGGAAAAATATATTGCACAGCACACACAATTTTGCACTTAGTTTTAGCGTAAAAGTGCTACCGCATAAGCTACTCGAAACATCGAAAACAGCAAAGCATAACTTTATATTTAAGTTCGTTGACAGAGCACATGTTTACCCTGTGGGAATAAAACAGCGCGAATATTTCCTTCAATCACAGTCGCCAGCGGGATAATATATTTTCTCGCTTTGTTTACATCTCCCCATAAACTAAGGACGGCGCCGGTATAGTAGCTAGACGTTCTCGGGCTTCGAGCCAGGTAAGAAGATGTGACATCGACGTTTCGGGAGCGTGCATCTCTCCCATCTACAGGATGCTGAGTGAGTGTAGGTCGCCCGGGTTCTCCCGGGCGGAGGGTTACACGCCACGGATTTACCCGTGTGGTACAAAAGATATAGTAATATCGCGAGCTTGCGTGTGGTTGCGTAAGATAGCGCAGTTGGCCTCCACTGATGCTTCTGGTACCGGGAGGTCCCTCCATGAACGGGGGACAGTGCCCGTTCCACCTCGCTTTGGGCGGTCGCTAGCGATCCTTCAAGCGGAGGGGGGAACCAGTAGCAAGAGGCCAGATGGAATTTTGGTGTTTAGGTTCAGGGGTTTGTCCAGGTGGTGCGCGCGCCCTCGGATGCAACTTCAGGTGTTAACCTTCCAGCCGCGGCCAAGGCGCGACGTGACCTGGCGGTGATTGGGGGTGACAGGAGGAGAGGCAGACTTTACCACCCAAGGGCATCCTTGGGGAGGCGGTAGCTCCTCCGACTCCTGCGGAGACGGTGGTCGTATTGACTCAGTGTATTCACCTGTTGGTTAGGGTGAGGAGAGGTCTTGGCATACAACGTGCGCGTTCGTACACGCACGACGTCCTCAACGTATGGTATGCCAGACTGGGTGTGCAGGAAGTGGGATGGAAACCTACGGTCGGTACCGTAGATCATTCTTAAGGCTCTGTTCTGCACGGCCTGCAACCTGCGGAGGGTGGTATGGGCCACCGAACCCCAGACCTCGCATCCATACAGGATCAGAGGCGGAACGATCGCACGATACGCCCGCGTTTGAGGCGGATGGGCATTGTGGATCGGAAGATGGGGTAGAGTTGCCTGAGCGCAGTGTGGCCGAGGCAGCAGACCAGCAGCAGACCAGCAGAAGGGACGAGTCGTCCAGGTTTACCTGGGCGGACTGTTTGCTGCCCAGCACCTAGCCACTTAGTGCGGCTTTATCTGAGCAGTATAATAGAATTGTCGTGTGTCTCAGGCAGTTGTCTTGGGCAGTGTTATATCTAGCCTTAAATGGGCACTATAGCCTCGTGAGAGGTGTGTGCCCAGTGTTGGCTACGCTCTTCCTCCTGCCTGGGAGGCATCCGAGCACAGTCCGCTTGGCAGGTTAGAGGGAAAGGAACTAATGTCCAGGTATGGGACTTACCAAGCCCATTTCTGTGCTTGGGGGTATCAAGTCAGGGGAAAGTGGCCCTGTTTAGTTCTGGTTACCCAATGCATCTTTGGGCAACCGGTAGCTTGGTCGGCGGCGAGGAACCCTGTGGTCATAACGGCCAAGGGTGTTCACCAGGTTATTAGGATGGGAGTCTAGCTTACTGTAGATGGTGCGGGATCTCTCCCGCACCACGTCCACAATTTACGGGACTCTGGAATAGGTGTGAAGGATGTGGGACGGGAATCTACGTCCGGTATCGTAGATCATTCGCAGTGCCCTGTTCTGGACGTACTGTAGTCTGCGGATAGTGGTCGGAGCCGCTGATCCCCAGACTTCGCAGCCATACAGAATAAGGGGCGGTATAATCGCCCGATACAGGCGTAGCTTGAGGTGCGTTGGCATGCTGGATTTTGGTACAGGGTACAACTGCCTGAGTGCTGCATGCCCTTGTCCGGCTTTGATCCGGATGTGAGGGGCCTAGGTGAGGCCGTGATCGAGGAGGACGCCAACGTATTTTGGCAGTGGGAACCCAGGGGATTTGCCTCTGCCTCAACCTCAGCGATCAATCCGGTCGCCTAGCTTGGACCTTAGCCAGGAGAAGAGCGGAGCTCTTCTCGGGGCTAATGGCCATCCTCCACTTCTTACTCCAACGGCCAATAGCTCGGAGCTGGCGCTGCAGCGGAGGAATACAATATCTTAGGTCTTGTTACGCGCCATGATGAAGACATCGTCGGCATATTGGCACGTAACAGTCTGTGGTTCTAGGGGAAAATCAGACATGTAGGCCGCAAAGAGCAACGGAGACAGGGCACTGCCTTCCGGGACTCCCGCAGCTATGGGTCTGATAGATGACAGCCGTCCTTCCACGCTCACACTGAACGTGCGGTCTCTGAGGAAACTGCTAATCAGGGCGAGATAGGGAGGAGGTACGTTGGCCTTCCTTAGTTTGCACAGAAGGCCTTGGTGCCGGGTTGTGGCAAAGGCTTTCTCTACGTCTAGCAGCACCGCGACTGTCTTGAGGTTTTCCTGGAATCCCAGGGCCGTCTTCTCAGCCAGACGCAGTAGCTGCAGGGTCGTGGAGTGTCCATGACGAAAACCAAACTGGTGATCGGGTAGGAGCTGCCTTTCCTCGAAAAGAGGGGTCAGGCGGGATAGGAGCAACCGCTCAAATAGTTTTGAGACGGTTGGGAGAAGACGTATGGATCGGTAGCTAGACGGAAATACCGGGTCCTTGCCGGGCTTCAGGATGCACACCACTCTCGCCTCTTTCCAGCAAGCCGAAAAATGGCGGAGATGGAGGCACGCATTGAAGATCCGCGTCAAATGGATGACGGCCCTCTTGGGAAGGTGCTGGAGCATAAGTGCGCTAACCCAATTATGTCCAGGGGATTTATTGGCTTTCAATTTACGGATTTCAGCAGTCACCGCTCTTGGGGTTACTATTGGGAGGTGGATCACCTCATGGCGCCGCTGTGGCTCCTCATAGAAGTCTTCCACAGCAGCCTCTACGATGTCAGTGAAGTCTTCGTCCTGGGGGGGTCTCCCTTGGCTCGAATTGGCTTTCCTAATGATCCGCGAAAGCTGTGGCCTTATCTTGGGGCTCGTAAGCGAGTCTCCCGCGAGTGCCATGCAATGGATGCTTGTAGAGCGTTTTCTCCCTCCTGAGAGCCTTGATGATCCCCCAGGGTGCTTTTCCTGGAGGTCCACGTTTCTGAAGTTGTTCTCCCAGGCCACCTTACGGTGGGCACGGAGCAGCCGCCTTGCCAGGGATTTGAACCGCTGGTAAACTGCTCCTATCCTGGGATGACGTAAACGCTGGCATAGCGGCCGAGGCCTGGGGGCCGAGGTAAATGACGCGGACCAATCAGCGACCGGTATGTATATGGATCGCCCCCAGCCCTAAAGTCATTCAGCATCCTGAAGATGGGAGAGATGCACGCTTCCGAAACGTCGATGTCACATCTTCTTACCTGGCTCGAAGCCCGAGAACGTCTAGAACATATACGCCACCAGGAAAGATCCAGCTCATATTTGACAGAAATAGTTTCATTATACAATTATTCCAGGTATAAGGAAGCCACGGAAAGTAGAATCGAATCATATGCTTACCTATTCCTCACCTTTTCCATGAAATCTTGAGAAACACCTTAATAGTGGCAGCACTTTTAAAGCGAGTACAAATATACATTTTATTTGTCATAAAAATATCTTAAATACCATTTACTCGAAATTGTAATGGTAAACTTATAGAAAATAATAATTTTTAATACTTCTGCATGTAAAGCGTAGCCTGAGTTGGCGGATAGTTTTTTGTACTCTTTTTAACGCATTCCTTTTTTGTCGCATTTTTGGGAGACACTGAACTTAAATACTAATATAACTATAAATGCACATACACCTTTTTCTAAAAATACTTTTCTTCAGGGACCTTAAAATATGTACGAGGATGATATCGAAAATAATGAGCAACCCATCTTAAAATTGAAATTCCAACAATGCAACAAAAACGGTAGCAGAACTTCCCTCCAAATGTTATATTATGGCGACATTATGTGACTTTATCACGTGACCATAGGTAGGTAGTATCCAAAATGGCAGACATCAGTGGTTTACACAGCGTGCTGACAGTTTCTTCCTTGTTAAAAGGGAAATGTCTTACTGAAATTCATCTCGGACTTGTGTGCCTATGTAACAGCAGTTTTTGGATATGCTGAATACGTGTTAACAATGATTTTTGGAGTGGCGGATTTTCATAATATTCGTTGTGTTGCATTTCTGGAAGACACTGGGCTTACATACTGCCGACCGACCGCTGTATAAAGCCAGAAGGTTTTTGCTGCGTGCCCATCCGTCAAGGGTTTTACCGCAGGTAAGGTATTTGAATTCGGTATTTTGTAGGATGAGATGTGGGTTTTGAGATTTGAGTTATTTATGAGGTTTCAATTTATGTACCTTAGGGTTGAAGGACAGGATGCAATACCTTGCACCCTGGTGATTTTAATTTTGATTAAATTTGGGAAAAAATGTTGATGCCAAACAGCTTGGAAGAATTATGTGGAGCTCAGTTTCAGCTGCTGTTAGGATTAGCTCCTGGGTTATCTCGGATGCCCGCAAGCCATGCGGGGTAACCGGTGCAGTCTAGAACGGTGTCTAGTGGGGTCATAATCTCCCAATGATCTGACGAGGGCGCTTCTATATGTAGGTAAAATAGCGTATAATTTTGATGCCCGACGCCTAATTTCATCCTCCACGTATGGAAGACCCGAGGCTTCGTGAAGCAACCTGGTAGGAAAATAACGTCCCACAGAATATATAGACCTAAGTCCTCTATTCTGTGCACGTTGAAGCCATGATAGCCAGCTATCTGCGGCCATGCCCCAGATCTCGCAGGAATATAGTATCACCGGGATTACCAGCGCTCGGAACTTCAGGCCAACCGGCATCGAGGCTGACTCCAGCATTGGATACAGGGAAGCAATTGCTCCCTGCACCTTCGCTGATAGGTCCCTGATGTGCTGGCGAAAAGTTAGACCTCTGTCCAAGTTGACTCCTAGGTACTGGACAGAGTTAGTCCACTCTATCCTTCGACATGGGTAGCTGAAGTTGGGGCAGTCTGCGGGGTGTGGCGCTTTGTGAAAAGTATGGCGTGGCTTTTGTCCGAAAAAACGGACATCCACCAACACCTACACCACTGTTATGTTAACCGGAGATGTCTTTGTAAGGGGTTGAAGACTCTGAGGATGTGTTCGTCTTTGAAGAACAGAAGCACGTCGTCAGTGTATTGTGCCATTTCGACTCATGGCTTTGTCGGGACTGTCATAAAGACGTTGAATAAGGTGGGAGATAGTACAGAGCCTTCGGGGACTCCGCCTCTCACTGGTCTAAGTGTTCATGTTTTCCCCGCGAATGTGACTTTGAAGGTGCGGTGTCGCAAGGAGCTGTGTAGGATGTTGATAATTTGTGTTGGGAGCCCCAGGTGGATCAGTTTGTAAAGTAGACCGGCATGCCATGTCGTAGAGAAGGCCTTCTCGACTTCCAACGAAACCGCAGCCGTGAAGAAGCCTTCCTGGGAACCCAGGGCAGCAATCTCCAACACACGCAGTAACTGTTGGACTGTCGAGTGCCCAGGACGAAAACCAAACTGATGGTCTGGAATGGCCTGAATGTCTCAATATTGGGGACAAGCGGGTGACACACCAAGTTTCGTTTTTGAGTTGTTAAACTATTTATACATGCGTCGCACGCACGCACGCACGGTGTCTTAGAAAACAATACCAACCATTCGCAGATATTCCAGATAATCTTTCATCAAATATATATTGACAAATATTTCGTGACACTGTGCCCACCATACCAAGATACTCTATGCAATACACAAATTTATTTATTATGAGTGCTCTTTGTGACTACACTAAACGTCTTGCGGTTCCACATGACATAAATGGGAATAAATAGGTTGACTCTACATATATATTGACGTGCACTCTAAATTCCTGTATATATAAATCAGCCAGGAATAATTTTGGACCCACCAAGCAGGAACCATGCAAATTATAGATCAAAATAAAACATGCCGTTCTAGATTGTAGAACATTCCTTTTTCGCAGCTGCTTTTCACGTACTACAGATGTAAACAGTTACTGTTTAGTAAAATGGTTACAAGCGTTCTGTAAAGGATGTTTAGGACAAAGGAGAAACATTGAGCAATAAATGTAACCAGACTTCCAAAGGGGGAAAAATAATAAAAATAAAATAGAACCAGCATGTTTAAACATGTTTCGCCAGAGAAGTAATTACGCTTATAAAAGTATGTGTTGCACTCACATAGATTTCTCTACCACTGTTGCAAACACTAACTTATTCTTTCTTCTGTTTTATATTGAGATAGACATTTTCAGACATTGCTTTATTACTTATTTTTTGTAGTTACAAAGGATACCTAACTTTAAGCGATAGTCAGATCTTAAAAGAGCAGATAACTTTAAAATGTCGTTCTCTTTAGTAGACAAGAGATAAAAAATAAGTATTACCTATTTCAGGAAAGTATAACCATTTGAAAATTAGGCCGCGTCATGGCCGAGTGGTTATGCCGCTTGACTCTTACCAAGGCGACCCGGGTTCGATCCCAGGCGACCGCATATGAGATTTGGTGTGGACAACACGGCGCAGCGGAGGGTTTTCTCCGGGATCTCCGGTTTCCCCCAATCATCATTCCACCAAATGCACCATTATCATCTTTTCATTCATTTCGCTCTCATTCTGTCATGTACTTCTCTCACTCTCATTCCGGGCATTGGGCTGATCACCCATCCTGGGTTCTCTATCTGATCCAGAGTTTTTGTTCCTCAATCCGAGGCCTAAAGGCATAAGGGATACACGAACAAGGATCCCCTAAATAGTGGTAAAGCTAGAGAAGTTGAAGAAGAAGATAACTATTTGAAAATTCAAACCATTGATAATAATATTAGTGGCCGCGCCATGGATGAGTGGTTAGACCGCTTGGCTGTCACCTAGGCGGCCCTGATTCGATCCCAGGCGACGGTAAAGTGGGATTTATGGTGGACATGGTGCTGGAGTGGGTTTCCTCCGGGTCGTCCGGTTTCCCACACAATCATTCCACCAATTGCTCCATGATTCATTTCATCATCCCAGGCGTTGGGCCGACCCCTCAACCCAGGTATCTCAGGTCAAATGCTTTGGCTCCCTCGCTCGGAAAGAACCCGAGCAACTCCTAGCACCAGCACTGGTGAAGGGAGACAATAATAATAATAATAATAATAATAATAATAATAATAATAATAATAATAATAATAATAATAATAATAATAATAATAATAATAATAATAATAATAATAATAATAATAATAATAATAATAATAATAATAATAATAATAATAATAATAATAATAATAATAATGATAATAATAATGATGATAATAATGATGATAATAATGATGATAATAATGATGATGATAATAATAATAATAATAATAATAATAATAATAATAATAATAATAATAATAATAATAATAATAATAATAATAATAATAATGATAATGATAATGATAATAATAATGATAATAATAATGATAATAATACTAATAATAATAATAATACTAATACTAATACTAATAATAATAATAATAATAATAATAATAATAATAATAATAATAATAATAATAATAATACTAATACTAATAATAATAATAATAATAATAATAATAATAATAATAATAATAATAATAATAATAATAATAATAATAATAATAATAATAATAATAATAATAATAATAATAATAATAATAATAATAATAATAATAATAATAATAATAATAGCTCCACAACGTTTATTTAATGCTTTAATGAGATCACAATTTTTTTAACGGTTTATCAGTTATGCAAAAGTCATTCATAATGAAGAGGACTTCAGACGCTATCCCAAAAATTCAAGGTAAACATTTCATATGCATTGAAACTATCTTAAACCTGTGGTATTTGCATCAAAATCGTTAAGAGTTACTTTTAAGAAAATCGAATATTAAAACGTGCTTAACGTGAAGTGTTTGGCTGGAGGACGGCTTTCTTCCAATTCGCATTGTTGGAAGGCGTTGAACTTAAATGTTTATCCAAATTCTCAATAAGATCAATAGCCTTTATCTAAAAAGTGTAATTTTTTTTTTTAATTCAGGGAGTGTCAAAAATATATTTCTGGTGAAATCTGGCTATCGATTTTTTGGTGAAATGCTATGCATGCTTTGTGCGCCTACTGTGTATTAGGAAGTAAAGGTACACGTATAAAATGTTTAAAACTTGTACTGCGGAGAGGAGGGGGGGGGGGGGAAGAAACGTTGGTACAAATCAATTGTTCCACTTTTTATCTTACATTATTTTTGTCTCATTTATTTGGTTTCCTGGCTATACAAAATTCAATCAGAATGAAAAGATGAAATGGGTAAAATGCTCAAGAGAGTCAAAGAGCCTTAGGGCTTATCCGACAATCGTCTCCACAGCATAAAGGAATACCTCGAAAAAAACATGCTGTCGGAAACCCGTATCTACGATCGCGCGGCTTGTTTACACAAAAGGAACTGATAGGCGGGCAGTGTGAAAACCAAGAGCCGACAGACAAAGATAACATGCAGATAAAGGTCTGCCGAAACAAACTGAGATAAATGGAAATTTCTAGTTAGTTCCTGACTGATAGACTGTTCGGGTTCCGGTTTATTTTCGAATAATCTAGAATTTATCAGTGAGGTATTTAAAGAGGCGACGACTGGCTAAGAGTGGAGTTGCAAGTTGTTGTAAAGACATGTAACAACAGTGTTATTGTCATCGACATTGGTGTTGTATATGCGATGTAATGTTGTTACGTGAGAATTGAACAGTGCATTGCTACGGAAACAAAGAACATTTAGAATTTCGGTAAATTGGACTTTTAATTCTACGGACCCACGAAGTCACAATACCCACATAATTTAACCGAAATCTGAACTCGGGGCCTTTGGAATATAAGGCAGGAAAACGGTTTTCAATAAAACAAAAGCTGCCCATAGCCTTCACATATTGGAAGTAACCGCATGTATGCTGTCAATTTTACAGTGTTTAAGGGCCTCAAAATGGGACTTCCGTTGAAATCTCGAAATCCAATTAATTGGTGGAATGTATAATTTCTCTAACATATCTGAGTGGTAGTAAGTACAGGTGTATTTTTTTATCTTGAAAAGTGCAGAGCGATGCGCAGTGGTATCTGGACGAGTCCACCTCAGAACGGTTGCATCTGAAGGGGAGGACAGGTAAGTTGCGTACCAGTTACGAGCAACTAAACACGTGCAGAGCTACTCGGTAACACTACAGCTTGTTTCAAAATGTACTTGTCTCCTGGTTCCAAGAGGGCATTTATAAATGACGCCTCCTAGCAGCACATTAGGAAATAAAGTGCAAGATTTAAAAACACGTTAAGTAATAACTAATATCCATAGATTTATAAAAAATGAACAATGGTCTGGGTCAGCTATAAAAATCTGGGGAAGGGTATCTGAGGTAACAGTTGTGTGTGAAAGCAGTTTAGGAGAGTTATTAAGGAAAGAAAAGCCATTGGTGCTAGTGCAACAACGTCCTTCTCTATGCCCAGTAAACAAAGATTAAGAACATGCACAAAATCTAATTTGGATGTTTTAATTCAGGAGTAGTTAGGCGAACTATGAATAATTTTTAAAGCACAGAAAAACAAAGACCAACTTTGAAGAAAGCGCTTATGACGCTAAAAGTTCGACTGACTTCCAAGGCAGTGTCTGAACATTAAGAAGAGTTCTTTTGAAGCTAAGATTATTTGAAAGAAGAAAACACTAAGCGTGACAGGCAAATTTTAATCGAACATCGCACCATAGTGAAAAAAGGCTTAAGTATTTACGAAATATTCGGATATATCGAAGTGAAGTTTGTATAGTTTATATGGATGAAACTTATATAAATACAGCACATACTGGACCATATGCTTGGAGTGAAATGCGTTACAGGGACTCTGCAGCGATATTGAAAGGCCGACTGTTGTTTATCATGCCTGCTGGAGGAGAACAGGGTTTAGTTCCAAATGCCTATGTACTATTTAAGATCCAACAAAAGCGCGGAGATTACTACCATAGTAAGAATTACAACTTAGTTTATAAGAGCAGCAATAGTGGCTTCGAGAATGAAATTTGTTTTTAGACACCTTATGCACCGCCCTCCCCTCTCGTAATCTTACGCGTGTGACGCATTGTGGCGATAGGTGCATTATCCCCACCACAGTTGCTACTCATACCTACCGCGCAGGATTTCTGTCAAGATAAAATAATACATCTGTACTACATGTCAAAGTGTGGAAGCGTCGGAAATTGCATGTAACAACGAAGTTGTTTACACAAGCCTATCGCGCGCATACACACGGCGAGTCGGTTAATGTACACTGTTCAGATGCAATCATGTCTTCTGGAAAGCAACGTGTCATACAACGGCAGGCGCGAAAAATCATATATAAAGTTATTGAATAATGTAAAACGGAGAAAGAAGAGGAAATCCAAATCCTTTTGTATCAAGGGACGAACGGGCGGCTGTACTGGTAATTTATATTTGCGTGTAATAATTAATTGGCTAACCTTTCAAATCAGACACACAGCTCCCAAGGGGTCTAATTGTGTTTCGTCACTTACTGTACTCCAGGTTGCTAATATTTTTGTTCTTCTAGTAAACAAGGTAACAAGCGAATGCAGCGCTGTAGGTCATACGCCTCAACGCTCTACCATGTTGAGCAATTCTATTGTTTTGCTAATGATAAGTTCAACACGTGTGCAATTTATTCAGATGAACGCAATCGTGTCCGTATTTATCGGAAAATCTATTATTTTTTATTCCCCAATACACCACGATATTGACAGTGAAGAACTGCTGTCCCATGTTAGAAAAGGAAGTCTTAGTGCTAACTCAAGTTCAACAACACATGAAACTGCAGTTTTCCAACACAAAAGCCGTAAAAGATCGGCGTTCTCGTTTGTTCCCCAATCAGGTATTACTCCATCCTTGTGGGCTTTCTCCCTTGTTTTTCTTTACTTTTTTTCTGAACCTCAATCCTTTTCCCATACTAGCTTTTCCGCAACGGCTGTGAAGTCAGCTGTATTGAGTTGTTCCTTCGACGTTTAATTTTGTAGGAAGTTACTTTGTATGGGCAACAAGAGAAGCAATGCCCGAAAAGGTCATGTTAATTATTCAGGAAAGAGCTAATTCTGTATATACGTGTGCGCACGTGTGTGTAGTGAGAGCAAGACATCGATATTTTACAACAGTTGTGGCGACCCCTCAAATTGACAAATAAGAACCAGACATGATAAAATGTCACGCCTGTGTACGCAGAGCTTTCATTAGCGAGAAATCATTTATCGGGTGAGTACTGTGTACCCACCACAAGAAGGCAAGAGATGATTGAAGGGAAGAGGGGTTTGAACTTGTTATCTGCTCTGTTAGTGCATCTGTTTACTAGGAAATGTGTGTATGAGAGTGCACATGCGTCACCCATACTGCCAGATCTAATGTTTGCTGCAGTAACTGTAGAGGTAGGTATTATGCATGGATGAGTTATGCGACAACTCTTGCGTATTTTAAACGAATCTAGTATCCTTGACATACTGGGAAGGCGAGCATAAACAACGTGGGCACAGCAAAAGTGATTACGTTACACATTGTTGCCTTCTTGTGGTGGGTAGACAGTAAAAAGTATGCAACAATGCCTGTAACCCCACTGTTGAAACTCTATGAAGTGATTATTTTTTTAGAAAATCTGTAAGATATCAACATGCCTTCACATTACTGAGATTACAAATAAAGGATGTGAGTTTTTTTATGGGGATGCAGCACCGAAAACCCCAAATCCAGCAATTTTCAACCAATCTTGCTGAAATTTTTACCACTTAGTTCTGATTCACAGTGGACACAGAATTCAAATTTTTATTTTAATATCTTCAATAGTTTTTGAGTAATTAATTTTTTAAATTCAAAATTTGGGCAAAATTCTAAACGCTCCACGTGATGAAAATTTTCAAAATTTTAATTTTTTCTATTAATAAAAATATTTAGATGGCTATGAAGAAAATATCTATCATATGAATTTCTTACACTGCCTTTAGTTCCAGAGGGGGAAAAATAGGTATGGAACAAACAAAAAATAAAAACAAAAAAAATGATTAAACTTAGATTTTATATATCAATAACTTTAAAAATATAATGAATATTAAACATTTATATGACAGAAACCTTTGTTTGCTAGAAAAGAACACGTGTTGAAAATTTTAGAGGGACTGAATCAAAATTGCATCGTGTGGAACATTTTGAATGACAAAAAATGTTGAAAAAACTATAACTGAGTAAATCATATTTTAAAATCCAAAACATTTTCCTTCTCAGCTACATGCCTTGAAGCAGACTAAAACCCCCCAGATAGATAAATTGGACCCTCCTGCCTCTTCCTTCTCTCTTCTGTAGCAGTTTTCTTCAATTTTAGTTCCCTTCTGGATGTTTTAGAAGTTACCTTCACAGAAATTGGCACTTAGCTAGCACAAAACTTGCGTCAGACTACCTTTTGTGTCACCATTTCATACACAGCAGTTCTAATGATTTGTGGAAAACGCTTATGGAGTTCTGAAGTTGAGAAACGGCGATTTTGCCTAATCACATCATTTAATTTGCACCACATTGTGACTTTGTGGGTTCGTAAAATTAAAAGTTTGCAGAAATTCAAAATGTTTTTTATTTCCGTAGAAAGATAGTTTGTACACCCTTTTGCAGTAGGCTGACGTAACATACACCAAAAAGTCTCTCGTAGCCTCACCACACGTAAACAAACAAAAGAACTCACCTTCAAATCACTACACGATTATCAGTTCTTGACTCGATCGGTACAGTTCAAATGTCCACACACACAAACAGTTCACTGGTTCGCAAATGCAACTCCTAGCAGCTCACTGCTGACTGACTCTCGAGAACTCCACTGCCATATATATATATATATATATATATATATATATATATATATATATCCGAGCCGCTGTTTTTCGAGAGCTGCCGAAGCTTCACGGACCTTCGTGGTGAAGCGCGAAAGTTCAGACTGTCTCTTTCTCCCTCTCGACAAGTGATTAGCGCTGCGTCCACGCGCTGGCCGCTCTATCTGTCTTTTTTGTTTACTGCCCGCGCACGACCCAGCAGTAACTAAACAATGTCTGGCGACAAAATTCGTTGTTCATCATAGAAGTTGGTGCGCCAATCTTGGAATTAAAGTCAAATAGTGCATTCACTCATATTCTTGTAGTACAGAGAGTAATCTCAGGATGAATATTAATTACAATTGTCTTTTGGGGAGGGGGGGCGATTGGTACTCAAGGAGTATCAAAGCAGGTAGTTCTCACTTGGCGGAAGCTTCTTATCATGCTTACATTTCATATTTCACATATGTGTCTTGATGACAGAACCAACTCGTTCACTATTGGTGTCAGCAGCACACTGTGCCTAGCTAAACCACTCATTCCCGCTCATTCTGTCCGTGAATGACGAGAACTCCCGTATTGTCCTGCTAAAACTCTCACTGGGGTTTTCACGAATTCCCTCGGCTGTCAGATAAATACGGAATTGGACGTTTAATATCGCAACCAATAGTATCACCTACAAAATAAATATGAACGCCGATGGTACATAGACAACTGAACTCATCTGTCAACCAACACAAAGACTACATGTACACTCAAAGAAAAGCCAGGACTTCGACTATTTCAAAAATCCAAATTTCGACAAGGTTAAACATCAGCAAAATAAATAGTACGAGTGAAGTATCGACTCGGGTGAACCAACGAACTTATAATAATCGTCCTGATATGACCAGGAAGTTAAAGTGACGACGATGATGATAGTCTAGGAATATTTCAACTCTGGTTTATGTTACTCTTGTCACAGTTATTGTATCTGAAGAGTGTATCTACACTGAATTTGACCAAATACGGAATTTGCAAGAGTTCGTGACAGCATGGAACACAGGCTTAAAGCTCATCGAAGCAGGAAGAAGACACTTCGAACAATTTTTGTAACCTTTTGTTCTGTTTTGTAATTGTAAATACTCTTCAGACTCATGTTCATATGAAACTTTGTTATACCGTGGAACAGCGTAAAACATTACTTCTTAAGGAAGAATTATGAGTGTTGTGGTCCGTTTCTGTGACACATGGTGAGATCGCTGGAGGGCCGGACATTGTCCTACATCTGCTTTCCGCAACCGTACAAAGTGCGTCACAAGGAACCGTCCGATTAAGCAAACGAGATTAAACTACGCAAGCTGCCCATTGCCGCAACAAAGTTAATTTAGCTAGGCCAAGCTGGGCAACAGCATAGAACAACGCTCCGAATACGCGAACCCATTTTTAACTCTTCGGAACATTCGGCGGTGGTATGCGGAAAGGAATTTAAGGAATTTACCCTTCAAAATATGCTGCAAGCGCGAGGAATGTTGTACTATAGGAAGAGATATCCTAGATAATCTTCTCCAATGATTAGCTATACAATACTAAAATAGCTTGGCCCTCTGTGGCTCACTCGGTACAGCACCTGCTTGTAGTGGCTGGAGTCCCAAGTTCGATTTCGGCTGGGTGATGAGAATTTTTCTCTGTCCAAGATTATCATTTGTCCTTCCCAAAGTCTGGAAGTGTGCGTTGTGTGTGTGTGTGTGTGTGTGTGTGTGTGTGTGTGTGTGTGTGTGTGTGAGAGAGAGAGAGAGAGAGAGAGAGAGAGAGAGAGAGAGAGAGAGAGAGAGAAAGAGAGGGGGGAGGAAGATTTATTATCCAACCCCGAAAGACACACCAGTGTATATTAGTTAATACTTGCCATGATGATAATACGTTTCAAAGTTAAAAGGAACCTGCAGTTAAAGGTGGGCACAAATAAAAAAAATAGTGTGTTCTCGCTTGACTTCTTATACTCATTTTTGAACAATCTTAAAACGCTTTTAAATATATGGAAGTGTCCATTTCATGTACATTGAGATAAACATTTCCAGAAATGATTTATTGCATGCTTCCTCATACAGAAGGGATAAAAGGTTACAGTAGGCTTAAGCGATGATCTTTCAAGAGCTGGTCACTATGTAATGACTTTGACATTTCATTAAGTTAAGTTTAAGTTCTTTGTAACATAAGTATATGTTTCTCATAGATTCGAAAGTATAATGAGTAGAAAGTTCCCGTTATAAATAGCAGGGATCCTGTTTATGTTTGCAAACCTTACTGATTCTCGCTGTAACCAGTTTCGGAACAAGGATGCTTTTATTAATAACGAACAATTGTTATTACTTTATAAACAGTCATCCTATCGAAATAAAGATTTTTAGAAACATTGTGCTTACAAATCTTTACTTTTATTTGGCAGCGTTGAATTGTTAAACATAAAAACATTAACCTTTTGTGTCTCGGAAACAACATTTAAAATATCACTTTGCACGTATTTATTACAAAATTTGTACTGTATTTATTCTATTGTCCCTCTTATTGAACGACATAAGTATTCGAACGTACCCAATAGAACAGAGAGAAAGGTGGTTGGACGTACCCTACACGCCCCTACTACACAGCAGTTGTGTTTATGATATACCTCGAGACAGTGTGCTCAAAGTTATTCAGCCGATTGTGAACTCACAGGCAATATGGGACGTAAAGGTAAGGAGACAACGGTGACAGAGAGGAATATCGTGATAAATATGTACAAACAAAACAAATCTCTCCCCGAAATTGCTAAAACCATTAACAGAAGCAAAACTACAGTGTTCTGCATAATTCAACGCTTCAAACAGACAAATACTGTTGTAAATAAGCCTAGAAATGGCGCTTCTTCTAAACTCACCGCCAGAGATAGGAGGCAAATAATAAAAATGGTGAAGCAGAATCCGAGAGTCACTGCATCTGAGATTAGAGAATGCCTTGAGCAATATTCTGGCACTGTGGTTCACACCAGAACAGTTGAACGGGTTTTAAATAGTATTGGGTACAATGCCCGCTTCCTAGGGAGAAACCATATGTTAATAAGGTGAATAACAAAAAGCGTATAAAATTTGCTAAACAGTATGTGGTGAAACCAACAGAACTCTGGGATAAGGTTCTCTGAACGGACGAGAGCAAATTCTGCTTATACAAGAGTGATGGATGTCTTAAAGTGTGGAGACTGCCAAATACAGAATGGAAACCTAAGAACATGGTATAGCTACAGTGAAACATGGTGGCAGTAGTGTGATGGTATGGGGCTGTATAGCTTCATCTGTCTTTGGGGAACTGGTGTTCATAGATGGGATCATGGAAAAATTTGAATACAAGAGGATTCTTGAAAGCAATCTTAAAGAGTGCAGAGAAGCTGGGATTAGGGCATGATTATTACTTCCAGCAGGACAATGATCCGAAGCATGCTGCTGAAATTGTAAGACTGTGGATCGTCTACAACACTCCTCACACTTTGAATACACCACCCCAATCTCCAGATTTAAATCCTATAGAGAATATCTGGAAGGAACTCGAGGAGCGTGTGAGGTAGCATCACATCAGAAGCACGGACCATCTGAAAGAATTTCTTCAAACCAAGTGGAGAAATAGGGACCCTGCAGTCACTAAACAACACATAAAGACAATGCCAAAACGATTATCAGCAGTAATTCAAAGAAAGGGAATGATAACTAAGTATTATCTGTTCTCTGTTCGAATACTTATGTCCAGATGTAAAGTAACAGTTTTATTTATTCTTGTAGTACAAATTAGTTTCCGTTGCTATTTATGAGTTTATATCATTAATGGAAGACTCAAGTTTATTTTGTACCAGTTGTACTTACGTATGCTTACTCTGCGTAGCTTTAAGATAATATAAGTAATAAATATGTTTACGTTCGAATACTTATGTCGGTCACTTTATGTGGTGCATGAACAGTAGAACTCAAAAGATTTTCACGAAGATTTTCTAGATCTACATTTTACATGGAAATACTTTACACAATTTTCATTTTATAAAACGTGCCTCTAGCGATTTTGATTAAAATGCCAAATGTTTAAGTTGTTTACATGACGAATTAAACGTAAAACCCACAGATGCACGCGTGGGTGTACACACCACGAACCCTTTGCTAAAATGCTTTTTTAAATTCAGGGGATCCCCGAAACATATGTTTCCGATAAAATTTCGATACAGAATTTTTTGGTTGGAATACAATACTTCCTCTAATTACTATACATAGTACAGAAAGTAAAAACTGCCATATGGCTGCCAAAGGATTAACCTAAACAAAAATGTCTTTGACTAACTTACACAAATTTCGTATTATATGACGCCAGAGAAACACAACAGGGACTTTGACTACTGTGCAAATGTAAACTCGTCTGAAAACACATCGTATTTCGAAGGCGAGATATGTTAAATCCGTCCCTAGGAGACATTTCAGACTGCGATTGTTGTGCTTTTTTTCTGGGGGGGGGGGGGCATTGGTCAGGTATGTTGTACTTGTTTACAGTGGGGAGCAGACATCAGTCATTCCTGGCTAAAGTTAGCACAAGTGATGTGTACATGCAGGGTCTGTATGGAAGGATCATGACAGCTGTTGTAACTCGTGCGTGATAAAAGCCAATTGAAAATAGTGACAACAATAGTGACAATAAGAACAATAGTGTTCTTCTCTTTCGAATTTGCCGTATGCATTAAGTATGATAAATAGGAATGTAGGGCCAACCCCAAATGTCGATCCATGTATAAATAGTTGGAAAAAGTATTACAATATATCTGAAGAATGTTACACATTGGGAGATGTAGGACGGGAATGTTTTCTAGAAACGTTCTCTTTTTTGGGTGTCATTTGAAACCTTGTTAGCTCTAGTTTGCTTGACGGGATCTATACTCTGAAGCCTGTCACAATCTTTAGAAGTTGTAGCACACGTACATGTTTTCTAGTTTTTCGTGATGGTGGTGGCAGGATAGCAGTAATGGAATTATAATACGGGTATAATTATTTAATCTCCTCAGCTACGATACAAGCGAGAGATCACAGTCAGTCTTTCAAATAAAAAGTAAGCGAAATTCATTCTCGTGAATTTGAACATATTCTGTAATAAAACGCAGCTGTATGTAAGAAAATGTTCTCATATTGTCACAAGTGACTGTTTTAATTAACATAATAGTTCCTTTGAGTTCAGTGGTATGTGACGTCACTCCCCCACTCCTCCACCCTCTGGTTGCTTCAGTGAGAGTGTGAATGTTTTGTATGTTATCTACTCAATTTGTATGTCACTTTGAACAACACTTCTTTATTGTCTCTGATACTCTTGTAAACTTGTTCCAGTTTGGTTAGTTGAGTCCAAAAAGGAGCCCCAGTTTGTAACACATCTAGCCACTATTGACAGCAACCAACAACCCCCTAATCCTTCTTTCACATAAGCTTGCCCCTTATCTCTAACCGGTCACGTGACCTTATCACCTCTCATTGGCTGCTGTTGTGGTATAGACTGTTGTGCGGTAAAAATTAGTTCGTTATTTAACATGGTGATATATCTTTATATGCTGGAAGAAAATTGTCAAATTTATATTTTCATAATTCTTTGAATTAAATATATTACGCAACAGCTGAAATGCATGTTAATTCTTAAACGAAGGAGGAGGTTCCTTTGCTCAGAAGCCCGTCTTTCACATGGCACGATAGTACGGCTTCAGTGGTAGTGGTGACATATTTGTTTATATGACTTTTATCACTGACCTTGTTTTGAAGTGGATTAGTAATATATCACCATTCGAAGGTGTGTTGTGCAGAGGGCGAGAGCTAAATTATTTTGACCTTGTTTTGAACTGGATTAGTAATATATCACCATTCGAAGGTGTGTTGTGCCGAGTGCGAGAGCTAAATTATTTTGACCTTGTTTTGAACTGGATTAGTAATATATCACCATTCGAAGGTGTGTTGTGCCGAGTGCGAGAGCTAAATTATTTTGACCTTGTTTTGAACTGGATTAGTAATATATCACCATTCGAAGGTGTGTTGTGCCGAGTGCGAGAGCTAAATTATTTTGACCTTGTTTTGAACTGGATTAGTAATATATCACCATTCGAAGGTGTGTTGTGCCGAGTGCGAGAGCTAAATTATTTTGACCTTGTTTTGAACTGGATTAGTAATATATCACCATTCGAAGGTGTGTTGTGCCGAGTGCGAGAGCTAAATTATTTTGACCTTGTTTTGAACTGGATTAGTAATATATCACCATTCGAAGGTGTGTTGTGCAGAGGGCGAGAGCTAAATTATTTTGACCTTGTTTTGAAGTGGATTAGTAATATATCACCATTCGAAGGTGTGTTGTGCCGAGTGCGAGAGCTAAATTATTTTGACCTTGTTTTGAAGTGGATTAGTAATATATCACCATTCGAAGGTGTGTTGTGCCGAGTGCGAGAGCTAAATTATTTTGACCTTGTTTTGAACTGGATTAGTAATATATCACCATTCGAAGGTGTGTTGTGCAGAGGGCGAGAGCTAAATTATTTTGACCTTGTTTTGAACTGGATTAGTAATATATCACCATTCGAAGGTGTGTTGTGCCGAGTGCGAGAGCTAAATTATTTTATTGACCGTTTATTGCGCATGTACTTATTATGTGTATAAAGGCAGAGTCTACTGACAATTTTTCGCTGAAGCATCGCAAGGGAAAACCTTTACAAAGCGGCGAAAAAAGAATTGTGGTGCATGTTTTTAATGTGCTCACAGAGAAGAATCCATCTTTGTCAGTGAGATAAGTCGAACAGCTGTGCTCTGAACTTACAGGTGTGTTAGATGCGTAGGAACATCGCGACATGAAATTGAGACAACAGGAAAACTTACCACTCCAGGGGCGATATTGCTACGTGGCGAAGACGTTACTTAAGGACAATCAGATTGTACCGAGATACAAATCGCAAAATATACTACATTGACGAGACTTGGGTGAATGAAGGACACACAACAAGTATGGCGTGAAACTACTTCAGCGGGGCAAGGTTATATGAAACAGAGATTAGTTATCTGACATGCTCGCCAGCAACCTGTGTGCCAAGTACGCCCATAGTCTACAGGTACTACTCACAATCGTCGGGTGGCGGAGGTGTTTTCCCCTCACCACAGGTTCCAGTGGACACATACAGAAAGTGTTAGCCGAGTAAGAGCTGACATCAGTCTACGTGTTATAATCGTGTGTGGGAAATGGTTCCCCTTACTACAGCAGACTAATTGTAGAAACCAGCAAGATCAGTGGCGTACTTCAGTCAACAGACATCTACAGTGAGTAGTGCTTCAAAAATCAAAAATCTAAAAGTGTTGCATCTAACTCAGTAGGGCTGTGTTAAGTGACAGTGATTTTATTATGTTTTTTTTTTCTTGTGGCTAAATTATCGAACCAACAGTTTTTTGAAATGGGGACTCAAACTTTATAATCAATTAGTGTTACTTTTTTTAACCTACTGCGATCTCTTGTTCAGTTATGTAGATTATTTTTTTAAATTTAAAAATTTGTATGGTTTGTATGACATGAAAAGAAATAATTGAAATGTTACCCTTAGATTGAACAAGTAGGCATGATTTTTTATATTCTTTCAGAGTATACAATGTCAGTGAATTTCACAGACAACACAGATTTTCAATGAATTTGCATATCTTGTATTGTGAACAAAGCAATAAACTTTTTAAAAAAACAAGAACAAGAAAAATATTTAAAAGAAATTGTCTTTATGAAAAATGTAATTAAAATTGTTTTAAGATCAATGTAAACATTAATCTTCGAGGAACCGAGGGAGAGATGTCACAAGTGACTGTTTTAATTAACATAATAGTTCATTTGAGTTCAGTGGTATGTGACGTCACTCCTCCACCCTCTGGTTGCTTGAGTGAGAGTGCGCGAATCTTACTCTTTCTGTGCAGGTCTTCGACCTGACAGAGCGGAATACCCTGACTGTGAAAGTTATGGGTCCGAGTGACCATTTTTTTTGGTAATTATTTAGTTTAGTAAATATTCTTATTAAGTGATTAGTACTGTTAATTAGTGTCATTCATACCTTTTGTAGAAATGAACCCAAATAGAAAACCCCAACCTCTCGTAAAGCATGCATTCCCTACCAATGGAGCTACTCTCCCCGTGTACGGTCAGGCGATGTGCTCCTTATCCTTTAACATCCATGGTTAGTCCGTCACAATGACTTTCTCGATTCAGTAAACCTATAGAAGCTTATTCTTTATCTTTTTTTATCGTGCGGCAAACCCGCATACCAGTGTTAAATTGATTGGGTTCTAATTGGAGCTATGAGTTCTCTTATCCTCAGGTGAATGGTTGTACGAAATGGATTTTGGTGGTTGTTGGCTACTCAGTCGTATTAATAACACTTTGTTTGTTGCAGAATTATTTGGTTTAATTCCTAAGGAGTTTGCTTATCGACTTGGATAGGTGACTACCTGTTAATAAAATTCCTAATATAAATTCAATTTTACTTGAAACCCCGGATTACTTGTTTAAAGTTACTTCCGCGCGGTTTCTATTTCTTCTTTATACGGCGACTACTTTGCTCTAATAAACTTCTAATGCTGCTTCCACTTACGCTTGTTGCGCTATTCTTAACTTCCCTACATTTCAGACTTATAACTCTTCGCTTCTCTTCTTAATGCGCATAAACACATCCTTCCTGTCGTAGTATCACCTTTTAAGTAAATTTTTCTTACTTCACGATTCAGTTCGAACTTTATCCTGACCCCCTCTCTAACTTTATCACATGACCAAACTAGCTCACCCTTATCAAATGTGACATTATTATTGGTTTCTCATTTATTTCGAATTTTCGCATTGGTTTGCAAAACTCATCTAACTCACTGACGTTCAGCCCACCCTGAGTTGGGGAACGCCTATCCTGAGTTGTTTGTAACGGTATACATCGTTATCAAATCAGCGAAGTAAATCTCTTTAGCGTTCATGCTCAACTGCATTTTGAAAGCCCTTTGTCCCAACACATTCCTGGCTGAAAGTATTCTATACTTCTCAGACATTGAACTTTTACTAGCACAAAGAAGGTAACGGTCCTTCCTTCCTGTCTCTCCGACGTGTACAGATTTTTACAAGAATATTTTCTCTTTCTTGCCTGGATGCTAGTATATATTAAATTATATTCTTCCCTTCTTATCCGTTAAGTCAACAGCTATTTTAATGATTACTCTATCCATTCTACTTTCATATTATTATAACAAGATTTTATATTAGTTTAGCAAACCATTTTTATTAATTTATCTTCTTTTTAATTATCTGATTTCGATTAATTCGCCGCCTCCTAATCGCTGCCTGATACTGCGGTTACAATGGTTTTATGTGTATACCCCTTTATCCTTTTATGATATCGCGGCTTCGACTTCACTGATGCTGTTATTGCTCGCTGAACTGCAAGACTTCTTAACGTGGATTTTTAATCATTTGAAACATAAAACACAATCATTAGTTTCCGCATTCTACTTCCAGACTCTGTGTGAGATAGAATTTATTCAGTTAAAAGAAACATTCTCAACCCAGCCGGGAATGGAAGTCAGGGAGTCTGAGTTAAGAAGCTGACAGCTGACCACTAAGATAGTTCCTTCTATTTGTTGCTAACTTAAATAAACGTTCACTACAAATTCGACAAGAAGAATGCAATAAAATAAACCGATAAACAAATGGTTTCAAAGCCGGTTCACCTGTGACAACAGAATTTCTTTTCTCTTTATAAAAGATGGTCGATGGTCGATTCAATTCAGCAACGTATTGGTGCACCACACCCAAAATACTATCAGCCAGAAATAATTTAGAACAACTAAAAATCTACCTCACATGGACCAGGAAGTGGAGAATCACCCTTAACACAGAAAAAACACAGGTCATACTAATAAAGAAGAAAAGAAAACAAGGACACAACCAAGCTACCATCAAGTTCAACAATACGGTCATCCCATGTACCATCAAGTTCAACAATACGGTCATCCCATGCACCAACACCGTTAAATACCTGGGAGTAAAGCTCAAATCCAACCTCACAACTACACAGCACTATGGAGAAGTGCAAGACCGATCCTTTCTACCATAACCTTCTTAGCGAAACTGAACAAGAAAGGTCTTTCCACCAAAATTCTGAAAAAGATGTACATTCAGCTAATCCGACCAAACCTGACCTACGCAGCAGTAGGCGTGATGCCACAAGCGTGACAATCAACAAAATCAGGACTTTTGAGCGCAGATGCCTGCGCAATGCATTCAAGCTACTGCCAAGCCATAGAAACAATCAGATCTACCAAAACACACAAACAGACCCAATAGACAAGCACATAGCACAGCTAATGCTCAAATACATCGACAATGCCCACGACCGATCTTATCGCAGAAAGCTCATCAACACAGCCAAGCAAATGAAGACCATAGTACAAAACAATAATGACAAAAACCCTCCCCTCATAACACTAATCCAGGTCTATGACAAGAAAGCCGAACGTGACAAGCAACAAATCCAGCAACACCTAGACCTCCTAACAAACATATAACTCATCCAAAATAATACTCCAAAACAACCTAAAAAGGGCCACAAAAAACAGACAAGACAGAAGTGACTCGATGACTGCTATAAAAATTAAAGGAATTTTTTTTTTCAATACACTCACCACCCATGACCATTGACATGCTGCTTCGACAGACGTTTTGAAGAACAATGCTTCCCCAAAAATAAAAAGAACCATCTCGGCTGAAGAGGGAAGTCCCCTAAGCAGCCTTGGCATGCTAGCCATGCCAAAATACTTTTTATTCTTCTTCTTATTCTTCTTCTTCATCATTCATTTCAGAGGTCGATTCCTTACTGTGTGCGTTTGTTTCTGAACAGCGTGACTTAAATAAAAATGTCGGTTAAATACCAAACTCGGTATTTAGCTCTGAAATCCTCCAAGAATGCCACATAAAGTTCCCAAAAAGCTTCATCGTAAACTACCCTCTACAAATTACATGAAACTTTCTCTAAAATGTTTGGTTTCTTTCAAAAACAGCTGTAACATTTTGATTAAATTACCGGATGGATAAGATATTTTCATGACAAATGAAATGCATATCTTGAATTTTCTGGAAATTCTCTGAAGTCCTCTTCATTCTGAATGCATTTTGCTAACTGGTAAACCGCAAAAGCTAAAACAAAATCTTATTGTACAAAATGTAGATTTCGTAAAAGCACACAATTTATGTCATTTTTTTTATCAACTGATCAGCACAGTCAGTGCTATACAAATTGCGGAGCTACAGATACAGATTAAAATTAAAGAATACAATGAAAGAGGATACTCGTATTGGAGTCCTCAAGCAAACTGAGCTGATTTGTGGGAATATTAATTACATAACTTCAAGAATCAATACTTTATAGAAATAAAATGTCTTGTGGCAAGCGTGCCTTCAGTCTTGGTGCAGCACCTTGGCGGCGTCCCAGTTGAAAGAATAAAGCACCTGATAATGAGGAAGGTGAGCAAAGAATCAAAAATCTTATTGTGGAATTTAACATTTCTGGTATATTCATTGTCTCTGGTTTAAATTTTCCAGTACTTACACTTTTCTCAAATGGGAATTCGTTATTCGTTTATTTATTCCTAGTTATGGAAAGAGAATTAAATTTGAAAGTCATCACATAGTAACCAATTCTTAAACGATTTGACTACCGCTTAAGTTTCTTGCATTCCTCAGTTCCCCTACAAGAAATAATGAAAATCATTTCTAATATGGAGATAGAAAAGCAAGCGTTTGTAAGAATAGTTTGTATAAAAGTGATAGTGAACGTCATGCGGGTACAACAATCAGATTTGTATTTATCTGTATATCACTCAGTAACTTAGATTAGCTTGGTGCATGACAATATCCGCCGTATTGGTAATGTGTAATATCCGTTGTGGCTGTACAACACTCAGTTTGGGGATAGATGTGGCAATAACCGGTATGCTTACCGAACGAGATGGCTCTGCGGTAACGTGCAAGGCTTGCATTGGAAAGGTTTCAGGTTCGATTGCCATTGGACTGACCATTCTGGCCAGAGATTTTTTCGTGGGTTCTCCGGATCGGTAGATCAATGTTGGGGCTTTCACTTCCACACGAATTTCATGTCCTCATTATTTCCTTTTATCTGTTTCGGGGTTGTAGGAATGGGTGACGGCGGTTTGTGTGTGGCGGCACGACGGAGGGATAACGTTATGCAAATTTGACGCTTGGCGGGAATGTGGGACCTTTTTCCTGTATACTCCTGGGAACCCCATGTTGAAGTGCTAATGTAGCCGGTATCAACACCTGACGCCGTGTTGGAATTCTTAGAGGAATGTCCTGGCTAATGCACGTTGTCGTCCGGATCTGGTCGCCTACGATTCTTACCTTTCTCTTCCTTTTAAGAGTCACGTTGAAAGTATAAAGGTCCCATAATGGTCTATGTGCACGCCATAGGCCTACATGCTACAGTTGCTGGAGGCACCTTCGTCTGGCTACTAACTGGTATGCTTTTCCGACTGCCAATTTTTTTTTTCTAACTGAATTTGACAATGAGTCTGTGCTATTTGTATTATGTGCTGACGTATTCGATATCGATGAAAGCGGCTATATAAATGAACCGCATGTCGATTCTTCGTCGATCTGTGTGTATATGCGTATAAATAAGCTTTAGCAAACGATGAAGATTGAAGCTGATATTGAATATATGGACATATTAAGTAAACATGGCCATCTGTAATTCAACGTAAGTTAATAACCAAGCAGGCCATATAGATGATGCAACAAATGCTTAGGTTTATTGAAATCCCAAATTGTGACGTAGGACCAATCAGAATTAAGTATTACGGTAACTTAGCAACCAAAACAGAAAAAAGAACCAATGATTTTATTCTTAATTTTTTTCTTCTGACTTTAACTCTCGAAGAGGGTAGACGCGTTTTCGGTAAACGACTTCCTGTAACTACGAGAAGTTATTGGAGTTCATCATTTATGAATGTTTAGTAAACGTTTAAAATATACATCGAAGACGCGACGCTACGATAAATAATTTAAGTAAAAAAACTGTTGCATCATTTATAAATAAAAGGAGAAAATTAATATATAGTAAAGGGCAAAATACATCAGTGGAAAAAGTCGCATGTAAAGTAGAAAATGATGTCGAGAAATATAATTTCAAGTAAAGGGAAACGGTATTAATTATTTTATTCCATAGTTGCCCAAAAGTGAAATCACTTTTGTATCGATACCACGCCTGAGAAGTTTCACATCTCATCGCTCGCCGCAGCTGCCGGAGAGAGGATTTATAGAAATCTTCGAGAACATCATCTTCACGGCTTTTAGACGAAAGGTTCATCGCTTCTACATAAAGGTAAGGTTTGGCTTCTACACACGTCGCCACACCGAGGGAGTGCGAAACTTTTGCGCGTGTGGGGCGTAGACCTCACGAGATATGTCACAGCATCGTGTGATATAAATCCAACCCACACGGAGAGGAACCTCTCCAAGATAGACTTTAGACATATCTGTGGGTTTAACAGCTGCCGCCCCCAAACGCGAAAAGTGAATGAATCGTATATTGTCATCGTATACAACTTATTTTGTGACTGAACTCCACGATACAACAGCCCGATACTGGACCAAATCCTACCGCCCGATCGCTAGTCCTTAACTTCCGCCGACAGCGGGTCTCATGGATGGAGTGTAGTCCTACAGGACGGGGCGTGGTTAGCCATCCGAGTCCTTACCGGACGATGAATAAGGTCTTCGTAGACTGAAGCCGCTACTTTCCTTTCAAGTAGGTCCACAATTGGCCCCTCAGGGATCTTACTAGGTTTAGTGTACCCCCAACCAGGTCTTTCAGAGGGGAAAGATCTCAACGCCGGTACCGGGAGTAGAACCTGGGTATCCCAGGTATGCAGTTACGCTACTACTGTATTTTAAGGTTAATTGTATTTAAATTTTTTACTGCTTAACGCCTGCTTTTACTACATGCGGCACCACAGACGATGACACTGATACACGAAATGTAGATGCAGCAGTGGTGGAATGAGATGGCGGGGGAAACCTGAGCATCCGGAAGACACCCGCTCCTACGCAGCTTTGTCCATCACAAATCTCACATGCGGTTGTGTGAGATCGAACCCGGGCGCTTTGGCAAGAGTTGAGTGGCCGCGGTGCGCCTATTTGATTGATAATGCCAAAGAATGCCATATCGCTTGATCCATAAATATAAACCTTCTACTTGGCGGCGTGCGGAACACAACTTCAACAAACTTCTACGGTACCTTTTTGCACATTTGGCATTCAAGCTGTAGATAATAAACGCTATATCCTTTTTTCCTGAAATTGTCCAGATTTCCTCCAGCAAATGTTTGTTTTTGATGAGATTCTCTTTCCAGTGGAATAAGTCTGTTTCTCTATTATTCTAGCGGTAAGCTGCACAACCAAAGACGTTCTCATAATGTATAGTTATGTGCTCCACATGTTTACAGATTAATTTTATATGCAAAGCATGGCATCTATCAAGTCGTATTTGCTCAGGTTTTACTCGGCCTGAGTAGACTGCTCGCTTGTACATACGCGTGCAAATTATCTCCTGCCAGACACTGGTACCATACGTATTTGTTTTCCTTTCAAATGGATGACAAGCGTTCTATTCCTAGTACAAGGACTTTTTCCTTCTCTCTTCGTTGAAGTTTTCCTAACTCTGCAAAGCTTAAGTAGCCGAGATTTAATTCACCTCGACAGACCGAATAATTGGCCTGTTAAGGGGAGATTAAATGGTAAAACTTTTCAGAGAAACCTTTTAAGTTTCTTATATAGAAAAACTGAAATTATTATTTTAATGTCGCATACACTTTTCGATTTTTGGCACAGTACCGTAAACACAGACACACAGAGACGGATTGAAATGCTGCATATGCCGACAGAAGAATATCTTGTTTGTAGCTGTGAGAGATTAGGTTATAATATAAAGGGATATGATTAATATATTATTCATCTTTGCTCTTTTTTCGGAGGGGATTCGGCACTGCTACCAGTCTTGGTCTGTTGTACCTTATGCCCCTAAGTGGGGCATCCCCGGGAGGAAGGATAAGGCGAGAGGAGACAGAGGGCGGCTGTCCCAAGGAGCCAAGTGCAGGCGCTGCGGACCCTTAGCTCTCGTGGTACCTCTGACGTTACTAGAGGAACCTCGGGCCGAACATACCGAGTCGCTCCCGAAGGGGAGTTGTTCGGATTGGGTTGGACTCGAGGGGGCAGTGTGTTCCCGACACCCACGGGTAAATGGGTACTTCGGGCCAGGCTACGGCTGCCCGGAGGGGGTAGAGGGTTGCCTGAATAGTCCGGGGTACTAGCCTGCAGAGCTAGTAGAGGGTGTGCTAGATCACCATTCGGCCCCACCGAATGGTAGGGTTGACGCGCGTAAGTGGCGTATCCACTTCCATCCCGTCTTGACGTTGTGCTCAGCGGGGCGGAGGGGCTTTTTAGACTCCAGGTATTGCCCTATGGAGTTTGCATCGCTCTCGGGTAGAAGGAGGCCCGGGTCCTTGGTCCTACGGGTCCAGGACTAATGGGAGTAGAACCTCTGCACTTAACTGTCCCAAGCAGCCACTGCAGTGCAGGGTGCCTACATTTTACTTAAATGGAAACCTCCCCCGGAAGGCCAGGGCAAAGGACATTCCCCCGCACTGAGGTTTGAAGAGGTCCCAGCATTCGGTACAGCGACCGGCAGCCGACCTACCGGAGGAGGAAATGGTTCACTCAGAGCATATCATCCCACCATGCACCGCCGAGACTCCCGCCCACACTTACCCTGCAGGAAACCACCAGATGATACAAAATGATAATGGAGATAAAATTGAGGGACAGGATATTCGGGGATGTATTTAACCTACCCATCAATCGCCTAGCGACCCGGAGAAACACCCGAAAAAACCCTTGGGTCAGGTAGGTCGGCCACGGGAATCGAAACCGGGCTTTCCGAATGAGGGCCACAGATGAAACCACCTGAGCCATCCCGCTCGGTTTCATCTTTGCTAACTGTTGAAACTAAGGTAAAGACATGATATTTGAACGCTATGAGGAGATTCATGCCGGTATGAATGGAGGTCACCTTGATGTAAAAACACCTCGAAACTACACTGCTAACTTTAATGGTTTCATCTTCCAACCTGCCCGCCTCAGTAGCGTAGATGGTAGCGCGTCTGCCTCACGTTCAAGAGGTCCCGAGTTCAAATCTCGGTCAGGGTGAGTTACCTGGATAAGGCTTTTCCCAGGGTTTTCCCTTATTCTTAAAGACGAATTCGGGTAACTCTAAGCTCTATGGACCCCGGGCTCATTTGAGCATTATTTCACCCATTTCATTCATCGTCCGATATGACTTACCGTTGGAGGACGTAAATTACACACCCACCCCCCCCCCCCACACACACACACACACACACACACACACACACAAAGAGACAGCACCAATGTGTCATCATAGGAGGGCTTCGCTGCTTTGGATGTGGCACTGTACTATAAAAGCCAAATCGACAACCTGCGACACTAACTGAAGCTATAACATCACATTGCGGCGCAAAAACATGCAGCAACCTGAAACAGAGGGCGCTGAAAGACCAAAAAATAACTCAAAATGCATATGTTGTTTTTAGATAAAACAGAGCACTTTAAACCATTACAAACAATAACTTTTTCTTGAATTATTATTGGTTTCCGTTCGTCTTTAATGTTTTTTTTTTTCTTATGAAGTAGTAATAGTTATCCCAAATCCGGGATGCACTCAGCCTCCATTACTTCGGATAAGCGAGACCACTGAATCTTTCTCCCCCTACCTTTATTAGGAGATATACAAGTTATTCTTATGAAAGATTCATTATTACGATACAATATTCAAAACTTTAAAAACTGCACGCTACATGTTGGCCATACACTCGGCCATATATCTCGGTAAAGGCAGATGCCACAAAGAAGTTGATTAAAATGAAGCGTGTCTTAAAAAGTTCTATTTTTTGTGCCCTAAGTTTCTTATCGATCACTTAACGTTTAGCTGTTATACAAGATTATAGGAGCTTGCCTCAGTAGCGTAGATGGAACGGTGTCTGCCGCCAGAGGTCCAGAGTTCCAATCTCGGTCAGGGTGCTACCTGTATACCTACGGTTTTTTCAGGTGTTTTCCTATAACATGAAAGACGAATGTCGAGAAAATCTAAGCTCTATGGATACTGGACTCATTTGAGCATTTCATCTATTTCATTGTCCAATATGACAATTTGAGGACGTAAATTAAATATATAATCGCTCTAACCCATTGGAGCTACCATGGCCAACTTGCCGTCACGACACTAAATTCTCCATTTGACTCGTATATTTCCCCGGTAGACCACTAGGGGCTCTCGCATCCGAGATACACAGTTTGTGACGACTTACTATCGTAAGTACTTGAGTCCCAGGCTTCATCATTTAACTCTTATTATTTCAGTTAATTGATGGAAATTAATCATTTATTCACACTAGCCGCATATAGGCTACGATTTTTCACACATATAGTCAACATGAAAAGTTCAATGCCATGGCCGGGATTTGAACCACGGATCTCCTGGTTAATTTCCATCAATTAACTGAAATAATAAGAATTAAATGATGAAGCCTGGGACTCAAGTACTTACGATAGGAAGTCGTCACAAACGAGAGCCCCTAGTGGAAATATACGTGTGAAATGGAGAATTTAGTGTCGTGACGGCAAGTTGGCCATGGTAGCTCAATGGGTTAGAGCGACTGGACGGAAACCAGGAGATCCGTGATTCAAATCCCGACCATGGCATTGCATTTTTCATGTTGACTATCTATGAAAGATCGTAGCCTATATGCGGCTAGTGTGAAGAAATGGTTAATTTCCACCAATTAACTGAAATTAAATACAAATGTTATTTTTATTCAGGGAGCCTGAAAATGTGTATTTTCAGTGAAATTTCGATATCCACTTTGTTGGTTGGAATGCAACTATGTAATGGATGAAAATTACAATAATTGCTGAGGAGTTCTGATCAGATGGCATAATTACGAAAATAATCCTTATTTGCTTAAATTGATTGAATACAAAACATCTCAGAGAACTTAGAAACAAAGAAAATACTTGTGGTTAAGATTTCAGTTCATATTTTCCATAGTTTCCAGAGAATGAGCCGTGGAGTTAGCCACTTAGACATAAGCGGGACCGGAATTTTAATCTCCCCTTTATCGAATACGCAGACGGCCAGAAAAGCGAAGTTTTCGGTATTTCAGCCTTGAGTACGATTATATTGGGTGGGCCATTGGAATGTGATGACGTTCAAAACTAAATTAACTAGAAATACCAATTTTCAGTGACTTCGTGTACAAATACCATGGAAGTAACACGTAACTTCCTCTAAACCATTCTGAACGATACATTTGTCCAACGTTCTTCGTTTACCACAAGCCGTCCTACCAGCGGAACTGCAGCATAGCTTAAGTTGAGTGCCGAGTAGGCTTTCTCCTCCACGGCATTCTCTCTCTCTCTCTCTCTCTCTCTCTCTCTCTCTCTCTCTCTCTCTCTCTCTCTCTCTCTCTCTCTCTCTCTCTCTCTCTCTCTCTCTCTCTCTCTCTCTCACTCTCTCTCTCCCTCTCTCTCTCTCGATGCTTTTAGGGGTTCTGATAGAGAAGAAAGGATCCAGTGGCTTCGGAAATTTCGTAGAGGTGCTAGCAGGCGTATCATTTGAGTAAGTGATGATGGCATAGTCGCTATGGAAGTTTCCCCTGTTTGTTTCCTCTACACGAAATATTACACTACACCCGAAGATTCGGTACAGAGATTTAACTGGAAACACATTTTGAGGCTCTGGAGGGAGGGAGGGAGGGAGGGAGGGAGAGAGAGAATGTTTGGTATTTAAATTCAGCGTCTCCCAAGGTTCAAACACGAAGACCTTCAACAAAATTCTTCCACCCTAAACTACCATTTTTATACATATTTTCTCTCTCTCTCTTTCATTTTCTTAAATTACAAACGAGTTTAATTAAAACACCAGTTCATAATATTTGCATAACAAAATGCATATCTTTAATTTTCTGGGAATAACAGTTGAAAATCTCTAAATAACTTTTATGTAATTGGTGGACCCTTACAGGACGTCTCCGGGGTTGCGATCGGTCGACGGCGGACAGATGGCGCAGAGCCGATTTCGAACTATATCTCACCCCACTAGAGGTACTGTACTGAGCTTTCCTCGGTTCCTGCAGGAAGGGACCACTGAGCATCCTTCCGGCAGTTTCGGTGGGTCGGCATCGAGAGCCTCGAACCTAGTTGTCAAGCCAGGAGCTGTTTTTTTTTCTTTTGTTTTGTTTTGTAATTTACGTCCTCCAACCTTAAGTCATATCGAACGATGAATGAAATTGATGAAATAATGATGCTCAAAGGAGTCCGGGGTCCATGGAGGTTAGAGTTACCTGACATTCGTCTTTCATGATAAGGGAAAACTCCGGGAAAAACCTTATCCAGGTAACTCACCCTGACCGAGATTCGAACTCGGGACCTCTTGAACGTGAGGCAGACACGCTACCATCCACGCTACCGAGGCTGGCCAAGGAGCTGTTAGGGTAGGTACACTTCCCATATCTGTCACTTGCGTCGTCCTTTCAAGTTTCTCAAAAATGGCCCTAACAATTTTGCGTAAAATATTTTCATGCCAAATCAAATGTATAGTTTATCTCGAATTTCTATTAAGATCCTTTTTCATTTTGGATAAATTTTGCATAACTGTAAACCTTAAGAGACCCAGAAAATCTTAGCAATAGAAACTGTGCAGCTCTCGTTCAAGCACTCAATTTACACAAATAAATGTGTTTATGAAGATAAATATTTTCAAGATTTTCCTGGCTGTTGGTTTGAATTTTCAATTCATATTTTCAATAGAATGTCCTGGCCATGCAAAGAGAATGCAGTGTCAAAGTCATCACAGAGCGAGCAGCTCTTAAAAATGTGTCTGTCGCTTAAGCCTACTATATTCCTATACCATTGCACATATAAGGAAACCTGTAACAAATCCGTTTCTACAGAAGTTTATCTCGACTAACATGAAGCAAGAATAATGCAAGAATAATGCCCAATTTCACCAACCGATGTTAAGACTTAACACGACTGTTAGTCTATTCATCAATAGTTATAACAAAAATTGCATTTCACCAATATTAGCTTAACACAAGTGATAAATATCTTGTTAAACTAACAAGCCACCCTCCTTGAAATGTTCAAGCCTCTCGTCACTTCTACTCTTCCTCGCACCTTTTAGTGCTTTTGGCTGTGACATTTGCATTCTAATTAAACTCATTTCCGATCTCTTCCCTTGCCACATCTTTCTGTCTCACATTTACCGCATCGGTCCTCTTGTTTTCCACAATATCCGTATATTTAATTACTAATTCAACTAACAATTCTTTCTGGATTGATGAGAAATTTGTATCACGGTTTCTCTTCTGAATTTATTCACCAAAAATGAAAACAAAAGCGCATCGCAGTATGTTCAGAAAATAATAAGATTCATCCACAGCCTTCTGTATCTGTAATATTTACAAGTGTCTCGGCGTTAACACATGTTTGTTAACATTTTCAAAAATAAGTTCGTGAAATGCAAGAATTTTAACCCTTTTTGTTAACTCTAACAATTGTTACCTTACATTTGTTAACTTCGATTTTAACATCTGTTGGTGAAATCGGACATAAGTGTTTTTAAGAATAGTTGATATGTACCAAAGTATGTACAGGAAGGCATGCAAGTGCATGTATCAGGTATTTTTTAAATATTCGTTCTTTATTTAAAATGTAATAAATGAAATATTTGAGGAAATAATTTCGTTTCACATTTCATTTCGATGTTATGCACAAGGATAAAAGACGCTGAAGCGAAAGTTAGGCCTTAAAACTGAGTGGAATATCTCAGGCGGTTTCGTCTGTGGCCCGCATTCCGGAGGTCCGGGTTCGATTCCCGGACCCGATCCAAGGGTTTTCCCGAGTCACCAGGCGAATGCTGGGAAAGTTAATTACATCCCCCGAATTTCTGTCACTCCATCTCATCTCAATTATCATTTCACAGCTGGTGGTCTCTTTCAAGGTAGAAGTGTCGGCGGGAGTCTCGGCGCTGTTGTGACTCTTTGGATTGGCCGCCCTCTGTGTCCTCTCGCCTCATCCTTCCTCCCCGGAGTGCCCCATTTGGGGCTTAGGTACAGTAAACCACAGGTTTCAGTCCTGAATCCCCTCCGTAGTAATCCTAATCCTAGATCTTAAATAAAAATCATATGTACAGTATTCACACGACTGTCTCTACTCATTCTCCACCTATTCTTACGAGAGCTTATTCATTCGCCCAGTTCTTTCTCTTTTATGTAATACTGTTTAATTACAGCTCCGTTTGTCATACCGGGGCTCTGACTTGAGCAATAATTCACTGGCTGAAAGTGAATCTATGTAGTATATCAGATACAGTAAGTAAACCAATGTTTTGGAAAAAATAAAAAGCTCAAATTGGGTTCTTTAAAGTTGGCTTTTAAGTATTTATATCTAGAGACGATCAATTCAATTCATGACAGAGGATCTACTCCCATTAGTCCTGGACCCGTAGGACCAAGGACCCGCGCCTCCTTCTACCAGGGAGTTACCGAGCTGTCCCGAAAGGGCGCACGGCGCCTCCGAGGCTCTTTCCATAGGGCAAGACCTAGAGACTAACAAGCCCCCCCCCCCCATCTGGTCCTGTGGACTCAAGACGGGATGGAAGTGGATACGCCACTTACGCACGCCAACTCCAAAATGGGAAGGCTACCGATATGACCTCGGTGGGGCCACCTGGTGATCTAGCACACCTTCTACTAGCTATGCTGGCTAGTACGCGGGAATATTAATGGCTTCCCTCAACCTCGTCCGGAGACGTACCCGGTCTCCCACGGGTATCGGGAACCACTGCCTCCTCGAGTCCAACCAAATCCGAACAACTCCCGATCAGGGAGGCGCTCGAATGTTCGGTCCGAGGTTCCTCTAGTAACGTCAGGTATCTTGAGACGCACATTCCCTTCCTCGTATGCCCGCTTCGGTAGCCGAACGGTACCGTGTTTGTCTTACATTCAAGAGCTACAGAGTTCTAAATTCGCCGCAAAGGTTTCTTCCAGGATTTTTCCTTATCCTGAAGGACGAATGAATATCAGGTAACTAAGCTCTGTAGACCTTGGGTTCATTTGAGCACCATTTGACCCATTTCATTCATTGTCAGATATGACCTAACGCTGGAGGATATAAATTTAAAATAATAATTAAAAAAACCAACCACATAATGTCATTGTGATAAGTTAATAGCCTATGGTTCCCGGGGCTACGGGTTCAAACCCGGCAGAGGGTCATGAATTCCTTCTTCGGGCGTAAATATCTTGAACATGGCTTTCTTCGGAAGAGAAGTAAAGCCCGGTAATTCAATGTCGTATATTTGCGGCATGTAAAAGAACCTTAAGCCTGATACAGAGGCATCTAAACAAAATTTAAGCGGTCTTTCACAGAGATTACAGTTCATAAATACAAAATTTCAATGTCAACTACCACGTACATATGTAGCTCCAGACTGCGGAGGTTTAGGAAATATTCTAAGTAAAGAAAAATTAGAACTCCCAAGCCAGTAATGGAACCCGGGACATATCGATTGAGATGTGTCTACTTTTGTTAAACGAGATAACCTCCATTTTCTTCTAACAGGAATTAGGTCAATCCCCGTGTTCCGGTCTCAATCCATCTTAGATATTCCTGAATCTTTCCTGGCTGCAGATCTGTAGTATTGTAACCCTTTTGAAATCCTTGAGCTGCCCATTCTCTGTACATAAAAGCTCTTCACAATTTCTCCTGTATTCTCTTATTGCATCCTGTATTGCAAATATATTCAATTTTTCCGTGTTTTTCTTTCCACTTACTTTATCTAACCTTGGGTCTTAATAATGATACTAGAAATTTCTTTTCGGTAGCCTGTAGAAGTCTATACGTTTATAAAACTTCAGATGCAACAACCCCTGTTGTTTTTAATGTTTTAATAGTGTCACTAACTGATATTTATATAATATTAACTTCTCTTGGATTTTACACTGGAATGCCATGGCATACACATGGATAGAGATGCAAAACCATTATATATCTGATGCAACACAAGCGTTGCTATTTGGAGATACTCTTGTGTTTTGTATAGGTACCTAGAATTTCAAAATCATCTGCGTAAGTTATACATTACGATTAAATCCCGCTGCTAATATTCCAGCTGGTACACCTTCTTTCCATCTTCGTAAAATGTCTATGTAAATATTAAAGAGTGAGGCCCTTTGTATTATCACTTAGAATAAGATGTATTGAGCCCAAAGCTGGTATAAAGTTATGCATTTTATTATGACGGTGCGTCAAAAAGTAATGCCTCCTATTTTCCCCCCTTAAATAAGTAAGTTATGTGAAAACTTTGAATTTGGCGCAATTCCTCAAACCTTCTCCAATCCCCTGCAGTAGTAACTTCCTAAGTCAACAGGTGGCAGCACTGCATACTTTTGCAAAATGACTGACATCGACATTCGTATTAGACAGCGTTCTGTGATTGAGTTTTTGACTGCGGAAGGTGAAACGCCAATTCGCATTCACGAAAGGCTAAAAAATGTGTATGGTGATGCAGTGGATGTCAGCACTGTTAGACGATGGGTTCGTCGCTGTAACGAAGCTGAAGGGCAAACACCATTGGCAGATGAAAAGGTGAATTGTGTCGCATTACCTCCCTCAGTAAAGGCAGTATGATGACGATTATTCAACAACTGGGTTACTCAAAAGTTTGTTCACGTTGGGTACCAAGAATGTTAACCGCCCAAAACAAAGAAACAAGGGAATCAATAGCCTCCGAACACTTGCAGCGCTTCAATTTGGAGGGAGAGAAGTTTCTGGAAAAAATTGTTACTGGAGACGAAACGTGGGTTCATTTTTTTGAACCTGAATCATAGAGGCAGTCAATGGAATGACATCACACAACGTCACCGAAGAAAAATTCAAAACTCAGCGGTTGGCAGGGAAAGTTATGGCGACAGTGTTTTGGGATGCAGAGGGTATGCTTATAATTGATTTTTTTGGAGCAGGGATGCACAATAAATTCTGACCAATACGTCAATACTCTCAAAAAGTTGAAAGCACGTCTTCGCCGAGTTCGCCCAACAAAAACTATGGCGGATGTTCTTCTTTTGCATGACAATGCAAGACCACACACCAGCCGTTACAGCACTGCAGAAATTGAGAAATTGGGATAAGTCTTACCTCACCCCATACAGCCCTGACCTGGCATCATCAGACTTCCATCTGTTCGGGCCACTAAAGGAAGCTCATCGTGGCATTCATTTTGAAGATGAGGAGGCTGTGAAAACGTCCGTACGTCAATGGCTTAGGAAGCAAGACCACACTGGAATACATGCCCTAGTTAAAAGGTGGATAAAAACTGTGGAGAAGGACGGAGATTAAATTTAATCGTGACAAATTAATCGTCAATGTTGTAGTTTTCAAGCTATATAAATTGGATTCAATTTTCTTGGCAATTAAAAGAGAAAAAATGGAGGCATTACTTTTTGACCCACCCTCGTATGTGTGGAGTATTCGCGCTTCTACATTATCTTCCACAGTTTCCACCACTCAACTTTGACAATCGCTATTTTCCAGTATACGGTTGCCAAAAATGTAGAAAAGTGGTACTCTACCCTTTCCTTTCTCCAAATCTACCTCAACACACAATTACACATTTCGCTGTAACTACATATAAGGAAGCAAAAGGCAGAAACGATGTTCAGATTTTTCAAAAGCCGGTGGCTAAGTGGTGACTTTAAAATTGCACCCTCTTTGCATGACCACGAGAGAAAATGAACAGCGACTTATTACTTGAAAACGTTTCTCAGAAAGGATCAAACCACGAATATTTTAATTTCACAGAAACTGTGTGATTTAAAAACTAGAAATCTTTTGTGTAGTGAAATTTTGCTTCTCCCTTTTAAGCCATGCGCTCTCTTTCTCTCAAGTAGGCATACGAAGACCTCTTTCAACTTTATTAGGGGCTGGGGTTTCCGCGGACTCAAAAGTGTGTTTCGGTGAAATTTTAATGTAGGTGAAATACAATACTTCCTTTCTGTATTAAAGACGGTACAGCACACAAAAACTAACCCGGAAATATAACATGTCTCTGAAAACCGCACATTCGCAGCAATTCTCTTAAATTTCCTGGAACAATTCAAAAGGATAATCCAATTATGTGAATTTGTTGCTTAAGCCGCCAAAGTTTGGATCAAACAAAGTTGCGGCTCTTCGTAAAGGACCCTTATGTTCAACATCCACTTCTTCAGATGAAAAGACATTTCTATCTGCAATAGATAACTAGTTTTAATAGCAAAAGGGAGGAGGCCTAACTGACATTAAATACACTTATTATTGTAGTATAAACAGCAATAGGAGCAAAATATGTTATTTTCCTTGAGAGGAAAGAGGGTAAAAGTCGCATGAAACTTTGTTTTCTTACCGAAAATAGCAACAATATGCTCCAGGCAGAAAGCAAGAATGATACGGTGATAAAAGTTTATTGCGATTTGTAGAAACAGTTACGAAAAAGAATGACGGCACGAGAAAACCACCTTCGCCTCCAGCGTTTGTTCCAGAGGTTGAATTTGTCTTGGAGGCGCCTCCATAAATAATTGTCCCTTAGTCCGGTTTATGAGTAATTTATTATGCCAAAGGACCATGGGTACTTTAAAACATCAGAGCGCACACAATAAAAGAATGAAACTCTAGCACCAGTATTTGTATCTGAGAGCGTGATTTCGAGCTCCAGTTTTACTACGAGGGTTGTTCAATAAAGACTGATCACAATTTTTGTTTGACAACGCACCTTTACTCATCCTCATAATTTTGATGGTCCTTTTCAAAATAGTCGGGCCCAAATGACCTTGTTGTCGACGGGCCCTAAAACACCACACACTCACTCACTCAAAATAGTCTCCCCTAAATACGATGCACTTGTCCCAGCGTTTCTGCCCGTCTTCAAAGACATCCTGGAAACAATTTTTTGAGACATCCTTCAAAATCGCCTCCGCAGCCTTCACCACTGCTTCTGATGATGGATAATGCCTCCCACTAAGGCGTTTCTTCAAGTTAGGGAATAGAAAAAGTCACATGGGGATGCACTTCACGTTGATCTTTGCAAGATATTCAGCAACAACACTGGCAATATGCGGCCGCGCATTATTGTGATGAAGCATCCAGCCTGCTTCAACGGAAATGTGGTCTTTTGCGCTTCGTATGGATTTCCAATGTTTTCAGGACATCCCTGTAGTATTGTCCGGTTACTGATGTGTGTGCAGGTACAACATGCTGATAAACCATTCCATGAATATCAAAAAATGAGATGAACATAACTTTCCCAGCAGAAGCAACCATTTTTGCTTTTTTGGGTTGGTGATGAAGGAGATTTCCACACTGAGCTTTGCTGTTTGCTCTCAGGACCAAAATGATGTAGCCAAGTTTCATCAGCAGTGATTACGTTTGAAAGAAACTCCGGATCTTCCTCTAACATCAACTTTAACTGCATGTTACTTCCATTGCAGCGGTAGGCGATACTGAACATGTCTGAACTTGCCTGGTTCTTACAGGCGGCAATCAGGAGTACCAACAATGAAACTAATACGGCATGTTTGTTCACATCAAGCTGAGAGGATACAATAGTTTTGAATTTTAGTGCGAAAAGTTATGACCGTAAAAAAATTATGATAATTCTTTATTGAACAGCCCTCGTATATAACCTCACTTAACTTTTTCGGCGGAGGACGGCTAAAATAATGTAGTTATAAATTGCAAAACTAGAAAGTGAATTTTCTTACAGAACTTAAACTATTGTATTAGATAATTATTCGAGCTAATTATAAATCATTTAATATAAGATAAATACGTAAGAAGTAAATATACTAGATTACTTATATTTATGCTAGTAATTTTACTAACTCAACATAAGGAAATAAATAATAAAGAAAGAAAGAAAGAAAGAAAGAAAGAAAGAAAGAAAGAAAGAAAGAAAGAAAGAAAGAAAGAAAGAAAGAAAGAAAGAAAGAAAGAAAGAAAGAAAGAAAGAAAGAAAGAAAGAAGATTCAGAGTACTCGTGCTTCACATTGGTTAAAAAAATCATATTTTCTTTGCTTCTTCGCGGACTTCCCTACACAGTCATACAGAGTCGATTATATGCGCACTAATCAGAGAAATGCCGTCATCTCTTAGAGTTTACAGTGGTAGATATCGCTGGATAGTTTCTAGAGCATGTATTACCTCATGCACACTGGAAACATGTCATTATTCAGTCCTACTTCTTCACCATTATCATCAAACACAACCTGGGTAAGAATTATCTTGCCCTACCACGTTCTTAACACGTGTGTAGCAGTTTTTCTTTTTTTTATATTGATACCTCGTCCAACATGCCTACGGAATTGAGCTGCTATACGCAGGTGTTTAGTAACAAAACGTAACTTAAAATGATCGTATTGATACTACATATACCTGAGGCTGGAGGTAAAACAAATCTACTAACGAACATGCGTATCTGCTTCTAATGCTGCTAAAGAGTAAAAGTAAAGTAAAGAGAGTAAACTTTGAATTATAGTTTTAAAAAAATTAAAATACTTCAGCATTATCGTCAAGGTGTAAACAATTTGACAGTACATTTTCGAAAGGAGACAATGGCTTGCTCATGTAACATTTGATATACTATTTTATTTCCATATGATTTATTTCATTATCGCTATTTTGCTACGAACTTATTAGATTAAATGGATTATATTTTGCTACGAACTTATTAGATTAAATGGATTATGACATTGGCTCCCACATACGAAATAGATAAGCTTACTCACGCTCAAAGAACTAATTGATATTTATACCTGCGAGTTTCTGCAAACCACTCGACGACAATGAATAAAAAAAATGTTGACGCAAAACTAAAATTAATCACGGCAGCTGTCAACGTTGACCGTGCTAGCCTCTGCGAATTGGTGATCGATTAATCATGTCTGTAATTTTGACCAAGTTAACTGAAGATAATATACCTGCTTGCGCTGAAATAGTTATATTTACATACTGCATTAATTAAATCGTAAGTAAATATTGTGACTTTGTGGGTTCGTAGAATTAAAAGTCCAATTTGCGGGAATTCAAATTTATTTGCGTAGAGATATACTTCGTGGCAGAAGAATTACAGCACATACACAATCACGATTTACCAATGTCGATGACCAAAACAAACAGCGTTCTGATTACATCAGCTCTCGTTACAATAACACTCTACAACTGTTTACTCCTTACTGTGTTTACTACTGTTCACGACTGACTCACTCTTGGCGAATCGTCGCTCCCTTAAATACCTTATCTGATAATTCCAGACTGTTCCAGAACAGTAAAGAAACCGAATAATCTCTATCACTCAAGATGTCACCAGAAATTTTCATTTATCTCTGTTTGTTTCGGCAGACCTTCATCTCCGACGCTATGTTTATCTGCTTATGCAAATTCAGTTATCAAAATGATTAAATGTTGCATGCCTGTCACAAATAACATATCACTGCTTAGAGGATTAAATATGCACCATTAAGTCTGCAGTAAAACTGCAAAACGTGCAGGAATTTAATTTCCCATGAGCAAGAAGTGGATAGAACACTATTTTACGTTAATTATGCTGGTCAGATTTTTATTGTCATTGAACACTAAGGTTTATGCTAAACGCGCGGAATTATCGCCTTACTTATATAAAAATTACTGGAAATTTACACTCTATTCTACACGTAAGATTGACATGCATCAATGGCAGCTAATTTTTTTCAGTTGCATGGATGCAAAATGAACCATACTACATGGCGAGCTATGTTCATTGGCACCATATGACTTGACACCCCATTTCAATTCAACCCGTTGGGATGCTGTTGGGTGCCTTCAAATCGCTACATAGCATTTAGCTTTAGCAAAGAAGACACATCTCAGAAAGGAAAAATAAATACATCCTTTCGCTCGCATGCATTTTGTCAGCCGCCATTAGAAAACATCAGGACTAAGCTAAGGGATACAAATATTAACCGAACTGAGACATGAACGGATGAACTGACACCAAGGGAGGAGTCTGGCCGGAAAATCCATTCATTTCTTAAGGATTTTTCAATGTATTGAAATAGAGGTGGTCCAAGTGCCTCACTTGTCTCTGTCAAGTAAAACCAAAAGTGATAGAGTAGAGCATTATGGCTGTCGTTCCCAACGGCTGTCCAAGAGCAGTCCACTTCGAAGCCCTGTCAACTATAGATACAACTGGCATGACTTCAATTAAGCACAGGACCAACGAAGAAAGACAATATCAATCATTCAAAAATCAGCGGTGTCAGTTTTCTGCGTTGCGAACAGCCGCTAAAAAGATAGGGTTGGAGAGAGCAACAGCGGTACAATACGCATGGCAAAACAAATCATCTTTACTGATTAGTTGTCCCCCAACTTCTGTTGGTGAGGTTAGAGCAATAAGTTTTCCACTAGAGAAACGAATTACAAATTACGTTCTTTTCCTACAAGTATTATAAATTGAATTATTTGCTTAGAATTTTCCACTTAAGACGTCTATCAGCGTTTGGAAGGATCCCAAGCAAAATTTGGGTTCAGTTTGCTGTAAGGTAAGTTCTCCATTTGAGAAAATTTGGAGGGTGCAGAAGGTATCTTACACCATTGCTGCTATGAATGCAGAATAGTCTCACGATTACTTAAATACCGCAGCTATGGTTCCTACATGTGTTAAACTCGCACGTTAGTTCTTCGCGATCATATCGGTGACAAATTAAAGCATGTAATCTGTAACATGTAAACCAGGAGTCGCGATAAGGCCTACATGGTAAAAGCGACTATAAATAAACTACTTAATAATAACACACACATGTGTGTGTGTGTGTGTGTGTGATCATATATAAAGAAGTATTGGGAACCAAGAGTAAATACAAGAGGAAAAGAGGACCAAGATTCTGGAACCAGGATATCGAAGAAGCAGTAAAGAGTAAAAAACAAGCATATGTAATATTTTTTACAAAAACAAGACGAAGATACGAAGAAACAATATGTAAAAAGAAGAAATACTGCGAAAGAAATGATACGTAAAGCTCATACGGAATCCTGGGACAGACATATAGCAAATATTGAACATGATGTTCATGGGAGACAGTTAATTGCTTGGAAAACTTTGAGAGGATTGAATCCAACTGAAAGAGACTTAGCCAGGTTATCATGTATTACTAAAGTAGATTGGGTAAACCACTATAAAAGCCTATGGTATAATGAAAACATTGAAAGTATGGACTTAGAAAATGAACAAATTGAAGAATCAGTAGATCTTATTACCCTTCAAGAACTAAATGAAGTATTAAAGAGGTCCAAGAATAGGAAAGCTGCAGGCACAGATGGTCTACAAAATGAATTATTTAAGTATGGAAGTATATTACTTACACTAAGACTTCTACATTTAATAAATATGTGTTGGAACAGTAAAAATGTACCAAATGAATGGGAAATAGCCAAAGTAGTCTCTGTTTTCAAGAAAGGAGATAGAACTGACTGCAGTAATTATAGAGGTATAAGTCTTTTAAACACTAACTATAAAGTATATGCAATATGTAATAGATTAAAAATAATATCAGAAACAAGAATCATGGAAGAGCAGTGTGGATTTAGGAAAGGAAGGTCATGTGTTGACAACGTATTTATCCTTAAGCAAATGATAGAAAAGACAATAGAATTTAATTTGGAGACTCACCTTGCATTCGTGGATTTTGAGAAGGCTTTCGACCGAGTAGAACAGAATAAATTATGGCAGATATTAAAGACAAAAGTTTACCCAGAGCATTTGATTAATTTCATACAAAGTTTATACGTAGATAACATAATGGTTATTGAAATAAATGGGAAGTTAACAGAAGAAATTAGAATAAATCAAGGACTTAAACAAGGATGCAGTCTATCACCCATTTTATTTAATACATATCTAGCCGACATTTTAAACAAATGGAAATTTAAAGTAAATTGTGGTATTAACACAGGACAAATAACGTTAAATATATCAGTGTTTGCTGATGATGTAGTTTTAATTTTTGACAATGAGGATAAGCTGTAAAAAGCAATGTATGAATTGAATAACGTCAGTAAAATATATAATATGAAAATTTCAAATAAAAAAACCAAGGTAATGGCATTCCACGGCAAATACCCGGTAAGGACAAAAATTCTAATTGAGAATAATATTATTGAACAAGTGTCACATTTTAAGTATCTTGGATGCGACATAAGTTATGAAATGAATCAAGATATAAATCAGAAAATAAGTAAGTTTCAAGTAGTAACTGGAACAATTAAGAGAACACTAAAAGATAAAACAAAAAGAGAAACTCAATTCACATTTTATTCTGTCATGGCACTCCCTGTCTTGCTATATGGAAGCGAGACATGGGCATTAAGAAACAAAGATTTTAGTAAAATACAAGCAGCAGAAATGCGTTTCCTAAGATCTATTAAGGGATGTACAAGGGAAGATCAACTTAGAAATGAAGACATAAGAAATGAATTAAACATCAATTCTGTTTTATTAAAATTAATGGAATATAGAGAAAACTGGCTCCAACATTTAGGAAGAATGACTCCAGAGAGAATCCCTAAACAAATAATGAAATATAAACCAAAAGGACGAAGATTAATAGGACGACCTAGGAAACGATGGATCGATGTGAGACCTAATCCATGGAGATAGAAGAAGAAGAAGAAGAAGAAGAAGAAGAAGAAGAAGAAGAAGAAGAAGATTAAAGCATATTTTATCTGTAATAGCTCTCCTAAAATGACTATAAAATGTTATTCAGCCATAACACACTTTCATCCTAGTTAGTACCAATGCTTACATCTTAATCTCGGTGACCTACTTAATACAAACTATAATGCAGTGCTTCTAAGCCTGTTTGAGCTAATTGAACATCAAGAACAGTTACAGCGTGAACATAAATTATTAGGCATACACCTCGTAGTGATTAAAATACTGTAACTCTTATAAGTTCTGATTGAACCTAAGTTATGGGCATGATTGCATTCTCGTCTATGTATATTAGCACTAAATAGAGAAATAAAATATAATTTATTAAGCAAGTAAAGTATAATAAAAGCTGTAATCTACTTCGGTAACAAAACACATTTACTGTTGTAAGCTTATGACAACCAAATATTGCATTAAATGAATAGTTTTCTTTTACTTGAAGAAATTCTGATTATGTACTTGAGGTTCATGTGATAAGTCTGGTAAATTTCTATTGAGGGATGGAAATATTTTGTTGCAACTTTGCAGCTGATAGGCTTGATTATTCAAAAGATTGTATAGAAAATTTGAATGTGCTACAATTTACAGTTCATTGCTGATACCAATCTGAAATAGTCAGTGTGATTGCTCCGATTGAAAATGGGGGAGGGGGGAAGCAGAGTTTCTTGCTGTTGTTAAACATTTTCATTTTAAGGGCTGTACTGCCGCACAAGCCAAAATTAAATTGGATGAAGTTCACGCAAACTCTGCACCATCATTGAAGAAGATTTACTTTTGGGTCAATGATTCTAAGCGTGGTCGTAGAAGCTCCGAAAACGAATCGCGCTCTGGTCGCCTAAATGAGGTCACCACACAGGACACCACTGAAAAAATCCACGATCTCATTATGCAAGACTGCCGAATCAAAATTCGTAAGATTTCCGAGGCTGTAGACCTCTCAACTGAGCGAGTGCACAATATCCTGCATAAAAATTGGCAATGAGAAAGTTATGTGCAAGACGGGTGCCGCGATTGCTCACATTCGACCAAAAGCGCATCCAGCAGAACATTTCTACAAACTGTCTGGCGATGTTTAATCGCAATTCGCAAAACTTTCTGCGCCAATTTGTGACCGTGGATGTAACCTGGATCCATCATTACACACTAGTCAAAACAGTAGTCAAAACAATGGACAAAGGTTGGTGAAAGTGCACCAAAGAAGGAAAGACCTTTTTGTCAGCTGTTAAGGTGATGACCACCGTTTTTTGGGGGATTCTCAAGGAATAATCCTCAAACTATTTTAACAAAGGTAGAACTATAGCTGGAGCCTATTATGCTCGTTTACAACATGAGTTGACTGAAAACAGACCGAGATTGAAACGCAAAAATGTGCTTTTACACCACGATAATGTACCATCGCACACATCAGCAATCGCAATGGCGAAAGTGTATTAGTTGGGCTTTGCATTGGTTCCCCATCTATCTTATTCACCAGATTTAGCCCCAAGTGACTTCTTCGTGTTCCCAAACTGGAAAATTTGGCTTGTTGGTACGAAATTTTCATCAAATGAAGAAGTGATAGTCACCGCCAACGAGCATTTTGCGGACCATAATGGACCCTATTTTTCCGACAGGATGAAAGAGTTGGAGCATCGCTGGACGAAGTTTATAGCCATCAATGGAGACTCTGTCGTCGAGAAACAAGGTGAGATCCTCACGAAAAAAATGGTGTTTTAACATACCTATAAAACGAACCTCATATATTTGAGTGAAATCTAATCGACTGCCTGTATTAATTTAACTAAAGCTCGTTTACCGCCAAACGATTATTCATAAACTAGGGAAATTGTTCAAGTCCTTTAAAATCAGTTTTGACGACACAATGAGATGAACAAACATATATATTTAGTTTAACCATGTTCATTGCACGCTAATTTAGGTAGAATTGTGTGATACAGAGTCTCAATGCTACCAAGTCATGGTCATTTTACTTGTCGCTAACTGTACGGATCTGCTCACAGCGATAATTTGAAGCCGCCTGCGCTATGATAGGGATGAGTTAACGCTCGAATCCCTCGGGATAATGTTCTCCGCACCTTGAGGGCTTAATCTGTAGGTGCAGCTGTAACCCCCACACCAAATCGATACATAGTACTGGATGTACAGTTGTCAGTTCGCTGTTCTCTTAAACTGCAGTATGGCCTAGGATCTCCAACAACGATCAGTGTTAGAGGAAATTATATTAAAGGCTAGCTAAGCTTCGGCGCATCGTAGATCTGCGTCATTTTGATGCCTATAAGTCAGCAATAACTGCGATTCTTGCTTCTTGACCCTGGATATTTGTACACGGATACAGAAGGACAAATCATTGCATCAATATAGTGCATAAACAGCAAGCGTCAATCAGTACTGAGTCCTCAATGTTCATCATTCGCGTAAACGTCCAGTGTGTTGATTCTGACATACGATGAAACTAAATTGATGGTTCGCGTTCACTGAATTGACCTCTGGTATCTAAAGTGTAAGAAATAATGGAGTTTTAAAGGCATCCATTCGTGGAATTGTTGGTTGCTGCTTTTAGATGCAATATTATTAGAGTAGAATAGGGACGAAAGAAATTACAGGAGGGAAAAAAGAGCTTTCCAGAGGATTGTACCAACGGAACACTCGTCGCTTAGACTCACGTATAGCATGTAAAATACAGACATATCAAAAGCGTCACTAATGTCCCTGTGTTAAAGAGAAGACTTTCTCTAAAACCCAAAAGTTAATGAAATGAATACTTTGCAGAGACTGTTGCTTCTGTATGGCTATGCTCGGTTTACTTCCTCTCTGAAAACAGTTTGCGTTCACTAAAGTTTGCTTTTCCATCTATATTACTCACCAAACATGATTATACCCGTAATAGACATGCAAGGCAAGAGTGATGTTCTGCAAAAGACACTGCAAGTACATGTCCACCATGTTTATAATTTTTTTTGCTCTGATGAAACAGTTCCCAGGGCGCAGATGTTTGGTGGTATCATTTAGAGCTACAAGAAGTGTGGGTTCTCTCATTTAAGTTCCAAAAAGAACTTCACTTATAATTTCTGAATTTTTTGAGAAAAGCCGCGTGTTTGTTTCTGAACACATTATAGCTGGATGAACATAAATATGTGCACATAATACCTATTTTTATTCAGGATGAATTAACATTATTACCCAATCTGTTCGTCATCTACTACGAATTTGGCAAAGAACAAGAATCAGCTTTATGAATAAATAAATAAAATACTTATGACTTCGCTCACTTTCTTCTCGAGCAGCCAGCCAGGTGAAAAGATGATTAGACATCAATGTTTCGGGAGTGCACATCTCTCCCATCATCAGGATATTTATAAAATGTTATAACCACAAATTAAATACTGGATATAACACAACTATAAACAAAGACTAAACTCTATCAAAATTTGCATTACTGAACAAAAGACTGTTTTCAGTAAATTAAATGCCAGGTCAGGAGATGGCGTGAGTACAGAAAATTGTCAAAGAAACGTAACTACTAACTTGATTATCAAGCTGTATTGATCTTTGCTTCTTAATTCGATGGATTTCCATTTTTAAGGTCGGTTACCAAGAGGAGCTGAACTGAAATCCAGCATCACGATTAAGCGTGCTCCTTTCAGAGGAAATCGCCAAAGCCTTCTCAATTCTCCGCTCCCAGTGACTGTTGCATTTTGCCAAGATGGTCGTCTCCCGAAAATTGGCTCTACGGTCGTTATCAAAACAATGCTCTGCCAGTCCAGACTTATCAGGTTGCATTAAACGAATGCTCCGTTCATGTTCGATTATTCTAGTAGCGATGGTCCTTCCGGTTTGTCCTATTTACGGTGTCACACATTCACAGGGAATGCGGTACACTCCCGGAATTTGGAAGTCCAGTTTGTCTTTCACTAGCCTCAACAGATGTTTAATCTTAGGAGATGGCTTGTGGATGGCCCTGATGTTGTATTTGGCGAGAATTCTGCTGATTCTGTCGGATAGATTGACGGTAAACGCGATGCAGGCTGTAGGAGTAGGCTATGACTTATAGCGGTAGGCTATGTACTTACGACGAAAGATTGAGGATCTTATAGAAGATGATGGAGATTATGATTCTGACGAACATTGGAGATGAATATGAATGCGAAAACTTTCTTTATATGAAATTGTTTAGCATCGGCATCGCGTTTGATATTCTAAATGTCTTCCTAACACCCCACATCATTTTGAGGAAGACAAATATGAGGATAAAGAACAGCTCAAGTCTAACTAAAGAGTGATTTATGTACAAGTGCGAGGTTTCTTTCTTTAATTATTCGGCTGTCATTTAACGACTAACACACAGTTTTTTGGGGGTTTCGATTCTTTGTAACGAGATATTAGATACTTACTCTTTATTTTTGTATTGGCCTGCACTTTTCAGAGCTGACACATTGGGTAGATATATCTCATCTCCTGCAACGAACGTCTTAATGACTATCGGACAGACCTCTCTAGTCGTGCCCTTACATCAGTAACAACTGTGGGCAATCTAATGAACAATGTTTGGGTTTCCCGCTTAACGGGAACCAGTTGTTTTGAATTTATCAGTCTTAATGCTGTGTTTCTTTGAGGGAGAACTGCGAACACCAAGTTCTTTCTGGTATGATCTTCGAGTAGCTGTAATTGAATTCATAATTCAATATTGCTTCTCAAGGAAGAGCCTTGATTTAACGTATGCTCCATTTTCAGTGAACAGGAACAAAATGTCAAAAAATATCTGCTAAAAATAAGAAACAAGACAAAAATAAGGAATAAAGTGTAAACATCTGCTCATTTCGTTACATGGAATCAAAACTCCCAAACATCCTGCTTACGTTGACGATAAAAACTGTTCATTTAAAGAATTGGCAGCACAATAATTAAATAAAGCAATGATTTGACCTTGTTCTACATAAATCATTCTGTATTATGTATCAGAAGCGTATGCTGGGATCTGAAGAAATCTGGAAAAATACGTTATTTGGCGAGAACGCCCTGTTAGAAATGTGAAACGTGGCGATTTGTTAATGGCCAACAGAGGCAGAGAAATCGCCGTTCGATGCAAAATAATTGGCAAAGACGACACGTTATCCTAGCGTGGATGTCTTGTTATTCCTTGCTATATTGACGTCACGGAGGCCGTAGGTTCAAATGTACTGCACTGTAAAAAGAAAGCACAATCTGTTTTGCATCGGAAAACGAACTAGGAAGAGCATGCAGCTTGGTTTTTCAATAACGTAGGTAACAGTGTTCATTTTACGAGGGCTGTTCAATAAAGAATGATCATAATTTTTTTTTGCTGTCATAATTTTTCGCACTAAAATTCAATCTTATATTCTGTGAGCTTAATGTGGATCAAACACGCCGTAGTAGTTTCATTGTTGGTACTCCTGATTCCCGCCTGTGAGAAACAGGCAAGTTCACACATGCTCAATATCGCCTACCACTGCGAGGAACAATATGCGGCTTTGAAATTCTGCTTTCGTCTCAACAAATATTCAGTTGAGGCCGATGCAATGTTACAGGAGGCCTATGGCACAGCTCGAAGGTGGTTGAAAATGTTTAAAGAGGGAGACAATCAACTTCAAGGGAAGGTGGACCCAGTGCTCCAGTTATTGCTCTTACGGAAGAAAACAACATTGCTGCTGGCATTGTGAGAGAGGACCGACGAATTACCTTAATATCACTTTCTGAAATACTTAACATTTCATTGGGTGCTACCAGCATGTTGGTGACAGAAACACTATACATGAGACGTGTTTGTGCGCGATGGGTTCCAAGACTGTTGATTCCCGAACAAAAGGACATTCGCATGAAGGTCTGCATGCAGTTAAAGTTGATGTTAGAAGAATATCCGGTGTTTCTTTCAAACGTAATCACTGCTGATAAAACTTGGCTACATCATTTTGATCCTGAGAGCAAACAGCAAAGCTCAGTGTGGAAATCTCCTTCATCACCAACCTCCCAAAAAGCAAAAGTGGTTGCTTCTGCTGGGAAAATTATGGTCATCTCATTGTTTGATATTCATGGAATGGTTTATTATCATGTTGTACCTGCAGACACATCAGTAACTGGGCAATACTACAGAGATATCCTGAAGTCCATATAAGGCGCAAAAGACCACATTTCCGTAAAGCAGGCTGGATGCTGCCCCACGATAATGTGTAGCCGCATATTGTCAATGTCGTTGCTGAATATCTTGCAAAATCAACATGAGGTGCATTCCTCACCCTCCCTATAGACCGGATTCAGCCCTATGGGACTTTTTTCTATTCCCTAACGTGAAGAAACACCTTCGTGGGAGGCATTATCCATAATCAGAAGCAGTGGTGAAGGCTGCAGAGGCGATTTTGAAGGATCTCTCAAAATGGTTTCCAGCATGTCTTTGAAGACTGGCAGAAATGCTGTGACAAGTGCATCGCATTCGGGGGAGACTATTTTGAGAAGAACCATCAAAATTATGAGGATGAGTAAAGGTACCTTGTCAGAAAGAAATTGTGATCATTCTTTATTGAACAGCCCTCGTAACTATGCATCTACAATTTCGTGCGATGTTGATCAAACTTTCTCGCAGTAAAAGAATATGTTTAGAGAGTTTCACCTTTTTCTACAAAATGTACATTGTTATACTATAAGGAAATACATTTGCAATAAAATCGAGTAGCTGAATTGCAAAAACGAGTAGTTTCACTAATTCGTCTGTTTTGTATAAAGGCTTTCCTAAGTAATGTCGTTTTTTAAGGAAAACAATTATTTGAAAAGTCTTCTTACAAGCGTTTAGCTAATTTTTAAAGTATAGACCATTAGATTCTATGGCCTTCAGTCACGTTCAGCGAGGTTTATTATCCAACGACAGTATCAGTCTCTGGTATTTGATGCGAAGAATTCGGTGACACCCACTTACACTGCTTCAAAGTTGTCAACTGTGGTACGACTGCCTCCTTTATAAACTACATGACCTAGGTCTTCCCTCTACTTACTTAGCTTGATTACTAGCTATCTTCCGGAACGCCAATTTTCTGTGCGTCTTGGTTCAACGCATTCCTCACCCCGTACTATTTTAGCCGGCGTGCCCCAGGGTAGCGTCCTTGCACCTCTTCTCTGACATGCCTGAACTTCCTACAACAAGTACCGCACTGTTTGCTGACGATACAGTCATCTTTACCTCGCACTTTTCTATTGAAGCTGCCGTTGCAACCCTACAATTTTCCCTGGACATTTTCTTGCACTGGTTATCTCGCTGGCGTATCGCGATTAATCCAAGTAAATGTCTTCTTAAGCTTTCCACCTTGCGCAGGCCTGCTGCTCCGGCAAATATACGACTCTATAACACTGAAGTCCCCTGGTTACCTTCTGATTGTGCAAATACCTTGGCGTCCATCTTGATCGTCGGCTGATATGGAGTACACATATCAAAAGCAAACTAAATCAAGCCTATGCTCGTCTTCACAAGTTGTATCCCATCCTCAACCGCAAATCCTCTTTACCAGTCGAATGTACGCTGCTACTATACAAGAGTATTCCACGACCACTTCTTCTATATGCCAGTCCTGTATGGGAATGTGCTTCACCTACTCATATTTACCAACTCCAGGTGTTTTAAAACAGAATTACGAATGTCTGTGAACGCCCCGTTGTACATCCGGAATGCATAACTGCATAGAGAATATGACATAGTCAGCAGTAATGAGTACATCTCTACCACGACAAGCAGATTCTTTGCTCACCTTCCTTATATATCAGGTGCTTTATTCTTCCAACTGGGACGTCACCTTGATGCTGCATCAAGACTGAAGGCACGCTTGCCACAGGACATTTTATTTCTGTAATATTTATTCTGTAATAAAGAAGGTATTTAATTTAGACTCACACTAATCAGACCAGTTTGCTTGAGGACTCTAATATGAGTATCCTCTATCCCTGCATACTTTAATTTTATTATGCATATTATGTGCATAGCTCCACAATTTGTATAGCACCAACTGTGCTGAGCAATTGAAATAAAAATTTAGCCAAAAAAGTTGTCAATATTTCTTCCACACAGAAAATGGGCCATGGATCGAAAAATATGATGAGCTTATGGTGCGGGATTAGGGCTGTGTGCTGGGTGTGGTAGCAGTTCGATTCCTTCTAATTCCTGAACTTTTTCCATGACTGTTCGTGCAGTATAGAGTATTGCATTGTGCTGTTGCAATACAACTCTATTTCGGTTAACTAATGCTGGCTATCTCCATCTCAAAATTTCATGAACTTGTTCCAGTTGTTGGGAATAAAGAACAGCATTAATCGCCCACCCGTTTGGAACAAACTCCCACACCTTCAAAATTCCACCAGACACACATTACTTTGAGACTTAACTGATTTTTTAAACGATGACTTTGGCAGGTTGGTAGGGATCAAGTCACGATCTCGAGGCATCAGGGTTTCGATAATATTGTTACATGACGGTTTTGGAGGGTTGATAGGAATTGCCAGAGGTGCAAAAGTACAGGGTTTGGAACCCGGTGCCGAGATCAAATGCTACATGACCAAACTACCAGGTGTTGTGGTATAAAAGGTAAGGGGTTTTGACCTTTAACCGCATGTAACTGGGAGGTAGCTATGGCGAAGGTAGAGCGGAAGAAACATCTAATTCAAAATGAACTTAGTAACTGTATTTCAGAGATGCCTAGCGTTTCTACAGGGCACTCTGGATCTGGATGAGATCAGGGGCGCTTTAGTAACATTTAAATACAGAATAACACAATGCAGCTATACCTTTACGGATGCGTTGTTTGTATGGCAGAACCTTGTGCAACTGGCAAGAGACGTACGGTCTGGTATACCCTTCTGGCGATCTTACTCGTGGTAGTACTTTAAAAAGCCTACAGGTACATTTTTGCGGGTTTTCTCACAAAACTTGGCGTATATCCTCAGTATTCCATACTTTAGGGTCTGGGTGCATAAAAATCACTAACTGCAGTTCATTTATAATCGAAGATCAAAATTGAACTGTGTGAAGCCGCGTGGGTTGTAAAATGCTGATATTAGATCCGATGAATGCGGTTTAGTACTGATCCGAGATCACAAAAAGAAACGTGGCAGCATCGCCAAACATGTTACAACCAACACCAACTCCAATACTCAGACCATAATGCAGATTCCAAGATGGCGCCCGTCGAAGCCCAGCGGCTCTGGTTACGTAGAATAGGAAACTATACACAATGGACATAATATAATCCATATTACGGAGCAGCGAGGTAAATCCTAAGCATTTATCACTTTATACTTTCAACTAAAACGTGTAATAACATAAATAAAGAACATCATGACAAATCCTAAGAGCTTATCACATTATATAGTAGCACGACCAGTACTATGCATTTTCCACCTTATACTTCCAATCAAAATTTAATTTAAAGGCATGACAACTCATAAGCATTAAACACAGCAAACTTTATCTTATTGGACTCAATCATCCTATCGTCTGTAGCAAGTACTAAAGTTTCTTTTATATTGTTTACATAGTAACCTTTTCTGGTAAGGACATAGGTACTGCTTATACTATAATATTTAAGAGAACTCACCAGATTGTCCAGTTTACTCCAATTGTCACGTTTGAAGGTGTCAGTTCCCTCACACTGCAAGATCCATTTACAATTTTCCACTGGTAGGCTCATAATATTGCTTCTAGGTTATGAAATACTTTGAAACTTATTAAGTGAAGGAACATCAGTGAAGCTGGGATCTTGAATGTTATTGATAAGAACGTAACTAATCGTCTTTAATAATGACTATCAATGGGTTAAAATCTCCTCACCACTTAGGTTCAAAACTGTCAATAACATCTTGTGCACACCAAATATTAAAATTATCTTCACTCTCTGTAAAATGTCTTGGATACATTCTTCAGGATTTCGTCTTTTCTGGTTGAGCTTTAATGTGTGATAGGATGGCTGATTCTTAAAAATCGTGGGGTAGGCATCATATATTAATTTTGGTACTTTTCGAAGGGCACGAATTGGTTCACCATCATTTACTGGAAAGATGTCTTCCTTAACCTCAAAGCACTGTTCAAAATTATGAATACAAACTACAGTTTTGTCATTTACTTTAAAATCTTTACGATGTATGTTGCTGGTCCACTTATCCCATTACGATTTTTGCTTCGGAAATTTAAATGTCGTGTGAGGTACATTACCATAATTAGATTGCAGCTGGGAACACACTAACGATGCATTTCGACAATACTTCACGGTATATATTTAGGTAAACGTTATCACTTTATGTTAAATACTCAACTATAAACTAACTAGTTAGTCACTAATTGCCACTGTAATATGAATTACATTAATTCTTCAAACACACAATCAAAGTAAACAAACACACACTTTACTCTGTAGATATAACCACAACATAACAAGCTGGGCCACGAGCGCCGCCATTTTTCCTACAATCGATACTCGTATTATGGTCTGAGTATTGGAGTTGGTGTTGGTTTAATTCGAGTGCACAGAGTAGCCAATCTAGATATAACAAAAACTAAATAAATCTCTCGCTATGTGGTTATTTCTCCTACAAATGTTATTTTAAATAAACAGTATAGGAATTTACTCCATATTGAAACGATATTTATCAAAAGTTAATCATTTGGCTTACTTTATCTCCATTATATTCCTAATGTACTGCTTTTTCATTTTCGTATGTTTAAAATACTGTGAGTTGAAAAACATAAACAAAAAATGGAAGTTCAAGCAAAAGATATGTTCAGCTAACTATAAATCTCGCATAACCCTTCTTATTTCAAGCTCTTACATAGCCATCATGATGAAATGAGGTGTTAAAGCTGAAATCTCCCTTGTAACCTTATGTATTGTTCTACACGCAGTCCCTTTATTTATATTGAATAAATCCCCAATCACCATCTGGAAGCTTCCAGTTGCATATGACCGTAATGTTAGAAGGATCATAAATATTGGATTGAGTGCATAATCCCTCAGGGTTTGTTCTTAATGTCCATGTAGGCTATGCTCCAGTTCTTTGATTACATGCTTTGATAGTCGAAATCTCATTTTGAACTTTGTCATTTAGTTCTAAGATAGGATTTCCTCTATGTTGGAAAACACGAGGAGAGCTTTCAAATTGAAAATTCTAATCATCACAGATATCAGAGTAATCTGAATTCGGAAAACAATAAAAATGTACAGGTTATGAACACAAACAATTTACACATTTGTGAAATAAAGAGGCTAATTATTTATGCAAGTAACCATAAAAAAGCTTTATTTAGTATTTATTTAAAGCTGCACTCAAGGGCGGTTTCTGAGGTAGTGCCGCTGTGCCATGGCATCATTTGTATGAAAACGAAAGAAAGAGAAGTGTATTGGAATTGCGCAAAAAAGATTGTTTCTGAGTGTCTGCTCCCTCGTGTGAATAGGCGCGTTAAACGCAAGCGCTCTGTCCTGGTTGTTTTTCGTGGCTTGGTGCCGATTCCAGAACGGCACCATCTGCGCTCATAAGCGCCTGTGTTAAGGGCTAGGATGTCTGCTTATACACGGCTTCTTATAGGAGAAGGTGGTGCCGAGATTTCTCTGGCGCATAACTTACGCTTTATCCGCTAGAGTGCAGTAAAGCACGGGACTTAAGATAACTGTCTGTCGCGAAATCATACACAAACGTTTCGTATCACATTCTCCATGAATTGTATTATCAAACTTTTACTGTGCTCCTTACACCTGTGCGTAACAAGAGTACGGATGTAATAAATATCTATTTCCGTTTCCCTGTATGTTCTGTTTGGTACAGTATATTATAAAACAGGATGGATTGTTGATAAGATAACCTAAATCGTTCGAAACTGGTACACATGTTTACATTTTAAGAACCCTTATTTACTTATTTATTTATTTTGTATTTATTCATTTATTATTTATTTGTTTATTTATTTATTCATTACTAATTAATTAATTAATTATTATGGCACCGCCAATACAATGCCTCACCGGCCGCCCCTGGCTGCACTACTATTTCTTCTCAGAGATTATTGTGTAAATGCTGCTGTTCTGCTGATCTAAGTTCAATCAAGTTAACTGGAGAAAATTCACCAGTTAAATTTGATCTTAGATCAAGTGTTTATGAACTATTCTAAGTTCAGCTTGACTGAAGATCATTTTCATATGCTTGAACTTAGATTATCTTTTATGCAACCGGGCCTAGGTCTTCCAGACCGTGGCAAATCTTGTGTTTTCGTCTCCATTGTTGAAACGTTGGAATCATCGTTGTGTCACACGCTCACTAACGACACTTTCTCCTTCCACCTCACATATTCTTCGAGTTGTGGCAGGGGCTTTAATAATCTTGTATCCAGTAGTATTTTAGAAGAACTCTAAGTTCAAACCTTTTTATCTCCGTTTTGTGATTGTTTATTACCAATTGAAGACTGATACATGCTGGCAACACTAGCTATGGCAGCCTGTAAATAGCATTGCCAAACCAAAGAAACCCAATAAATTTTCCAAAACACAAAAAATCAGAAAATCGACCTTAATGAGACAACCTAATATATGTTCTTGTAAATATACCTAACATTGTAAACACGTAAATAATCAGGATATTTGCTACCCGCATACATATAACATGGAAGTCTATTCTATAGAAACGTTGCATGTTTATTCTACCGGTCTATACCAGCGAACAGTCGCAAGCTGTCGATATCTTGTCAACACAGGGAATCTCTACACCGGTACCAGTCAATCTCATGACGAAATGGGTCAAAGTAATTGTTTACGGTGATCTATGTAGGGTTCTGGACCTCTTTTGAGCCAACGAAACTGCAGGGCGAAACAGCGATTGAGACTGACGTATGAATTTACTTTTCTTCAGCAAGGAGTTGCAGCGTTCACATTTTGTCATCGATTTCTATCGCTACTAAACACGCAAACCTTGGATTTAGACAGACAGGTGCCAGCGGCAATTGTCATGTTTTCGTCGGGCGACTGGGAGGAAACTATTGTGATAGTTTCTGAAATGATTCTCTTTCATTCATCCTCTCATTGCAGTCTATGCCAATCACTGAAGGCTATCACCAAGATTACCCAAAGAAAGCATATACATTCTTTAAGCTGATGACACAAGTTAGAGAAAATGGTGATATAAGACCACATAAATACTACAGTAACTATGAAAGTACCTCAACTTTGCCAAACAGGAAGAAGATTAAGGATGCTTATACATATGCATTTTGGTAGGACGGACAATCTAAATGACGTGTTCATTGGTTGACCTGCTCAAGTACGTTTGTAGCATTTGTTTTACGTGATATACATGCTTGGGACCTTAATGACCACTTCTTTAACATTACCCTATACATATCTAGAGCATATGCGATATGCTTCTGTGAAACTATATGAAGCTAAAACATGATTTTAGTTCTTACTTTAATTTAACTTTAGTTTGTGTTTTAAATCACAAAGAACACTGTGGCGCAATGTCGATGTAGGCACGATTCTCATCAAACTAAAGAAACCCGTTGTATTTATGTTTGGAATGTTAATACCATTGACTGTGAGTACAAATGGAAGGAGCCTGATACTATTATTTAATAATATGTGCTAATCAAATGCAATATGAGTTATGCACGAACACCCATTTCTTCAGTAGAAATGAATCATACTGTGACTTTGTGGGTTCGTAGAACTAAAAGGCCGAGTTGCAGAAATTAAACATATTTATTTTCGTAGAAATACTCTTATAGATTACAGCAGCATTACGTTACACCACCATCAGTCTACCAACGACGACCACAATAACAAACAGTGACAGCAGATTAGCTCTCGTTACAATAACACTTCCAGCTGTCTCTCGTTCACACCATTTTTCACATCTCACTGTTTTACAACTGTCCTGCTGGCGTGTCACAATCCGTTATACGAGGCATGTTTTTTAAGTCAGTACCGTTTTGCGATTCCGCCGCCACAGCGCTACGGTCAGCGTTCAGCGCATGCGCGCTGGTTACCTACATCTCTTATCTACGCACTGACGCCATTACAGTCTGATTCTTCATTGTATACGTTGGTTACGAGTGTTTAAGATGCCTCCAACAATCGTGAGTCCCGCCGATTGTGAAGTACGGGCTGTTATATGATTTCTTAGTGCTAAAGGCGTAAAACTGGTCGATATTCATCGTGAGATCTGTGAAGTTTACGGACAAAACATTATGAGTGATGGAATGGTAAGGAAATGGGTGAGAGCATTTAATGATGTGCACAAATGTGCATGATGAAGAACGGGGTGGGCGTCTTTCGGTCGTTACTGAAGATTTGGTGCAGAGAGTGGACGAAAAGGTGAGAGAAAACAGACGCTTTACAATTTCATCATCGTGCGACTATTTTCCTCAATATTCTCGTAGTGTTTGTATCGCATTGTGACCGAGAACTTGAAGTACCGGAAATTGTGTATACGTTGGGTTCCGAAAATGTTGACGGATTTGCACAAAACCCAACGTTTAGGCAGTGCATTGACTTTCCTTGAGCGGTACCACAATGAAGGTGTTACTGGTGACGAAACATGGGTGGCATACGTCACACCAGAATCGAAACAACAATTCATGGAATGCCGACATTCATCATCACCCACAGTTTTTTGGGACAGAAAAGGAGTATTGCTAATGGAGTTTCTGCCTCGTAATGAGACAATCAATGCAGCGTCTTATTGTGAGACATTGAACAATCTGTGCCGTGCAATCCAGAACAAAAGACGTGGCAAGTTGAGTATGGGTATCGTTTTGCTGCATGACAATGCCCGTCCACATGTGGCTAATCGGACAAAAGATATTATCAAATCTGTTCAATGGGAAACTCTAGATCATCCTCCATACAGCCCTGATCTGGTGCCCAGCGACTACTATTTGTTCCTGCACTAGGAGAAACATCTGGGCGGTCAGCGTCTTCAAGACGATAACGAAGCCAAAACAGTTGTGATACAGTGGTTAACACGTCAGGCGGCAGAATTTTATGAGGGTATACAAAAACTGGTGCCACGTTATGACAAGTGCCTCAATACTCACGGAAATTATGTAGAAAAGTAGATTAAAGTACAGGCCTTAATGTAAAAATATAATTATTGTGATATCTATACACGCCTTGTTTTAATTCCAAAACGGTACTGACTTAAAAAACATGCCTCGTATATTTCATTCATAATTCAAGAGACTTCTCGAGCAAATCAGAAAAACAACTATTCTCTGTCAAACGAGATATCTCTAGAAACTTCCAGACGTGAAATCCTATCTGTGCCGGCGAGTACTTTATCTGAGGTAACATTGTTTGCCGGCTTTGTGAATACTCGTTAACTGCTCGTTAATACGTTAACTGCTTAGCAAGGCTCATTATTACCATGAAACTTTATCCGCCGACTGTTTTCTTATTTGTGCCGAAACTTTTAGGCTTGTTGCCGTGGCAATACATTCGTGTCAGAAGCCTCGTGTCATTTGGTTTTTCTTATGCTTTTTTTCTAAGATAGAAATGAAAATTACAAGAACTTTACATTATTTTAGTTAACTGATGGAAATTAATCATTTCTTCACACTAGCCTGGCCGCGCCGTGGCTCAGTGATTAGACCGCTTGGCTCTCACCAAGGCGGCCCGGGTTCGATCCCAGGCGACTGCAAAGTCAGATTTGTGATGGACAACACGGCGCTGGGGCGGGTTTTCTCTTCTGGATCTCCGGTTTCCCCCGCCATCTCATTCCACCGGTGTTCCATCTTCATCTCATGTATCATCAGTGTCATCGCCTGCAGTGCCGTATGTAGTAAAAGCGGGCGTTAAACACTACACATTTCATTTCATTTTCACACTAGCCGTATATAGGCTAAGATCTTTGATAGACAGAGTCAACATGAAAAATTCAATGGCATGGTCGGGATTTGAACCACGGTTTGCGTCCAATCGCTCTTAACCATTGAGCTACCATGGCCAACGTGCCGTCATGACATGAAATTCCCCAACTGAATCATATATTTCCCCGGTACACCACTAGGGACTCTCGCATTCGAGATACACCGTTTGTGGCGACTTAATATCGTAAGTACTTGGGTCCCAGGCTTCATCATTTAACTCTTATTATTTTAGTTACATTATGTTTGCCGAGGTAACAGTTCATTATATTGTGACTTTGTGGGTTCGTAAAATTAAAAAGTCCAAGTTGCAGAAATTCAAAATGCTCTTTTATTTCCGTAGAAACACCCTTTGTATACCCTTGGCGGCAAGATGGCGTAACATAAACCAACACAATCTCTCGTCATTTCTGCACACGTAAATAAACAAAAGAGTTCACTTTCAAATCATAGCTGCCCGAGTCCAATTACGACTGTCCGATAAACTAACCACGGCTTCTTCTATATACCTCTCTCATCGTTCCATAAACCAGTGGAATAATCTGTAACAATCGAAATACGAACCTTCCAGTCAGCTAACTTTATCTGTTTCGGCAAGCCTTTTATCTCCGCGATGCCCTATCTGTCCCTTTGTGCGCGCCGGCCACGCTATCGCAATAATGGGTTCGCAACAATATTCTAATGTCCAAATTTGTCAATAAATGCTATGGTTAACAAGCTGCTGAACTACTCGAATTAACAAAACGCTGTGTTTCTCTAACAGGAATTAAAATGTTACATGTTAAACGGTGTTGCTTAAAAGTGCACTTCTCTTGATTTAAAAGTTTTAATGCTGTTACAAAACTGTCAATGTAATTCACGTTGCAGATAACGAATTATCCATTTATGACTTATGATCGTCTTCCCTTAAAATGAATTTTGGAAGAAAAAAAGGTAACAAAACATTTTGATGAGTAACATGGCAGTCAACTAAGTTATGAAGTACGGAGAGCCTAGAACACACTGCAAACAGAACTATAATGCATATTTAAACTATGAGAATCGTAACAGGCAGTGTTCTGATTTTATGTTAATGGGCGGTATCATGAAATTTTCAGTTACACCTCATCTCCAAAATTATCGCCGGTTATCTCGCAAGATTTGAAAGTTCCTTCCTCAGAATAAAACTGTCCAGGAATTACGAACTATTTCTATCAAATCCAACACTTACCCCGGATTTTGGAAGTAATTGTGCTTTTTACAGTACAATGAGGCGGTCCGGCCCGTAGCGAACCACGTCGAGCTCTCCCTTGTGCTCAACGCCTCAAGGATCGGTGGCGTGAGGAGATTAAGGAAAGGGAGATTGTAACCGGTTCGAGAGGACATGTAGCTCCCGTATGACAACTCTCATCTGTACTTCAGGAGTGGGTGCGTCCTGACTGGCTGTGGGTTGAATGATGACACCTCGAATCTGGTAGACAGAAGTTTATTGTTGTCCTTAGGCTCCTACGCTCGCCACCGTAAAGTCGTCGTCGGTGTGGGTGCTGTGTTTAGCGTCACTGTCAATATTGTGATGTGAAGAGCAGGGGCAGTAGCACTGCGTTGTCGAACCGGATATATTTATCGTCTTCCCTATATATTACTCTTTGTGCTAGCTCTCACTGGAGCGATTGTTAGATATTGCACTTTGCCTCTGTGCGTGGCGCGGAAGTATACTTCTTAGGCGGCGCCGAATACGCGTCCGACTCACGTTGAACTCAGGACCGAAGTGTTCTTACTAGAAAAACCAACTTTCCGGCATCACTTTTAATTACCCCCGCTCTAGGTATTTCTCGGAGTTTGCAAAATCACATGAAAAAATATCAATTTTCCATTGGCTCTTAACTATCCCCACTTGAGATCAGTGTTCAGAATTTCCAGTTTCGAACCTAACATCAGAGACTCTTTCTCTAACGGTCCGCATACAAAAATGTATGCGAAAGCATGCGTTCTGCGCTCGGTCAAAATCTTATAGCCTGTTGTCAGTAGCACGCATAGGATTTTACAAATGGGTTGGTTTCCGACTGAGAGGCACCAAATTTGTCTTGAGGGCAAAACAGACAATAGAGTAGGGTTGTTTGTTTACAGGGATTGCAAAGGGAGTTTACTGACCTTCGCAGAGTGGCCTTGTCACTGTGGCGGTCTCTGGAGTATATGCTAGCATTAAGGCGTATGTCTATTCTGGTATACGCCATGTATTTATACGTCATTCGTTTGTGTTAGTGTCTTTCTGATATCAGGTTATATGTCGTCTCAGTGTTCCTAGGTGACAGGGGCTGCGCCAACAATCAACGTTTACTTTTTCTTAATATTCACTGGAGTACCCAATTTCTAGCCTGGTTCAGTACACAAAGAATATGATATTTTAAAAAAACACATTAAAGGCATTAATGAAGGCACTCTGTTATGCACCTAGCACCTATCTCTTGAGAAGGTATAGGTACATGTGTAATTAAAATGTAAAGTATGACTTTGAACATGGCTTTACAAATGGAAATAACACGAAGAGGGACACGAAAATTGGAGAGCACATTCTCTGATCAGAGGACGTTCAGAAGCTGCAAGTCTTCTTGGTTCCAATGCGAAACACGCTAGTCCCAAAGTTCCCCTTAGGCGGTTCATCTTAGCGTTTGGCCTGCTCAGCTTTAAACATATGGATAAGACATAACTCTGAAAGGGACATACTGTTATCAGCTGTGCGTTCATTTTTCTCGAATCCTGCTGACAGCAATGTGTTCCAATAAGCTTTTAATTCACATTAGAGTTGTCAAGGACCACCGAACTGTGACATAGCTTATACTTCAGTGAGAAATGGCCATTTACTCGTTTGAATATTCACATCACTCGCCGGGCGCACTGCTTCACCGGTTAAGAAAAATATACAACAGTAGGTATTACATTGTTTCTATCTACTGTTGAGATCAAAATTTCGTTTACTTACTTCTGTCATTACCCCGAAGCCAAACATCCACAAATTCACTAAGAATTTTCGTGAGAGGGGGAAAACTCAGATTCTAAATGAATTGAGTAGCTGAATAAATTTCACCTATAAATTATTATCATTCAAGCGTGTTGTATCGCAAGCAAACTGCTTATGAAGTGAAATGTTATTTGAAACTAACACATAGAATATTTTTTTTAATTATGGTTTTATAAAAAAATAATACAATTTGCATTAAAATACAAAGTTTAAAATATTTTAATTTATTCACATTAAATAAAATTCAATGATAAATGCATTTTTGGTCGCGTAAAGCATTTCTGAGATGTTCCTTGTTATTGATTTTAAAATATTCTCTTAAATGAGAAGTCTATCAAATTGGAAGAAAATGCCTGTGGTAAGTTTGGTCGGCTCCGGGAATTTAAACCCGGAACCTCCCGATTGCGAGGGGCACCCGTTCTGTGGCTGAAAGATTGAAATTCAATTTCCATATTATATTTGCACAGTATCACAGATTTTTGTGATAATTTAAAATGTGTTATTTCGTTCAGCTACAGAACTGACAAATATTAGTCGTTTCTAAAACAAATGTTAAAACTTATTTTGTTTGCCAAATGTTTAGTCTATACCCGGCAGTGGCGGTTTAGGTAACACTGGCCTTCTGATCTCAAGGTCATGGGTTCAAACCCGGCGCAGACCACCTAAAAACGACAGCACCATGTCAGATTTATTAGCATGTAAAATAATTCCTGCGGGACGAAATTCCAGCACACCGGCGGCGCTGATTTGATTCTGAAAATTGATAACATTATCTATTAACAAACTAATATGTGTTTCAAATGGGATCGTGTTTATCCTTGAGCGCTACTAGGTGAGCAACCAATCGGAGTCCTGCGGAGTTATCGTATTGCATTCCCGCTAACTGGTGTGTGAGGAGCGCCAACCTAATCAATCTGTATGAAACACTATTCGCGCTAAGACAAACTTTCAGATTTTGCTGAAACTGATCCATGTGGAAGGTAGAGAGTAATGGATCTAACATAACCATGAAAACACCATATTTTTAGCTCAAATAGTTTTCCTAATACAAATAAATAAAACACTATAACCTGTATTATAACAATAAATCGCGACTTAAACACTGTATGAATATCATTATTGGTTGGCATGTATGCGTTTACGTATATTTGTAACTACTCAGAACTGAAACGTAAATGTTTGACATGACGTGATAAAAGAATTACTTTGAATAAGCCAATTCGAGTGAGAAGAAACAATAAATTTCCTGCTGCCCTGGCAGAACGTGTCTGGTCGCATTATATCTTTGTTTATGAATGGTTCGTAATCTCTATTTACTCTAGAGAGTACAAAGTAGTTGGTATGTATGTATATATGTATGTACATGTACTTTTAATTACTCAGAACTGAAATTTAAACTACTGGCATGACGTGATAAAAGAATTACTGTGAATAAGTCAAGTTGTTAAATTCGAGAAAAAGCAGACACTTCATTTCCTGTTAGCCTATGGAATGCTGCATGCTTATGTTTATGAATGAATGCTGGAAAAGAAGTGTTTATCTCCTCTGGAGAGTTCAGATCAATATCATTCAGTTGTTCTTTACACAACAGTAGTATTTCTTTAAGGTGTACACGTTTTTCAAAAAAAAAAAAAAAAAAATCGGAAACAGAAGCTAAAAAGAGTTATTGAAAAGAGTACTTCCGTTTAAAACACGGAAAAAGTGTATCAGCTGGATCAACTTGCAATTGAAATGGGACACGAGGTAATACGCCTCCCACCTTACCGCTGCCAATATAATCCAATTGAGTTGGTGTGGGCTGAAATAAAAAGGGGGATTGCACGCAGAAATAATATTTTTAAACTGACGGACGTTAAACGACTTGTTCACGAAGGAATTGGCAAGGTAACACAACAGGGCTGGGAAATATGCGTGAGGCATGCAGAATACCTTCAAGAAGACGGTTTTAAGAAAGAAGTAGCACGTGACGAGATTTTGGAACCTATAATCATAAATTTGCAAGACTCAGACAATGAAGACAGTGACAATGACGAATTGTCTCTTACCGGAAGTGACAATGACAACGATATGGATGAGCCACTGGCAGCTCCATTGGAATAGAAAAACAGGTAATTCATACACTATAATTATAGTTACAGTATTTAAAAATATACATAATTTGCTAAAATGCATTTTCCAATTTTGGTTTTGGCAACTGCATCGTTGTAAAACTTAGTAAAATATAATTTGCTTACCCTTACGTCTGCGCCAAGCAGACCTGCATGTTGTATGTGGGTGCGAGAGAGAGAGAGAGAGAGAGAGAGAGAGAGAGAGAGAGGGAGGGAGGGAAATATAAAAGGAGTGGGGTAACAAGCTGGCAACGCTGAGTGTGATACGGCATCTGATTAGCTGGACTCCAGAACTCTTCCCATTTAAAATACATAATAAATAAGTTTTTACCCGGTAATGTTCCAGTACCACTGCTTGAGAACTCCTCGTTTAGATGAAAAACACAGACAATCATAACATTAAATACTTTGATAGGATGCAGGTCAGATATGCGATCACCTAACAACGTGTTTGTTAAATCGGTTGTAGTTCTGAAAAGAGACCTCTGCCGCAAGAAAAAGCCAGCGCAGGATCAAAAATCAATATATTGTGGAGACTCCATCCCCCAGCAAAAAGAAAATATATATAAATATATATATATATATATATATATATATATATATATATATATCGCCCTGTAATATTTGATATCTGGTCCCATAACCAGGAGGCCCAATAACACTTCTAGGAAGATCTCTACCTCGACCCGAAATATGTAAGTGGCGTAACATTTATTTCGAGATTCCCAAGTCTCTTTCAGTGGCGAATCCTGCTCTCAGGCTCTGGTGAATAGGTGAATCAAAATAATCTCAGTGTCTCCAGAATTCATTCTTTTGCCATTAAAACACGCCAGCAGTAATATTAACGGAGAAAATAATCATCATTTTTAGTATGTAAAAAGAACAAATGATATTGAAGTTTAAATGTTCTGATGTTAACCACTATTTTTCTGATTGTATTACTTCTATAATTTTTTTGAAAATCATATTGATTTTACAAGCTTTTTATGTAAACTCATTCCGGTGCTATTTAATCTTTTTATAGATGATATTCTGGAGGAGATTGCTAAAAATAGGGTTCACTCACCAGTTATTCAAAACATAGAAATCCCAGGGTTGTTATTTGCAGATGACTTAGTAGTTGGTTCAATGTCTGTTGGAGGGCTGAGAAGGGCAATTGAAGCAATAAGTAGTTATTACCAAAAATGGGGGTTGAGAGTTAACGAAAAGAAAACGAAGATCATGGTTTTTAAGAAAGGTTATAGATTGCGTAAAGATGAGAAATGGGAGATAAATGGAAGAGAAATAGAGGTCGTAAAGAGATTTGATTATTTGGGGATAAGATTGAGCTGTGATGGTAAATGGACTGAACAGAAAAAATTGGCTCTAGCAAAAGGTAAAATGGCCATGAGTATTGTAAGAGCATGTTTAAGGAAATTACCTGACATTAATGTCAAATGGCTGGAAAGGATCTATACTGCCATAGTAGAAAATAAGATGTTGCATGGGGCAGAGATATGGGGAGTGGATGAAGCATGGGGAGAGGTGGGCGTTATTAACAGATCCTTCTGTAAATATATTTTGGGCTTACCGGTAGCTTCACCCAATGGGGCAGCACAATTAGAGTTGGGAAGACATTCAAAAAGGATTAAAATTCTCTCAAGGGTATTGAAATATCTATATAGAGTTGCCAATTTGGAGAAAACAATATTACCAAGGAATGTTTTCTTTTGCAGATGAGAAGCAAATGGGGAGAGTCTTGGCTGCAAAAAGTAAGGGAACTGATTGAACAGATAGGTACGGGACATATTTGGAGAAACGAGGAGTATTATTATAGGGGCTTTTGGAAAGAGGTAGAATTAAGGCTGGAAGATTTAGATAGCCAAGTTATATTTACCAGTGTAAGGGAGAAAAGTTCATTGAGGACATATAGGGAAATAAAGACAGTGTGGGGGAGGGAGAAGTACATAGATGTGTGTAATAAGTCAGGGCGAGAATGATTTGCCTGGGCAAGGACAGGAGTTAGAAATTTTGAAGGTATTAGATATGAAAAGGATACAGGGAAATGCCCAATGTGTGGAGAAGAGGATACAGATTGGCATAGTATACTTTACTGCAAACCAACAAAGTTATGGAGACAACAAATTTGGCAACAAAAGTGGGACAGTTTTAGGGATAGGGAGAGGTATTAATGAATAAAATGTTATTGGTAACAGGAGAAAAGAATGTAAGAAATATAGGTGAATATCTAGGGAAAGTTAGAGAGAAATGGTTAAGATTGATGAAGAATAACTAATAATTAAGGGCTGAAAAAGTAGAACGAGGGATACAAGGGAGAGGAGGGTCATCAATACACGGAAAACCAGGGTTTATGTGTATTGAGACCGAGACTTAGGCAAGCAGGTAAAAAGGGTATGTTAGATGTGAATAAGTCATTTTGTTATTGTTGTTATTGTATGAAAGAAATGTTACAAATGTAAATGTATCAATGAAATTGTACGTAGAAGAAAGATGAGAAATAAATAAAAAATACAAGCTTTTTATGTATGTTTTCAAACCTATTGGATAGTGTCATTTAATAGATTTTTTTTTTACTTTATCTTCTACTTACCTAAGTAGAGGAAGTACTGCATTGTACTCACAACTCGATACCAAGATATGATTAGGAATAAGCGCTTAGACTTCCTCATTAATAAAAATAATAATGGCATACCGCAATAGTGATCTAGAATATTTTTAAATTACAGCTTCCTAACCAGTCACGGTCACTTAATCATAGTTAATTGCTGTTCCACATATATTGACTATCGTATGCTACCACGTAACTCAGTGACTTATAGAAACGGCACGGAAAAGCCGAAGAATCACGGTTCAAATCCCTCCTATGGCACTGGATTTTTCTGTCTGATTCCACCTTTTCGTTAACCTAAACCTGAAGAACTTTGTATGTGCCATTCTATAAATATGTACAGTTTCAGCACTTGGCGGTAAGTATAATGTCTTTATAGATGCAAATTATGTATCACAGGTTTATGAACTAATATACAATTCTACTTCAAAATACAAACAATGCTTTCAAAACATATACTGTATGCTAACTACAGCCTATGTAAATCGACGCGACTCCTTCAATCCTGAAGCAAAAATGCGTCATAGTACTCACCAGCCGTATTAGCATAATAAGATAAATTGGGGTTAGTGTTCCCTTTGCAGAATAAAAAGTACAATGTGTTGTATATGCGAGTACCTCCAAGTTCTAATAATACTTCTACTTCCTTGCTTCCCCAGCCCTCTCACACTTCTCATTTCTCCTCTCGCAAATATGAAATTCCACGTTTTACACAAGCTGTAATTGCGACTTTATAGTATTCCTAATACTTTAATCCGAGATGCCTATTGCCTCTTAGCCTCTATTTTTCATTTCTCTCTGGTTTCTTCGGTTTGATGGAGAAAATATTGTCTTATTTGGAGTTTAGAGATAACTCAGAGGCTTGAAGACACTCAAAACGTCTGGTATATAGTCAGAAACGTATTTGGCACCCTTGATGTGACGCAATTTACTGAGTATTGACAACACGTAAAAGAAAACCAGGTTATAGCGGCGATATGAATTCAACAAACTTTTCTCGCACATACAGCAATAAATTCACACCTTGAAAAGTTAAAGCAATAATGATGCAATGCCTTTTGAATAATACAATGTCTTGGAAACACAAATGTCAATTGGTTAAAAAACAGAAAGCGAAAGTACAAATCAATCGACATTTGCTAATCCCCCAAAGGACTCTATTGGCATTTGGCCACCGCTTGAGACAATTCTTACTTGGTGTTTCGTTCTTTTTAGGTCGTTAACTTCAATTCCCAGGTTCAGCTCCATTCTTTGCTTGTTCCCGTGGCCGGTGCACGTAGTTGTCCTGGAAATGTTAGGCAGGCACGTAGGAGCAGCGGGAACCTGATAACACGAGAACAAGTTCTCATCCGATTAACTCTACTCCTGTCCACGTCCCATTCTTGACAACCCCTCCCCCCTCTTGTCTGCTGCGTAGGAAATGCTTTCAGTTGGGTCTATTTCCTCGGAGTGATAATTCACTCAGAATAACTTCTCCAAAATATACCTAAAATACTTAAGATCAGGTCAATGTATATTAGGATAAGGCACCATTAGGTGACCAAACGATACCATCCATCCAGAAAGTTATTGTGTTCTTCTTCCGGTTTAAACTCCCTTGTAGGAAAGATTCTTGCCACCTCTTTCCTTCTCACAGCTACAAACCATATTACTGTGCGTAAAAAATTAGCGTTTCCTATTTTAAATGTGAAATAAATCAGCTCTGTTCCTTAAATAATATAATCCTCAACTTAATATTGTCGCGGCGAAAAAGCACGGAAGTTTCGGTGCCGAGAGAGAAGCGCGGTTTGTGTAGCTGTGCTAATAGCTCAAAATGTTTTGAAAAAGATGCATAGAGCCGTCGTTAAAGCAACCAAAGTACCCAAAAAATCTTTTAAAATTGCTTCAAAATACTACAAAGAATTTCTACAACTACACATAAAAGGAATTATATAAGAAGTGTCGAAACACACTGGAAAACTTCAACAGATTGCATAGAAATGCTATAGTTTAGATATTGTCGCGGCGAAAAAGCACTGAAGTTTCGGTGCCGAGAGAGAAGCGCGGTTTGTGTACACAAAAGAGACTGCAGATAAAGACAACAGATAAGGTTTCACGTAGATAAGGAGCTTGCTTAAGAAGATAAACATAGCGCTTGAGATAAAAGACTTGCCGAAACAAACAAACTGAGATAAATGGAAATTTCTGGTAATATCTTGATTATTCGGTTTCTTTATTGTTCTGGAAATATCTCGAATTTAGGAATCAGATATTTAAGGAAGTGCCGACTCGCCAAGCGTTAGAGTCTGTTTAGTTAACGCGTGTGCAGTTCGGAGTCAAAGGAACCTGAGCCGCGCGCCCACTAATGACCGTCATAAATCTATCTACACACTTCAGAAATGGAACACTGTTGTTGAGGACCAATAGCAACCCCGATTTTCTCGAAGTGACAGTCGCATGTCTACTCCACGTGGAGTCTCAGTTGCCAAAGTTCCAACTTCCCCTTGATCTGTTTCATTACGTGCAGAAATTCGTTGTGTGTCACGATGTGGAGACCGTGGGAGGAAAATGCAGTGGTGAATGCAAATGAAGTAGTAGATAACTTTCAGTCCAGTGAAAATAATCAAAATGAAGACAGTGTGAATAACTGGGTCGAGTTATATTACTGGAAAAAAAAGGAAAAAAAAAGAAGTTATAACGGGAACTGTTTCTAAGCAAATTCAAGCGCTTGTTTGTGCTGACAAATAGTCTTGGTAAGGGGTTGTGCAATGAACCTGATGATATATTTTGGGTATTCATAGAAATACAGTAAGGAATATTGTGACGAAAGAAATACCAAAGACGCCGATCAAGTGTGAAAACAAAAGGAAACGTTTCTCTAAAGTAGATAATTTCACATGCGATTTAATTCGTCGAGAAATTTATAGATTCTATGCAAAAGGGAGAGCACCCACCTTAGACGAATTGGTTGCACATTTGCAAGAAATTTGTGATTTTGGCTATGGGCACTACACTTTGCGCGGTCTCCTAAAGGAGCTGGGTTTCAAATACCGCACTTCGAATAAGTTAAGGGTTATTATGGAATCCAGTAGAATTGTAGCTTGGCGATAAATATATATAATTATATAAAAATATATAATAATATTTTTCAAAACTGAGGAAGTTTCGCAGTACGATATATATATATATATATATATATATATATATATATATATATATGTCAAAACTAAGGAAGTTTTGCAGTAATGGACATAAGATAATTTATTTAGACGAAACCTCGTACGATACCCATGACGTATCGAGAAAGGTGGCAACCTTGCAGAAAGGACTGCGAGAAGGAGGGTCTGTGTTGTAAAATGATTATAAGGGTTCGTCAAAGGCAGAGGCCGACGTGCACATGCGTTAACTAAACAGACTCTAACAAGAGTGTTGTAACGAGAGCTGATGTTGTAAACTGGGCGCTGTTCGTTATTGTCATCGACCTTGGAAGATTGTGTTGTATATGTGATGTAATGTTGTTACGTAAGAACTGAACAGTGTATCTCTACGGAAATAAAGAACATTTAGAATTTCGGCAAATTGGACTTTTAATTCTACGAACCCACAAAGTCACAGTATCTATGCTAACCTAAGTTAGCTCTTGTGATCATCTATTCCACTCCTTCACCTAACTTAACCATATTTGCAATACCATGTATATTTTCGCCGCGACTATCTGTACTTAGTCTATGGTGTCTGTAGGAAATGGGTGTCCCGATTCTTTCTCAACCATGGGATGTGTTTGGAGTTCACTCACATGCAGGTAAGAATTTGTCAGATCATGCGTGGCATCTGTGCCCACTCAGAACCGTGATGCATTTGGGGAGGCACGATAGGTAGCAGACGGTGTCGCTGAAGCCGAGAGGGAAATGGTACTGACTAATCACTAATCTGCTGGGTCGTCTATCGCTCCCAGCTTATAAGGTATACCGTCAGCAGCTGTATTGGTGGGCCAAGGTCCTTAAGAACTGCAGTGCCACAGATTTAGTAGCTTTTCAACTTGTGAGAATCGGTAACAGGGTTTTCGTGTTGAATAAATTCGTAATGTTTTCTGAAATGATATTGTACTTGAACGTAAAGTCTATACAGTTGAGAATTACCCTACAATTACCCTATCTCTTCAGAATACTTTCGCTTAAGGGAAATCCAGGGAAAAAAAGCATTATCTCTAAGTAATTTAGCCCACCCCAGACTTGAACTTATGTCTTTCGAATGAACAAACACTCTACCCTTGCACCATGAAAATGGAATTCAACTGAAGTACGTAGTCTTACTCAAATATACATTTGTGAGGTCTATATATTTTAAATAACTGGAAGAGTGGAAAGATTATTAAATGAATGTTGACATTTTATTTTTTATTCTACCGATATCATTCTGCACGGTTCATTCAACAGCATTGCAGAAATTTAACTGTAGACGGAACGGCTCCAACAAAACATTGAGATATGAGGCTATAGGTTCACACAATGGTACCTTAGGGTTTAACATAGCCAAAAAGTTTGCGCGCTAATGACCAGCTCCACTTTAACTGCAAAGGAGGGCAAACATGATTGGAGAGAACGTCTAGGCATAATCAAATGAACATTATGTTGTCATGTAAGTGCGCTACAAGCTAACATTCTCGATCACGAAACCGGAGTTTTATTTATTTAGTTGTAGACACTCATAATTGCTGTAGTTCTTAGCGTCCCATTCTACAAGGGACGTCAAATAGCACTTAATTTTGTTCACAAATATGTTTTTCAGGCTTGAGGATCTTTATGGTAACATAAATATAAGACACGGAGCACCGTCTTTACTTGCCTTTCGAAGGAAGCCAAGGATTATTTAAGACCGAAAAAATTCATTAGCCTCCGCTGGCTTTAAACCCGCGAACTCGGGAACCAGTGGCTACAGCTACACCACGAAGGACGACTAACGTTTTCGTTCAGATTCCAATGAAATACCTTCCTTCAAAATTTCATTTAAGCTCTAAACTTTTTGATTTGGTAAGGAATTTAATTTTTTAAGTGCCCAGGTATTCAAGTAAGGCTTCATTCTTTTAATCGTGAGTTACGTCTTCACAAAATATAGACCAAAATGCATTAAAAATTAAATCATCAAATGTTCATTGATTTGGTTTAACACCACAGAGAAAACGAGTTACAACGTTAACTAAGACATTTAAATCACAGGGTTATAGCATCGTTAAAGATAAACTAACATTACAATGGTATGAATGAATGACATCTTTAACCTATCCTGCCTTGGAGTTGCTAATTTTTATTTATTCCCCTCATATTTAACGTTATGTTATACATATATAACGGGGAAATATAATGTATTCACTATCCGCTTTCATGCCTCATTACACCCTTTTCATATTCCCTCCTATTTGCTTCAAATTTGTTTTAACAAGTTTAATCTTATATTTCCTAAATGTTTCCTTGGTTTAAGCACACAGTCATTTTATCTTGAGTTTAAAATGTTCCTAATATCTCTAGAATTTACGTTTACCGTTTCTCCAGTGCGTATTAAACCCTCTTTCGTTTTCTGTATCATTGCTTTAGGTTATCCTACGCTTCGGTTTTCCGCATAACGTTGATGTGCCCGCCTCGGTAGCGTAGATGGTAGCGTGTCTGCCTCGCGTTCATGAGGTCCCGAGTTCGAATCTCGGTCAGGGTGAGTAACCTGAATAAGGTTTTTCCGGGCTTTCCCCTATCCTTAAAGACCAATGTCAGGTAACTCTAAGCTATATGGACCCCGGGCTCATTTGAGCATCATATCACCCATTTCATTCATCGTCCGATATGACTTGACTTTGGAGGACGTAAATTAAAAAAAAAGAGTTGATGTGTTTACATCAAGTTGGGTTCTAAAAGGAGCATTATATTTAAAGATTGGTTGCTTCCTTCGTGGCCACTGAAGGAAAGACCTGGAGCCCATAAACCAATCAATTGTTATTAACTGTCATATGAGGTATCTTTTCTGATGAAAAGCTTCATTGATTCTCTGACAATTTTACATTGCTCTTTAATAAAACTTCAGTTTGCTTTGCCTTTTGATCGCTTGAGGACTTTTTGTTTTAATTTTGTTTACAGTGTGATCAAATGAACTTCCACTCCCAATGCCGGCTTTATAAATCTCACTCAAGCCGTTATAGCCTTAGGCATACCATAAAGGAGGGACAGAACTAACAAAAACAATTTATTGCCATAGAGTCTGTGAAATGAATCGTAAACGTGTCCGTTGATATGCCAGATGCATAATTCTGATTTTGTTTTTGGCTTCAAGAAAATTGGCTACTTTAGTGTAAACATATAAGACCATTCTTAACTGTCCTCCAACGAATAAATCTCAGTAAGTAGCTTTCCTGTTGTCGCTTGCATTTTTTAAGTCCTGTTTAACGCCCTTTATTACAAAATAGGGCATTACAGGTGAAGGACACTGATGTTATATGAAATGAAATTATTTTTGGGAAACGAATTTTGGAAAGGAAGCATTTCAAGCCCAAAATCTGGAAAGAGCTCAATCAGAGAAGACGGTGCTGACAGGTTTTTAACTGGGAAAATGCGAGCTTCACATGTTATTACGGGGCCTTTCGTTGAGTATTTGCCATACAGGAAGTAGTTAATTGATATTAAAACAGCGAAAGTTTAATTGCTACCACGTAATGTTGTCGTTCCTCTGCTGCTGATGTTTAATAATAATGATGATGATGATGATGATGATTTTTATAACTTACATCTTCCAACGTTAAGGGAATGCAGCACCGAAATAGGCTAAAAATATGGGAACAAATATTTTTTGAGCTAATAAAATACTTTGAACCTTATAGTGTCGTAATCCAACTATATTTATGAGTTTCAGGCATATAACTACCCTCACATGGCAATTTAAATGCATGTGCGTACGTGCATGCGGGCCCTTGGATGCAAAGAATTCAGTCATTTGAATTCGAGTGAATGTACTAAATTAATACATTTGAAATTAGCGGGCAAAGTTTCTGGTGGAATTTTGTGTGTTGGTATGATGGTTATTTCATACAATATGTGGCACCATGGAAACAAAACACTGGCTGCAAACATCGACAGCAAATAGTAATGTTTATTATTTTGCTTTTGTGTGAGTTTCTAACGGTGGGATTTTCTTTTGTTTCTCGTTAAACTACATAATGTTTATATATAACTGATGAGTTTTAGTGTGCCATTTAACATTTATAAAGGTATTTTATACATCAAAACGTGCATATAACTGTTATATAGGTTATAGGTAAAACATCATTGAAACAACTGACCTCTTGTTGACTGTGTACATAGTTAGGGTCATGAATAGGCTAAGCGATACATGGGAAGAAACACCTAAACATAACACAACAATGGGAACATACTTGAGGCCTGATGTGATAAGAAAATTAATGGCTGTGTACCAAAGGCTGGCATCAGATGAAATCCTAAGGAGATGTACATTGGGTAAAAAATGCAAATGAAGGTTTACATAACATGATATGGCATAATTACCCAAAAGAAATATTTGTTTCAAAGAAGAGACCCCAGGTTGCTGTGACATTAACCATCAGTGAATTAAATTTTGGTTGTTCTGCCACACTCAAGCTGCAGTCAGACATAATGGGCACAGATTTCACCAGCATCTCTAAAAATTAACCAAGGGAAGGACCAATTATGTTTACTTAATTCAGCAATTTCTGCCAAGGTAACTTCTAAAACATCCAGAAGGAAACTAAAATTGAAGAACACTGCTGCAGAAGAGAGAAGGAAGAGGCAGGAGGGTCCACCTTACCTATCTGGAGGGTTATAGTCTGTTTCAAGGCATGCAGCTGAGAAGGAAAATGTTTTGGATTTTAAAATTTGATTTACTCAGTTATAATTTTTTCAACATTTTTTGTCATTCAAAATGTTGCATACGATGCAGTTTTGAATCAGTCCGTCTAAAATTTTCAACACGTGTTCTTAGAAAGCAAAAAAAAGTTTCTATCATATGAATTTTTAAAATTCATTATATTTTTAAAGTTATTGATATAAAAATTCAGAGGTTTAATCACTTTGGCCCCCCCTTCTTTTTTGCTCCATACCTAATTTGTTTTCCCTCTGGATACAATCTGTATAAGATATTCATATGATAGATCTTTTCTTCATAACCATCCGAACATTTTTAGAAATATAAAAATTAAAATTTTGAAAATTTTCGTCACGTGGGGAGGTTTGAATTATTCCCAAATTTTGAATTTCCCAAATTAATTACTCAAAAACTATCGAAGATATAAAAACCAAATTTTTAATTCCGAGTCCACTATGCATCAGAACTAAGTGATAAAAATTTCAGCCAGATTGGTTGAAAATTGCTGGATTTGGGGTTTTTGGTGCTGCCTTAAGTCATATCGGACGATGAATGAAATTGGTGAAATGATGCTCAAATGAGTCCGGGGTCCATGGAGCTTAGAGCTACCCAACATTCGTCTTGAAGGATAAGGGGAAATCCCCGGAAAAAGCCTTATCCAGGTAGCTCACCCTGACCAAGATTCGAACTCGGGACCTCTTGAACGTGAGGCACACTACCATCTTCGCTACCGAGGCGGGCGGATGATGATGATGATGTGGATGATGATAATAATAATAATAATAATATTAATAATAACAATAATAATATTAATAATAACAATAATAATATTAATAATAATAATAATATTAATAATAACAATAATAATAATATTAATAATAACAATAATAATATTAATAATAATAATAATAATATTAATAATAATAATAATATTAATAATAACAATAATAATAATATTAATAATAACAATAATAATAATATTAATAATAACAATAATAATAATATTAATAATAACAATAATAATAATATTAATAATAATAATAATATTAATAATAATAATATTAATAATATTAATAATAATAATATTAATAATATTAATAATAATAATAATAATATTAATAATAATAATAATAATAATAATAATAATAATAATAATAATAATAATAATAATAATAATAATAATAATAATAATAATAATAATAATAATAATATCTGTTAAAGTGTGTATACAAACGAGGCAGCACCACAGGTATTTATGTGAACGGCGATGCCTGAAAGAAAGCAGTACAAGTCACGTCACTGCAAAACCGCGGACACCTGTGCGCGCGACCACAACTCGGTGAGTCAGACGAAGGTAAGTGGCAGTGTGACTCACCTATGAAACGCGAGCCACCTCGGGAGCTCGGTTGTATGTATGTGCTGTGCACCAGAGGCGGAACATGTTCCGACAAAACATATCCACCAAGGACCCTGTAACACTAGAGATATTAAATCACCTTAGCACCAAGTTCCAGTGCCTCCAAACGTTACAAATTACTAGTGCATTACAGATTAACATCGGTATAGCAGTGGAATGTTGTTAACGCCAGGACAACCCATATAAATTCTGTTCCCCCTGACAAGTCATGGTCTCTGATCTCTCGACAGCCAGTTCCATAATTATTTCTAATTTAATGAGAAGACAGAGACTTATGGATAAACGAAAATAACATACGTTTACAGTTAATTGATGGAAATTAATCATTTCTCAACACTAGCAGTATATAGGCCAAGATATTTGATGGATAGAGTCAACATGAAAAATTCAATGTCATGGCCGGGATTTGAACCACGGATCTTCTGGTTTCCGTCCGGTCACTCTTAGCCTTTGAGCTACCATGGCCAACATGCCATCCTGACATTAAATTCTCCAGTTGACTCGTATATTTCCCCGGTAGACCACTAGGGGCTCTCGCATCCGAGATACACCGTTTGTGGCGACTTACTATCGTAAGTACTTGAGTCCCAGGCTTCATCATTTAACTCTTATTATTTTGGTTAATTGATGGAAATTAATCATTTCTCCACACTAGCCGTATATAGGCTAAAGATATTTGATGCATAGAGTCAACATGAAAAATTCAATGTCATGGCCGGGATTTGAACCACGGATCTCCTGTTCGCTCTTAACCTTTGAGCTACCATGGCCATTAAATTCTCCAGTTGACTCGTATATTTCCCCGGTAGACCACTAGGGGCTCTCGCATCCGAGATACACCGTTTGTGGCGACTTACTATTATAAGTACTTAAGTCCCAGGCTTCATCATTTAACTCTTATTATTTTAGTATAGGCTATATACGGCTAGTGTGGAGAAATGATCAATTTCCATCAATTAACTAAAATAATAAGAGTTAAATGATGAAGCCTGGAACTTAAGTACTTACAATAGTAAGTCGCCACAAACGGTGTATCTCGGATGCGAGAGCCCCTAGTGGTCTACCGGGGAAATATACGAGTCAACTGGAGAATTTAATGTCAGGACGGCACGTTGGCCATGGTAGCTCAAAGGTTAAGAGCGACTGGACGGAAACCAGGAGATCCGTGGTTCAAATCCCGGCCATGGCATTGAATTTTTCATGTTGACTCTATCCATACGTTTACAGTATTTAAACCAGGGTAATGTGATCTGTTCTCTTCCGGGTTTCTTTAACTACGTACTATATACTGTCTACCCACTACGAGAAGGCAAAACAGAGAAATGTGTAACGCAGTCACTTTTTATGGTTGCACGATGTTTATGCTTGCCTTCCGGATATGATAAGGATGCTAGGTTCATGTAAAATACAGTGTTGCCACTTAACTTACCCATGCGTAATACCTATCTTGCAGTTACTGAAACGAGCATTAGATCTGGTAGCATGGAAGACTCATATGTACTCTCATACACTCATTTCGTAGTAAATATATCCACTACCAGATCAGATAAACCATTCAAACCCCTCTCCCTCTTGAGGCCCCTCTTGCCTTCTTGTGGTGTGCAGACAGAACTAGGGTTGCCAGGTTTTCATGCTGAAAATAAGGGAGATTTCAGAAAGATTTCTCCAAATACCTCAACACAACCTGCTGACCTTTTATGTATTGATGTTCGAAAATTTATGTCTATATTTTGTACAACACTAGATTTAACATATTTATTCATTAAATAACATTTACAACAATAATTTTAGGGCCATTAAAACATATGGTAAGCCATTCGCAGGCTCTTTCCACTGCGTGAAGGAACAAAGAGTCGCCGACGATATGGTGCTACCGTCTAGGTACCGTAAATGTTAGCGCTTGCCTCACGTTCAAAAGGATCCCAGTACGAATCTCGGTCAGAGCGAGTTATCTGGATAAGGTTTTGTCCGAGGTTTTCCATTATCCTGAAAGATGAATGTCAGGTAACTATGAGCTCTCTGGACCCTGGGCTAATTTGGGAATCATTTTATCCGTTTCATTTATCGTCCGATATGACAACGTTGGAGGACGTAAACTAAAAAGAATAGAAGCACCCTAAAATCATCAACTCACAAACAAGCAGCGCATCACTTATCTTTATCTGTAAACAAAATCACACATTGCACTGCAAATTTCAGGCTTTTTACGCGATCATTAATAAATTTGAGGCTCCGGAATCGGTGTTACGACATGCCGGCCCTCGTAGTCATGGTCGTTAGAACGTATGTCTCTAGCGTTCCACCGCGTAGAGGGTCGCGGGTTCGAGTCCAGCCCTGGGCATGGGTGTTTATGTGTATAGTGCATGTGTGTGAAACTACAGAAAACAGATAGGTAATTAAACGGAAACAATAAATAAGGAAAAGAAAAATATATATCTATATACATAGATATATATTGTTCTTGTAGTTTTTTTTTAAAAAAAAAAGACAAAACATCCTATACCAGTTTTAACAAAAGTCAAATTAGATGAAATTAGTGTCACCTCGAAAATTATAAACGTACTAACTCAACAAATTAACGAAACATTGAGCTTCAAAAAAAAAATTCTGCCATTGCTCGTATGATCTGAGAATTGTATTTTGTGTGCGATTTAAGAGCTAGAAAAATAATGGCATTCGCAATAGGGAGATGTCTTGCCTCCTGCTGAGAGAGGAAAAACACTTTCTCTGTTGTTTCAGCTTGGATTTTTATTGTGGAGTATAAACAAAGAGATTTGGCTGTGCGGTAACGCGAGAGGTAGTCTTGCATTTGGGAGGTCTCGGGTTAGATTTCCAACGACCGTCTATTCTAACCTTGGGTTCTTCGTCGTTTTCCTGGCCGGTAGAATCAACGCTATGGTGGTTTCTTTTACTTTTCCTTATTTCCTTCATATCTTTCAGATGCTCTTACGTTGGTGCCCTACAGAAAATAAGGATGCACCTGCTCTACAGATACAATACCTTCTATGGACACTAGAGAGCTGCCGATCTTTCTCTCTACGCAGTTTCAGCTGGAGGACGGGTCTTCGTAGCAGCAGAACGAATAGGGACTTCCACGCATCTCTCTAGCCTAATTGTCTGCGGCTTGTAACTTCTTTTGATCCCCTCACTTACTCCCTTCCTCCGGGGCGGGAGTAATACAACAGAACTATGCAGGTCGAAGTGCGGGAGGTTTCCCCTTTAAGTATACCCTATGGTATACGTATATCCTTGAATACATCCTAAGCAGTACGAGGTGGAAGATTGAATTAAAAAGAGGCGTAAAGGATATGTGACAATGAGACGGTATAGCTTGGCACACACGGATGCAACAGTGGGGATATCACTGTACCCTACCGTACTTCCTAGGTGAGACCGGGAGGTAAGCCTGACAGAAGCTCAGCTTGTTACCGTGAGTGATTTTATTTTCTATATTTTAAAATGTCGACAGAACTGAGGCTGAGGATCTGGATGGAGTGTATAGGTGTGCAAGGGAAACACTGCTTTATTTGTTAACATCTGCGGTCTCCGAAAAGAGGACACGTCTCCTGTGACATATTACAACTTGGATGAGTTGACTCATTGGCTAGCAGGTCATGCTCCAGAGTTTGTGTTTGATGAGGTGTTCTGTATATGCTTGAGGACTGAAGCTGATTTGCTGTAAGTGTTCCGAGATTGTGTTGCTATTGCTGCTGAATATGGAGACAGTCAAAGCACGATGGTGCCACGCAGACTACTGGATAGGAACCGGCACGGGGGTACTCGAAGAAGCTGGCTTGGCGAAGAATGGTCAATGCCACCCATAGCCCTCTAAAAATGCTTTCTCATTTTGCACAAAAATGGGTACGTACAGTCTGCGTGAATAGCTCACATTCTACGCAATGGCAGCACCGGCGGCGATACCACAAATGTTTTTGGCATTCAACCATTTTGTTAGCTAATTGTTCAATGTACAGGTTAATTTGGGGTAGAAGGAATATGTCATTAAGTCTAAGCAGTGACGATTCAAGTATTACATTTGGCATTTATACGGCTTTTCTTTCTTTTTTTTTCTGTTGAAATTTTATTTCAATTGCTCAGCACAGTTGGTGCTATACAAATTGTGGAGCTATATACATAATATACATAATAAAAATAAAGTATACAGGGATAGAGGATACTCATATTAGAGTCCTCAAGCAAACTGGTCTGATTAGTGTGAGTATAAATTAAATAACTTCTTCATTACAGAATAAATAAACATTATAGAAATAAAATGTCCTGTGGCAAGCGTGCCTTCAATCTTGGTGCAGCATCAAGGCGACGTCCCAGTTGGAAGAATAAAGCACCTCATACATAAGGAAGTTGAGCAAAGAATCTGCTTGTCGTTGTAGAGATGTACTCATTAGTGCTGACTATGTCCAATTCTCTATGCAGCTGTGCATTCCGGATGTACCACGGGGCGTTCACAGACAATCGTAATATCCTGTTTTGAAGCACCTGGAGTTGGTGTATATGAGTAGGTGAAGCACATCCCCATACAGGACTGGCATATAGAAGAAGTGGTCGTAGAATACTCTTGTATAGTAACAGCGTACATTCGACACCTAAAGAGGATTTGCTGTTGAGGATGGGATACAACTTGTGAAGACGAGCAACGGCTTGATTTAGTTTACTTTTGATATGTGTACTCCATGTCAGCCGACGATCAAGATGGACGCCAAGATATTTGACTGCACAATCAGAAGGTAACCAGGGGACTTCAATGTTTATACGGCTTTTCATTAATGTATTTAATGTTTTTCTCTTTGTTTCACTCTCATACACAAGAACCGTCTTTGGAGGTAGCTATAATTTCGGAGAAACCCTAGTATCGAATTTTAACACTTCCTCTACTAGCTCAAGGAAAAGTAAAAAGAAATTTAAAAATGCTTCTACTGGCATGAGTTCGGTAGCAACATAAAACTCACCATAGTACGAAGTTGTGTGTAAACATAGCGGAGTAAAAGCGATAAATAAATTAAAATTTAAGTCAGGGATAGCCAAATTTCTCTTTCTCTAACATCTATGGAAGTATTACGAGGGCTGTTCAAAAAAGAATGATCATAATTTTTATACGGTCATAATTCTTCGCATTAAAATTCAATCTTATTATATTCTGTTAGTTTAATGTGAAACAGACACACCGTAGTAGTTTCATTGCTGGTACTCCTGGTTCCCGCCTGTGAGAACCAGGCAAGTTCAGACATGTTCAGTATCGCCTACCGCTAGTTAAAGCTGATGTTAGAGGAAGATCCGGAGTTTCTTTTAAACGTAATCACTGCTGATAAAACTTGGTTACATCATTTTGATTCTGAGAGGAAACAGCAAAGCTCAGTGTGGAAATCTCCATCACAACCCCCCAAAAAGCAAGAGTGGTTGCTTATGCTGGGAAAGTTATGCTCATCTCATTCTTTGATATTCATGGAATGGTTAATTACCATGCTGTACCTGCACACACATCAGTAGCTGGGCAATAGTACAGGGATGTCCTGAAAACATTGCACGTCCATATGAGGCGCAAAAGACCACATTACCATGAAGCAGGCTGGATACTGCACAACGATAATGGGCGGCCGCATATTGCCAAAGTTGTTGCTGAATATCTTGCAAAGATCAACATGAAGTGCATCCCTCGCCCTCCCATTGTCCAGATTTAGCCCCATGTGACTTTTTTCTATTCCCTAACTTGAAGAAACGCCTTCGTGGGAGGCATTATCCATCATCAGAAGCAGTGGTGAAGGCTGCGGATGCGATTTTGAAGGATCTGTCAAAAAATGGTTTCCAGCATGTCTTTGAAGAGTGGCAGAAACGCTGGGACAAGTGCATCGCATTCAGGGGAGACATTTTGAGAAGGACCTTAAAAATTATGAGAATGAGTAAAGGTACGTTGTAAAAAAAAAGTGATCATTCTTTATTGAACACCCCTCGTACATTCCATCCTAAACTTCCATATTGAGGAGATATTTTTGAACACTATTCAAAAGAAGGAGAGAATGTTTGGTAAACAAAGTATGTGTGTGTGTGTGTGTGTGTGTGTGTGTGTGTGTGTGTGTGTGTGAGAGAGAGAGAGAGAGAGAGAGAGAGAGAGAGAGAGAGAGAGAGAGAGAGAGAGAGAGAGAGAGAGAGAGACTATAAATCAAGAACGAAAACTCCGTAAAAATGAAGCATTTTCATATTTGAATCACTGTTTAAGCAGCCAAGCAAAGATGTTGAAGAAAATCCCGACACCTCAAGCCATCTTTTATACGCAAACATTTTCTCATATTTTATTTTTTCTAAATATCTGAAAGTTTGTTCCAACATTTTGTGTACGTATTATCTCCTTTTGGAAAAATAATTTCTTTACAAAATGATCAGTGCAATAACTAAAAGAGGGATTTCCGGTTTCCCCCGCCACCTCATTCCACCAGTGCTCCATCTTCATTTTATGTTATGATCAGTGCCAACGCCTGCGGTGCCGCATGTAGTAAAACCGGACGTGAAACACTACACATTCATTCATTCTCTTGACCTACAAGAAAATTAGCAACAACATAATCTTCATGTCAATTAACATGGAGGTTAGAGAAGTAGATTGTAAGAATAGTTTGTATAAGCATAGAGAACATCATTTGAATGCAACAGTTATTTTATGTCCTGGCCATGCAAAGAGAATGAAATTTGAAAGCCCTTAAAATATTTGACTATCGCTTAGACCTATTCCTATTGTAGCCATAGAAAGGTGTAAGAAAACAATTTCTACAAATATCTATCTGGATTAATATGAGAAGAGTATGGTTTTGTCGGAATAGTTTGCAAAAGAATAAGTAGAGAGAGAGAGAGAGAGAGAGAGAGAGAGAGAGAGAGAGAGAGAGAGAGAGAGAGAGAGAGAGAGAGAGAGTCATGTGAGTGCAACAACTTAGACTTTTGCTTCCTACCCATTTCCAAAAAGTTCGCCTGGAATGGTTTCAGCACCTTTATTGTTGCAGCCACGCAGGCATTCTTTTTTTATTTTGAAGCAGCGTAATTGCGTAAATTGGGGAGAGGACAGGGGCGGTTCATCCATAAGGTTGCAGGTTTGCGCTATACCCACTGATTCTGAATATACAACAGGTGCATTTTGCACATTAAAGCTGTACTTGCTTGCATTGTTTTATATACAAACATGTTTCAATTACGCTTATGGTCTGTAGCTGCCCATGGCCGCAGAAGTCGAAATAAACAGTGATTAGCTGTAGGAGCCGCAGGTTTGCCGTAAAGAGTTAACCTAAGATTTCGCCCAAATGTAGGCTCTCTTTGGGGGTTGCGGGAAGGTGAAGAGATGAGAGGGGCTTCTTATACATTGCTTAAATGGAGGTTTATAAACCTAGCTCCTCCTACTCTTAGCAACGGTTATAGCGTGACCTTCAGGCTTAGCTTCTGTGTGCTCTGCTTTTCGAACACAGGGAGAATTTAATTAAATGCATGGAGGTTATTCAGAAGAGAGCTCTGTTAAACAACAACGCCACACTTGTTCAGGCTTCTGGGTTTATGGCCACTTTGAAAGATTATAATTTTGTATTCTGGCTGTCTTCTACAAGATCATGCCACATGTGGACATTTTGTACAATCAGCTGCAGAAACGAGACTGCAATGCAACGTTTGCCATCGACCAGCTAAGCGCATTTAAAAGGGAAATGCAAAAGGTAAGAAATAGCGTGGATATCGAGGAACACGAAGAAACTGCAATTAAGAGGAGAAGAATAGAAGATCATGATGTGAAAAGAAGAGAAGCTCTTGAAGTATGTGACATTCTTAGAGAAGCAAAGGACAGATTTAGCTTCACGTGGCATGTGGCAGCCTCAACTTTGTTTCATCAAGAACATTTCTAAGACATTTCCAGAGGATTCCCTTAGAGAAACAATAAGGTTCTATCCTTTTATCATTGACACAAAAATTCGCAGAGAACTGACTGTAATTTACAGTCGAGAGGAATTTCGTGGAATGTCCGGCGCTTTGTGCTTGATGGACTTCAATAAGGAAAACAATTTATGTACTACATTCAGCGAATATGTCAAACTCCTCCGAGTACTGTTAACTATGCCAATGTCTACCGCTGAAGCAGAATGCTGTTTCTCAACTTTAAAAAGAATAAAAAATTTTCCTTAGGAACACAATGTCACAAGACCGATTGACAGCATTGGCAATGGTTTCAATTGAGAGAGATTTTGTTATGAAGATCAGCGACTTCAACGCAAAAGTTATCGATAGATTCGCCAGGTCTAAGGAGAGTACAGCAGAGAATCTGTATAAATAGGTGAGTCATTACTACTCTGTATTTAATTTTTGATTTGTGCACCACCAATAATTTAACCCACCAGCCGCCACTGAGAGAGGACACTCCACTGGCAACCCGCTAAAACTACAAACAGTATTCGCAAACTCAGGCAATTGCTATCAACTGTATTAATAAAATGTAAACCAGAGTAATAAAAGTTCCTAAACACCTCTTTCTCTCTCATCTGCGAAAGGCAGGATTTCACGTTTACAGGGACACAGAGTTCTGCTCGATGATTACTGAACCCTTGCAATTTAATCTCCAGTTGTTATACAGGATTATTTGAATAATTAAATAACTTGTGTATGGGAATGACAATACAGAGCATTTAACAACTTATTTTGTCGATATTTTATAATTTATATTTATTCACAATGTAGGGTTAAATTTTAAATAGACTCGCAACACATTTTCGTATTTTCGAATTACGCTCAGTGAACCTTAAACAAAATTATCGAATGGATTCCTTCATTACAAGAGTAAGTGATCAAACGTGGCTTCCCGCAAAACCCAATTTGCGACTTTCTCTGTCCAGTAGTTAGTTACTTATACCAATGGCATAAACAGAGGAAATTTGAATGTGAAGTATACAGGGTAAAAAAGGGGAGGGGAGGACAAAAGCGATTTTGATAATTTTTCACCATTGAAAAGCCCTATTTTCTGTGACGCAAATGGACTACGAAAACCTAATTTCAAGTCATAAATTACTAAAAGACCAAACAGGATGTACAAAGCCTTTGTTGACGTCTGGATAGTTTAGTTGTTAGGTGTTGGTCTAAAGTTGTAAGTTCAAACCCAGGCTCAAACCGAAGATTTTTAAGTATGCCTAAAAGCGACAGCCCTAAGATTTACTGGCATGTAAAAGAACTTCTGCGGGACGAAATTCTGGCACAACGGGAGCCATGTATAATTCTGGTACTTGACAGTACTGCTAGGGGAAAAATGCCATAAAGTAGAAAATAAATAGAATAAAAGCCGGTTAACTGCTGTTGCTCAACAGCGAATGCAAGAACAAATGCCAGTCATATTTTATTTCAAGAAATATGCATGGATTGACATGACGTAACACTTAAATAAAAAGAATTGATCCTCTCTATACGCATACGAACGTTGCTTCTTTACCTGTCATTTACGAGGCGTGTCCGAAAAATAAGGTCTTGAATTTTATTTAATATAGAAAACATCTTTATTGTCAATAAATGTTACATTGATGGAAAGGCGGAACTTACAGCTATTTTCAACGTAACCACCATTGTGATCGATGCACTTTTGCATGCGCTGTAGCAGTTTTTGTATACTCTTGTGATAGCACTCTCCCACCAAGTTGCGCAGGTAGTGCTTAACCTCGTTTTTCAAATCATCGTTGGTCTGGAAATGTGTTCCACCCATGTATTCCTTCAACTCAGGAAACAGATGATAATCACTAGGTGCTAAGTCTGGACTGTAGGGGGTATGGGTGAGGATGTCCCATCCGAACTGGGCCAGGAGATCAGCTTCGGTGAGCATTTTGGGGACCCACCTCGCACACACCTTGCGATAGTGCAAATGTTCGGTCAAAATCTTGTCAATCGTAGTCTTACTGACTTCAGGGATAAGTTCGCACAGCTGGCGAAATGTCACACGCCGATCTTTAAGCATTTCTTGCTCCACTTTTGCAATTGTTTCGGCTGAAACCGAAGGCCGACCAGAACGCTGTTCGTCATGAACGTCTGTACGACCGTCTTTGAACTCTCTGACCCACTTTCGGACGTTTTTGACGTCCATACACTGCGGCCCATAGACTTTGCATAACTGACGATGTATTTCAGTGGGGGTAGTGACCTTGGCACTCAAAAATCGGATCACTGCAAGCAACCCGCACCTGGCGGTGGAAGTGATAGAAAGCTCCATCGCAAACGGCTGCCCAGCCAAGACTAATAGTTGCAACGGGTTTCTTGTGGTGGGGAGTTGAAGGGGTGAAACCAAGCTACACGTCAGTGTTGCCGGATTTCGCGTGCTAGCGTTCCTCCCGGCTCCAGCGCCTTGGACACCTTATTTTACGGAGAAGCCTCGTATTTTACTTATTTATTTATTGTTATCTGAAAAGGTTCCCAGAGCCATAGCTCATGCTAGGGAACAGTACAAAAATATATAAAATGATGGCAAACAGCCCTTAACAATACTTATATTACATTTTCATAGTAGGAATAAATTACCGTACAAGAATAACATATATGAAACATACAAAGATACAGAAATTCACTATAACTCAAGAAATAATAGTAACAAAGAACTTAGAAAAATAGAAGCTACGTATTCTATGGGACATTAATCCATATTACTTTTTAAACAGTTCACTTTCAAACCAGCTATAAATGTGTAACACTTCATCAGCTATCAGTAAATTTTCAGCAACTTTCCTTTTAAAACCTTTCAGTTCAAGTGGCAGCGCATTATATAAGTTGATAAGGTGTGAGGTTAAGCTGTTCAGGCCATAAGTAGAAGTGTTCTCTGTTGGTTTTGTTAAGTTTCCTTTATTTCTTGTATTATATATATGTGTGTGTGTGTGTGTGTGTGTGTGTGTGTGTGTGTGTGTGTGTGTGTGTGTGTGTGTGTGTGTGTGTGTGTGTGTGTGTGTGTGTGTGTGTGTGTGTGTGTGTGTGTGTGTGTGTGTGTGTGTGTGTGTGTGTGTGTGTGTGTGTGTGTGTGTGTGTGTGTGTGTGTGTGTGTGTGTGTGTGTGTGTGTGTGTGTGTGTGTGTGTGTGTGTGTGTGTGTGTGTGTGTGTGTGTGTGTGTGTGTGTGTGTGTGTGTGTGTGTGTGTGTGTGTGTGTGTGTGTGTGTGTGTGTGTGTGTGTGTGTGTGTGTGTGTGTGTGTGTGTGTGTGTGTGTGTGTGTGTGTGTGTGTGTGTGTGTGTGTGTGTGTGTGTGTGTGTGTGTGTGTGTGTGTGTGTGTGTGTGTGTGTGTGTGTGTGTGTGTGTGTGTGTGTGTGTGTGTGTGTGTGTGTGTGTGTGTGTGTGTGTGTGTGTGTGTGTGTGTGTGTGTGTGTGTGTGTGTGTGTGTGTGTGTGTGTGTGTGTGTGTGTGTGTGTGTGTGTGTGTGTGTGTGTGTGTGTGTGTGTGTGTGTGTGTGTGTGTGTGTGTGTGTGTGTGTGTGTGTGTGTGTGTGTGTGTGTGTGTGTGTGTGTGTGTGTGTGTGTGTGTGTGTGTGTGTGTGTGTGTGTGTGTGTGTGTGTGTGTGTGTGTGTGTGTGTGTGTGTGTGTGTGTGTGTGTGTGTGTGTGTGTGTGTGTGTGTGTGTGTGTGTGTGTGTGTGTGTGTGTGTGTGTGTGTGTGTGTGTGTGTGTGTGTGTGTGTGTGTGTGTGTGTGTGTGTGTGTGTGTGTGTGTGTGTGTGTGTGTGTGTGTGTGTGTGTGTGTGTGTGTGTGTGTGTGTGTGTGTGTGTGTGTGTGTGTGTGTGTGTGTGTGTGTGTGTGTGTGTGTGTGTGTGTGTGTGTGTGTGTGTGTGTGTGTGTGTGTGTGTGTGTGTGTGTGTGTGTGTGTGTGTGTGTGTGTGTGTGTGTGTGTGTGTGTGTGTGTGTGTGTGTGTGTGTGTGTGTGTGTGTGTGTGTGTGTGTGTGTGTGTGTGTGTGTGTGTGTGTGTGTGTGTGTGTGTGTGTGTGTGTGTGTGTGTGTGTGTGTGTGTGTGTGTGTGTGTGTGTGTGTGTGTGTGTGTGTGTGTGTGTGTGTGTGTGTGTGTGTGTGTGTGTGTGTGTGTGTGTGTGTGTGTGTGTGTGTGTGTGTGTGTGTGTGTGTGTGTGTGTGTGTGTGTGTGTGTGTGTGTGTGTGTGTGTGAGGAGCTTTCAAATGTTAGATTGGACTTTAGAAGATTATTTTTTATTTTGTGGAGATATATTATCAAGGACAACTCTATGTTTACTTGTAATGGTAAAATGTTAGTTACATGGTAGAGTGTTTTTGTGTTTGTTCTAAAGGGTAGATTGTAGATTATTTTCAAGGCACGATTTTGAAGTACTTCTAGGTCATGAATTAAATATTTAACAGAGTTACCCCATAAGATGTTTAAGTAATCCAAGTGAGATTGAATTAAAGCATGGTAGATACTTCGGAAATGATTTACACTGAATCCTTTGAATTTCAGCCTGTGAATTACAGCTAACACAGGAAGAATCTTATTTTTTACATGCATTATATGGTCTTTCCATGTAAGGGTACCGTCTAGAATCAAACCTAGATATGTGATTTTTGTTACTCTTTCTATCACTGCGTTATCAACATGTATCTTGTTATTTACTACTGGTAGTATGATATTTTATGAAATAACATATATTTTGTTTTACAGACATTTAATGTTAACTTATTGCCCTTAAACCAGCTATTCAATGCATTCAGGTCTTGCTGTATGTCATATATCAGCTGGTGCTCAGAGTTATCTATATATAACAAACATATATCATCAGCAAACATAGTCAATTTACCTTTTAGTCTTAAACATCCTATGTCATGTATTACTTACAGCAAGACAGTGTGTAATGAAAATTTAAAACAGCTGAATTACCTTTGTTACCTACAATTCTATAGACGTATACACTGACATTTGTGGAATACGAATACCTTCTAATAACCTTCATGTAAGAAACTTTTCTTTTCTTTTCTTTTCTTTGTATCTTATATTGTAATCAAGTTGTTAGTAGGTCATGCTAAATAATTCAGTAAAGAGAGAAAGTTGCTTGTATTTGAAATAAGTATTAACAACTAGAAGATCATTTTTCTTGTTTGTTGTAGACTATATGTATTTTCCAAAATATTTCTTCCTTTTACTTATATAATCGCCTGCAACTACTTTGGATATTAGGAGGTATGGATATAGAAACCAATACGATGTTGATTCGCTACATTGGGTAATCTACATTACGTTTAGGTATCTTACCTTTAGATGCAATATCTGTAATTCAAATCCTCTAAACGCTAAAGGAATGATTCTAAATATGGAAATAACCCCCCCCTGCAGCCGAGAAGCGAACACATTAACCCTGGGATGTGAAAACAAAACGCAGGCTGCTAACAAATATGGATGGAGATGACAAGAGCATTCGAGGATCAAATGCATTAGAGAGGTGAACGAACTGGTACACAGAAAGAAAAAAAAAAAACAAACAAGCCACAGGTCACTTTACCGAACAAATTCTCTCGTTGCCATGGTGTTTCATTAGCGGGTCATTCCAACATCTCGCAGTTCTGGGATGGCCAACGATACACATAACTGTGTGCAACTGGTGATGTTGCTATATGCATTCTTAGATAGAGTTGTTTTATTACGAATATTTCGTAAAGTGTAGAGTTGCTTTAAATCAGTTTCTGTCATTAACTGCTAAGAGTTAGCATTTTACCTTCCATTTTACAATTACACTGACATCGCGGTGTTCACATTAGTAAAGCGGAACCAAAACGTGATTTTCTCCACGTGGGGAAGAAATTCTTTGATTGGCTAAGTTGCACATGATGGAACCAGATTAGAAACGAGCTATACTCCATTCAAAAGATGTAATTATACAAGGGAACTATTACTATGCTCATACCTAGATTCGCTTGAGAGTTTGATGGCGTCATCTCTACTCTGTGTGCGGCCTGTGCACCAAAAATGTGATGCAGAGTAGAACTGCAAAGCCCAAAACTGAAGTTTGAAAAGTGCTGCATGCGACCACTGCCCACAAGGGTAAATAATCCCCCCGGTACAATGCTGTGCTATGCCCATTTCTTCCTACGTATTCTGGACTCATTTTCGGGTGCTTCCGGCTATACTCCGCGCCTCATTTTTGTCACACAGGCCGCGCATAGAGCAATACAGGTATCAGCATAGTGAAGGGGTGGAGAGACATGGTAAGCATTACGGTGTTCAAAGTTGCGACGTGAGTTTAATTTTAAATAGACTGTACTTTATAGACGACAGAAGAAGCACTGCATTCTAACCTAATTCGTCATCGAGATTTCACCTGTACATTGAAATTTTATTTATCAACGATCTTTAATGCTGTGGTTCTCAGCGTCCGATCCTATCCTATTGGGTGTCCAAGACCGCTTAATTTTGCTGAGAGGCCTCTATCAGACTTAGGGACCTTTTAAATATTATGTTTAAGACAGGGGACCATCTGCTTTACATCCCTTGCAAAGGAAGCCATTGCTGAGGATTTTTTCCAACCAAGAAACTTTGAGAAGGGTTTGAACACGCGATTTCGGAAATCAGAGGTTAGCATGCTACCCCTAGATCACGGAGACTGACAAATTTCGCCAGTAAATTTTATTTTGAAGCCCTTTAAATTAAGAGGAGTTTTGGAGAAATGTATAACTCAGAAGAAACGAAAGTCGAACGAATTTGGTATCCGTCGCAACTTCCAAGAATGAGGTACGTAGTATCTTCAGATATTTTTTTTTTTTTTTTTTTTTTTTTTTTGTAATTTTACGTCCTCTGACGTTAAGTCACATCGGACGATGAATGGAATGGGTGAAATGATGCTCAAATGAGCCCAGGGTCCATAGAGCTTAGTTACCCGACATTCGTCTTTCAGGATAAGGGAAAACCCCAGTAAAAACCTTATCCAGGTAACTTACCCTGACCGAGATTCAAACTTGGGACCTCTTGAACGTGAGGCAGACTCGCTACCACCACGCTACCGAGGCGGGCTTTCAGAAAATATCTCCGTACTCCGATCTAGCCCTTCCCATGAGAAAGTTACCTAATACTTTCTCAAAAATGGGCCTAGAAATTTCGTTTAAATATTGTGACGACCTAACTATGGATTGTAAAAGCTAAGTAGCACATGGCCAGATTGTACACGGGGGAGAGTAGTTCAATTGGTAGAGAATGCATGCTTGGCGAGAGGTTGGGATTATCTATTATGTTTCATTTATACCAAAGTGGAGTACTGCTAATTAAATGTAGAATTTACTTAGTAAGAATATTTACTACCAATTAGCAGATTACAAAGGTGGCTATAGCGGCCAGTTACCTGCCCTCAAGAGGTTGCGTACAGATGCGTCTAGCCTAGCCAAAAGCTAGTCCAAGAGAGAGCGAGCAACTCGTTTATACAAACTTTTAACCAAGTCATGGAGTGGGGGAGTGACGTCACACGTACTACTGAAGTCAGATAAACTATTATTAGTATTAATTAATACAGTCACTTGTGACAATATGAGTAAATAACATAAATAAAATGAGAAAAGTCCTTTCCAGAAGAAGGTGCGCATGCATTGTTGTGTGCCAGTATCACGTAGGAGGCAATAAAAGTGTCACCCGCTAAACGACTTCAAAAAAGTCGCTTTCATGTTTATAATGACATGCCATTTTTAAACACAAAATTAATTTAAATATAGCACGTATTAAAATGGTATCAGCGTGAACGTCAGAGAAAAGGAAAATAACGAACAAAAGTGCTGTTCCAGTTGAGGAAATATTTCTGAAAAATATTGCCCTACATTTTTAACAGTTATCTGCAAATAAAATTTGTATATTCATTAGGAAATAGACTCATGCCCATATATTACGTATGTTAGCACATGCAGATCTTTTGCATGAAATATAATGCTGTGGAGTGGTTGAGTAAATAATACTGCATGAATTAAGTATTAAAACAAAGATGTTATTTAACTAATGGAGGACCCTTCCCCCCTAAGCTAGGCCGATGCCTACCAAATTATAGCAAGAATAAAAATAAGTCAAGAGAAGAAAGAGTTCTCAACGCATTTTTTCAAGCAGTAATATAAAAATTTTGCTTTTTCTCTTCCCAGCTTTTAAGTGGGCTGTCTATACCTCACATTTAAATGAACGCAAAACTTTACTTGCAATTGAGTTTGTGATGATTTATTTATTATTCCGTTACCCCTCTTAAGGTCCTTCTCCGTATTTAATTAGTAAGGGATGAATGGCATGGAAGGAAAGAAGCACCTGTTGCCTTAACAGAACTCTCACTCTTAGCCACCCCTGTGATATTGCATCTATTCATTGGTTCAGGGATATCATTGGCTGTTGAGGCTCAACAGAATTTTTTGCCACTCGTGCAAATACTTGACGCGCTGAGACCCTAAGCCGCAACGGTAATGCACTGGAAGTGATTGGATGGAATCTTCCTGCCCTGTTTAGTTTTCATTTCATGGCTAACCGGAATTGTTAGCTTGCTTTATAGGTATATGTTGCTCGTTGGGTTCCAGTACCAGCAATATGCTTGTACAAATGGACGACAATCTGCCGTTGATCCTCGACGAAAATGCCTACCGTTTTCGGAGAATTTCAGGAAGTGACAGAATTACAAAAGAATGTTCCACAGGCCCTAACTTAGTAGAGCGACAAGACACCCCAATTTCAAAGCTGGCTGCCTGACTTCTGCAGCATGGCCCTCCCAAAAATTAAAAAAAAAAAAAAAGATTTCTTATTATATAAAATATAATATTCTTTAAGTATGAATAACAGCGTCGCAAAGCATTGTCTGTATTTCAAATGCAAAATTTAACTATTAAACGAAAGCAATGATGGGTTCCAGTTAACACTGGATAAATAGTGAATTATTCTTGTATTAACACACTGTTAATTTAATCCTCTTTTAGGTATACAAAAATATCTTGCAGCTTTAATTAGCGCTGTCAGTTTCCGAAGTATGGAGTGATGCAGTTTACCATTCAGTTCGCACGTCGTGTGAAATCCAAATAGGAATCGCTTTGACTGATTTTTCGAGTTCGTGACTATAATCATTGATACGGAAATTCATTTGGTGTCAGTAGTCAGACTTCATCAGTCTAATGGATAAGTCAGATAAAGTTTATTTGTATATTAAAATATACTTTATATACTTATAATTAATTATAAAATAAGACAGATAAATAACAAGAATATAAATGATCAACAACATATGAAGTAATAAAGAAGGATTAAAAAGACAGTGTATCGCTTTGAAACTAGTGGTAGGCCAACGGACATATCTTAAAGTGTCAGCCGCATTAGTTAGCGTCCGCTATATTAATCCACGTCTGGTAGGTATGGAGAACAGACCAGTGTAGCGTTGCGTGTCGGAAAGCTAATGATAAATATGAATAATGAGGAAGTATTTGTTTTACAGTGAGCAAATTAACAGTAGAAGTGTGATCGACATGCCTCAAATAGTTGCAAGAAAGTTTTAAGCATTAAAACTTCATTAAATAAGTAAAATTCTCTATCTTTCTTCAAACCACCCACGGATACCCTGAAGGTGAAATCTCGTAAGCTCTGCAGAGCAAACCTGGGAACAAAAAAAAAAAAAAAAAAAAAAAAAAAAAAAAAAAAAAAAAAAAAAACGCAGGTGAGAACTTCAAGATTCTTCTTCGAGAGAATCGCTCATATAAACGGCATCGTCATATATAAGTACTAGGACGTTTATAAAATTACTTTTGTCACTTTTGTAGCGACCGATTGAAGTTATTTATACTCGCGAATGCGTTATTCAGTTACCCGTTGTTACCCTGAAGAAAGTATAAACTTAAATCTTCATTCAGTAGATAAGTTCATCATTAAGAATGAACAAAGTAACATTTAAGAAATTTTTACTGCTGATGGTGGGCGCAGGTGAAACATGAAATAAAAATAAAATTCTGGGAAAGAAATTTGGGAAGAAAACCTTGCAGACCTAAGTTTAGGGTATATTTTTGGCATGTGTCATTTATGTAGTCAGAAGAAAAATAGGGGGGGAGGGAAGCTTAGTTCAGGGAGAATTTGAACTCCAGACCTACGGTTCAAAGTCTCTTAACGACCTCGACCATACGTGTTGGTAGGAAATGATTGAGACGCAACACTTCCGCCAGAAACTGGCGAGACTTACCAGACCTGGATAACACTCTTATTTTTAGAATTTTAGATTAATGAAATATTAACTTAAACTAGAGGCAATAGAAAGCACCGTCATATGATTGAATATCTCTTACTTTGGCAGTGCACTAATGAGACCACCTCTGTAGGGCATATGGTAGCGAGTCTACCTCACGTTAAGAAGTCTCGAGTTCGAATATGACCAGGGTGAGCTTTCCGGATAAGGGTTTTATCCGGGGTTTTCCCTTAAGTTGAAAGATGAATGTCGGGTAACTCTAACCACTATTGACCCAGGGCTTATTTTAGTATCATTTCATCTCATTTCATTTATCCTCCAATATGACTTCACGTTGGAGGACGTATTTTGTTATGATTTTGACAAAACTTAGGTGTTATAATCTGACAAAAACGGGCAGCTGCCCTACGGATTTCGAAAACTTCAGCTGCCTTAATTTTCAATCCCTCTTTTTAACCAGTATCAAACAAGCCGGTACTTTTTGACCTAGCTGGACATAACTTGATACACTTATTCGTAGAACTCAGAAAAAATATAGCGTATCTCTCAACTCTCTTTAACTATCTCTAACAATCAGTAAAATTAATAACACTATTAACAGTGAAGTTACTTTCATTATAAAACTGTGCGACCATATTTTCAGTTCCTTATACAGAAATCTGCCGTTAATCCATCCTGTGAAAATATTGTACAATTATATTGGGTACAGGATCTGGCAAATATAGTTTAGAAGAACAGCCCTTGTCCTCTTTTTGGGCTGTTTATACAGAGAATTATATTATTTGGCCAATTAAACGATAAATTTATGCACCTGAACGATATGACAAATTATAATTTAACTTACAACTTTAAAATCCTCTAAGGCCAATATTTTCAGTAAGCTGCTGCTCCTCCCCCACCACCACCACTATTTTACAGCTGGAAATACATGTTTTGAGGTAAATATTTCGATATATGTGAGAAATAAATTGAAATGTGTAGTGTTTAACGCCCGCTTTTACTACATACGGCACCGCAGGCGGTCACACTGATGATAAATGAGATGAAGATGGAGCACCGGTAGAATGAGATGGCGGGGGAAACCGGAGATCCCCACCCCAGCGCCGTGTTGTCCACCACATATCTCACTTTGCGGTCGCCTGGGACCGAACCCGGGCCGCCTTGGTGAGAGTCAAGCTGTCTAACCACTGAGCCACGGCGCGGCCTTGTGAGAAAGAGAAGAGTAACCCAACACGAAGAACCAAAGTCGAAATTTCATCGTAATAAAATGAAAGAGACAGGCAGACTATGCAGTTATACCAAGTTCTTGGCAGTTAGTATGCAATAAGGCGCAGGAGTTTAATACTAAACTAGACCGTACGGCCCTGGGCCGCACAGTTACCATATTCACGCTCTGAATTGCTAACAAACAGCCGGCAAGAGCGAGCTTCACTTCCGGCAAACCTCGATAATGAATATTTGTTGGAAGGGAAGTAATTTCTATGAAATCGAATTGGGATATATAATAAACACAAGAACAAAAGAAATAAATGACAATATGTAAGTTATAACAACTTTGCTTAACATCACAAAGACCCAGCGCAGCTGAAGAAAAACATCCAATTTTTGAATTCGTGCTGATTTTCATAACCCAGGAAATCCACGAAACCCTATCGTGACTTTATGCTATATCCCGTGGTGCGCTGACCCAATTGTTTTGTTCTGAATAAAAAGAGACAAAAATCTGCGTGATAATTATACACAGAAGGCGTGATAATTATACACAGAAGCTCTAGATTTTTTGCAAGACATCCATATGCTACATCCAGTTTTTAGCTTTATGTATTCACATCTTAAATTAATGAGTTTTTAGAATTAAAAACGTTTGCCTTTCATCCTATTTATTTCAGAACAAAAATCTCTTCCAAGAGAAAATCTGAACTCAGTAACTAATTAAAGCCATTCATCTTTATTTTATAACTTATCTGAAAACGCTGCAGTAACTCCAGTTTTATTTTGTATCATGAAATTAACTTTCTAATAGGCCTAATAAAACATTTTTTGCATTAGTTAATATTCGATATTTCTGCATCCAATACATAGTAATTTCACTCAATTTTAATTATGTCAACCAACATAGTACTTATAAGAAAATAAATGACAATTTCCCCTAAAATAGTCTGACAGAATCTGTATCATATTCTCCTTTAATTTTGCTACTAGGTGTTATGAAGCACACAGGCACTTCCCCTGCGGAACTTCTAACGTAATTGTATTACAACTTAATTGTGATGCATTCTGGTTTGCAGTCACTCATGTATGAAAAATGTGGCACAGAAACCTAGACGTCGGGTTTTAATCAGTTCTGCCGGAACATTTGTGCAGGTATTCCAGTTCTCTCTGGAAATGAGAACTATTGGAGTGTTATAAATGCAACCTTTCTCGGTCATACGCCTTCCTTGCATCGGTAAGTTGCGTTTAACTTTGCGGAGCTAGTAACATTCAAGTACGGAGTAAATGTAAAGATGAAATAATACGGCTACATTACCACTACTTAAGATGATGGAAACACCGTGGTTCACAAACAAATAATTAAAAAGTAGAGCCGTGCTACTATTTGGATTAAGAATGGGCCGAAAAATAACGTAACGTTAATGGAATAATGAATACAGAGTAACTAATTATCGGTTAAGGGTTAAAAAATTATCGCATACAAATAATATAGTTCTCAAGTAAGGAAGAAATTATCATATACTTATCCCGCCAACGGATTGTTTTCTCTATCTTAACACGTACATACCTAAAACAAATCTTAATTTCCAGAACTAGTTCAAAGAAGTAAGTATATTTGTAAAATGTCATTTCACATAAAAATACAATATATTGGTACTTTTCAGGTATAGTATAAATAAATATTTTCGACTACTTCGCACATACGTCACCATCTTCACATAGACCAATCAAGCCCGCCTTGGTAGCGTGGTGGTAGCATGTCTGCTTCACGTTCAAGAGGTCCCGAGTTCGAATCTCGGCCAGGGTGAGTTACCTGGATAAGGTCTTTCCCGGTGTTTTCCCTTATCCTGAAAGACGAATGTCGGGAAACTCTAAGCTCTATGGACCCAGGGCTCATTTGAGCATCAGTTCATCAAGTTTGTTGTTCTCGTACAAAATAAATATTCAACTTAAATAATTGCAAGTTTATTGTAGTTTAAAATAAATGAAGTTTGTTGTTTGAAAATAGAGGTTATGTGACTTTATTACTTTCTTATAATCAGTCAGCGCCACCTGACGGCTTTAAGACCAAAGTTGCTTTCACCAAAGTTAACTTGTGCACGGCCTGTAAGAGCTATTGATCTTGTTGCCGTGACTTGTGAGGTTAAGTTTGATTCATGTGTTAATGTAGGCCTATGTGATTAAGGGAATTACTTTTAACAATTTGTTTTATTCGTGAAATAGTCTCTACAAATGCAACTTGTGTTTTGAACTTCCCACTTCATCCGTCGTGAATTTATCAGTAATTTCAAAACCACCCGTAACATTACCTATTATAATTTATCTGTAAGTACATACACATATTTCTCATTCTATTTACAACATCTACTACTGATATATGCTGATTCAGCTGTACGTGCGATAATGTACAGAATTTATCAGAAATTACATTCCACATGTTCCTTAACACTGGTAATATACTGAGTTCAGTAATGTTTGTACCCTGTTAGTTATAATCCGATCACTCAAATGCAATTGGGAGCGTTAATTTAGTAGTGGAATTAAAAGTGAAGTAGAGTGTACCTGGACGTTTCCATTGGTACGAGCTTGAGTTTAAAAGCACTTTTATCACTGATGGGGAAAAAAAAAAAAAAAAAAAAAAAAAAAAAAAAAAAAAAACATTTTGCCAGTCTTGTGCGAAATCTGTTAGTCCACATCAACATTTCAAGTAAAGCAAAATTTTTCAAGAATTAAGCATGTAGCATCTGCGCCATGTGCTTCATCGAGGCAATTTCTTATAGGAGAATCAACACCATCCACTTCTGGCATACCAAATCATTCATAATTTTATTCAGATTTGTGAATAACATTTCAGCTGATATTTCCCTTAATAAGGTGAATAATCTCGAGGGCCAAAATTTCTTACAACAATAAATCCGCCTGATAAGTCAATGCTATGAAAATATGCTACAAATTGCAATGAAAAAATAATCATATTAATGCAGCAACGGGCATAGAAATTTCGGCGCAAATAGATAACAAACGGCGGATAATATTTCACGGTAATAAAGAGCTTGCATAAATAGTTAAGATAGCGCGGATAGTGTACGCAAAGGAGCCGGCGAACGGGGATAGCTGTGATAAAGGACTTGCCGGCATAGATTAAGTCACGCTTTTGGAATGTGATAGAATATACGGTTACTTTATTCTTCTGGAACAGTCTCGAATTTATCAATGAGGTATTTAAGAGGGCGACGAATCGCCAAGAATGAGTTGTAAAACAGTGAGGCAAGCAGAAAACAGCTGAAAGTGTTGCTGTTGTAATGACATGTAACAAGAGTGTTGTCAACCGCGGAAGTTGAGTAAGCTGTTTGTTATTTTCATCGACCTTGGTGTTGTAGATTGTAATATGTCATGTAATTCTGCTGCTACGCAGAGTGTTTCTACGCAAATAAAGAACATTTAGCATTTTGGCAAATTGGACTTTTAATTCTACGAACCCACAAAGTCAAAATATGTATATTTATGAAAATGAAAAAATCTGAGCCACCACTGACGAAACTATTAATTGTAGTGACAGTAAGTGGGAAATATATTTATAGGTGTATTGAAAATGACAAAAAAATTTCATATACAACAAACATTCTTGTCTGTAAAGAAATATCTGCTGCAAATCACATGACAACCTATGGTGCATTCGCTGGTGCAATTCTTACCCAATCCGTGTTAGCGTATCGTGAAGACCGCTGTCCTAGACCAAGGCAACTCTGAAGGAAGGCACTTCATTAAAGTACTGCAAGCAAGCTTTTCACTTGTGGATGCATCCAAGCTACAAGTGACACCTGATTACGATTCTAACGTTGATATATCTTCTCTGCGGGCCACTTATGTTTTGCCCTGAACTGCATCACTGCATCACTATGATACAGAATGTGTGTTTGGACTTTAATGCTTCTCTTTTCTAGCAACATTACCTTCCAAAATGCCTTTACCAAATTTTATCTAAAGTCCTACGAGAATATCTAAGTTATTATATTCTTAACCTCTGTCAAGTTTGGTTGATAATAATATAACGTCCATTGCTAGAACTGCATCACCATATAGGTAAGTTCAACTGCATATGTGCACATGTACATTAATATAGAAGCAAGTGCGAATACTACTGCAATTATTATAAATCACCATAGTAATTGGAATGTTGACATAGCTTGAGAAACTTCCTTTTGGATTGCATCAAATAACAAAGTAACTTGGTATCAGCACTGTTCATATTAAAACTAAGTTACAGCTAATTGTTACAAGTAACCATTAATGTAATGTAACTGCGAACAAAATAATTGGTAACCGTTATTGCACTGCAACCGCGAATAATCGTTACCCCCAACAACAGTGGATTACTTCCTATTTGGAACGCTATATAATTTAAGTTTTTTTTTTAATTATTTTGGTCACAGAAAGTACAGACGCATAGGAACGAACCTTACAAATATTATACGAGGGCTGTTCAATAAAGAATGATCATAATTTCTTTACGGTCTTAATTTTTCGCATTAAAATTCAATCTTATTATATTCTGTTAGCTTAATGTGAAACAAACAAGTCGTAGTAGTTTCATTGTTGGTACTCCTAGTTCCCGCCTTGAGAACCAAGCACGTTCAGACATGTTTAGTATCGCTTACCACTGCTATGGAGGTAACATGCAGTTAAAGTTGATGTTAGAGGAAGATCCGGAGTTTCTTTCAAACGTAATCACTGCTGATGAAACTTGGTTACATCATTTTGATCCTGAGAGCAAACAGCAAAATTCAGTGTGGAAATCTCCTTCATCACCAACCCCCAAAAAGCAAAAGTATTTGTTTATGCTGGGAAAGTTATGGTCATATCATTCCTTGATATCCATGGAATAGTTTATCACTACCTGCACACACATCAGTAACTGGAGAATACTACAGGGATGTCCTGAAAACATTGCAAGTCCATATCAGGCGCTAAAGACCACATTTCCGTGAAGCAGGCTGGATGCTGCACCACGATAATGCGCGGTCTCATATTGCCAATGTTGTTGCTGAATATCCTGCAAAAGTCAACGTGAAGTGCATCTCTCACCCTCCCTATAGTCCGGATTTAGCCCCATATGACTTTTTTCTATTCCCTAACTTGAAGAAACGTCTTCGTGGGAGGCATTATCCATCATCAGAAGCAGCGGTGAAGGCTGCGGAGGTTATTTTGAAGGATATTTCAAAAAATGGTTTCCAGCATGTCTTTGAAGAGTGGCAGAAACGCTGGGACAAGTGCATCGCATTCAGGGGAGACTATTTTTGAGAAGGATCATCAAAATTATGAGGATGAGTAAAGGTAAGTTGTCGAAAAAAAAATTGTGATCATTCTTTATTGAACAACCCTCGTATAAAATCGGAGGCCTATCGTTTATTAACTGTTATGCACTTGGTCGAGTGGTGATTAACACCTATAACCCATTCAGCGGTCATCCTTAGACAGAGCACTCCACAAAACATTATTATCCTTTTGGAAAGATATAAGAAAAAGATCACAATCACCGCATTCTTCCGTAATTTGTACATAAGATATACTTGGATTAAAGTTTAGTTAAGCTTAGAATTTAATTAGCCACCATTACCAAGACTTAAAAGCAGAAAAAAAAATAGTCCTTTCTCATTCTTCTGTAACAGTTCCAAATTTGTCCAAACAAAACTAGATCGCACCCAACCCTTACCATTTATCTTAATAACTGACTTGAAACAAAGATGAAATTGATGATGTTATACCTTTGCGAAACGGATGGGTAAGAAATACTCTTAACGCATCCAACTCTGATTCGTGTAAACAAACGTAGATAATGTAAGATGATTAACGACTCGAACTTGTAGAAGGAGGGGTGGGTGAAAAATAGTCTTCTAGAACGCTAAAATGCACAACAGCCATAAATTATGTAAAGTGTTGTTTTTTTTCAGAAGTAGATGCGGAAATGTGTAGCACTTCGACGTTCAGAGTCGCTTGGGTTCCCTCAGAGCGAGGGAGTCGAAGCATATAGACCTAATAGATGAGATCAGGGTTGAGGGGTCGGCCCAACTCCTGGGATGAATGAATGATGGAGCAATTGGTGGAATGACGGTGGGGGAAACCGGAGGACCCAGAGGAAACCCACCCCAACGTCATGTTGTACACCACAAATACTACTTTGCGATCGCCTGGGATCAAACCAGGCTTAGAGTTACCCGACATTCATCTTTCAGGATAACCCTGTAAAAAAACTTATCCCGATAACTCAACCTGACCGAGATTCGAACTTGAATGCGAGGCAGATTCGCTGCTACCTATGCCACAGAGATTTGCTAAAAATTATATATTATCTTAGTTTGAAAGAGTAACGTAACTTTAAAAATCCGCATGGAAACTACATTTAAAGTCAAAATTCAATCGTAGTAAAACATAAAATATTGATAAATGAATATATGAGACGTTATTATACATTTTAGTGTTATTCGATTATGCAAAGAAGTTATGGCGAGAAAAAGCATAACAGGCACAAACAACATAAGAGTAAGCATTTTTAACCTTTAACTAGTGTTATATAGTGTTATAAGTCATTTTGCTCCCGTTTTCGAAACATGTTAATACCTCAATTGCGCACAGAAAGGGATCTGAGCAACGGAGGGGTAGAATGAAGAAGTGGGGAGGGTAACTGAAGAGGAACGAAGAGAGTGAATAAGACCAATTGGATAAGAAATTGAGAGTATGGAGAACAATCTCTGCTTTAATGCAATAGTTTACCTCTGTGGTCTCTCTCTCTCTCCCTCTCTTCCTCTCTCACCACACACACACACACACACACACACACACACACACACACACACACACACACACACACACACACACAAGGCGGCCCGGGTTCGATCCCAGGCGACCGCAAAGTGATATTTGTTGTGGACAACACGGCGCTGGGGCGGGTTTTCTCCGGGATCTCCGGTTTCCCCCGCCATCTCATTCCACCGGTGCTCCATCTTCATCTCATGTATCATCAGTGTCACCGCCTGCGGTGCCGTATGTAGTAAACGCGGGCGTTAAACACTACACATCACACACACACACACACACACACACACACACACACACACACACACACACACACACACACACACACACACACACACACAGCCACTCCAGAAAAAATATTTGTCTGACATCAGCGCTTAGCATATAGCAAGCACAGTACTCTATTGTTCGGAAACGAACATTATTTCATTACATCCTTAAATTTGTACCCTAAATCGCGTAATTTAAGATTGTACCCCATTTGGCATCAAACAAGTATTTGATGAGCATACAAGTTCCCAGGTATGGTGTCTCTCACACACACCCTTCTTACTTTTCTTATGCAGTTTGTGTTTTATCCACTGCAATCGACGATTCCATTGCTGTTTTCAAAATCGTTAAGTGATATTTAGTTAATGTGGATCGAAAACGTCGAGAAACTACGAAAGGAGAAATGTGAAATCAGCATCAAGTTGTTTAGAAAACGAAAATCTTTTCAAGAAACTGAAGAAACCATTAGCATACCCACCAGTACAATGACGAGCGTTATATACAGGTTCAATCAGTACAACACTTGGGAGAACAATCATGAGGTGGTCCTCCGCAGATTTTATCCAACGTTGAAAAACGACAGCTACTTGAGAAATCGCAAAGATCCAAAACTAAGTGCTCCAATGCTTGCTGCTACAGTTCAACGATGTATAGAAAATTCTGTTTTAGCACTATAAGAAATGTGTTTACTGATGCTGGCTATGGAGGCCGAACAGCCCGTAGAATACCGTACACCTATAAAATTAACAGAAGGAAGCGAGTTGTATCGCAAACACGACGGTTTTGATTTCTGGAAGAAGGCTGTACATACTGACGAAAGTAAATCTGAACTGTGCGTAATAGTGTGAAGAAAAAATAACTGTGAACTTGAAGGAAGAAATCCTACAGCTTCAGTTAAAGTCTGTCTAGTGAACGCGAGTGCAGTTGGCCCCTCAAAGGAAACTACCCTCCCGCCCACTAATGACCATCATAAACCTATCTCCACATTTCAGAAAAGGAACGCTGTCGTTGAGGACCAAAAGCAACCCTGAATTTCTCGAAGTGACAAACGCATGTCTACTCCACGTGGAGTCTCAGTTGCCAAAGTTCCAACTTCCAGTTGATCTGTTTCATTGCGTGCAGAAATTCGTTGTGTGTCACGATGTGGAGACCGTGGGAGGGAAATGCAGTGGTAAATGCAGATGAAGTAGTAGATTACTTTCAGTAAAGTGAAAATAATCAAAGTGACGACAATAGTGTGAATAACTGGGCCGAGTTATGTTACTGGAAAAGCCTCAAAAAACAAAGCTATAACGGGAACTGTTTCTAAGCAAATTCAAGCGCTTGTTTTGAACACATATAAATATGTGCTAACAAATAATCTTGGTAAGGGGTCGTGCAATGAACCTGATGATAAATTCTGGGTATTTACAGAAATACAGCAAGAAATATTGTGACGAAAGGAATACCAAAGACGCCGATCAAGTGTGAAAACAAAAGGAAACGTTTCTTTAAAGTAGATAATTTCACATGCGATTTAATTCGTCGAGAAATTTATAGATTCTATGCAAAATGAAGAGCGCCCACCTTAAGACGAATTGGTTGCACATTCGCAAGAAATTTGTGATTTTCCTTATGGGCACTGCACTTTGCGCGGTCTCCTAAAGGAGCTGGGTTTCAAATACCGTACTTTGAATAAGCTAAGGGTTATTATGGAATACAGTAGAATTGTAGCTTGGCGATAAATTATATATTTGTCAAAACTAAGGAAGTTTCGCAGTAATGGACATAAGATAATTTATTTAGACGAAACCTCGTACGATACCCATGGCGTATCGAGAAATGTGGCAATCTTGCAGAAAGGTCTGTGAGGAGGGTCAGTGTTGTAAAACGATTATAAGGGTTCGTCAAAGGCAGCGGCCGACGTGCACATGAGTTAACTAAACAGACTCTACACATGGTGGAGGTTCAGTATACCAGGCTGCATGAGTGCAAATGATTTGGGGGATTTAGGTTTTATTGATGGAATTATGAACATCAGGGTTTACATAAACATCCTAAAAACACATCTCTCCAGAAGTGTGATAATATGGGTCTTTCTGGGGATTACATTTTCCCAAACATATAACTTTCTATGCAAGGCTGTGGCTGTTGTATAACACTCCCCACACATGCCGACACCACCGCAATCCCCTGACATTAATCCAATAGAGAATTTGTGGAATGTACTAGAATAAAATATGCGGAACCATCAGATGATGGAAGAATGGCGAAACATTATAGTGCAAACTACTGAATCTTCGGGGAAATCCATGCCTAGGAAAATGCAAGAGGTAAAAAAAAAGGAAAGAAGGGACCAGTACGCACTAAGCATAACATTCAAGGTTAAGAGTGGCATTTTTAGTATTACAGTCTTTATGAATAATTTACTATGTTCAGGTAAATAAAAATTTGAGTTTATTAATTGTATTCGGGTTTTCATTTATTAATAAACAAGTCAATGTCCCTGCTCTCTCTCTCTCTCTCTCTCTCTCTCTCTCTCTCTCTCTCACACACACACACACACACACACACACACACACACACACACACACACACACACACACACACACACACACACACACACACACACAACAAATTATATCATAGAAAACTGCAACAGAATCCCAAAAAGTGCCATCAGGAAAAAAAGAAACACTAAAAAAATGGAAAAAATAATGGCAAAACACATAAAAAAAACAAGAGACAAAACATTTTCCCATTGTAGCAATACGACTATAGTTCGGCCGCTCTATCTCCGGCTCTGACATTTCTCGAGAGGGGGAAGCGGGTTGTTGCCAGTTCTTTAGCGGAAATTTCAAGCAGAGCAACATGCGTATTTGAAATATTTCACGTATTTGCGTATTTCACGAACCAGTAGCCATATTATTATAATAGCGATAATAATAGGACTTACGAACACTAAAAATCGGAATTCACGCACGAAAAATATACCAAAGAAAGTTTACCAGCGCAAGTAGCTAAAAGGCCACGTGGCTCAAACAAAGTTAACCTGGCAACACAGTGTTGGGTTCGGGAGCCACGCCTAGCAGCGACAGTGCTGATTGGCGCTAGCAGACAGTTTTAACTTCCTGACCAGAGCACCGGATGTAGAGACTCCCAGTACCACCAACAGATGCAGTTAGTGTGCGTGAAAGGTGTGAACGAAATATTCTAATAGAGTTTTGTTGTAATGAATATCTTGCATGATAATGAAACTGCAAGTTGGATTTTATTGTTTTAAAGCTAATATGGCCCTATATTTTCATTTTAAAGATAATTTTGACGATATGTTTTCAATTGCTCATTACTGTATGTTGGTACTATTAACCTTCCCCCTCCTCCTCTTGCAGTCGCAAAACGTCAGAGCCGGAGATACAACGGCCGGACAGTAGAACAAAGAATTAACCTAACAAACCTCACTACCATCATAACAGGACATGGAAGGCTGAAAGCCTATTACCAGAGATTCCACATAATGGATGATGTTACATACACCTGCAGCAGAGGAGACCAAAAGGCCTGGCGGCTCGTGCCGGAAAATAACAGCGTGCTGCGGGAAAAGTCCATGGAAAAAGTCCACCTAGTTTCGAAAAATGAAGTCCATGCGCCGATGTTTCTTCATGGTATAAAGAGAATTTCTACTTCCTTTTGCTTTTTGCTCAACTTTTAAATCAAGTATTGATTGCTCTAACATTTTTATACGAGCCCTTTCTTCATTGTTTATTGGTTAAAGATTTCGTAATATTAAATTACTCATACGGTGAATAAAGCTAATTTATAACACGTTTCATACTCACACACAAAATAAAGAAACTGATATCAGCCACTAAATAAAGTTACACAAAGGAATACTTGGATTATCGTGCCAACATGATAGGTGCATCACAATCTGCCCTGCGATTTTATAACCATTAGGTATTGGATCTGTTTACGTAAGAAGAATGGAATTAGTTTCTAGAACTAAAATATAAAGCAATGATAGTTTGTCAAATGACCTTAAATGTATATTCAAGTTCTACAGCTATAACTATGAGTGTTGGCGGCCCTGCTTCACCGTGCAGGGAATGATAACCGTGCAACACCCAGATGCAGCACGCATTTGTGCTAAAATTTAGGGAACTCAGGACATCGGGGAGGCAAGAGGGGAAGGTTGTACGCATGCGCAATAACTGATTACCGAGCTTCCTGGCTCTCAGCACGTGGACGTCACGGATGCATTCCATCATACTGGTCGCCAATCTGGAAAGTGATTGACATTTCGTACGGAGAGAGAGGCGACGTTGCCGCTTATTGCTTCCACGTGGAGATTATTATTATTATTATTATTATTATTATTATTATTATTATTATTATTATTATTATTATTATTATTATTATTATTATTATTATTATTATTATTATTATTATTATTATTATTATTATTATTATTATTATTATTATTATTATTATTATTATTATTATTATTATTATTATTATTATTATTATTATTATTATTATTATTACTGTACACAAAGACAGCAGTTCAGTCGTGGATCTACATGCAAACGCTAGAACATGCAAGAACACATCAATGAAAAGATCATCGTAAAAAGAGGAATACCTGTGACATGTTGAAGCTTACTGAAGTGGGAAAATGCCGCTTACATAATTTTTCCGGGAGTTTCTAATTTATACCCTAATGTCTAACTTTCTTCTTTAAAATACTTTTCTTTCCCAATCTTAACCTTAATGCCCGTACTGATACCTACAGCACGTGAAGTCTTATCAAGCCCCTTAGGGATGGAATACTAGACCCCCTTTCAATTTCTCCTCATCGAAGTATTCTCTCAAAAAGCATACTATTTCCCGTGTATGTCCTTTAATTGGAATACCTTTACCAAATGTAGTTTTATTTTGTTCCCGAGCACGTTCAGGTTTTCGCTTGTCACTATATTCAGACATGATTAAACATTCATTAAACACAATTGCAAATGATTACAACACGCGCACAGATACACTGATTCAGGCACACGTAAACCAAGGCAAATTGCCACAAATAAAATGCAAAGTAACTTGCCAGTACAGTATCTCTGTTGTATACGTGAGGGAATTCTGTTTATGCAGCGTTATCAGCAAGAGAAACGAACACCAAGGTATTATTACTGCAGCGTTTGCGTAACTCGCTCGCCCGCAAGTTATGCTAAGCACGTGTTAGAATATCGGCAACCAAGGTTTAAAGTCTAACGTTGTCATGGAAACGTCTCGACTCTAATTGGTCCTTTTAATGGTTACTATGACAACCGTTATGACGTACTCATCCCCTCCCATATATTTAGAGCGTTCTTCCATGTGTTTACTGTCAATCACATTCTAATTTGGCGACCAGTATAGTTACGTATGTGTTTTCCATGCATTAAGAGTTCATTATTGGTCGTACTCGATTTCCTATACTTATAATAATGCATTGTTACTTACATGGTCTTTTAAAATTTATACAATGTGATTTATAAAACAGAAAAGGGCGTAAGGACGAGCCGCCTCTGCCAAAACGACAGATCACATCCTGTGTAACTCCATCAAATGGGACCAAAGGAAAAAACTGAGGATGCAAATAAACATAAAAGGAGGGGAGGAGGGAAGTGGCCAGTACATGAACCTGCACTTGTGGGACAGTATCTAAAGGACTTTATGAATATGTCAACACAATCAATCAACAAAGTGCAGAATAACTAAAACAGAAGTGTAAATAAGTGGATTAATTAAGACCAGTGATTATATGAACACAATCAATCTGAAAAGCACACAACAATTTTAAGACTTCAGTTAATATGAACAATCAATAAGGAAAGCGTATAATTCAACTGTTAGATTTAGTAAACGAATCCATATCGAACAATTCCGAATAACTTGTTAGTCAAGGAATACAAATGGTACACGAAGTAAACCACAACATTTAATATTGCTAATGCAATGGAACATGTGGATGAATAAAGGATAATAAAATAACAAAATAATAAAAATACATTGAATCAGGATTCTGGTCATCTCTGTTTAAATCGTAGATAGAAAACAGTACATTCTTTAACCGCAGAGTTCTCAGTTTATGGCTCAGCCTGTACAGAAGTTTCGTTTCGCTTGATTCAGAAGTTAAGTGACGCGGGATGTTTAACTAATCCCATATATAAGCTCTGTTTATTCTAATCTTGCATAGCGTGTACTTTGCTTGTTAGACCCTATAATTGGAGAGAATTTGCAATGTATGGTATAAGCAACGACACAATCGGGTTCACCGTTTAACGCAGCCAGACGCCTGTAATTTGCACATCAACCTGGTTAAGTGTATCGCACCAGGAAATTAAGTGTGGGAGTGAGACAGACGAACTGATCACGATGGGAAGCTCATGATCCAGGCTTCAAAACACTGCACTGGCGTTTGAATTAGATCTCACGTCACTGAGCTTCTGTCTTTTGTTTGCGAAGTTTGCGTAGTAGCTTCTTAGATATGAAAAGGTGAATCATTCAAATTAAAAGTTCTTTAAAACACGCTTATCTTGCTTATTATTTTTATTTCAAGAAAACTAGTGTAATACCAGAACTTTTTTTTCCCCTTCAGAATAACCATTAACAATTTAAGATCAAACTCTTAAAGAGGTCTATACCGTTGCTCTTTCCATAGAAGATGATTGATAAAATCCTCAATAATGGGTGTAATGAGGAATAACATTGGGAGATCAAATGAGAGCATATAAATACGAGTAGATTTTAAACTAAACAGTATGTACAAGTATAACGCTCCTGCACAGGAAATGTGTTTTGCTGCACTCCATTTTGGCATCACCTAATACATCAGTATGACAAGTCTTATCTGGCTTAAGGTTTATTTTTACTCCCTCAGGTGAACCTTCGGAGTTAAACTAGCTCTGTTCCATAATATAACTTTCCTCCATATCTCTTAAATGTCAAGTGACTTATCTGTCGTGGAACAGACTGTTCTACGTTACAAATAGTTCCTTATTTCTAAATTTCTCAGATTTAGCTATAACAACAAAAACTTTCCCCTCGGGATTACGAAAGCACCTGCATCCGTCATTAAGAGTTATATACTGCTTTTATTAGTATTGACTTTGTGGGTTCGGAGAATTAAAAGTCCAATTTGTCGAAATTCTAAATGTTCTTTATTTGCGTAGAAATACACTCCGTAGCAGCAAAATTACATCACATATCACAACACAATCTTCCAAGCTCGATGACAATAACAAACATTAGCTCTCGTTACACAGCATTTGTTTCCATCTGTTTACTGTTTACTCACAACTCTCTGCTGCTGGCATTTCACAATCTCTTAAATACCTGGCTGACAATTTCTAGACGATTCGAAAATAAACCAGAACCCGAACAATCTATCAGTTCAGAAATTTCCATTTATCTCAGTTTGTTTGTTTCGGCAGACCTTTATCTGCGCTATGTTTATCTGCTTGCCGGCTCTTGGTTTTCACACTGCCCGCCTATCAGTTTCTTTTGTGTAAACAATCCGCGCGATCGTAGATACGGGTTCGGGAGAGTATATTTAAATTAGCCAATCATGGCAAAGAGGAAGAAAATGCAATACGGAAGAACACAATGTATCAGCGTAACAAAGTTTTAAGGAACAGGGCTTAGACCAACTTATTTTATATATTTGTAATTTACGTCCTCCAACGATAAGTCATATCGGACGATGAATGGAATTGGTGAAATGATGCTCGAATGAGTCCAGGGTCCTTAGAGCTTAGAGTTATCCGACATTTGTCTTGCATAAGGGAAAACTCCGGAAAAAACCTTATCCAAGTAACTCACCCTGACCGAGATTCGAACTCGGGGCCTCTTGAACGTGAGGCAGAGATGCTACCACAACGCTACCGAGGCGGGCAAAGCTCAGACCAATTACAACGTATAGGTAATGTTATGTAGAGAAGGTATGGAATTTAACCCAAAAATCGGATATCTAGATTTCAACAGAAATGATTCGCTAACCCTCCTGGTATCCAAAAGAGGGTGTTTTTTCGACATAATTTCCGCTCGCGCGCGTATGGTTTGTGTTTAAGTGAATAGGGTAACTAAAACGATAAAATAACTTACTATTTAGGTTAAGCATCTTTCGAAATGCCACAGAAAATTTTCAAGAAAATTCCCCGCCTCAAACTGCGTATTTCTGTTTACTTTCTTAATAATTACATCTATCTTGATTAAAATACTATATGTTTAAGAAATTTGTATGACAAAAGATATCTTGAATTTTCTGGGAATAGCCTGTGAATGACCTTTCTGAATACCTTTGTATAACCGGTAAACCGTAAGAGGACAAAATTGTACTAACAAAAAGGTATATATTGATTAACACACTCAACTTATTGCAAATATTTTTGTAGCACTAGTCATTTCCAAAATATATCTTACTATTGGTCTGAATGTTCACTACATGAATGCTAGGATTAGGATTTACTACGGAGGGGATTCGGCACGGAAACCAGTCGTGATCTATTGTACCTATGACCCCAAGTGGGGCACCCCAGGAGGATGGATGAGGCGAGAGGATACAGAGGGCAGCCAACCCAAGGAGTCAAAACAGTGCAGATGGCAGCGTTCCTATATTTTACTTAGAGATCTCTCCCGGGAGGCCAGAACAACGGACGTACCCCACTACTGCGGTACGGAAATGGCCCCAGCAGCAGGTTCGAGGACCGGTAACCGACCTATTGGAGGAAAAAGTAGTTTTCCACACAGCATATCACCCCGCCATGCACCGCCGAGACACCCGCCGACACTTCTTACCCTAAAAGAGACCACAGATGAGAGATGATGTGAAATGATAATGGAGATGAAATGGGGGGACAGGAAATTCGGTGGACGTAATTAACCTAACCAGCATTCGCCTAGCGATCCGGTAAAACCCCCGAAAAAACTCGTGGGTCCGGTAGAACGGCCACGGCAATCGAACCCGGGCTTCACAGACTGAGTCATCCCACTCGTTAACATGAGTTATTTTTTAAACAGTTGCCATTCAGCTGTTTCCCCAATGTCAAGGAAAGAGTGTAACATTTCTAGACCAATATATAGTAAGCCGGGTTTTAGACATTTCAGTATTAATTCAGTTTTCTTCAAGAGAATGTACAATGAAAACACTTCTGCAAATGTTTACCTTGATTAACATTCAGTAAATAGAAAAAGAAGCTCCGGTAAGAACAATTTGCACAAACTACAACATAAAACTAATCAAAAGCAGGTGGAATAGTGTGAACAAGCATCCGATTTTCAGTGAAGCTATTGTAGGCGAAAGAAAAATCACCATTTTTAAACTATTTAACAGCATGCGCTTTTTGTATATCTTAGCAAATAGTATTTGGATCCTATAGGTGTGTGTGTGCGCACGCGTGTGGTGTATTACTTCAGACTTTGACTCAGAGAAGCAAACCAGAAGTTTGCTCCAGAGAAGTTTGATGAACGAGCATTCTGGGGTAGGGATGTTGCATCGAATAATTTTAGAGCTTTTTGAGAGAAAAGCTGTCGAATCCCTTGCATTACATGTCATGGCCGAAGAAACGTACATTCAGAATGGAAACAGCTGTCAAAACAGCGGAAACACACACAATCTTCGCTCCTAAGGAAAATTCAAACTGGTGACAAAGTTGCCACGTCATTTTATGGGATTTAAGATACCTATTGGACAATCGATGGCAAAGCTTTGCCTACAACTTCACCGCAGCAGGGAAAAAATCGTGAGAGAAATTCACAATACAGTCAAAATAGTACTATTTTCAATAAGGTCATCTCCTGAGCATATTATTTCCCATTACGTTTGCCAAAATTCAACGAATTTATTTGGATTCTGAGCCAGCAAGATGGCAGATTCTGTTCACTAGAGTGTTCGAATCGCACGATAAATAATTCCAATGTAAATGAAAAACTTAACTTTAAGTTTCAACTGTTCATTTACTACTCTTTTGCACTAATAATATATTGCAGAAATTGAAACCGGACTTGGTTTGAACAACCACGTGACGTAAAGTTAACGAAGGCTTTTGAAAATGCATAACTAGAATATATTACTAAAAATATGATTGTCTATACATTTTAATTACTGCCGAACTATGTATATTATTTTCAAGAGAGACGAAAACAAAATAAAGCAAGTTTCAAAAGTTTAAAAATAGTATTTTATGCGGAAAGCACACATTTTCAAATATTCTTCTAGGGTAACCGTGTCGCATTGTTCACTGATCATGGCTAAGAGCTAAATTTAATCTATATCCTTCTTTATTCCAGAGTAAAGGAAACTAGCTGTTAAGTTCTTAAAAATAGAATTGCTGCAATTATGCATTAGCATGCTTATGATGAGAGGACGTCATTGCTTCACAGAAAGCACCGGTGAATTACATTTGTAGAACCCATGTGGGTAACGTAACACACGGCGTAACAGCTCGCTAGCAGGTCAGAGCCTGTCAACCCGACTACCGGCCTTACGCCCACATACGCAAGGCAGAGGTGGGTGATCATCCAACCGATACAGGGAGGACCGGTGCTCAGCATCGTGGCACTCCAGCCGGAAATTTGGCTTTCTACACCAGGGCTCGCTTAGTGCGCACCGGTCCTAATACCCGGGACTTACAATCCGCACAGGGGTGGGTTCGATCCTGGGCGCTTTCACGGGGTAGGCAACCAAAATGCTCTAGCCCACTAAAAATTAGGTCAATGTAATTACATCCCACTATATAAAATAGCAATAAAACAGTCTTTTAAAGATCTGACGAGATCTATAGATCTCACATTACTTTTTCTGATCACACTTGCACAAAAGTTTATTCTTCTAGCTACTTTTTGTTAAACAAGATAAACGCCCGCCTCGGTAGCGCGGTGGTAGCATGTCTGCCTCGCGTTCAAGAGGTCCCGAGTTCGAATGCCGGTCAGGGTGAGTTACCTGGATAAGATTTTTTACGGGGGTTTCCCTTATCCTTCAAAACGAACATCGGGTAGCTCTAAGCTCCTTGGACTCTGAACTCATTTGAGCATCATTTCACCCAATTCATTCACCGCCCGATATGACATAATGTTGGAGGACGTAAATTACAAAAAAGATAAACGTTTACAAAAGTGGTTTCGCTATACATTTCGTTGTAAATAAATAGGAGACTTAAGAAAAACAGAATATCTTATTCGATGAGTGATTAATGTCGTAAAAATATACTTCAAAGAGCCATTTTAGCCCTGTAATGAACAACTAGTTTTCTATATAAATAGTTGATTGGAATTTTCTTGAAAATTCGTGTCGTAATCGTGGAAAATGATGTTTGGGGTTTGAGACTTTATTTTTAATTATGTTGCTCTCTCTCACACACATACACACACACACCTCTCTCTCTCTATCTCTCTCTTCCTCATTAACTTGTTTAACAGGGAACCACCAAAGTGTATTTTCGATAAAAATGTTTCCTCTACATACTATACATAAACGATATAATAAGCAAAAAAGAGTGAACCGATTTATTTCTTGGGGGAAAGATTTTGCTACATGACTACTGCCAGTGTTTTCTTCAATGGAATATCAACATGCGGTTACGAGTTGGCGTTAGGCAAGCCGTCCAACGCAGTCCCCGCGGCATAAACTGACTCACTGAATGCTGCAGTGCATCACTAGACACAAAATCTGTCACAAATCTGTCAATTTTCTTCCTGCTAAGATGTTGTAATGTTGGTACTTACCCAGTTGGATTGCATGAAGGGGCTAGGCCGCAGCAATACCTCCACCACAGCTTCGTCATCTGCACTTGAACAACATCCACGAGCAAACGACTGAATCCTCCGTACCATAACGATTGGTGCAGAAATTGCAAAGAGCTATTTCTTAATTTGCAGGTTCACAAACCACCCCGTAGACATTATGCATTATTATTTTCCGCAAAGTTTTATCATCATAATCAAAAGTATCCTTTGAGCAGCTATCTTATTTTCTTGTTATTGTTTTCAATTTTTCTTTATTTAGACTTAAACATTATACGGTGAAAATTTTATTTGGATACCAGAAACACGTTTTAACTATATTCCACCAAAGTTTTATTTGAGCTATTCATATATGTACTATCTTTCCAATTATTTACAACTTAACTTTGACTTCATTTCTCATCTACTAGAATTAGTAATATTTGCAATTTGCCCCAAACGTTTTTCAGCGGATTTTTTTCCAGCGCAGCCTTGGGTTTCGTTATTTTCAAATATTCTATGCATTTTATATAGATTTTTCAAGACTTAAGTGAACACGTACTTAGTACCTCTGTAGTACTAGAAGTAAACATACTTGTCAAGCTACAGTTTCAACGAAACCTGCGAATGCCCCTTTAAATCTGTCTTACTGATGCTGTATGGACCATTTTCAGCCTCATTACTTGGACACACTTAGAAAAATGCTCTTCACGCTCAAAAGGCTTTAGTTACCCCGTAAGCTTTTATTATCCTCCAAACTTACAAATACTTAACGCGTTTTAGTCGTCCCTAGTACGGCTGTTTTCAAAATCACTTCTATTGTATGCCCCCTTTTTGTTTCTGTTTTCTACCCTCTCTAAAAAGGTTTAAACTTCTTTAAGATGTTTCTCCTCGGCTAGCATTAACAAACCATTTTCGCTTACTCATGACACAGTAACTCACGCACTTCACCAGTCTCACCGATCACTCTGCGCTGCGTGTTTCGGGGAATAAAAAACACCCCCCTGGATCCCGTTGTTGTGTTGTTAAAGAAGCGCCCTCAACTGCAGACAAAAGTCCGAGCTAATGACTTCAACCCAGCGCCGCGAGATAAAAAAGAAACGTGGACGCGAGTTTTGGCTGTTTGTCGTCGTGCCAGCTTGCTTCCTGGCAACCTTTCGGTATTTTAACCCACCGCTGTGTTACAAACAAACATGGCCTACAGGCAGACGCTTCATTGATGATCGAAACCATCGACATTGCGCCCAGTCTCCAATGTCTGTCGCATAAAGCGAATGATTCTCCGACGCATCCTTTTAACATGCATGTCCTCTGGTCACCTCCATGATGGATTCTTAGTTTGAAGATCTGGCTCATTCAACACAATACTTTCCCATAAGGAATTAAATATGTAATTATCTGTGCTATCATATTTAATTTGACTTTATACTCACGAACTATATTCTGCTACTTATTAATCAAACCAGTCCTCTGTGCATACATGTTGCAATTTTAGACGTTGCAAAACATATTTTCATTTAGAATGCATTTATTGTTAAAGTAACATTTTGATGTGTTTAATTAACACACACTTTCACAAATAATTTCATTTAGTTATAATTCCCTTTAATTGATATTGTCGCGCGGCTTGTTTACACAAAAGGAACCCATAAGGAGGGCAGTGTGAAAACCAAGAGCCGGCGGACAAAGATAGCATGCAGATAAAAGTCTGCCGAAACAAATAAACTCAGATAAATGGAAATTTCTAATCCTTATTTCACATAAGATTGCCCCGTATCTCTTAACGGTCACGTGACCTTATCACCTCTCATTGGCTGCTATTGCAGTATAGACTGTTGTGCGGTAACATTAGTTCGTTATTTAACATGGTAATATATGTTATAAATTGGAAGAGAATTATATTTTCGTAACTGTTTGAATTAAATATATTACGCAACAGAGTTGATTTATCTGAAATGCATGTTAATTCTTAAACGAAGTAAAGAGGAGGTTCCTTTGCTCTCAAGCACATGGTACGATAGCACGTGATTTAGTGGTAGTGATGACATTTGTTTATATGACTTTTATCACTGACCTTGTTTTGAACTGGATTAGTCATATATCACCATTCGAAGGTGTGTTGTGCCGAGTGCGTAAGCTAAATTATTTTATTCATCGTTTATCGCGCGTGTACTCATTATATGTATAATGGCAGAATCTACCGCCAGCTTTTCACTGAAGCATCGCAAGGGAAAACTTTTTTTTTTTTTTGTTTGTTTGTAATTTTACGTCCTCCAACGTTAAGTCATATGGGACGATGAATGGAATGGATGCAATGGTGTTCAAATGAGCCCAGGGTCCATTAGAGCTTAGAGTTACCGGACATTCGTCTTTCAGGATAAGGGAAAACCCCGGGAAAAACCTTATCCAGGTAACTCACGCTGACCGAGATTAGAACTCGGGACCTCTTGAACGTGAGACAGGCACTACCACCACGCAACCGAGGCGGGCGGAAACCCTTTACAAAGCGGCGGAAAAAGAATTGTGGTGCATGTGTTTAATGCACTCACAGAGAAGAATCCGTCTTTGTCAGTGAGAGAAGTCGAACAGCTGTGCTCTGAACTTACAGGCGTGTTGGATGCGTAGGAAACATCGCGACATGAAGTTGAGACAACAGGAAAACTTAACCACTCCAGGGGCGATATTGCCGTATGGCGAAGACGTTATTTAAGGACAATCTGACTGTACCGGGATACAAGTCGCAAAATATACTACCTTGACGAGACTTGGGTGCATGAAGGACACACGACAAGTATGGCGTGACGACTTTTAAGACTGAAAGACAAGCATTTTTGCAAGGAATGTGTGCTGGTTTTAAAAAATCCGAGTGGTAAAGGCCGAAGGCCTTTCATTATAAACTTGTTTCAGTTTCATTGCTCATTTATTCAGTTTCAACTTGCTCAGTTTCATTATAAACTTCATTATTTTTGCGTGCCTTCAAATTCTTATGTGTATGATTTTATCTATCTTCCTGGCAATTATTATGACGTTTACTATAGGTTTAGATTTGACGGGAAGGCACCTCCTATGACCTATGGCGCGAAAGAATTAGCCAATTAGGATGAGGGGGAAGGTAGTTGCACGCGGAGTGATACATGTCAGCGGGGCAAGGTTATATGAAACAGAGATTAGTTACTTCTTGACTGATAGAGACTGTTCGGGTTCTGGTTTATTTTCGAACAATCTAGAAATTATCAGTGAGGTATTTAAAGAGGCGACGACTCACCAAGAGTGGAGTTGCAAGTTGTGAAACAAGAGTTGTTGTAAAAACAGTGAGGCGAGCAGTAAACAGCTGTGAAGTGTGTAACAAAGTGTTGTTGATGTAACGAGAGCTGTTTGTTATTGTCATCGACCTTGGAAGTTTATGTTGTATATGTGATGTGGTGTTGTTACGTGAGAATTGAACAGTGTATTCTACGGAAATAAAGAACATTTAGAATTTCGGCAAATTAGACTTAATTCTACGAACCCACAAAGTCACAATATTATTTGTTAATTTATGTAGCTGAAGCATAAGATGCAATGTATATGGTATCTCAGGAATAATATGGATCGTCTACATTTTACTATTGGGATATCACTGAGGTTCATAGGAAGTGGAAGCTGTTCTAGGTGTCGACGAAATGCCAAGGTATCATTCTGTTGCTCCCACCGTTAATTATATCACTTCTAAGTCCTGGAGATTGTATTTGGATTTATAATTAGTACAATGGCCTCAAAGATTTTTTCTCCCTGATTCACCAATATGATGTTCAAACTTCACCCTTTCATACATAATAATATTTAGTATGTGTTAGTCTTTTTAAAAAAAAGCGATCATACATACTGTACTACATTGGCAGAGCGTTGAGCCGACACAGCGATGTATTAGCTCGTTATCTTGTTTATAATAATATAATAACCCATGGCGCGACAGCCCTTAGAGGACCAAGGCCTACCAACCCGACTGCCGGCCTCACGCCCACTTACGAATGGCAGAGGTGGACGATCATCCAACCGATACGGGGAGGAGATGTGGTCAGCATCTCGGCATCCCCCAGCCGGAATGTTGGTTTCCTCGACCAGGGCCGCTTACCTAGCATAAGCTCCTTACTTTCCTCACGATGCTGAGTGGGCACCGGTCCTATACCCGGGACCTAACATCCCCACCACATGGGTGGGATCGAACCCGTCTGCTTTCCGTGACCAGGGACCAAGGCATGCTGCCTTAGCCCGCTACGCCATGGCGCAGGACTATCTTGTTTATAGAAGAACCTAATGTAAGTAACCTGACGTACAGTAGGTAAGTGACAAAACACCAATAGAGCACCTGCCGCCTGTGTGTCTGCCAATTATAAAATACACAAATGTAAATTTGCACTGCAGCCGCTCATTTTTCACTTGACACGTAGGATTTTGATTCCCTCATTTATTCCTTGTCAGAATATTCAACCACGTTATATGTGATTTCTCGCGTCTGCTGATATGACACGTTGCCGTCAAGAAGTCCTGAAAGCATCTGAACAGAGTACAAATTGTCTCGCTGTTTATGTGTGATAGACTCACGTAGACAACTCCATTGTTACATATTCCTACCGATACGCTTCCACGCTTTGCCATGTAGTACGTAAGTTATCGTTATGAACTCGTTAAGAAAATAACGTAACTGTTACGAAGTAATGGAAGCAGAGAGAAGAGTTGCCACATTGACAGTTACAAAATAACGGACATTAAGTAATTAGTCATCCAGAAAAGTTACCAAAAATAAGAAACACAGTTACCTCGTAAACGGTTACCTAATCTGGGTAACATTTACTGTACTGGTATCGGTATCATTTCTAGTAACCATTAATGAAATGTAATGTAACTAAATGTGATAACCATGAAAACAAACAACTTAAACGTTAGTGGTAAACTTTTTTTTTATTATACATCGATCAGCAAATATGCTTTACAGATGTTTGTTATTGAGACACTTAGTAACAGTACACATAACTGAGGTAGCCCTGAACGACTACTCTAGCTAAATATGGCAGGATCACTAACACAAATTGAGGACTTTAAATCTGATAGTTATCACTCGTCTGGGCCGTCTGTACTCGAGAGGACACTCAGGAGAAGATATTGTGGCAGTCTGCGCTTGAGGTGAGTTGGTTGGAGAGTGAACTGGTAGAAGATCAAACTTGTGATGAAGTTGGTTTCTGACGAACCATGGAGCATTTGTAGCTGACAGCTGTACGCAGCACCCTGTTTTGTAATACCTGCAGTCGGCGGAGATTAGTCTTGCTGGTGCCACCCCAGACTGGAGCTGCATAGGTAAAAATGGGACGTACTAGAGATGTGTAAAGAAGAAGGGAGGATTCATAATCAAGTGAGGTGCGCCTGTTGAGTAAAGGGTACAGTTTTGAGAGCCGTGCAGACGCAAGTGTAACAGACCGACAGATGTGGGCGTTCCAAGTTAGTCGAGTGTCCAGTAGCACCCAAGATACTTCACTGGCACACTGGTTGGTAGTCTGTTTAGTTAACTGGTGTGCACGTCGGCCGCTGTCTTTGACGAACCCACATAATCGTTTTACAACTCCCGACCCTCCTTCTCCCAGATCTTTCTGCAACGTTGCCACCTTTCCCGATACGTCATGGGTATCGCACGAGGTTTAGTCTAAATAAATTATCTTATGTCCATTACTGCAAAACTTCGCCAAGCTACAATGCTACTGGATTCCATAATAACCCTTATCTTATTCAAAGTGCGGTCTTTGAAACCCAGCTCCTTTAGGAGGCCGCGCAAAGTGCAGTGCCCATAAGGAAAATCACAAATTTCTTGCAAATGTGCAACCAATTCGTCTAAGGTGGGCGTTTTCCCTTTTGCATAGAATTTATAAATTTCTCGACGAATTAAAACGCATGTGAAATTATCTACTTTAGAGAAACGTTTCCTTTTGTTTTCACACTTGATCGGCGTCTTTGGTATTCCTTTCGTCACAATATTTCTTACCGTATTACTGTGAATACCCAGAATTTATCATCAGGTTCATTGCATGACCCCTTACCAAGATTATTTTTCGACACCTATTTATATGTGTTCAAAACAAGCGCTTGAATTTGCTTAGAAACAGTTCCCGTTATAACTCTGTTTTTTGAGGCTTTTCCAGTAACATAGCTCGGCCCAGTTATTCACACTATTGTTATCACTTTCATTATTTTCAATTGACTGAAAGTAATCTACTACTTCATTTGCATTTACTATTGCTTTTTCCTCCCACGGTATCCACTTCGTGACACACAACGAATTTCTGCACGTAATGAAACAGATCAACTGGAAGTTGGAACTTTGGCAACTGAGACTCCACGTGGAGTAGACATGCGACTGTCACTTCGAGAAAATCAGGGTTGCTATTGGTCCTCAACGACAGTGTTCCATTTCTGAAGTGTGGAGATAGATTTATGACGGTCATTAGTGGGCGGGACAGTAGTTTCCTTTGAGCGGCTGTAGTGAAGGAGGATCCCTATAAGGACGTAAAGAGAAGATCTTAGCCTCTGTCTTGTTAGTGTTAAGGGAAACGCTAATCGATCCAGCGTAGTTTGTAGTTCATGAATAGCATGACGGATATCGTACTGAGAATAAAAAGAGCAGTGTTATCAGAATATAAAGCCGTGCAAATTGGAGCTATAGCAGGAAGATCATAAGTGTAGATATTAAAGAGGAGTGGTGCTAGTGGTGCTAGGAAGTGGTGCTTCCTTAATATTCTTAAGGAAGTATTGAAATTAATATCGGCACACTTTCACACAAAATCACATAGACCGTATGTACTGTAATAGCCCATGTATTTTCACTGTACAGAGTATAGTGGTAAACCTCAACACACTGTAACTGCTACAGTTATAATCGTTACCCGAAAATAACTTTTGTCATATCCCTACTCTTGACAGGCATTCAGATCTTTCTTCCTTGTTTATTTTGCGATATACGAGCTAATTTAATTACATGGTGTCGGATGTTCATGGAATTCACTGCAACGATTATACCCAGAACATGTGCAAGAATTTTATTTCCGTGGCAATGTGTAAGGTAGTGTTCGCCAAGTGATCACAGCTCGAAGTGACAGTTTATCTATAAACTTTTAAAAAACGTGATAAAACTCTCCTCAAGCTCTATTGAAGTTGTAAAAACGTTTAGCATTATTTTTTTATAATTTAATTTATTTTGATCGTCAAAGAGATCAGACACGTGTGTAAACACGATAATAATTAAAAATAATTGCGTGAAGAGAATGATTTTCATATAAGGACGTGTGGCCTTCGACTTTCACAGAGGATGGAGGTGAAAGTTTTAGCTTAATCGTTGCAGAAAATGACGCTTGGAGAGTGAATACACCGGAGAGATTATAAGTTCGTTTGTGCTAAAACGTTTTGTGTCAATTTAAACAAAAATATATTTAAAAATAACTCCAGTAATTTATTTCGTATTGTAAATCATTTCTTGATGAGGAGAAAGACTCTGCCGGAGACGACGACTTGGGATAAAAATCATTATGTTACGGTTGGGAATTCATCTTTTAAATTAACTTAAAACAAATTTAACGAACCCAAATTAAATTGTTTTTAAAACTCCGTTAAATATATCACAATTCGGCAATTCATCTATGTTTACATCACGATTTGGAGAGACTAAAATAGCCATACATTACTTTGACTTTTCCGCTGAGATTTTCCGTATTCAATTTGCAGGATCGGCTTTGGATATCAATTCAAACTGTATCTGCCCTTTTAATATATGGAACTCAACTCCATGTAGTAATGAGTAAGGGAAACCACGATATCGATTTCGGCTCTCCTTGAAGACGTACGGCTAGGACAAGTCGCTTTATAATTGGGCCAAGAAGAGCAACAATGTGCATTATGCATGACCCACTTAGTGCGGGCTGTTGGACGCAAGTTTTGACCTAGCAGGAGATCACAGAAAACGGAATTTACGAAAATAAGTATCCATATACAGACCGTAACAGACCCGAAGTATAGGGATGGCTAAAAAATAACGAAAAGGTTACATTATTATATCAATTACAGAATAAACGAGTTAGAAATGCTAAAAACGAAGTGTATAACTCCATCTCCGTAACTACTTCACACCGTATACTTACAGATATTGGCAACTATTCGCCGTTATTATCCTAACACCACTTAACTAAACAACATTACATAATACACTACTTGTTAAGATAGCGTGGTACTATCTATTGTTCTGTTTTAACTATGGAGATAAAAATATATGTATCTGGAAATAGCTGTTTCATTATGAATGGATCATTATGTAATTATTATATTACAACATATTACCTCCAATATTTTGTTAATTATTTACCTTCTAGCACAAGCATTAATCAAATTTTCAGTTGTTAAATTATGAATGTGTGACTTAAGTATGCAAAATTCTTTATACTTAGCTCCTCTTAGCATCAATGCTATATTTTCTTCGGGAACTCCATTCAAGCGCGTCCCTAGTTGTGCGTCCCTGTTCGAACCCAAATGTGATTTTAAGTTTTTCATCCAGTTAAGTTGTATAAAATTGTATTTCTAGGGTGGTGGTGATGTTACAGAAAGCTTTGCTACGTAATAATTTTTACCTAATTGCCAGAATGATTATTGCGGCAGTACTATCTCTCCGCCTCACGGCTTCACGTACCTGGGTCGAAGTCGGGACTCCTTCCTCGGTCTCCACGTCGTCGTCGGCTGCTTGCTTTACCCTTGGCTCTAGCTGCTTCTCCTGCATGGATTTTTTTCCCCTCTCAGAGTGTTAAGGTTGAGACAATACAAACCAACGATAATCTCCGAACTGCTTTAATTTGTCCTTACACTTGTGGAACCCGGGCACCCTTAAATAACTGCACTTTCGGCGACATTTTATAATACATTTTATTAGACGCGGCACGTCGTCGGACACACCAGACGGATGTATACAATACACTTGGCTGTAATGAGCAATGAGCAACAAATGAGGACTGAATGGGGGTTGCTACCCTCTTATATACACACAGCACGGCGTCACAAGGAAAGGCTAAGAGTATATTGACCTGTATAAGGGTACAGTAAAATAGCTAGCATTCCATTCTATTGTCTGACATCCACCCTTCATAGACTGTCGTCCGAGAATGCAGTGTTTCTCACGTATATCTGCCCAGGTTCGTTACAATATTTTACATCAAAGTCTACAATTTTACTTTCACTAACATAACCAGTTACAATTCTTAAATTTATGTATAATAATTAAACATTTTAGATAGTTAAATGAATAATTGATCCGAGGACCAAAGTTCCTGTTTCATTATTAACGATTCTAGTGCCACAATAAGCCTATTTTAATGCTACAACTCCGTCCAACAAATGCACCTACACTGTAAAATATTCTTCAACCAATCAATAGTGCTTGAATTTCAGCTCTTTCATTAAGTCTGGCATAGTGTCATTTATACTAACAAGTGCAAGATGTTTAGATAATGCTAAAGGAAGTCGTTGAAATTAGAACATATATTTAATAATCCCTTTGTCTCCATGAATGTATTTGAAACAGGTTATTTGCACCTAATAAACTGACAATGCTGCACCACTGACACCACGTGCTAGTTGCGCGGGGACAACTTGATGGGATACATTCACCACAAATAATTCATTATTTTAATTTATTTTAATTCATTCTTTTACATTCATTTAAAGAACATTCATGCACCTCGCTTATCGAAGCGCTAAGTTGGCTTAAATAATGCACTATCAGATAGATCAAATTTAGAACGGCATGTCAAAAATTAAAATGAGAGAAAAATGAAATGAAATGTGTAGTGTTTAACGCCCGCTTTTACTACATACGGCACCGCAGGCGATGACACTGATGATATATGAGATGAAGATGGAGCACCGGTGGAATGAGATGGCGGGGGAAACCGGAGATCCCGGAGAAAACCCGCCCCAGCGCCGTGTTGTCCACCACAAATCTCACTTTGCGGTCGATTGGGATCGAACCTGGGCCGCCTTGGTGAGAGCCAAGCGGTCTAACCTCTGAGCCACGGCAAAATGAGAGAAGGGAATGTCTTTGAACGTTTTCCCCATTTATTGCGGCATCCTAAAATACAAGTGCCGAAGCTATTTTCTAAATAGCAATAAATATAAGGGTCATTCAGAAAGTAACGACCGTTTGAATATGTTCAAGTTCGTGGACAGTTACAGAAAACGCTTAAATTACGAGGGTGACTATGCAGAAAAATAAAATAATACTCAACACAGCAACTACTTTGTTTACTTTATCTTCTAAGATTTACAAGTAGGAAGTATTGTATTCCACTCAAACATTTGTACAGAGATTTCACCGAAAACATATGTTTTTAGGCTCCCTGAATCAAAGAACGAAGAAAACGACATGTTTGTGTTTATGTGAACAGGAAAATGAAAAGCAGGTCAGTTATGCCAAACTTGGCATAAGTTCAGCATCTTTTAAAGATGCAACAGAATACTATCCCCAGACTGTCCTTTACATGGAACATTCTTCAATAATTCTAACGATTTTGATTAAAGTCGCATTATGTTTAAGATATTTTGATAACAAATGAAATGTTTACCTTGCATTTTCTGAGAATGTCCTCAGAAGTCCTCTTCATTCTGGATGTCCGTTGCATAACTGTTAAACGTAAGAGACAAAATCTTATCTCGATTAACATGAAGAGATAGAACGGGCGCTTTTAAGAATTCTTGTACAAGAGTCAGGAAAGAAAGTCGTGTTAGTACACGTATCAGTTTTTCAAACAGGTACAATAATATTAATGCCCGATTTCACCAACAGATGTTAAAATCGACGTTAACAAATGTAACGTAACAAATGTCACAGCGCTGACACTAATGTTAAATTTCTTGCATTTCACCAACCTGTTTTCTGAAATGTTAACAAACCTGTGTTAACGCCAAGAAACTTGCAAACATCACAGCTATAGAAGGCTATGGATGAGTCGTATTATCTTCTGAACGTACTGCGATGCGCTTTTGTTTTCATTTTCGTCTGCACAAACTGAAAAATGGCGGATGAATAAAATCATAAATAAAGCCGTCAGACAAATTTCTCCTCGATGGAGAAAGAATTTTTAATTGAATTGGTAAGGAAGTGTAAGGATATCGTGGAAAATAAGAGGACGGATGCGGTGAACGTAAAAGAGAAAGATGTCACAGGGAAAATATTGGAAACGAATTTAATTCAAATGCATGTGTCACTACTAGAAGCACCAAACAACTTGTCAGTATTACGTATATTTAAAACTAGGTGCGAAGGACAAGTGACTTAAACGTTTCAAGACGGCAGGTGGACAGTGTATTATCCACATAATTCAGTTAATTATAAAATCGCAAAGTTATTAATACTTAAAGCTAAGGCAAGATCGGCATATTCCTTTCGATGCATGTTCTAACTCAGTATTACGTAAATTTAAAACGAGGGGCGAAGGACAAATGACTTGAACGTTTCAAGACGGCAGGTGGATAGTGTATTATCCACATAATTCAGTGAATTATAAAATGGCAAAGCTATTAATACTTGAAGCAAAGGCGAGATCGGCATATTCCTTTCGATGCATGTTCTAACCTCTCTTGTACTTCCGCAGTAACCTTCATAGCAACATGATTCGATAGTCTATACCTCCGTAAAAATTTTTCTTCGGATAGCTCCTCAAAATCATTTCTCCTCATAGGCCGTACTCTATTACGAATGTCATTTAGACGGTCTTAAATATAGCAAATCGACATCAACGGCTGAGTCATGCTCGCCATCTTGACTATTTACAATTGTTAAGGACTTCACATCAGAAATTTGGCTTGTTAGTTTAACAAGAGATTTAACACGAGTGTTAAGCTAACACGTTGGTGAAGTGCAATTTTTTTTAACTATTGCTAAACTCGTGTTAAGTCTTAACATCTGTTGGTGAAATCGGGCATTAATGTATTAAAGCCAAACTGGCTTTACTTTCCGTCTGATTCACTGATATAAATATTCAAGTCAATCAGAGATTAATTACTGATAAACATTAACGAACCTCAGCATTCATACGTTAAAGCATTTTAAGTGCCTTCTTTACCTCTCAAACGGTCGATTTTGTTATAAAAGGTCTGTATAAGCTGTAAACGGCCTGAATCATTCTGGGATATTAACATTTGACGAACTATTATTATTATTATTATTATTATTATTATTATTATTATTATTATTATTATTATTATTATTATTATTATTATTATTATTATTATTATTATTATTATTATTATTATTATTATTATTATTATTATTATTATTATTATTATTATTATTATTATTATTATTATTATTATTATTATTATTATTATTATTATTATTATTATTATTATTATTATTATTATTATTATTATTATTATTATTATTATTATTATTATTATTATTGCGACCTATGTTTGCCGAAAAACGTGTTTTACGAGACATGGTTAACAAAAACCTTGAAGTGGTTTCTACAACTGTTCTGGAGATTCATGCATACCTATTCAGAAACAACTTGTAATATTAGGATGCTTTACCGAATAAAAATGAGAACAGTAAGCTTTTAGAGCCGCGCTCTTGCAGATGCTGTAGCTCTTTTTCTGAATATTCTTAATCCCACTTAAGGAGAAAAAAAAACAAAAGAAAATGAAGTGGAAGGTATAATACGAGAGTAGGCTGTTAAGTCCCGGGCCCCATATAGAGATGGCGCCAATGGAACAGTTTTTTTCTTTCATTTTTTTTTTTTTTTTTTTTTTCATTTAACCGCAATGGTTGTATTCTCGGCTGCGACTGACGACCAGAGTGCTACGGCCACGCCACTGAGGAAGTTCGATGCAGCTTCGAACGAAACGTCTGGAAGATTTTCCATTAGATCACGGCCCACAGGCTCAGATAATCATTATCTACCTAATGACTCCTGTCGTGACCTCAAAAGTGAAGTACTTTGCACCATACAATACTTTAACCTACTTTCTTAAATAATTTTAGAATTAAGTGTACACATCGCTTCAAAAGTAATGAGCTGATTTTTGGGCGCAAAAGCTCGGGTTTCAATATTCGACAGGCAGGAAGAGCCATTGTTGCAAGGTGTATCGACAGAGGGCAGGCTGTCCTACATTTATAAAGTATTCGCTGCTATAAGTGCGTCAGGCTGCTTCAACAGGTTCCGAGTTCAAATCTCGGCCAGGATAAGGCTTTTCCGGGTTTTTTCTCTTAACCTAAAAGATGAATATTGGGCAACTTTAAGCCCTATGTACCCTGGGTTCATTTGATTTTATTTTCCCCTTCTCGTGTATCGTCCAATATGACCTACTTTGGAAGTCGCTAAAAACGATTACTTCAACCCTGATGTAATCATCTGGGAGTGAGGGAGGGAAGAGAGAGAGAGAGAGAGAGAGAGAGAGAGAGAGAGAGAGAGAGAGAGAGAGAGAGAGAGAGGGAGAGCGCAATGGTGAAGTGGCCGTTAGCTGTAGATTGGGTCAGGTAAGGTATGCTAATAAAACTTAACCCTCATTACTATCTTTGAACCAGCATCCTTATCTGTCTCACTATTGCTATCTTTTTCTTCCTCTTAAACGTTCATATTAGCTAGAAATGAAGTAGTCTCGCATAGTTTATAATAGAACTCTGGGCTAGGGGTAACATCCTGATCTTCGGATGCGTTGGTACTGATTACGAAACTCTGTCTTACATTATACTTTTTTTTCCATTGCTGAATATTTCTGTTTCTATGGTTCCAATTTGATAAACTTATTATACTACTGAATGTGAAAATATTATTGTACATTGCTTTTCGACTATTACAGAAATACTAAGCCTTCAAAAACGCAAATAAACAAAAAAAGTATAAATAAAATGCATCCAAAAGACAGCAGGGCCAGTACTCTAAAACTTTACTTTAACAGAAGTAAAACAGTATATTGCCATTGCAGAGGGATTCGAACCTGGAGCCTCACCTTTTACCCAATCCGCAGGCATATGCCTTTATATCGATTTAATAACCAGAGGTTGGTACATGTGTGCTAAATTTAAGCTTAACATTTAAACCAAACAGAAATATTCTCGTTTGTATAAAATTGCATATCTACATGGAAAAAGACTTCAGGATTACCAAATACTTTTTCTTATATGCATAACCGGATAGTAATGATTTATAGGTAACATGTATAGTGAGCGCGCTTAAAGCATCCCCAACCGGCACTTTGTAGGGAAAGACTGTTCTTCCCCCTAACAACAATGTCATAAACATCTTAGGATACACCAACCGGGGTCAGAGGTGAAGAATGTTAGGCACGTGTTTACAGCTGAGAATACCCAGGGTTGCCGTTGTTTAAAATAACGTTTAGAGGCAAAATATAAATAAATAAAGTAGAATTCACTGTAAGAAATTGTCATTGATCTTTTCAAATAAATTTTAAACGATTAATGTTTCCTATAATAATACATAATCTTACAACTCTTTATAACATAATTGAAAAGAGATATATTACCTATGCTGTTATGGTATAATACTTCTATTACGTACAAGAACTAAATGTGTATTATTAACATAATATCTACGGAAAGTTTAGTAAAACATCATTACAATTTTAAAAGGGTTAAATTGCATCAGTGTGCATGAATTTGTGAGGGATGTTTACTAGCACATTAAAGAAGCACTTTGGTTATTCTGGTAGTTAATAATAATTTATAAGCACGTTAGAGTTTTTTTATTGCAATCGTGAGCCGATTTATCCTAAAACATTTTCCCATATTCTATGGCAGCTACAGGTGGTGACTTTCAGTTGATTTAACAAAGCAGTAAATACTTCAAAAGTAAAGGGAAAAAAAACGAACCAAATAATTAAAGAAAAACTAGTAAGGAAACTCTATACTCTTTTTAAATAATGGAAGCTTTTTACAACGATGTCTGCTAATTTTACAAGTTCGAATAAAGTTAAGCAGTATATTTTTTTTGGGGGGGGGCTTCTATTAAACACAATTTAAATAAACAATCACGTACATTCCGCATAGTAATTAAATGTCATAAACGCTTTAGAACTCGAGAAAGGTTAAAAATACTGTTATGTTTATGTTACAAGTATGAATGGAAATCCATGTTAGGTTCGATTCCCACGGTCTTCACATCTTAATTAAATTACGCAAGTGCTAAACGCCAATAACTATTAAACACTAATACATTTATTAAACTATACTAAGTAAAACACTATGTAACTTCTATAAATATCAGCTTAATTAACAGACATAGGAAGCACGTTTGCACAGTCTAAGCTAATTTCTGAGGACACATGAAAAATATTGCAGAAGCGCTCTAACTTGGTGAACGTATTAAGAAGGACCACCCCATATGTTTAAGGGTGGAAAACCCTTATAATTGCTTACATGTGAGGAGGTGTGGTCAGAAGGGTAAACTTTGATGTCGCTTGGGATGGAATGGACGAGGCTACTATATCATACGTCAGTTTTATTAAAGTATTAAGTTGTTTGGCTCCTGATTCAGGAATGTAACCGTTACAAAACATTTCCAACTCAGTCTAGGATAAGCACTGAACGGTTGCTGAAGGCATTAAGATTAAAAAAGCGAAACAAGGCGAGGCTATGCCATGGTATTTATTTTTATACGTGTACAATCCTCATTGAAAAGAAACTGGGCTGAGCACTGTAGTGATTCCTAAGTTACTCAACTCGCTATTAGCCTGATGAGAATTTTTCTTCTGGGATAGAAGATACGTATTGGATAATTTACAGGCTGCTATTATTAGGGTTCACTTCTTTAAACGCAAACAATTCTTACTGCGCACCCATCGACCCGCTGAACCTAAAAGGAACAGAATACGAGTACAATGGAAATAACAGTACATTTTTAGAAAAGTACCATAAAACTGAGACATTTTAAAGCTGACTACTTCCTGCATTTGTGAATCCAGAAAATGGCCTAAGTTAATATATGATATTTGATATGATATTTATTTATTTTTACAGTATCCACTACAAATTCAGTACAGTAAAATTTCACATAGAACATGCTGTACAAATACATGAAATTGTTTACCTAAGATTCACTTGCTGACTCAGGTCCCCTGGCTATAAGCCTTTGGTTTTCCTAAGCAGCTTGATGCCATTTCTTCTTTACCTTTTCTTCTTTTATCCTAATCCACTTTTATCTTATCCTATATAAGAAATCTATACATCTATTTTTCTTTTCTCCCATCCCCGGTAGCATCCGTACTGCCAATATCTCTTTGCTCACACTGTCCCATTTCTTATCCCATATTTTTCTCCTGTAATTTGTTAGCTCCTTACATTCTATTAGGTAATGAACAGTGCTCTCTTCATCTCCACAAAATTCACATATTCCTACCTCATTACTTTTCAACCCTTTTAAGTATAATTAATATTCCTACACTCATCCATGCTATGCCTTCTCTTCCAGTTTTGCCACATTGATCTATATATTTTTCCCTACCCCATTCTGTCTTTAATTGCTTATAAAATTTCAAAGATTTCTTTTCTTCTATACTTTCCCATATCTCTTGCCCATCTATGTCTTGTAGTCTAGTTCTCACTTCCTCCCAAAAAACCGCTATAATTTGTCTCCTCTGCTCTCCATAGATCTCCCATGCCTATCTTTAATATCATTCTTTCCAATTCCGACTACCAACTATTTGTATTTTTAATGCTTTTCTGTTGCTTCATGCACAGATTCAATAATTCCCCTTTCTGTCCTTTAATACACTTATACCAGAATTTCAATATTCTCTCTATTATTATTATTCCCCTCCTTTTTATATTACCTAGTTCTAGTAATGCCACCTTTTTTGGTACCGATTTTGGCAGCCCTAGTAGTTCTTTGCAAAACAATCCATACTCTGGTCTAATTGTGCTCGTATCTCTGATGTGCCCCATACATTGTTCTGGCTTCAACGACCGCTTCATACATTCTTTCTAACAATTTAATTGACATCTCCAGTTTATGTTTACACAAAGTTAATATAAGTAGATGTTTGTTTTGCAGGTTATAAAATTATAAATTTTTTAAAATTTGTCAGTAAACTAAGGAAACCAAAAATGTTTTTACTTTCTATTGGACTTCACACAAACAACTGGTGTCGAAATTTCCCAGAAATGCATATTTGAGGCACCCTGAATTCAAAGGAAGGGCCCTATGTACATGTGCGTCTGTGAAAAGCACAATCCAAAAACTAATTTACTGGATATGAGTATGATCAGGAACGATGAGGATACCTCCCAATGCGGATCCTTTGTGATTACCACCTCAAAGACGAATGGATGAGGTGAACGAATCGGAAAATATATCCGTAGGTCGTAGATGGGCCGATTTGACAGAGGCGGGAGATAAGCAGGTTTCGAACGGTGACTTGCAGCTACTCCACGTAGGATTTCTCCATTCAGTATGCGATTGCTCGATGGCACGGTAGTGGATTTTTGCTTGGCCAAATATCTTAGCAGACGAATAGCGCCTTACGCAACATATTGTGACTTTGTGCGTTCGTAGAATTAAAAGTCCAACTTACGAAAATTAAAATCGTTCTTTATTTCCGTAGAAATACACTGATCAATTCTCACGTAACAACATTAAGTCACATACACACCACAATCTACCAAGGTCGATGACAATAAAAACAACGTTCTGATCAGCTCTCGTTACAACAACACTCTTGTTACACCTTTACAACTGTTTTCTGCTTACTCACAACTCTTGTTTTACAACTGTCCGCTGGCGTGTCACAATCGCTTATATATCTCATTCATAAATTCGAGAGGTTTTGAGTACAAACCAGAAACCAACTTTTCTCTGTCAATCACGATATCACTAGGACCTTCCAAACGTGAAATCCTATCTGAGCCGGCAAGTCCTTCACCTCCGTCTCTTGTTTATCGGCACTATCGTTAATTGTCGGCTCTTTGTAAACGCTAGCCGCCTATCAGTTCCTTTGTCTAAATAAGCAGCACGATCGTAAATAACGAGTTTCGCGTTTTATGACGTTGTGGGTTCGTAGAATTGAAAATCCAATTTGCAGAAATTCTAAATGTTCTTTATTTGCGTAGAAATACGCTGATCAATTGTCACGTAACATTACGTCACATACACACCACAATCTACCAAGGTCGATGACAATAACAAACAACGTTCTGATCAGCTCTCGTTACAACACTCTCGTTACACAACTCGTCACTTCCAACGCATGGAACGTTAATGAAAAAGCCTTAAATGAGAGAGAGAGAGAGAGAGAGAGAGAGAGAGAGAGAGAGAGAGAGAGAGAGAGAGAGAGAGAAGCGAAATGATGAGGGAAAGAAGATTCATGATAAAAGAGTAACCACCCCATCATTCGTCTTGTCAATCACGGAAAACAACAACACATACATGCACACACACATACACACAAAGAAACCATGACCAAAGTGTTCAGACCCAGGAATCCAATGTGTATATGACAGAGCAAAATGTGAAACTCTTGTACCAAATTTTGTTTTGACACAATTTTTTAAGTGGACATGGTAAATTTGGTGAATACTTATCACGCTTTCACTTAACATCCAACCCCGAGTGCATGTGTGGTGAAGAATTTCAAACTGTGGTTCATCTCCTTTACTGTTGTCCCATTTTCTGGAGAGAAAGACAAAAATTAATATTCAAGCTAGACTCTCTAGGAACTGAATTTTCTGCTCCGCTCACATCTTTGCTAATGGAGCCACAACAGTATAAGTACTTCATGATGTTTATAAACTCAGTGTTTAAACGTCTGATATAGTTTAAATTAATATGCATCAGATTATAACATATTTTCTTCCTTCTAGTATTTAAAATGTTTTTTGTTAAAATTGTGTATTTTTATGTATCAACTCTAACACTAATATACCACTTTCATGATGTTTATAAACTCAGTGTTTAAACGTCTGAAATAGTTTAAATTAATATGCATCAGATTATAACATATTTTCTTCCTTCTAGTATTTAAAATATTTTTGTTAAAATTGTGTATTTTTATGTATCAACTCTAACCCTAATATACCACTGTGTAAAATAGGGTTCATAAATCTGGATAAATAAATAAAAAAAATCCAATCCAATGCTTCCATAATGCGAGCCTTGCGAACTACCGTGGAGCCATCTCTCTCGATTAATGCGGATTAATTACCAAACTTGGTATTTACGTTCAGTAACTTTAAAAGATGCGACACGAAGGTTTCTAAAGGAAACCTTACACGAAAATCTTTTCGAAATTTTAGATATTTTAAAATGGTTTTGAAAATGCAGTTAAATAGCAATTTGCATAAGAAGAACTATATCCTATATATTTTGGGCTTTGGAAGGATTTGTATAATTTCATTAGACGAAAAAAAGGTTACTACAGAAGAAATATACGAGCGCTTTTTTTAAAACTATTTCCAATTACTTTTTTTGTAGTATCAACCATTTCGGAGATATCTACTATTATTGGCTCGAATTTGATAACAGTCATTCTTTCTAAGAATAAAGTATATCTTATTCAGTTGTTTATCGTAATGTCATGGAAAGTCACTTTGCAAAGATTTATTTCAATTAACATGAAGTAGATAATGGAATAAGCTTTCGTGGAACGAAGTGGGTAGAGAAAGTCATGTAAATGAACAAATCAGGCTTTTAATCAAATATTCCAAGTAAAACCTTTGCTGAGAACAAAGCATTTATTGTTCTAACAGTTATACCAGCCGATCTTGTTTTCCAACCAAAACGTCCTAAACAGGATAGTTTATCATTCACAGCTCAATGGCGACATTTTGTTTGGTACAACCGTCATTGCAATCAGTCGTTTCCGAGCGATCAACTTTAGCTGTCGTATATCTCTCGGTTAAAGATTAGCAGGTTTGACGCCCGTAAAATACGGTTAGCAGCATGAAGTTCCGCACTTTGAGGCGATAGATTTTTAATCGAAAATGATACATAGTAATGTCCAGAAGCAGCCAAGATTCAATCGATTCCTCTCCATCGGAAAGCAATTTGGGTGTTTCTAATGGGAAAGATAAGGGCAGCGAGGAGATGCTGACCACCTCCAATGGAATGGGGTTAATTTGGCAATCTAGTCGGACGAGAAAAACCTGTGTTTTTGACATAGATGTATCCAAAATAATAGTGTCGATGTAACCTCCGATCTATAAAAATAGAATCAACAGTGGTGTCAATAAACGACAATTATTAACTAATTAAATTTAAAAGGCACCTTAGGAGTTTGACTAGTTGCTGTAGAGAAAAACATTTGATTACTATCAGTGCCTAGATTCTAGCAATACATATTTTAATGGAAATTAATTGTTCTTTCACACTAGCCGTGTGTAGGACGTACTATGAAAGGGTAGAGCCAGAATGAAAAATTCAATGCCAAAGCCGGGATTTGAACCACGGATCTTCTGGTTTCCGTCCAGCCGCTCTAACCATTTGAGCTACTATGGCCAACGTGCCAACATGACATTAAATTCTCCAAATGACTCGTGTTTTTCCCGGTAAACCACTAGGAGTTCTCGTAAACACATGAGACAGCTACCTTAATGGCGTCTTACTATGCTGTAAGTACTTTAAGGCCCGGGCTTTATAGTTCGGACCATTATTAGGTACAATTAATGGAAATTAATTGGTCTTTCACACTAGCCGTGTGTAGGACGTACTATGAAAGGGTAGAGCCAGAATGGAAAATTCAACAACAACATATTTTGTTGTTGCAACAGGTCCCCGCAGGGGGATCCGTCCCCTTAGCTGCCGTGGTGCGGGCGCTGCGGACTCCTAGCACTCGTGGTACCTCTGACGTTACTAGAGGAACCTCGGGCCGAACATTCGAGCCCCTCCCTGATAGGGAGTTGTTCGGATTGGGTTGGACTCGAGGGGGCAATGGTTCCCGGTACACGTGGGAGATCGGGTACGTCTCCGGACGGGGTTGAGGAAAGCCATTAATATTCCCGCGTACTAGCCAGCATAGTTAGTAGAAGGTGTGCTAGCTCACCAGGCGGCCCCACCGAAGTCATATCGGTAGCCTTCCCATTTTGGTGTTGGCACGCGTAAGTGGCATATCCACTTCCATCCTGTCTTGAGTCCACAGGACCAGATGGGGGGGGGCCTTGTTAGTCTCTAGGTCTTGCCCTATGGAAAGAGCCTCGAAGGCGCTGGGCGCCCTTTTGGGACAGCTCAGTAACTCCCTGGTCGAAGGAGGCCCGGGTCCTTGGTCCTACGGATCCAGGACTAAAGGGAGTAGAACCTCTGGCATTAACGTGTTGCAACAGGTATTAATATCATGTACATCAATCCTCGACTTGGATGCCAGATCATAAGAATGCATTAAGGCATTCGTTTTTATTTTGTTTCTTTTTTGTTACTGCCATTTTATGTGCTGCATATTTATTTAGTAATTTCTTTCCAGTTAAATTGCGTATTCGTATATAAAGCTCTTTACATAATTGCCATTTTAAGGATAAATTTTTCAAACTCCTGCAATGTCACTATTCAACTAAGAAGTATCATAACTTTGTACATCACTTTTTGCATTCTTGAGGGGGGGGACACCATTCTTTTAATATGAGGCGATTCAATTTTCTCTTTTTGCGATAGAGTGCGTCCAGTCAGTTCCTATTGTCCTTATCCTAATGTCTTGTCATAGACTAAGTCCTCTTCAGTCATCATGAAATTTGTATAAATTGAAAACTAAAAAGAATTAGTGCTACTGTTTTGTAAGACTTACTTCAAAAGCAAATTTTGTATTTTTTGCTTTCAGATTAAACAAGAACTTACAGAACAACTATATTACTTTCCTACCGTGTATATACCTAATAGAGAAGTATTGTATGGGGTACCCCGCATAGCTTGCGGGCACCCAAGATAACCAAGGAGCTAATCCTAACAGCAGCAAAAGCTGAGCTCCACATATTCTCCTAAGCTGTTTGGCATCAAAATTACCAACCTAAATGTCAGAAACAAAACACCAGGGTGCTAGGAATTGCATCCTATCCTTTCATTCCCAAGGTACTATTACAGTAGCCTTACGAAATAATTCCAACCTAAAAACCCACAAGTCACCCTACAACATCCCGAACAAACCTTACCTGCGGTTAAACCCAAAAACGGGTGGGCACGCAGCAAAAACCTTCTGGCTAAATAAAGCCAGCCAGCACGACGAGCGAGCGAGTGACCGCCCAAAAAAATGTGAAAAGCGTTCGGCGGAAATGCATGTTTTGAGTTAATAGTATAGTGCAATTAAAGGTATAACCTCACTTCTACTTACAGTATAGTCACGCTGCTGAAATGGTTACCATGGATTTAACTTCGTTAACAGAAACCTCTCAGATAACGCACTGATTATTCTTGTAAGAGTGAGAGGGGTACTGACGCGCCTCCCGTTCGTGTGCTAAGCACCAATGATCGCATCACTTCAGCCAATGGAGTTCGCAGGAATCACAAATGACATATGTTCACTCCATGTGGAATAATCAGTGCGTTCTCTGAGAGGTACAGAGGCCGACACAAGTATTCGAACGTAAACATACTTATATTATTTTAAAGCTACGCAGAGTAAGCATACATAAATACAACTGGTACAAAATAAACTTGAGTGTTCCATTAAACACATAAACTCATAAATAGCAACTGAAACTAATTTGTACTAAAAGGAGAAATAAAACGGTTACTTTAAAACTGGACATAAGTATTCGAACAGAGAACAGTTATCATCACCTTTCTTTGAATTACTGCTGATAATCGTTTGGGCATTGTCTGTATGTGTTGTTTAGTGACTGTAGAGTCCATATTTCTCCACTCTGTTTGAAGAAGTTCTTTCAGATGGTCCTTGCTTTTGATATGATGCTTCCTCAGACGCTCCTCTCCAGTTCCTTCCAGATGTTCTCTATAGGATTTAAACCTGGAGTTTGTGGCGGTATCTTCAAAGTGTGAGGAGAGTTGTACACGATCCAAAGCCTTACAATTTCAGCACTATGCTACGGATCATTGTCCTGCTGGAAGTAATAATCATGGTCTAATCCCAGCTTCTCTGCACTCTCTTTAAGATTGGTTTCAAGAATCCTCTTGTATTCAAATTTGTCCATGATCCATCTATGAACAACAGTTCCCCAAAGCTAGATGAAGCTATACAGCCCTATACCATCACACTACTGGCACCATGTTCTTAGATTCCCATTCTGTATTTGGCAGACTCCACACTTTAAGACGTTCATCACTCTTGTATAAGCAGAATTTTGTCTCGTCCGACCAGAACCTTATCCCAGAATTCTGTTGGTTTCACCACATACTGTTTAGCAAGATCTATACACTTTTTCTTATTCACCTTATTAACATATGGTTTCTTCCTAGGAACGCGGGCATTGTACCCAATACTATTTAAAACCCGTTCAACTATTCTGGTGTGAACCACAGTACCAGAATATTGCTCAAGGCATCCTTTAATCTCAGATGCAGTGACTCTCGGATTCTGATTCACCATTTTTATTATTTACCTACTGTCTCTGGTAGTGAGTTTAGAAGGAGCACCATTTCTAGGTCTATTTACAACAGATTTGTCTGTTTGAAGCGTTGAATTATGCAGAACACTGTAGTTTTGCTTCTGTTAATAGTTTTGGCAATTTCAGAGAGAGATTTGTTTTGTTTGCACATATTTATCACAATATTCCTCTCTGCCACCGTTGTCTCCTTACCTTTACGTCCCATATTACCTGTGAGTTAACAATCGGGTGAATAACTTTGAGCACACTGTCTCGAGGCATAACATAAACACAACTGCTATGTGGTAGGGGCGTGTAGGGTACGTCCAACCATCTTTCTCTCTGTTCAGCTGGGTACGTTCGAATACTTATATCCTCCAATAAGAGGGACATAGAATAAATACAGCACAGATTGTGTAATAAATACATGCAAAGTGATATTTTAAATATTGTTTCCGAGACACAAAAGGTTAAGGTTTACATGTTCAACAATTTAACCCTGCCAAATAAATATTACAGTATTTATAGTACGTGCAATGTTACATGCTATATTATTCGAATACTTCTGTCGGCCTCTGTATCTATTACCAAAGATAAATCCATGGTAACCGTTCCAGCAGCGGGACTGTAAAATGATGTTCATATTTGGCCCCATCAAGAAAAGTGCTCACGAGCCGCTACTGCAACGCTATTCACTAGTTGTCTGTGAAAAGTTTGAGAAGTCGGTTTGATTGAATATTTATACAGCTATAAAACTATAAGTAAAAAATATAAACGAACTTCAAAATAAATGTAAATTATACAATTTCGTAACATAAGCCGTTTTGGGAATAATTCATTCTGCAGGATTACTATGTCCCATGATGAGTACCTGGGTTAGCGTCTAGCGAGGATGGTTGAAAGTTTAGGAATATTTTCTTGTTTCTTCCTTCACCTACAAGAGCCTGTTACCAAGCATGAACATTTGAATGCTATTTGATTATCTGATGTAATTACGAAAGTAGAGCTTGATTTGAAATCACGTCCAGGCAAACGTATATCATTAGAAAGATCACTTTTTATACGTAGAGAAAGTTGTGTGATACATTACATTAGACTGAATAACCACTACTACGGGTATCCTAAAGTTTTGCTCGTGAATAGTGACGCATGAAATCTCAGCGCGTGCTTCTCTAAGGATAGACTGCGAACTTGAATGAAAGGAGGAGGGAGTTTTCTGTGGTCAGACCATCTGAAATAGAAACATTAATAAAATGAGGAAAGGAAATGGGACTCGCGATTAATCTGTATATATTCCCATATTCCCAGTGCCTCTGCAACTCTGGTTGACTCCATTGTTTGCTATGTGCTACAAAACGTCATGCGCGTTCCACACCAGAGTACTCTTTCTCGAAATCCCTCACTTGGGTTCAGATCCCGCGTACTGATGAACCTGAGAATGGTTTTCTCGTGATTTTCAACAGTCGCTGGATATATAATCCATTTTAAAATTAAAATTACATCGCAACTAAGGTTTTCACAACAATAAAGCGCAACCAACTCCTAATATGTAATTTACTCCGCATGGGAATGATATTCTGATGCTTCTGATTGGCAAAAGTTAGATATGAATCGATTATACGTACTTGATGGAAGCGGAATAGGAACGAATTGTAATCCAGCCAATGAAGGACTTGACGATAGCAGGGATGGCAAGGCACGGTGAATATTGCGTGCTCTTAGTTGCCATATCAGTCTCATTTTAAAAATGGCTGTAAATACAGAGTTGAATGTCTCAACACCATGGATCAAAATACTGCCTAATGTAAAATAAAAAAGAATAAAAAGAGAGATATGTAAAGCTACTTCATGATTGCTGAGACCTGCATTTTAAAACTGAAATGCCAAAATACTCCTGAACTATATATTCAAGCGCTGTAATAAATCCACACCACGTCAATATGTAGGCCGTGTTGATTCGTTTGCAATTTCAGAAAGAATATACTTGTTTATTCAACGGAGTAAATTATGGAGGTTCGGAATGGCAAGAATTCTTAAACTTGTCATATTTTATATTTTAGTCTCACATTAATCTGCATTTTTTTACAATTAAAATGATATATGATACATATAGCATAATGGTTTAGAAACCACTTTAATTACGCCTGCTCTATTTTGTTGTTTCTGTCAAAAGTCGATAAAAATGTTTTAACTTCTGACAGCTGTAACATTTCTTTCTGTAAGAGCTATCGAAATGGGATTTTTTGGTGATGGATGGGACACCTTTTATTCTCAATCTATGCTGTTGCCTAATCTGTTTTCATTTCTCTTTTATGCTTATTTTTACATACTTATCCTATGTTTTTAGTGAATTATACGTATTGAATATTGTTTTGTATGATATATATTCCTGTTAGTGTTCCCTTTTTGGTAAAATCAGCCACTATGACAAGACCAAAAGGTGTTTTTAAGAAAAGGAAGAATGTTCGCAAGTCTAAAACTGCAATTATAAACAATACATACCAATCATCAACAGGTACTAACCTAAAACATGATGTTCCAATTAGTTCTTCGAAAAAGAAAATACAGTCATGCTTTGAAATTTATAAAAACAAATGCATGATTTTCTAAACATAACAGTGAATGTTTTTCTGTTGAAAAGATTTATCAGTGAATCTGTTGTACGTATGTATAAAATGCTATGGCCATGTTTGAAGAGGAGGAAGACACAGATAATACATCATATGGTCCAGGGATGCACTAAGGAATGATAAAATCTGTTACCAACTTTAAACGCAATTTATGGAAAATCACATTTCTTAAAATATCTGACCCATTATCTCAGCTTCTGTATCAGATACCAAGCTACAATTTTTACTACATGTTCTGTATATGTATATCCATCTTTAGACAGAGTAAAATTTATCTGCAATAATTATTTTCTGAAAAAAAAACTAAATTAATTTTTTTTTTTTTTCAATTTCAATATTTTGAGTCACATAAAAATTATAATATATACATTTTTCAAGTTAGTCCAAATTTCTCCTGTCTACATTACAAGGAAACACATAATTTGTGGTAAAAGTTGCATTCCTCTAGGTTGATTGGTTACTGAGATAACGGGTCTTAAATATAACCGAATTTATAATTGTAGAGATAGGGGATTCCAAACTCCCTTAAGCTATATTACCTCAACTATTGTAGCTCCCCTCTTTCCCTACTTTTTACATCTCATATGCACAGCTATAGGAAAAACAAACAGTGCAACTAAGGACTTTTAAAGGCCCGGATTCAGATGTCATCTTTCAATTGTTGCGTCGTAAACATTGCTAATGTTTACACATTAAGTCCTTATCATGCATACCAGAGTATAAAAATGAATGTCTATTGAGCCATTGTACGCACGTTCTATTCTGAAGACACTTTGAGAGTTTACATCACCTTTTTATCATTTTCGTGCCCTTTGAATCTTAATTTGTATTTACACTGAGCATATATGAAGTCTAATGTTACATAGGATAAGTTTCAACAGAAACTTCGCTACACCATTGAAAGAGAAAAAGCAGGTCCATGCTTTACACGCATTTTTTGGAGCAAAAAAATTATTTCTCTTTAATGGTTAACAGTTACTAATATCGGGCAGCAGACACCATTACAGCTAATGAATTCATAGCCAAAAGTAGGGATACGACTGATCAGTTTTCTCTTTTCCACGTTTATAAAATACGATTGCCATTGTCCGTCACCTTATACCCTGTAAATATTTATTTAAAGGCTGTTTAATCATTTTATTTGCTATAAATGTTCTACGATGAGAACTGAAAAGAGTTTTGTAAGACCAGCAAAAAGAAAATATTAACCTTCTTTTCGAATTCTTCAACAAGAAGGTGGAAGAAATACCTGTATATTCTTTATTCATTTATCATATTATTATTATTATTATTATTATTATTATTATTATTATTATTATTATTATTATTATTATTATTATTATTATTATTATTATTATTATTATTATTATTATTATTATTATTATTATTATTATTATTATTATTATTATTATTATTATTATTATTATTATTATTATTATTATTATTATTATTATATTACTACTACTACTACTACTACTACTACTATCATCATGGTATATATTTTATCCATTTTTTGCTCGAATAGCAATTATACCAATGCGAAATTTTTATTTATTAAACACATCAACTTAAGGTCTTTTTAGTAGTTGTAATTCTTTAAGGCCGCGCCATGGCTGTCTGGTTAGACCACTTGGCTTTCACCAAGGCGACCCGGGTTGGATCCCACCGGACCGCAAAGTGAGATTTGTGGTGGATAACACGCGTTGGGGCGGGTTTTTCTCCAGGACCTCCAGTTTCCCCCGCCATCTCATTCCACCGGTGTTCCGTCTTCATCTCATGTACCATCAGTGTCACCGCCTGCGGTGCCGTATGTAGTAAAAGCGGGCGTTAAACATTACACATTTCATTTTTTTTTTCATCATCTTTCCTATCATTCATCTCGCCCTCATATATCATCCACTTCCTTCACCTTCACACCAGGCATTGGGCTGATCACCTATCCTGGTTCTCTATCGGATCCAAAGTTTCGGTTCCTCAGATCCGACCTTAAAAGGGATAGAGGAACAAGAATCCCCTAACACCACGATAATGGTGCAACTAGAGAAGTTAAAGAAGTAGTAATTATTTACAACATTTCATTAATTTTATAGAGTACTTTTAAACATTTATAGGTCACAACAATCCACGCACATTGGCTACATGTAAATCCCTGGAACTACATTCACAGTTTGAACATTAAATAAGCAAAAATAGAGACAAAGAGGGGATTATAAAACAATGCAGACTAAATGGAATTTAAAAATTAGATGCACCGTTCTCACAAAATCATTAATTGGACAACATTTAATGCCGGTATTAATGTGACAAATAGCAAACCAAAAAAGAACATCGTTGTGCACATGTGCTTGTCTATTCTTTCTGTGTGACCTATATTAACACTCGCTAAATATTCTAAGCGCTTTGCGGACCCGAACCAAGTACCTACCCATACAACTGCCTGCGGCAGACCATCGACAGAATTAAGGGGCGCACTATGTTTAAACCAGAATGAGCAGTGCATCACAAAAACGTTCCTACATCTCCGCAGGGAACTCTCTTTTAATTACCTTACCACCAGACCCATAAAAGCTATAGCCAATATTGGGTCAGATATTTCTATAGCCAGCGCTGTCCAACTTAAAGCGTCATTAGGCTGGATTCCTCTAATGACTATCGTGTTAATAACGTGTATTACTGTAGTAGAGTAATTAAACTTGTTATAATTCTCCATGGTTTCATATTTAGGGAGAACAAAATATAGGGGAACACAATTTAAATCCAAGATGGCCACTCAAAGAAATAAGTATTGTGACCCAGCGACTAATGCGCAAGGTTAGCGGTAAACTGGGCAGTCCAAACCATAAAATAAAGCGTGCGTTCGCCAAACGTAAACACGATAAGCGCTATCACCAGAGAATTAGAACCTTCTGGATGTTTAGACATCCGAAACATTCTGGAAATTTTGTATGACTACATAGACTGGTAAGGACATGAGCACTGATATTTTAATAATTGATATCTTAATTGCCTCCGCTTCGGTGTACTGGCTGCTTATTCACTTTGTCTAACATGTTTTCCACAAACCATTTAGTTATATAATTTAGTAATTACTTTTTTTTTTTTGCATTGCAGTACCTGCGCCCAGAACTATTATGTGTTTCAAATGGGAAGGTGTTTGTGCTTCAGCGCTACTAGGCGAGCAACCAATCGGAGTCCTGCGGTGTTGTCGTATTTCATTCCCGCTAAGTGGTGTGAGGAGCGCCAAAACTAATCAAATCTGTATGAAATACTATTCGCGCTAAGACAAAAATTCAGATTTTGCCAAAACTGATCCACGTGGAAAGTATCTAACATAACCATGAAATCCCCATATTTTTAGCTCAAATAGTTTTTCTAATACAAATAAATAAAACACTATTACCTGTATTATAACAATAAATCGTGACGTAAGCACTGTATGAATATCATTATTGGTTGGCATGTATGCGTGTACGTATATTTGTAATTACTCAGAACTAAAACGTAAATGTTTGACATGACGTGGTAAAAGAATTACTTTGAATGAGCCAATTCGAGCGAGAGGAAACAATAAATTTCCTGCTGCCCTGGCAGAACGTGTCTGGTCACATTATATCTGTTTATGAATGGTTCGTAATCTCAGTTCAAAGTGGTTGGTGTGTATGTACGTACATATACTTTTCATTACTCAGAACTGAAATTTAAACTGCTGCATAACGTGATAAAAGAATTACTGTGAATAAATCAAAATGTTAAATTCAAGAAAGAGCAAACACTTCATTTCCTGTTAGCCTGTGGAATGTTGTATGCTTATGTTTATGAATGAATGCTGGATAAGAGTATTTATTTACTCTGGAGAGTTCAGATCAATATCATTCAGTTGTTCTTTACAAAACAGTAGAGTAAGAGTTAAATAGTGCAATGGCTTTTTGCGGTGAATTTAGTGGAGAGTCAAAAAGGCAGGTATTGCGAAGTCAGGCTCGAAGTATTGTTTTTAAGGTGTACGCGTTCTTCAAAAAATTGGGCAATGAGGAATATAGAAATCAACTCGATTTCAAAAATACTCAACGTCTTACTGCTGAAGCGTGTGGTGTAGGCAAAACAAGTGTGTCCCGCATTTGGCTTAGAAAAGCAGGTAATTCATAAACTATAATTATAGTTATAGTATTTAAAAATATACTTAATTTGCGAAAATGTTTTCTTCTAATTTTGATTTTGGCTACTGCATCATTGTAAAAGTTTGTAAAATATAATTCGCTTACCCTTACATCTAGCGCCAAGCAGACCTGCATGTGATACGGCATCTGATTAGCTGGACTCCAGAATCCTTCCCATTTGAAACACATAATAAACAACGCCGTTCAGTATAGATAATCCGCTTTGCTTCCACGTGCTCTCACCTCCTGCGGCCTAGGTAAGGTGCGACGAGTGGCCTTGCAGAATACATTCCAATTGGGTTCATTCGCTATCTCCAGAACGACTCACTCTGTGTTACGTCTCCTGCTCCACCTTCTCAAACAGAGCAAACATTGCTTGGGAAGGCCGACAGTGTTTGGAAAGGAAGACGTCGTAGTAAACGCATGTGCGTATCTATTTTTCAGTCAAAGTGCAACAAAACAGTAACCATGTCCGAAGCCTAATTAAATCAGTTATGTGTCCACGTATACTTCACAGTTGCTGACATTTTGCGAAAAACATTCACTAGTGGTGTGCAAAATCCTAGGCTAAAACAACTCCCACTTATACTATATAATTCAGTGTTTTACTACATTGGATAAAGACTGACTATAGAAGAAAGTAAATGAATAGCAGCTCCAAATTTCCAGCTTGGTACAGGATTCCTCTAGGATCACAAAGTATAATGTTTAATAACTGGACAATCTATACCTTAAGTGCTGTATAAGCATTGTTTGCGTATCTCTCATCCTACCATCTAGTAATACATATGGGCTTCTGTTTGACCCCTCCAAGCCAATTGTATTCCGAGGGTTCAAAGCGGGTATTCAGATCCATTACAAAAGCTCATGTTACATAACTCATAATACAGCACTACATGTCAATCTTAGTCTTCCACAAGGGCTCTCGCTTTTCCGTACCAGTTAATGTACCTATATTAAGCTATAACGATATCGCATTCAGTGCCAGAAACTCCGGCACCTTCACTCGGGCATGTTAGCCTACACATAGAGATCCCGGGTTCGATTCTTGGCTGAAGGGTAGGTATGCTTACTATCGTTTTCCAGCCATGAATTAACCGTACTAGCCAGTTACGGTTTCACTCCATCTCTTCATCGGATAGCTCGAAAACCTTTTCCCTTGGAAAATGGGAATTTTTCATTAGGCAGAATTATTCCTTAACCTCCTTAAATGACGAAACTATAAGTGAAGGCGATTGTGATTTAATGTTAAAAGAAAACAATGCATAATCCAAAGACAAACACAAATTGCAAAACATGAATACTATGTAATGATTCACGCACAAAGCTGCCGATGCGATCTTAGCTGCTAAAGACGACATATAAACATACATATGTAAGATGACATAACTATTACAAATTGACTAGTGATTAAAGCTGGATAGGAGGTCCAGGATATACATCCATTTTACTTACGGTTCAAGTTCAGCACACCTATTAATGTGTGCTTGTATAACCTCAAACTGATTAAAAAGGGATACCTAACATGAATCTTTTTACTAGCAGTTGACTGATAACTCAGGCTTTCGATGCTGAAAAACCAGAAATTTATCTTGTTCTTAAGCAGTTCCTGTAATCGCAAGTTTGTATTGCACCAAACTGAAAGTATAAGATGAGGCTCACAAACATCGAACATAAAACACTTAAGCTGCCCAATATTCATTTATAGGGCTAGAGGTAGTTAAATCCCAATGAAACACTCACTTATTTGAAGCAATTGCTTTAAAACATCTAAAAGAATGAATAATTGCGTATGAATTACTGAGAAATGCAAGAAAGTACAAACATCTTAAAGCTTTATTTACTCTACCATGTAGCTACATAGTAAGTATCCAATGTAGATATTGCACTCTGATACCGAAATTAAGAATTGCCATAAATAAAGAATCATGATGGAATTCAAAGGAATGTATATTTGTCTGGAACGCGTGCAGGTGCAGTAGAGTTGAATAGCAACGTGTCTGAATAGTTGTTTTAACAAAAGAAATGTAAGAAACAGTGTCCTTAGCAGAGTTCTAAAGTGTAGCACTTGACTTTGAATGGGGTATTCTTCGGATCCTTCATAATGGCATGACAAAATAGTCACAAAGGGAATCTTTGGTTGAATAATGGGCTTCAAGAAAGTGAAAGTCAAACACACCCACGCGCAGCTGTGACCAGTAGGGACTTTCAGTTCGTGGCTGGCAAGCCATTAAGAAAGTCCTCTTCTTCTGTCCTGGTCGAGGGCAGGCCAGAAGCGATGGGAGAATATATTTGTCGGTTCATATATACGTGAAGAACGAATTAAGTTTTATCGAGTAATAAACATTTCATAAACAGTAACTCTAAACAATGATATTGGTAACCCTTGGTCGGCAACTTCAAGTTTGATGTTCTGATAAAAGCAGTCATTAAACCAGTTTGAAACGGGCATTACAGTGTCATTAAAACAATCCTTCTCATACATACCCACGCATACCCGGAGATAAACCTCATTGCTTTACCCTGAGCTAAATACCCATTATTTACATTTGCATCAAACTGTCGCCCCAACGTAGAGCTCTTTGCTCGCCAATATTTGCTTCAACTCCACTACAGCGATTTCATTGGAAATATACGTTTTGAGGTACTCGTATAAAAGTGTTTTAGAAAAAAAAGATGAGTGTATACCAGGTGAGTCAGCTCCCCTTATTCTCGAGTTTTATACAATCTGTATTTTATACTCCAACATGAAAACATCGACTCCATTACTAGGTACTACCCGCGTATTTAACAGAGATGCGAAACACTCGCTGAAATTAGTACTAATATAGATGTTATCGCATCGCCTGTAGTATATTCGTAATTAGATGGCTGACGTTACCACATAATACAATTTACCAGTATTTTTCTGAAAATTGTTATTTTTATTTTTAATTGTATTGTCGCGAACCCGTATCTACGATCGCGTGGCTTGTTTACACAAAAGAAACTGATAGGACGGCAGTGTGAAAACCAAGAGCCAAGATAACATGCAGACAAGGGTCTGCTGAAACAAACAAACTGAGATAAATGGAAATTTCTAGTTACTTCTGGACTGATAGAGATTGCGTTCTGGTTTGTTTGAGAACCATCTAGAAATTATCTGTGAAGTATTTAAAGAGGCGACGATTGGCCAAGAGTGAGTTGTGTTAATTATGAAACAGTGTTGTGAAATGAGAGACAGCCAGCTGTGTAACAAGGGCTAATGATGTAATCTGCTGTCACTGTTTGTTATTGTGATCGACCTTGGTAGACTGATGGTGTATGCAACGTGATGCTGCTGTAATATATAAGAGTATTTCTATGAAAATAAAGGAGATTTTTAATTTCTGCAACTCGGCCTTTTAATTCTACGAACCCAGAAAGTCACAGTATTATTTACATTTTATGGTATTGTGAGATGTTTCTTTTTTGATGAACTGCAAGTAGGTAGTTATTTAAACACACTATAGGCGCAATTGAAATAAGGATCATACACATTTGAACACAGAAAACAAGGAAATTACAATATCAGAGTTTAATGTGGAAGTTAAAATACAATTTTGCATACATATAATAATTGTGCTATTAATAATGTCGTTTCAAATTGGTATGTTTTGTGGCGCTGGAATGAATCTTTTTTCTATTCTTGGAACCCGACACTAACGAAGTAAGTGGTCGAACTGATGACCTTGGGTAATGCACGCCCTCGGGAACTTTATAATTAAATTATTGTGAATTTGGTTCCCAAGTTCTGATGAACATAAAAAATATAATTACATTGCTGAGACTCGAACCTGTGTTATTGGGGGTTAGGACACAGGAGAGGTCATAATCCCACTGAGCTATTTCGAGACTTGCTGGAAAGCACGGTCTGGGTTCTGTAGTACGACTTGTATGCCTGGCGATATACCTTTGCCACCTCGCGAGTTCTTGTGCTTGATTTAGCCTTTTAAGACACTTTTAATCATTTGCTGGGCATTTTAATATTATTACGTAAATGGCAAAAGCTCTTATGCATATTAACTGAGCTGCACAAGAGGTAGTTTAAGCAAAAATGTAAATACACCGTTGTTTAATAATATGTCCGTTTTGACTACTCGTCCATGATGTATAAGGTGTGTCTCTAATTTTTTCCTAATTTTTGGCAGACAACCTCTGATCTAAGTACAAGAATCCGCCATTTTATTTTTAGTTGACGTTGTTAATGTACTCATATGAAAGGTTTATTTTCTCCGAGGCGTTTACTGAATTATTTTGCCAGGTATACTTTTAATAAAAAGTTTGTAAAATCGCCTGGCAACCGGAATTCGCTCTCAGTGAAGGAGTCGTATGTTTTAGAGGTGTACCTTAGAGAGTAGTACGTTTTGTCCCTTAAACCGCTATTCTCTGAATTTTGTGCATTTTCATTCCTAAGAACATCAAGCAATGCAGTTTAGTAAGTGCAAAACTGGATTAAGGCTCACGTGCCATTTGATGGGTGGCCTACCTTTCAAACGAATAAGGCGCGGCTGACTCACCTGGTATAACTTAAATGAAAAATAAAAGGTTGGAAAAATACTTGGTATATATTTCAGCATCTTCCAAAAATGCTACACAAAAGTTTCAAATAACATGCATACCCCAAACTGCCCTTTACGTGGAAAAAATTCGAAAACTTCGATTTTCTAAAAAGAAACAACTCCAACGAATTTGAGTGAAATAAAGATATGTTTAATTATATATTCATGGCAAATTATCTGCATATTTATAAATAATCTGGGAATATCTTCTGAAGTCTTCTTTACTCTGGTGAGTTGCATAACTAGTAAACCGTAAGAGATCAATCTTACTAAACAAAAAATGTACATCTGAAATTTTTGTGGATATATCCGTTTTCGAGGTATCGCTAGTTATTGGTTTGAATTTTCGAATACCTAAACATTTTTAAGGGGAATCGAAATCGAAATTTCGATTTTTTCTTTCCATTTTCAGGTTTAATTTGCATATCAATATTTCGAATCTCCCGCTCATTTGGTATAACTTTCACAGAGGTACGTTATTTGCAAATAGTTTTAAAATGTTGAATATATTCCTGCGTAGTAGCTTTTTAGAACATTTTGGTACACTCAGTTGGTAAAACAATCATTTTGTAAATATTAGTGTTAGAGAAGATCTCTCTCTCTCTCTCTCTCTCTCTCTCTCTCTCTCTCTCTCTCTATCTCTCTCTCTCTCTCTCTATCATTTTACGAGTATTTATCGGATGGTGTTTTCAACTCCTTCAAATCAGTGATTGCAGTTAAACCTTATGGAGCACTACTGCCAATCAAACTGGAATGTATCTAGCATGTACAAAAAAGAATGGGTATAGGATTAAGAAAGCTTAGACACTTGGGAAAATAAAATTACCTTATGGGACAACAATCAGAGGACGTCTGACAGACTCAACCATCAATTAACTAACTGAATATTATGTGAGAAGGCTTCAGAGAAAATTCAAATAACTTTGAGGATATAACTAGGGCATAACTGATTAGGGAAAGGCTATCAGAGAAAATTTTAATAACCTTGAGGTCAGGACTAGAACATGTGGGCTACCTACTTTCACAAAAGTTCCGCTGATACCAAATTACTGCATAAATTCTGCTCTATGGATTGGTGTAAATATAAAAATCAGAAGCTGGTGATGCATTGAATGGACTTCATCATAAGAATCCCATACCCATGGCAGTAATTTTGGCATTGAAACCTATGTATATACATCTAGCTAGTCCAGAATTATTGAAAAAGTATTGAACTCAAAATGTGAATGAATCTTTTAATAATGTAGTTTGACCTCGAGTACCTAAACATGTTTTTGTTGGTCTAAAAGCTCTACATCTTGGTGCAAATGATGCAGTCATCACATTCAACAAAGGGAATGCTGGTAGAATAAGTGCTGAGTAAAATGTGAATAACTATTGAGTATAATACAGGAAATACTCTAAAAGGACTCCATGTGACATGGGCACGTAAGGAAGAAGAGGTGGCAGGACATATGACTCAGGGGGCTAGGTCACTAAAAAGTAGAAAAAGGAACCATATCCAAGTAGATGACACAGAGGCCTATAAAGCTGGAGTATTTTGAGACATTCTGTATATCATAAGTAGTGAAATTTCTAAAATGTTATGTTTGAAAGCAATTCATGAAAAACTAAAAATTGTCTATATAAATGCCCCATTGTCTCAAAAACTAATTGACACCAAGGGCTGAAACCTTTACCATGCATTTGCATATATAATGACTATTTCAATGAAAAAGTTTTTGTCAATAAATTAGTTATTTTTTTTAATTCAAAAACCTTCATTTTGCGATAAAATGTTAAGAGCTGTATTTACAAACTCATAACACTTCTTCTAATGAACAGAAGTATGTTAATTTTCATCAATCAAGTAAAGTTATTGTTGAATAGACACTAAAAATTTAGCTCGTTATTATAATAGTTGCTGATATACTGGATCAAACATTAACAACGGCAAGAAAATGCATTTCGACTTCCCTTAAAAGGGACGTCATCTGCTTTTAAAGTCCTGGTCATGCAAAGAAAATCCAAGGTTAAAGCTAGCATATAATGACCAGTTGTAAGAGATTTCACTATTGTATTCTCTTTTATGTACAAGGAAATACGTAACACAAACCTTTCTACAAAAGTGTATCTCAACACAAAGTAGCAAAATACTCATATGAAAACAGTTTGTGCAAGAGTGGGTAGAGAAAATCATGCGGGTACACGCCTATTTTTCTATTATCTCTACTCCACCCCTTGCGTTAACTCTGTCTACGTCAAGAGGTACGTAAGGACAGTTCAAAAGGACGAGGAAGCCGCCGAAGGACATGCGATGGTGTATGACAAGTTGATCGGATCATGCGATGGCATAAGGCTTCTTCGCAATGGAGAGGCTATCAAAGCTCCGTTTAATGGATTATCGATGTCTGCGGTTCTTTTGGCATGGAAATCGATTTGTGTACTTAAAGTGCAGCTCCCCTTGGGGTACGTAATATCCTGCTTCCTCGTGCTGGGCATCCTTTGTTGCTTTCCTCCATTTGCAAACAAAAGAGGAAAAGGGAGACCCCCAAATGCATTCTCTCGGCCTACCTTAATACCGTTCCAGAATCCAGTAAGGCTTTTCTTTTATTTGCAAAGAAGATAACGGCATAATCTCAAGCTGTTTTATTCTCCTACGAGCACAGGGATATGGACTAAAATGGCGAGTACCAAAGCAAGACGCCATGCCCTCAAGTTAGACGGAAAAACTCATGAGTAATACTCGAGGTACGTCAAAGCCAATTCAACAGAAGGGGATAAAACGGGGGAAGGGAACAAAGCATGTTACAATTGATTATCCCATCTAGTATGGACCCACCAACTGTGAGAATTCGCCACAGACATGAATCGCTAAAAATTTGCACAAAAGTAATACTTTACATACTGCTTTTCTTTACAACATAATCAGTAGGGTTGTGTGAGTGAATTACCTGCACATAGCACGAAAAGTAGAAAACTTTTTCACTCAAAATAAAGTATTAAGATTTATTGGTTTTACAATATAAACATCAATTACTTAATTGTTTATGCTCTGACAGTCGTCTCGTTAAAGGACAAAGTTTATTCGTATCAATTAAATTTGTGTGGAATTAAATAATTTTTTTTTCAGATATGTAGGATTAGGATAACTAAGAGGGGATTCGGCACCGAAACCTGTGGTTTATTGTACCCAAGTCCAAAGTGAGGCATCCCCGGGAGGAAGGATGAAGCGGGAGGAGAAAGAGGGCGGCCGACCCAAGGAAGCACGACAGCGCCGAGACACCCGCCGACACTTCTACCCTGAAAGAGGCCACCAGATGAAAGATGATGTGAAACGATAATGGAGATTTGGGGGATGTAGTTAACTTACCTAGCATTCGCCTGACGACCCGGGAAACCCCCGAGAAAACCCATGGGTCAGGTTGGCCGGCCATGGGAATCGAATCAACACCTTCCGAATGCGACCATAAACGAAACCGCTTCAGTCATAGCGCTCGATTCTCGGATAGTTGACTTTATAACTTCCCATAGGGGAGGGGATCCGTCCCCTTCAGCTGCCGTGGTACGGGCGCTGCGGACCCCTAGCACTCGTGGTACCTCTGACGTTACTAGAGGAACCTCGGGCCGAACATTCGAGCCCCTCCCTGATAGGGAGTTGTTCGGATTGGGTTGGACTCGTGGGAAATCGGGTACGTCTCCGGAAGGGGTTGAGGGAAGCCATTAATATTCCCGCGTACTAGCCAGCATAGCTAATCTCTGCTTCATATAACCTTGCCCCGCTGACATGTATCACTCCGCGTGCAACTACCTTCCCCCCATCCTAACTGGCTAATGCTTTCGCGCCATATGCCATAGGCGGTGCCTTCCCGTCACATTTAAACCTGCAGTAAACACAAATAATTGCCAGGAAGATAGATAAAATCATACAAATAAGAATATGAAGGCATGCAAAAATAATGAAGTTTATAATGAAACTGAGCAAGTTGAAACTGAATGAATGAGCAATGAAACTGAAACAAGTTTATAATGAAAGGCCTTAGGCCTTTTCCACTGGGATTTTTTAAAACCAGCACACATACCTTGCAAAAATGCTTGCCTTTCAGTCTTAAAAGTCGTACCACGCCATACTTGTATTCACCCAAGTCTCGTCAAGATAGTATATTTTGCGACTTGTATCTCGGTACAGTCTGATTGTCCTTAAGTAACATCTTCGCCACACAGCAATATCACCCCTAGAGTGGTAAGTTTTCCTGTTGTCTCAATTTCATGTCGCGATGTTCCTACGCATCTAACAAAGCTGTAAGTTTAGGGCACAGCTGTTCGACTTCTCTCACTGACAAAGACGGATTTTTCTCTGTGAGTGCATTAAACACATGCACCGCAATTCTTTTTTCACCGCTTTGTAAAGGTTTTCCCTTGAGATGCTTCAGCGAAAAATTGGCGGTAGACTCAGCCATTATACATATAAGTACAGGCGCAATAAACGATCAATAAAATAATTTAGCTCTCGCAATCGGCATAGCACACCGTCGAATGCCGATATATGACTAATCCAGTTCACAACAAGGTCAGTGATAAAAGTCAAACAAATATGTCATCACTACCGCTAAATCACGTGCTATCCGGTCATGTGCTTGAGAGCAAAGCAACCTCCTCTTTATTTCATTTAAGAATTAATATGCATTTCAGATAAATCAGCTCTGTTGCGTAATATATTTCATTAAAACAGTTACGAAAATATAAATTTGACAATTCTCTTCCAACATATAAAGACATATCACCATGTTAAATAACGAACTAATTTTTACCGCACAACAGCAGCCAATGAGATGTGATAAGGTCACGTGACCGTTAAGAGATACGGGACAAGCTTATGTGAAACAAAGATTAGTAAAAGATGTGCTAGGCGGCCTCACCGAGGTCATATCGGTAGCCTTCCCATTTTGGTGTTGGCGCGCGTAAGTGGCGTATCCACTTCCATCCCGTCTTGAGTCCAGAAGACCAGAGGGGGGGGCTTGTTAGTCTCTAGGTCATGCTCTATGGAAAGCCCCACGGAGGCGCCGGGCCCTACGGGTCCAGGACTAATGGCAGTAGAACCCCTGGCATTAACTGAACTAAACTAAACCTTATAAGTATCAGAATGTCATGTTTCTATTAAATTCTGAAGCAGAAAATTTTGTGCTGCGGGAACCTGAAACTGTAATAATTTTTATACTTAAGCGGAGAAACCTATCTCATAGTATGCGTGGAGGTGTGTTATTTAAAAAAATGATGACACCGGTTCTAACTTCGAAGATTTTAATGAACAGTATGCTCTTTAGCGGAGAAGTTGCCAACCAATGGGAACTAATATATCAATGTACAGTGTTAAAGTATTTGATTCCTCTATCCGGTAGATAACACGCGATTCTGCTATAAAGGCAAGAATAACGCCTAATAGTCTACCAGTCTAGTCCTGCCAGCGATCAGACCAGAAGTGTTAAAGATTATACCCAAAAAGTGCTATTACGCTTCAAATTCTTCTAATAACATCCCCTTTTGGTAATAACTCTTAAGACCCCACTCCTAGCTTCTGATCCGATGTGGCTATCTCATTTCTACTTGGCCGCGCCGCTCTCACCAAGGCGGCCCGGGTTCGATCCCAGGCGACCGCAAAGTAAGATTTGTGATGGACAACACGGCACTGGGGCTTGTTTTCTCCGGGACCTCCGGTTTCCCCTGCCATCTCATTCCACCGGTGCTCCATCTTCATCTCATGTATCATCAGTATCACCGCCTGCGGTGCCGTATGTAGTAAAAGCGGGCGTTAAACACTACACATTTCATTTCTAATTTTCTAAAATTTGCTACTTTACAACCTTAAGTTGCTCTATAAATTTCTAAGAAATCCTACCTCACATTCCAGCAATTTCAAATTAGCCTTCCATGCCTAATCAGGCAACCTTGGTTACTTTTACCCCTCACCAGTGCAACGTCCGAAATACTTCCACAAATTTGCCTAAACACCAGCCGTCACTAATTACGTGCTTAGTGCCATCTTACCCCGTGCCAAAATGTACTCATCTCTTGCCAAACCCTCAACCCCTAAACATTTAAAACAACTTCACAAAATATTAATGTTTTTAAGGTCCAATTTATTCAATAGATCCATAATTTCTGTATCAATTCCAAACAAACACACACACGCAGACGCACATTTACTTCCTCACTCGTACTTTTAAACTCCAAGGAGGATGGGAAATAATCCTCGTTAAAGAAAACACCATATTCCAGCCGGTAATCGAAGCCCAGACTTCTGGTTTTGGAAGCTACAGTTTCTTGGCCATGCAAAGAGAATAGAAATTCAAAGCCGTCACATAGCGAGCAGCTTTAAGAGAACTAGAGCTTTAGCTTATTGTATACTTCCCCAAAACGAAATGTGAAAGTTTATTTACGTTAATAAGAACTATATACGTGCAACAAATAGAGACACTCATGAATACCTAAGCGATTCAGACTACTTTAACATAAAACTATGATCACCTTAATTATTAAAAGGAACTGTCTTTGAACTGAAAATATCAGATCTAGCTCAAGAATATCAATGTCGTTTTCCGAGACAGAACATCCTAGTGTTCTGTGATCAGGACGCAAGCTTGAACGTCTCTCATGCAGTATAAATCCCGCTTTATTGAAAGCGCTTCAATGGTTGCACTTACACCGACAGAATGAAGGCTCAACTGGCTAGCCAGATTAAGTAGACTCATGTGCTAAGCTCTGTGTACATGGTGAGTAAAGGAAGAGCTGATTTGTGCTGCGGCTGCTTCGCAAGTGAGAACCGACGGACAAAAGCTCGTGCCGTTATCATGTGTACATTTCTAGAATTTAATTATAAGGATTTACCGCCTCAACAATTTCTGAAATGTGTCCTTTTTTGGTTTTGTTTAAATATTCATCATCACGTAGCTGACATATCGGTACTGCTGGTTCAGTTACGAGAAAGCCTGCTAATCTAAAGGTCGCGAGTTCAAACTCTCCAGACTGATGTTTCTAAGTGTGCTTAAAAGCGGTAGCTTGTAAAAGTAGCCCCCCCTCCCCCTGGGATGATATTACGACGCAGCAGCTGCGCTGAATACGATCAATTGATTGCTCGTTAACAAACAAAATATTGCTATTACTTAAAGTAACTCTTTAGAAATCCACATATTTATAACTAGCTGGCCTTTACATTCGTATAACAAATATAATTCTAAAGTTAATATTGAAATGCACGACAACAATATAGAAAATAAATGGTTTATAGTTTCCAAACATAATATTACAAATTTGATGGATTACATTAGCCTGATTTTTTTCCTACTCAATTTCATTTGTTTTATATGGTTTCCTCAAACTGTTTTTCGAAAGATTAATTTTCTGACTGTTTTATCTTAACCCAAATAAATATTCCTTACACATTTCATTTTAAGTACACTTGGTTCCATGCATGCCCTCTCTATAGTTTGGTAGGATTTTACTAAGTTGCTCAGTGGGCGCTTACATAGTACGGAACGGTGCAAATGCGTGTAGAACGTTCTGGCTTTCTTGTTCGACCAGTCAGTGATGTCTTGGGGATCATGGAATTGAGTTTCTCGCTTCTGAATTAGAAGTAAATCATTTGGGCCAAATATATTTCTTGATCGGTGAATTGTAAGCACATGTTTCACTCATCCGTGCGCTTTATTATAACAGTACTCGATCCATTAATGCATGTGTTTTTTCCTGGTAGAAATACACGTTGTCCACCAGTTTTTGTGTTTGGTAAAACGGGAATAAAGGTTATAGGAACAAAAAAAAAAAACAAAAAAAAAAAAAAAAACTTAACAATAGGGTGTTTGGGTATTTGGGCAGGAAGAAGGATGGGGCTTGGGAGGGATGTTATTCTGTGGTGTTTCTATTTATTTGATTCTCTGTGGTGCTATGTTATCTTGGGGCATTGGGGATGCTGGTGTCCGGTACCGCTTGGAGCACCTGGAAGCTTGCGGGTAACGATAAGAATGTAGCGGTAAACCGCTCTTGGGCAGGTAGCAGTCATGACCCAATGAGCCCTGGCTATGACCTGTAAATGTGGTGACTCTTCAATTGGTGCTCAATGGTATTCGTGTATCTCGTAGAGGCTTGGTTCAGGTAAATGATGCGGGTCCTCATGGGCCCGTGTCCGGTGAGGGTAGCGGCGAGATAGAGGTCGTGGCGGCGGCGTCCTCTGGGCGCAGGTGTCTCTGCGGTGCTGGAGGTGCGGCGATGGGGCCTCCAGCTCGAGTGCCAGGCTGTCTCTGATGTCTGCGATCTGCTCAGTCAGGTAGTTCTGGGTCATGTGGAGAGCTCTATGAATATCTGTCGGCGTGAGTTGTTTGCTGGTGTCTGCTTTGCTGCTTATCTTCTCTAGAAGTGTTCGGTTTGTAGTAGTCATCTGAGTGAGCTGCTGAATCTGCTCTTGCGAGTGTCGCCATCTGGTGGGCGACTGTGGAGTTGCTGTCCTGTGTCTCTTTAGTGTGCGTGGTGATGAGATCCGTAGTAGAGCGTAAAGTTGCTGATAGTGAGCGGTGATTGAAAGTGAGGAGCTCCCCCCAAGTCCCCAAAGCAAGGCCCCAGTACAAGCACCTCCGAGTGGGGATTCTGGAGGTCCTCACGCATGGGATTGGAGTTGGTGGTGACGGCGACTGCGGGGAGTTCTTTTTCTCTATGGATTCCAGGCGTTCGTTGAGGCGGCGTACCTCGCTTCGAATCGTCTGTACTAGCTCCTGTACAGAAGTGTCGGCGGCTGCGGTGGAGTTTGTAGAGGCAGGAGGATGCGTAGCTGTGTGGCTCTCCCGTCCAGTGCTGCCGGAGTCACGTGGAAAGCTGGGGCGCTACACCTGCCCAGTGTAGTGGCCGTGCGCTCCATTGTAACAGTACTCGATCCACTAATGCATGTGCTTTTTCCTCAGATTTGCATATTGTGACTTTGTGTATTCGTAGAATTAAAAGTCCGAGTTGCAGAAGTTCAAAACTTTATTTGCGTAGAAATACACTTTTTCCACCATCAGAATTACGTAACACACAAATACAATCATCCAAGATCGTTGACCACAGCAAAGAGTTCACTTCCAAAACACCAGTTTCAATTACAGCTATCGTTACGACTCTGTTTACAACTACACTCTGTTTACGACTGCCCCTTGGCTAGTCGCAGCTTCCTTATATATACCACTACTCATATCAATAGACATTTCTGTAACAAACAAGAAATCGAATGTTCTGTAAGACAAACTAGAACCTTCTAATTATCTAACTTTATCTGTTTTGGCATGCCTTTTATCTCTGCACTATCTTTATCTGCTTAGGCAAGCTCTTTATCTCCGCCGGGCACTATCTGTCCCTTATCTCTCCGCGCCGAACAATATGAAAAGTATTCTTTACATTTCAGTTTTGCTCTGATTTTTAGATAAACTCACATATAATTTCAAACGCGGTATCTAAAGAATGAAATAAGCATTTTATGTTGTTTTTTTCATTGGCTCATAAACATTTATTTTCCCTGAAAAAGAAAAGGAACTTAAATACCAGCAACTTCATAACACAACTATTTCTCTGCAAGTACTAACATAAACTTCAATCAAATACTTAAATTTAATTTCACTTTACTATAATATAAAATAAAAACATGCAGCTGTCTCTAAAATTGTTAATGTGCGAGGCAGTTTTAAAAAATACCTTTCTGCTGATAAAATATTTAATTACATTATCTGAGAAACTATTTGAACAAATCTCTGTTTCATATAACCTTGCCCCGCTGACATGTATCACTCCGCGTGCAACTACCTTCCTCCTCATCCTAATTGGCTAACGCTTTCGCACCATAGGCCATAGGCGGTGCCTTCCCGTCACATTTAAAACTGCAGTAAACGTCATAATAATTGCCGGGAAGATAGATAAAATCATACAAATAAGAATATGAAGGCATGCAAAAATAACGAAGCTTATAATGAAACTGAGCAAGTTGAAACTGAATGAATGAGCTATGAAACTGAAATAAGTTTATAATGAAACGCCTTCGGCTTCTTCCACTGGGATGTTTTCAAACCAGCACACATACCTTGCAAAAATGTCTGTCTTTCAGTCTTAAAAATCGTATCACGCCATACTTGTGTGTCCTTCATTCACTCAAGTCTCGTCAAGGTAGTATATTTTGCGATTTGTATCCCGGTACAATCTGATTGTCCTTAAATAACGTGTTCGCCACACAGCAATATCGCCCACCTCGGTAGCGTATATGGTAGCGAGTCTGCCTCACGTTCAAGAGGTCCCGAGTTCGAATCTCTGCCAGGGTGAGTTACCTGGATAAGGTTTTTCCGGGGTTTTCCCTTATCCTTCAAGACAAATGTCGGGTAACTCTAAGCTCCATGGACCCTGGACCCATTTGAGCACCATTTCACCTAATTAATTCACCGTCCGATATAACTTAACGTTGGGGCGGACGTAAATTAAAAAAAAAAAAAACAGCAATATCGCCCCTAGAGTGGTAAGTTTTCCTGTTGTCTCAATCTCATGTCGCGATGTTCCTACGCATCTAACACACCTGTAAGTTCAGAGCACAGCTGTTCGACTTCTCTCACTGACAAAGACGGATTCTTCTCTGTGAGTGCATTAAACACATGCACCACAATTCTTTTTTCGCCGCTCTGTAAAGGTTTTCCCTTGCGATGCTCAGCGAAAAACTGCCGCTATACATGCCATTATACATATAAGTACACGCGCAGTAAACGATCAATAAAATAATTTAGCTCTCGTACTTGGCACAACACACCTTCGAATTGCGATATATGACTAATCCAGTTCAAAACAAGGTCAGTGATAAAAGTCATATAAACAAATGTCATCACTACCGCTAAATCACGTGCTATCGTGGCATGTGCTTGAGAGCAAAGGAACCTCCTCTTTACGTCGTTTAAGAATTAAGATGCATTTCAGATAAATCAACTCTGTTGCGTAATATATTTAATTCAAACAGTTACGAAAATATAAATTTGACAATTCTCTTCCAACATATAAAGATATACCACCATGTTAAATAACGAACTAATTTTTACCGCACAACAGTCCATACTGCAATAGCAGCCAATGAAAGGTGATAAGGTCACGTGCACGTTAAGAGATATGGGGCAAGCTTATGTGAAACAAGCATTAGACTGCTAGTGCTTTGAGCTTTTACATAATCTTTCATTATTTACTCTTTAAGTGTGCCAATTTACCTACAAATAATTGGCTCAAAAATTAAACAAAAAATCAGAACGTTGAATTCCAAAAGTAGAGGTGCATTGGGGAAGAATTGTGAGTCAATCTGTCATTTGAAGACATTGCTAAAAGCTATACTCTTATATTAATATGCGAATAAGCTAGAATTGTGCAAGTAAAATACGATACCATTGCACACGCAAAAGGTAAACAAATACTATTAATGAACAGAGCATTGCGTTTATTTGCGCCAACGGAGGAATTACGCCTTTTCTGCCTTAACCAGTGTACTAAATACCGTAAACACGATAACGACAGCAATCCATGCGCATTACTAAATGTCCCGAGTAATACACACATCCCCTTGCTAAACCTATTTCACCCGTGAAGCGCAGTAGAACCCCTCCCGAAGCTGCAATGACGACAAAGGTAGGAGAGGATCTATAAGAGAAATAGACAAAACCGGAGTAATAGGTAATTAAAAGCGGCGCGTTGTGGCTTTAAACCTCCATGCTCATTCCATGACATCGCAGGAAACGTGAACAGCCAGAGACTTTTACAACCAACATAGCTCGGAAACGGATCATGTTACAAATTTTATTTTAAATGAGTTGTGAGTTTTTAAAGGGACCTTATATCTTTCTTGTATTGTATATTTCTGAATATCTCTTACGGTTAAATTACTTTCGTGTGAATGGAGAAAATTTACGACATACATTTTAATGGCATGTAAGTCTCTTAACCGCACGATATTTTCATCAAAATTGTTAGCAGCATTTTTTAAAAAATGGAACATTTCGAAAAGAGTTCCATTTGTTTTACTCAGGAGGCTTTGTCATAGATTACAGTTAAAATTTGACGCCAAATTTTTGCATGGGATATACATAAATGGCAGAGAAAACAGAACTGTGCAGGTAAAAATATCTTTTTGCTGATTAAAATACTTAATTGCATCATCTGAGAAACTATTTGAGATAGACTGCTAGTGCTTTGAGTTTTTACATAATCTTTCATTATTTACTCATTAAGTGTGCCAATTTACAAATAATTGGCTGAAAAATTAAGCAAAAATCATAAAATTCAATTCCAAGAGCAGAAGAATTGTGAGTCAATTTGTGAGTCACTATAACATGTTGGTGACAAACTCGGTGCCCAAAACTTTCAATGATTACATGCAATTATAGATTCTCAAAACGCTTTGACCAAATACCCAAACCAAGGAGGTTTCTACAGCACTGAATAACACACCGACGATAATCTTCTGACGCAGGGGCTGTGATTCAAGTTTCGGGAGATCGGCGCAGACTAGTCCTCCATAAACGGAGATAAGTAGGTAACGCTCTTGCCCCAAATAAACACCGGAAGCGCTGTCAGATAACAAAAAAATCTTCTAAAAGTTTCCCTTCTCTCAGCTTCTAGACCGTTCTGGAACGCTAACCAGCTTAGAATTCTTGCAAATGAATCAGGTGCCGAATGAGTTTCTGACAACTATGTAGTGAACACAGCTACTGCAGGAGAGATCGGAGGACTTGCATTCGAATCTCCAGGTGAAAAAACGATGTCGTGCGTATCTTATTACGCTGCAACATCGCTAAGAACGTAAACAGGCAAGGAAAACAGGACTAGTTCACATTAAGTGGCAACTGAGGTGACACTAACAACTGAACGTCACAGTATGTGCAGTCATGCTTTAAATCTCTGTAATTATATATCAATGATACAGGAGAAGCGGGGACATTGCCATATAGTTCTTAAAAATGTGTCTTAAACAGTGTACTTAAAACGCATGTATTTTTATTTGCGGTAATAGAGATACCTGTCTAGAGACAACCTGAAATGTAGTATCATGTATAGGGATGGGGGAATTTTTAACTGATTTTCAAGAAAGAAAATGTTCAGATTATGCATACAAGTAAATATTCTTTCACAGCGTTTATGTTTTGAACGACAGAAATGATTACTTTATCACTCTGTTCGAAAGAAGTAAACCTGATCACTCATGTGATCACGTCAACTTGCCATAATTAGTATTTTGTCTATTGAAAAAGAAAATCAGTGACAGCATATCACAACAATTTTAGTTTTAAAAGGTTCAACATTAATATTTAGATTCAGTTCAATTTAAACAAAACAATGTTAAGACATTTAAATTTAAAATCTTCCAATAGTCATCTAATTTTACGTCTTGCTTTTGAGTAGAGTACATACTGCGTATATTGCATGTTTAGCAATGCCTCGAATATCGAATCAATCCACGACCTTGATCTTATAATATGCTTGCAAGAACGTCTTTTATCAGTAAAACGTTAGCTCCTTACTGAATCATAAAAGTATGAGTAAGCAGTGATTATTAGGTTACGTCATCCAATTGCTTTCATTTTATCAATGTAAAATTAAAAAAGTGTGAACTTCCGAGTTCTTGAAGAAATGTGTCTTGATGATTCGCACTGTAGCATTAGGAAGTCCTGGGTTCGGTTCCTGTGGCTGCCCATTCTGACCATGGGTCTTACAGTAGATTTTCCCTCACTGGTAAGGAGAGTGCTGGAATGATGGTGTGTTCTACCACGGATGCCCTCTCTCCCAATAATTTTCCTCTTCCATAAGTTGGGTCCAGAGCTGCCTGTTGATCGACGGCACATAGGCTAGCGATTGGAACTACTCGGCTCCGTCAGAGCGTGGCCGTTCAGCCCCTATACAGCATTCCATAACACATTCGATTACTCGTTCATTTAGTAGACGTATGATACAAGGGCTGATTTTTAAACAACACGTCATTATTTATAAGCCGTTACATCTTGTTCATGGTTACTGTAGTGCAGTCGAACTTCAAGTACGTCTTCATATTGTGTTTCTTTTAACATCTTGATGAAGGGGTAAAATATTGAACCTATGTGTTCAACATTTTTACTGTATGACATTGTGGCTTTTACCTTTCACTCAGAATGACCTTGTTCTTTCAACCATATTTTGAGTTACACATTTTATTGATTACTAAAGAAAGTGAGAGAAAGAGAGAATAATTATCTTCTTCTACTTCCCGTTTAGGCAGTTATTAGCCCTTTCAGCTCCAAAATCTTGCTGTGTCCCTCATTTCTTCGGGCGTCCTGGGTTTCTATACCCTTGGGGTCTGTAATTATATGCTGCAGGGAGTATCCTGATTGCTGGCATTCTTTCCAAGTGTTGTTTCCAATTCATTCTATATTCTGTTACTATTTCAATTCTTCCATTTTTAACTTTTGTCTCATTTCATTGTTGTTGTTTTTTTTATATGTGGTCTTTTGCGCCTGATATGGACTTGCAATATTTTCAGGACATTCCTGCAGTATTGTCCAGTTACTGATGTGTGTGTAGGTGCAACATGCTGATAAACCATTCCATGAATATCAAAGAATGAGATGACCATAACTTTCCCAGCAGAAGCAGCCACTTTTGCATTTTTGGGGGTTGGTGATGAAGGAGATTTCCACACTGAGTTTTGCTGTTTGCTCTCAGGATCAAAATGATGTAGCCAAGTTTCATCAGCAGTGATTATATTTGAAAGAAACTCCGGATCTTCCTCTAACATCAACTTTAACTGCATGTTACCTCCATTGTAGCGGTAGGCGATACTGAGCATGTCTGAACTTGCCTGGTGCTCAGAGGCAGGAACCAGGAGTGCCAACAATGAAACTACTACGGCGTGTTTGTTTCACATTAAGCTTACAGAATATAAAAATGAATTTTAGTGCGAAAAATTATGACGTAAAAAAATTATGAGCATTCTTTACTGAACAGCCCTCGTACCTTAAAACTTAAAACAATTATTCAACTTCCTTTCACCACACAATCTCTAACGTTGTACTTTATATATATGTCCTTTAACTGTTTAAGTCATATCGGACGATAAATGGAATGGGTGAAATGATGCTCAAATGGGCCCAGGGTCCACGGAGCTTAGAGTTACCCGACATTCGTCTTTTTAGGATAAGGGAAAACCCCGGAAAAACCTTATCCAGACAACTCACCCTGACCGAGATTCGAACTCGGAACCTCATGAACGTAAGGTACACATGCTACCATCTACGCTACCGAGGCGGGCTTTTAGTATTTAAACTCTTATTTTCACCCATTTAGGAAAAAAAACTAATTAAAGTATACAGAAAACATATTCACTTGAGCATTACAGTATATAATACAATTTCAAAACAACTGCCCCTGTATATATTTTCAACTTCTTATTCAAAGAGATAAAGAAGGAAAAAATAACTTTTGACCAATGTGGACTAAATTGAGACACGCATGCTTTAGGCACGATTGAAAATTGTAGGCGATTTTCAAAAGAACATCCTATATCGCTTACGTATTGAAGGCATCTGTGCAATGCTGGCTAAGACGCTAGTGATAAAGAACTGTGGTTTCCATTATGCTGAACAATTCGAGTCTGCGTCACGAATGGTACATACAACTGAAAGAAAGCAAAGGGAAGGTAAGCTTACAGTTCAGGACACAAACAACTGAATAAAGTTAAATCTTCACCATGGCAGTAAAATGCCGACCGAAATGAGATAGATGGAGGCTGACTGTCATTTAATTGATAAACCGAAGCGTATGCCACACCTTCAAGCTGTCGCAACAATAAAGCTCTTCCTGCTTCATTGTTGGGGTGGTTTCGACGTTCACTAATTACGAAGCAATCGTGCCGGCGCTGGCTTCCAATTAGTGTGGCGTTTAATGTCTGCTCTGACAAATGTGATGCCCTACGCTTTCTGTTATTTTTTATTTTATTTAACACTCTACAGTTATTGCGGAATCATACAATATTTTATTTGCCTACAGCAGCGTGGACTTCCTCTGCACCGGTACACAAACAGCGTCAAATATTCACAAACTTTGTTTCCACACCTCATTAATGGAAATGTCAGCTTTTGTTTAGGGCAACATTCTCTACAAATTTCAACATATAAAAAGCGTACTAGCTATAAAGTTATGTTCACTTAGAACAAGCCCAATGAATGTACTACATCTGACAAAGTCGGAAACTGAAACATATTGCTAATTATCAGATGTTAAAGTGGATGTTAAGATGTTAAGTGGAGCAGAGAAATAAAGTTCTAATAGAATAAAATTCCATATCACATCTACCTACACCTCAATCACTAATATAAAGAAAATCTATGTCCGTGTGGGTGGAGTGAGGTTATCTTTTTTACACCATTGGAAGATAGTTATTCCCATAGAAAAGGAGATTTCGATTTCAATTTCTAAATGTCTAAAACACTGAAAATACTTTAGGGAATATCTAAGTAGTGAAACAGGAAGGGAGAGCGGAGAGTGCTCGTCCATCCGTCCGTCGTGCTGGCAGGCTGTATAAAGCCTGAAGGCTTTCGCTACGTGCCCACCCGTTAAGGGTTTTACCGCAGGTAGGGTTTATTTCCAGGAATTTATTGGATGGTATTTGGCTATTAGGTAGAATTTTGCTGTGAGGTAACACTTATGTTCCTCGGGGTGTAAGGAAAGAATGCAAAATCGTATGCACCCTGGTGTTCTGTTTCGTAAATTTTAATTTGGGTTGACATTGTGATGCCAAACAGCTTGGAAGGATTATGTGGAGCTCAGTTTTAGCTGCTGTAAGGATTAGCTCCTTTATATCGGGTGTCCGCAAGCCATGCGGGGTACCCGGAACAGGCTAAATCGGTGTCTAGTGGGTCTTAATCTTCCTAAGATCTAACTAGGGCGCTTTTTGGGATGATTACGCAGCGTAGAATTTTGATGCTCAACGCCTAATTTCGTCCTCCACGTATGGTAGACCTAAGGCTTTGTAACCGCAGTATCAGACAGCGATTAGGAGGTGGCGAATTAATCGAAATCACGAGAATTAAAAAAGAAGATAAATTAATAAAAATGCTTTGCTAAACTAATATAAAATATTGTTATATTAATATGAAATTAGAATGAAATTAGAGTAATGATTAAAATAGCGGTTTAATTAAGAATAAGATGGGAAGAATATAATTTAAGACAACTAACATGCTAGAATCCATGTAAGGGAGAGAAAATATTTCTGTAAAATCTGAACACAAGTCGGAGAGACAGGAAGAGGTGACCGTTAGCCTCCTTGTTTAAGGAAAGGTTCAATGTCTGAGAACTATAGCCAGGAATGTGTAGGAACAATAAGGTTTTCAAGATGCGGTCAAGCATAAGACCTAATAGGATTTACTTTGCTGAGGTGATAACGATGTATACCGTTACAAAGAGCCCAGGGTAGGCGTGACCCAACTCACGGTGGGATGTAACGTCAATGAGTTCGATGAGTTTTGCTAACCAATAAAGAAAAATCGAAATAAAATGAGAAACCAATAATAATGTAAGATTTGAGAAATGGGGAGAAGGGTGAGTTATTTTGGTCATGTGATAAGAGTTAGAGTGGGGATCAGAATAAGGTACGAACTGAATCGCAGAGTAGACGAAAACTCACTTCAACAGTCATACTACGAGGGGAAAGATGTGTTAGTGCGCGTGAAGAAGAAGTAGTAAAGATTTCTAAGTCCGAAATGTAGGGAAGTCAAGAATAACGCAACCAGCGTAAGAGAAGCAGCAGAAGAAGTTTATAATAGCAAAGTATTCGCCGTATAAAGAAGTAAGAGAATTCTGTTAGGAAGTTTAGTAACAGGTGGTCGCCGCTACAAATCAATCTGAATCAACGAACTTAGTGAGAATTAAATTAAATCATTTTTGCAACGAACCAGTGTATTATTGAGACAACTGAGCAGCCAACAAACAACAAATCCATTTCCTACAACCATTCACCTGAGGATAAGAGATCTCATAGCTCCAATTAGAACCCAAATCAAAAGTAAACACCAACCAATTGAAATCTGACATGCGGGTATGCCGCAGCTTCTTGAAGCAACCTGGTAGGAGAGTTACAGCTAGTTTAGGCGGGAACCATTTACCTATAACTTTCTTCCACTTATCAGCAGTCTAAGAGCGTTCCGTGAATATTGTATATATGTCTCTCTCTTTCTTTCGTCTCATAAGTTTACACCAGATTACAGATCACTGCAAATTTATACGGGACACGAGAAGGGGTAAATTAACTTATAAATTATTATTTATATTGTATATATTTTTATAAATGTTCAGTCCAGATTTAAAGTGCAGGATGCTTGACAGCTTACTGATAAAAACAATGGAATGGAAAAAGACAGCTGCTATTGATGAAGACAACATTATTAACGTGAATGCAAAGGTGATAAGACATAATTCGTCTTCTGTAGACGAGCAAAGAAATCTGTTCGGAGATAAAAAAAAATCATGCGTGCAAACACCAAATGTTCAGCTGACAATGATTATCTACGCAGACGTCGGTTTTGAAACTGGATCATCAATCAAATGGATAATGATCACTAGCTATGAACGCATTGTGCAGAGATGAGTGTCTCTTTCACTTGGACGAACAAATAACTCAAAACGCACGATACTTGTTGGGTCATAGGCTAATGAACCACTTATTCCTGGGGTAGCAGTATGATACTCCTAATGGAGTGGTATGGTCACCTTGATAATGACGTGCCAATGAACAGAAGGGAGAGACTGTGCTTTCAACAAAACAGCTAGTTCTCACTACTCGCTAATTGTTCGGGATAATTTGAATCACATGTTTGGCCATTGATGGATTGGACGGGGTGGCCCAACGCCTTGACCTGCATTTCTTCCGATTTGAATCCTTGGATTTTTTGGCTGGACGTAGAAAAAGCCTTTGCCACAACCTGGCACCAAGGGCTTCTGTACAAACTCAGGGAGGCCAATATACCGCACGTTCAGGGTGAGAGTGGAAGGACGGCTGTCATCTATCAGACCCATAGCCGCAGGAGTCCCGGAAGGCAGTGTTCTGTCTCCGTTACTCCCTGCGGCCTACATGTCTGATTTCCCCCTGGAACCACAGATTGTTACGTGCCAATATGCCGACGACGTCCACATAATGGCACCTAACAAAAACCTAAGATATTGTCATCCTCCGCTGCTGCGCCAGCTGCGAGCCATCGGCCGTTGGAGTGAGATGTGGAGGATGGCGATTAGCCCTGGGAAGAGCTCCGCTCTTCTCATGGCTAAGGTCCGAGACAGGCGTCGGGACTGGTCGCTGAGGTTGAGACAGAGGCAAATCCCCTTGGTTCCTTCTGCCAAATGCCTTGGCGTTCTCCTCGATCGCGGCCTCACCTATACCCCTCATGTCCGGGTCAAAGTCGGACAAGGGCATGCAGCACTCAGACAGTTGTACCATGTCTTGAAATCCACTATGCCAACACACCTCAAACTACGCCTGTTCGGGCGATTATACCACCCCTGATTCTGTACGGCTGCGAAGTCTGGGGATCAGCGGCTCCGACCACTATCCGCAGACTACAGTGCGTCCAGAACAGGGCGCTGCAAATTATCTACGACACTGTACGTAGATACCCGTCCCATATATTGTGGACGTGGTGCGGAGAGAACCCGTACCATCTACGGTAAGCTAGACTCCCATCCCAATAACCTGGTGAATACCCTTGGTCGTCATGACCATAGGGCTCCTCGCCGCAAACCGAGTTACCGGTTGCCCAAAGATGCATTGGGTAACCTGAACTGAACAGGGCCACTATACCCTGACTCTATACCCCCAACCCCAGAAATGGGCTTGGTAAGTCCCATACCTAAACATTAGTTCCTTTCGCTCTAGCCTATCAAGCGGACTGTGTTCAGATGTCTCCCAGGCATGCGAAAGAGCGCAGCCAGCACTGGGTGCACCCCCCACGAGGCACTAGCGCCCATTTAAGGCTAGATATAACACTGCCTAAGACAACCGCCTGCGACAATCGACATTTCTTTCATACTGCCCAGAAAAAAGCCGCACTAAGCGGCTAGGTGCTGGGCAGCAAACACCCCGCCCAGGTAAACCTAGGCGAGTCGCATCTTCTGTTGGTTCTGCTGGAATTTTTGCTCTGCGAATATGTAGAACAAGTATTTTTCAAACTTAATCCACAACTTTGGAAGCCTTGAGAGCGGGAATCTTACTCGGTACGTTTCATTAACTGCACTCTCCAATCTGAGTGCGTAAGTCCAAAATCGAGTGAGGCATTGTCTTCTTGCTTATAGGTGTCACTTGAACATCTACGTTAACTTAAAGTTAAATGGTCATGACAAGTTTCCGATATGGTTAATTTAAACACTTTTAAATTACTGAAAATTACTGCAGTTACCACATGCTGAGCGTACACCTGTTTTAAAATGTGGTGTTACCAGATTCAACGACTCAAAGAGTAACCTAGATAAAGTTTTGGGTAGAATGGAATACCACTTGTAGTGTTGGAGAAAACAATAAAAACCCAGTCTACTATATTCTAGGTATACATTGGCTTAATTTGGGTATTCAACACCTTTAGACAGATGTATCAAGGTATTTAACTGCCCTTTTTGTCGCTCGGAGAGAACAAATGATCATTTTTGTCGTATGCTTTCCTCTTCACAGGTTTTAGCAACATTGCCATTAATTCTCCGGCTTGATGGTACAATTTGTTTTCTTTTCTTACCACTCACCACCTCCACCACCAACGCTATATAAAGCAGAACAAAATACTACTCCTAAGTAAATACTTGGATACTAAAGTTTCACAATTGTTAAAACGTAATTGCTAGGGAGACTCGCTATGTTAGCCCAGTATAATTAATTACATCTCTGCATAATGCAGTAACGCTCACTGCAGCTTGAAGTGTCTTTTTTTGAAAATATTATCACAAGAGATGCACATACAGGTCCAATTGTTGTACTTGAAGCAAAGTACAGACCTATATTGCAATTTACCTAGGTACTTCCCAAAATGAAGATAGTAAGATTGTTACTAAGGTTTCAACGCTTAATATGGCTTTGCAGAAAAGCGCAAATTATTTTGCTTCATTCTGGCATTGCCCTCTGATATATAGCAGATAACGATAACTAGTTTTCATCACTTCAGTGATATAACATATATGCATTTTAAGGCCGAAAAGTTAGGTCCATAACGGGGAAACATTCAACATTGTACTTGCAGGCTAGAAACGGGGTTGCAAGAAATGCCACTAACGCCACTTTATATTTAAACTGCAGGAAGGTCAGATGAACGGTAGACGCCACCTGAATATTTTAAAGCCTGGAACGATTCGCCGCAAAACAAATAGTAAATTCCAAACATTTACGAAGTTCAGAAAGAATTCATATTTTGTCCCCTGCACACCCACGACAATGAATTACAAGAGCATCCCCCGATTGTTACGGTCCAGCCTAAGGGGTCAAATCGGAAACTCTTGTCCCAGGTAACTGGACGTGCATCACGCGCATTATTTAACCCTGAGCACCTGATATATCTTAGGTACTACAAAATTGCGAAAAGATACCGAAGTGGAGAGCTTGGAAATCCCACGGTATTCGTCATTACGACAGATCAGGGTAAAGAAACTTTAACTCGCCACCAAGTTCAAGTGTTTAGGACCTCCCCAATGCGAGCCTGTGAGTTACCTTAATAATTTTAACAAAGGCTATGGCAAATAGCCGGCTGTGTCATTGAATTTTTCAGTCTGACTCTACCTTTCCACACTTCGGTGTACACACGGCTAGTGTGAAAGAACAATTAACTTCCATTACCTGACCTAATATTGGACTGGACCATAAAGCCCTGATCTTAAAGTACTTACAGCATAGTAAGTCACCATTAAGATAGTTGTCTCGTGTTTAATGAGAACTCCTAGTTGTTTTCCGGGAAGAACACGAGTCAGCTGGAGAATTTAATGCCATGCTGGAAATGGTTAAGAGCAGCCGGACGCAGACTAGAAGTTCCGTGGTGTAAATCCCGGCAATGGCATTGAATTTTTCAGTCTGACTCTACCTTTCCATATGTTACAAAAGTTCTCCAATACTGTCTTGAGAATTCGAAGCCGTACATGTTTCTTTGTCGGTACTTTTTATTGCTTTAGAATATTTTATGTATTACATTTAATTAGATTAACTTGATATTTAAAAAAAACTTATTAAAGATGTGTTAAAGCACTCGCATATACTTTTCAAACAAAGCTTCACCATAAAGGTAAGCTATCTGCTTGAGTTTTCCTTTCCTTTTTTTTAAAAAAAAAAGTTTACGTTCTCCAACGTTAAGTCATATCGGACGGTGAATGAAATGGGTGAAATGATGCTCAAATGTGTCCAGGGTCCATGGAGCTTAGAGTTACTTGACATGGACACCCCCGGAAAAACCTTATCCGTGTAACTCACCCTGACCGAGATTCGAACTCGGGACCTCTTGGACGTAAGGCAGACATGCTACCATCTGCGCTACCGAGGCTGGCAAGCTTTCCTTATAAGACCTATTAAAGCCAAAATAAAACGTTGAACAATATATATCAGTGGACAAGTGAAGGAAGCATTTTAATTACCACCTATAAACAATGTGATCAAATTCATAAACATATTAATATTTCAAAAATGAAATGGTATCAGCAGGTACTCTTAATTACACTGGCATCTTCGCTAAGGTGGATATTCATCTGTAATGTGCCAATAGTGAATATTAGTTCCATTAACAATCTAATCCACTATCGCCACGCAAAATATGGTGTCGAAACCCTGAAAGGTTAATCGAAAAATCCACATCTGCGCATGACTTCATGATTTAGTGGGAAGGTTTCAGCAACAGAATAAGGGTTTATTTTCCTCATAATAAAAGAATGCCCGAATGAATGAATGCACATTAATCCGGATAGATAGTCGCTCACATTAGTAAAAGATACTTCAAAGTAACACCGAACATTAAAAAACCTCACCAGTTCAAAAACATTTGGCGTTATCTACAGCATCATTCATTCGGAAGGTTGCCTTTTATTTGAATTGTAAAGTGCATAGAATTTATGGGCTGGTACATTCTGCTTCCGTACTGAAACTCTGTTGTTCCCAAACTTATTTAGTGAATAGCAGAAGCTCTTTTTTAAAATGTTCGATCAGAGCGAGAAATCAGAGTATTCCTTCGGTGGTATTAAAAACAAGGTATATGGCTTATCTAGAATGAACTCTTTTCTTCCCCTGTTCGATGAGCAACAGATAGGTTTCCTTGTACATTTATATAAGTAACCTCCCAGTTCAAAAAGCGTGATGTTTTAACTTGACTGACATGAGTAGTATAGAATTGAGAGAATCAGCACAGTGTAGATAAGATGTTGAACTCTCCTCTGTGTTAATATATGAGTGATGTAGAATGCTCATTGATTTAGAACTCTCCTATATGAAAATCGAGTTGTAAAAGAAGGGGAGTGTTGGCGTAGTGCCGTTCTCCCCTGTGCAGTGAGATGTTTTTGAGGGTTGGGATGATGATGATGATGATGATGATGATTGTGTGTGTGTGTGTGTGTGTGTGATGTGTGATGGGTGGGATGGGTAACGGGGGGGGGGGGGGGTTCCGGGGATGTTTGAATTAAATGTGAATTCTTTTCGATGTGTGTGTGTGCTTGAACTCTCATGTATGAATATCGAAGTCTAGGGTTCGATATTGTGATGGGACGGGGTGGGTAACGGGGGTTCCGGGGATGTTTGAATTAAATGTATTGATAGTAATTCTTCGATGACTGTGCTTGAACTCTCATGTATGAATATCGAGTCTAGGGTTTGATATCTATTACGTTCAGTGCTTCGATGTCTGTGCTTGAACTCTCATGTATGAATATCGAGTGTAGGGTTTGATATCTATTACGTTTAGTGTATGATATATGATGTAGTATCGTTATTCTTTAGATAAAAGAATATCGAGAGAATGATTAGGTATGTTTACTGGGAGAGATTTATGAAAATAAATGTAATAAGACATTCTGGTAAGGGGTGTTCCCTATGCAGAATCTCTCCTTGAGCTATTGTATCCAAGAGCGATGTAAAGGTTAAGAAAAGGTTAAATTCCATTCCCACATCGAGGTACGAGAAAATATAAATCTATTCCACATTGATGAAGTATAAGAATGGAAATGTAAATCTATGTGAGAGGGTCGCATGACAAAGAAATGTCCCCTCTAAGCATGATAAAAGTGGTACATAGCAAATGCAAATAAAAATAAAAGCACTACCCATCTCTTTAAGAATGATAAAAAAATATTGAGAGAAAAGTATAAGAATGCAAATGTAAAGCTGTTTGAAAGGGGTTTCATGATAAAGGAACGCACCCTCTAAGCACGATAACTTAAAAAGAATATTCCCTCTAAGCATGATAAAAGTGGAACATAACATCGAAAATAAAATAAAAGCACTAACCATCTATTTAAAAATGATTAAGATAACGAGAGAAAAGTATCTCATCTTTAAGTATATATGAGTAATACAAAACTGATCAATCAATATGATAATATATATACGCAACTAGGGATCTATAGTGTAGATATCCTAACTATCCATGGTAAGATATCACCCTCCATATAAAAAAATTGTCTAGAAAATCTCCCCTCAGTATTACGAATACTCCACTGAACGTCATCCCTTTTGGTATGTGGGTCAGAGAAAAAAAGAGTTAATCTCTCCAGACTGGTGACAGGGGTGGTCAAAACATTCTTATTGCTGTAGTGAAGTCTAACTTTGTCAAATAACGTTAGGAAAAAAAAGAATATATTTTAAAATTAAACGAATGAATCTATATATTTGTATGAATGATGAAACAATACTATGAATGTGTTAGTATACCAAATGTAAAAAAATCAAATGTTCAGAAAAATATATTTTGTACAAGTATGTGTGTGTAAAGAAATGTGTAATTATATCCCCCCCTCCAAGATGTAGGGAACGAATCACAGTTAGTGTGCGCACGCAACATGGTGTTTGGGAAGGAGAGATACGGTTGGAGGGGGTGTAAAAAATGATGAATCTATATAAAGTTTAAACTATGATAATAAAGTTACTAGTATTACCTTCGAACTTATAACGTAGTCACAACTACTTTAAACACATAGCGTAATATGTAGACAGTAACACCTCTCCCGGACGGAGGGGGGGGGGCGGAGCATCTGTTAATAAATACCGCGGCACGGATGAGTGAGGAGGCAGTCGATTCTCTGGAGATATGGATCCTACAGGTAAGATAGAAAAGTTGTATATTGTAAGTCATTTTTTATCTCTGTTTACGAAGAATGTTGAAGTAATACTGATTCGTGTGTGCTTATATGTATGTTTCAGATCATGAGATGCTACAGCTAAATCAACTAGCTGAAGGTGGAACACATCTTCCCACAAAGAAACTACGTGAATTAGATCAGTCCGTTCAACACATCATTCGATCCGTCAAAACCGTGAAGACCAGATATGGTGAACGGGTCGTCGTCGAAACATCAGATTTCCAAGTCTTCCTCCCGGAGAGATTAAACATATGACCGCAGCGCAGAAAGATCTACTAAATCGTGGTGACTGCATACTCCAATACCATGGCGAGGAAACACTAGAAAGTGGTTTCAAACGACATAAATTGTCTTTTTTAAGCAGCCCGTAATGTCGTCAAAAGGTGAGTACAATTATTGAATAAAATTTCATAAAAAAAAGTGATAATGTAGTTACTTGCATGTAAATGTGAAATCGTACATGTTGTATTAGAACTTAAAGTGTTAATTATCGCACGTCATGTAGTATTAGTAATTGAATGTAGTTACTTGCATGTAAATGTGAAATCGTACATGTTGTATTAGAACTTAAAGTGTTAATTATCGCACGTCATGTAGTATTAGTAATTGAGAGTGAACGTTGTAGGGTTAATTTTCATGTGTAATAATTACGTACATGTGATTATCGTAGTTCAGTTACGTTATTTCACATGCATGTTAGTTACGTTTGTTTTTTACACGTAAAAGTAACGTTGTAGGTGAAAAAAGAACGTTAATTTATATGTGTAAAACGTACATGTGAATATCGTAGTTCAGTTACGGTATTTTACATGTATATGGTTTACGTTGTGTGTTTTTATCATTTATGTAAGGGAGAGAGCATTACGTAAAACAGTTACATATTATCTGAATATTGTAGTTACGTGATGATAGCAATAATTGTAAAATACATAATCATTATGTAACTATTTTCATATGTAAAAGTTACATGCATGTTACGTTCTACGTAAAGTATAGAGTTTACGTAAAATTGAGATTCATACATGTAAAAGTTATTAACATGTATGTTATTTCTGTTACCACCTTACATACATGTAAATCAATGTTCCCGTATGTAAAGTTAATCGAATGTTGTAATTGCTTTTTTCAGAAACGACGACAAGATGCTCCGATACTGCCACTGGACAACCCTCGATTCAGCAAGATGAAACCTGTTCGAACGTGACCCAGGCTGAACGATTACGATGTATTCACAGTGAGTCTGCTTTCAAAAAACGATTAACCACCTACGAAATTCACAACTGTGTTAATATACTTGACCCCGTTATATTCTTAGCAGAATGCAAACCTTTAATTTTGAATGAAATTGATAAGGGCTTAAACATGTATAAATCAGGTCTTAAGATAGGATCCTGTTTATCCTGTCAATATGTCATAATATCACAAGAGAGCGATAATATTCATACATTTAACTTTAACAGTAAACTTGAGGTGATATTGCAATCTACAGATAAATCTATATGGTATGAAGAGAAGATTGTACAACCTATACTAGATCATATGGATAATTTTGAATCGCGTACCAGTTCAAAAGCTTTATACAGTATTGAGAAATTAACAATATATGTGACACAATACGATTCATTGAATGCAGGGATGTATACTGAATTACCCGACTTTATAAAATCGAAGAGAGCTGTTATTAACATTCGTAATACTGATAAATATTGCTTTGCATACTGTCTGTTAGCATCCAAATACCCAGTAGAACGTAACAAGAATCGACCCACCTCCTATAAAAGATATGATTTTCGTAACGAATTTAACTTTGAGAATATAACATTCCCCGTATCATTGAAAGATGTAGAAAAATTCGAGAATCAAAATTCAAATATTTCAATAACGATATACGGTGTTGAAAATAAATCGATTATTCTCTTATATCAACCAAGAGAGATAAAATCACATCATGTTAATCTTTTAATGTATAAAAGACATTATTGTCTGATAACAGACTTGTCACGTTTGCTAGGAAAGCAGCTAACTAAACATAATGGGCGAAAATGGTTATGTAACAATTGTAACTTGTATTTCACATCAGAATCACGTTTAAATAGCCATAAAAAGAGGTGTATGATGAATCAAATTATCAGAATGCCCGAGGCTGGTAAAACTGATCTCGTTGAATTTAACGCATATTCGAAATGTCTAAAAGTTCCATTCGTGGTTTATGCAGACATAGAATGTATCTTACGTAAGGTAGATTCGTGTCAAGATGTATCGAGTAAAAGCTGGACACGTAGCATTCATAAACATGAAGCGTATGCAATTGCATTACATTTGGTCTGTAGTTATGATAAAAATTTAACACGTTTCAAATCATTTGAAGGTCCATATGCAATTGAAAATTTTCTTAAAGAATTAACGTTAATTGCAAATCAGGTCATTAATATATATGCTAATAAAATTGAAATAAGTATGAGAGATGTGGATGAGCTAGAATATCAAAATGCAACACGATGTCACATATGCAAACGTGAATTTCTTAACTCGTGTATAAAGGTTCGTGATCATTGCCATTTGACTGGAAGTTACGTTGGCCCAGCTCATAAGCACTGCAATTTAAATAGGAAAATGCCAGGATTCATACCAATATTCTTTCATTGCTTGTCAAAATACGATGCTCATTTCATAGTAAAGAAACTAGGTTACGATACGGAACCTATCAACTGTATTGCACAAACTTCTGAAAATTACTTATCCTTTAGCAAAAGATATACAAATTCGAATGGAATGAGTATATATCTAAGATTTCTGGATAGCTATCGTTTTTTGGATTCAAAACTTAGTAACCTTTCGGATATGTTAGAAGCAGATGATTTTCATTATACCAATAATATGTACACGAATCCTTTGCATAGACAACTGATGAAACGTAAAGGTGTCTTCCCGTACACGTATGTGGATTCTATAGAAAAATTATACGAGAATAGTCTACCATCCAAACATCAGTTTGATCATGTAAGCGATGAGGATTATAGTCATGCTAGAACGGTATGGAATGAATTCAATGTTAAAAATCTGGGTGAATATTTAAATATATATCTTAAGTGCGATACATTAATACTAACGGACGTGTTTGAACGCTTCCGTGAATTAAGTATCGGTTTGTACGGACTCGACCCGTGTCAGTATTACACACTTCCCGGGTTAGCCTATGATGCAATGTTAAGAACGACTGGTGTACAGATTTCATTATTAACAGATAAGACTATGCTAGATTTCTTCGAAAAAGGAATACGAGGCGGAATTTGCACTGTGTCCAAACGGTATGCAAAGGCGAATAACAGATACATGACTAGCTATGATAACACTCAACCAACTAATTATTTAATGTACGTTGACTGCAATTCTCTATATAGTTATACAATGGAAAATAATAGCTTACCATACACTGATATAAGGTGGCTAACTGATGCTGAAATTAAATCAATAGATTTTATGTCTATTACAAGTGATTCTGACGTGGGATATGTGTTGGAAGTAGACTTTAAATATCCACAGGAACTTCATGATATACAAAATGATTTGCCATTATGCCCTTTGAATGAAATCGCGCCAGGTGATAAGTATACAAAATTGCTAACAACATTGAATGATAAAAATAAATACGTATTACATTATCTCAATTTTCAACAATGTGTTAAACTTGGTTTGATTCCATCGCGTATACATAGAGTAATAGGTTACAAACAATCTAACTGGATAAATCCTTACATTGAACTCAACGTTCGTAAACGTATTGAAGATAAGACGAAATTTGGTCAAAATCTATGGAAGTTAATGAATAATTGTGTTTATGGAAAATTTATAGAGAATGTAAAACGTTATAATTCATTTCATTTAGCTACCAGCTGGAAACGAGCGCGTAAATTGTTAGCTCGACAGACATGTATAAGGTACGTGATTTTTGATGAAAATTTAATAGGTATAGAATTGGTCAGAGATGAAATATTGATGAATAAGCCAATATACATAGGACAAGCAATCCTGGATCTATCCAAACATAAAATGTATGATTTTTATTATGAAATTCTGAAGAAAAAATTGAAAGATGTAACTTTAATCTATACGGACACGGATGCTTTTCTCTTTGAATCTAGCTGCGATATATATGAATTTATTAAAACCAATATACATTTATTCGATACATCGAATTATCCAATGGATAATGTGTATGGTATTCCGTTAGCAAATAAGAAAATTTCAGGATTATTCAAGGATGAGCTAGCCGGTAGAGTGATGACTGAATATGTAGGGCTGAAATCGAAATTATATAGTTATCGATATGATACTGAAGTGATTAAAAAATCAAAAGGTGTAACAAAAGATTCGATGAGATTCATAACCTTTGAACAATATCTCTCATGTATTACACATCCTGACACTATACATCGAAGCATGCAGACATGTTTCAGAAGTTATAAACATGATGTTCATACTATTGAATCTAATAAGATAGCTTTAAGTGGTATCGATACAAAACGATACATTCCCAATAATTCATTTTCAACATTAGCATGGGGACATTATGCTATAGAAAATTGTCAAGTGTAAATTTCTTTTTTTCTCAATAAAGCATAGATTCAACTGAGTTAAAAGGTATTACTAGGCCACGATAATAACATATTACTGTATTTCAAAAAATAAAATAATTGAGTTTCAAGTATAATTGTAAAGTGTGTTACAAGTGAGTTAAAAGGTATTACTAGGCACATGATAATAACATATTACTGTATTTCAAAAAACGAAATAATTGAGTTTCAAGTATATTTGTAAAGTGTGTTACTAATTACATGATAATAACATATTTACTTCATTTGAAAGATAACGTGTTGCTTTTTTTATGTTTATGTTAGGGGTGAAGGAATATTTTTTCCTATTCATGTCGTTTTGAAATGTTAGATAGCAGAAATCAATGAAATGTTAATTCAACTATAATCATGTATGATTTTTTATTAAAATATATTTACTAATTATATCAAAATGTTATTATCATGTCTCCGTTAAGGGGTGAGGGGAGATTTATATATATCAATGTGAACTAGCATGTACAAAGGCTCTTATTTCAGCTATAATCATGTATGATGTTTGTTTAACGTATATTACTAATTACTTCAAATTGTAATTATCATGTTTACGTTAAGGGTAGGTGAATTTATATATACTCAATGTGAACTAGCATGTACGTTATGTTAAAATCTCTACAATTAAATGTTAATTCAACTATAATCATGTATGATTTTTTTTTTTAAAGTATAAAAATGTTATTATCATGTTTAAGTTAAGGAGATGTGAATTAGCAGTTACAGAAGATTTTTAAAAAAGTATAAAAATGTTATTATCATGTTTAAGTTAAGGAGATGTGAATTAGCAGTTACAGAAGATGTCAGGAATCAATGTGAACAAAAAAAAAAATCAAACACAATATATCATTAAAATTATATTTCTTTATTGAGTTGTGTGTTTTTTTTTTTATTTATACAATGTCCACCTCATTAATCCATTCACGGGTAGGAAATCCTAACCATTTCACCAGAATCCTATCACCACGACGTCTGATGATCCTTTAAACTAAATACGTGTCTGGATATTGAGTTTTCTGTAATTCATAACCGTAGAATGCTCCTTCAATCAGTTTACCCTCCAGATCCTCGATGAGATAGGTCAATGGATGTGTCCTTTGCACTGTACGTATCCTAAAGACTTCAACACTCCAATTTGGTAGATAACCTTTCTCCATAACACCTTTATGCTTAGAAATCCTCACGTAGTCACCAACACGATGAAGCCTAGATCTTCGCTTCTCACGCAGACTTCTATCATATTTGTAGACGCTGAGCAGGAGAGAATTATCACGAACTTCTACAGGCTTCATACGAATCGCTCGATGGTAAGTATTATTGTATGTATGAATAATTCTAGGTAGTATGTTTATCCATTGATATGAGCCTTGAACAATAAATTCCTTATGCAAAATCAGTTTGATCGTTCTTATTAAACGTTCCACTGCAGCAGCCTTAACGTGTGTGAATGTACTGTAATGATTAATATTATTACGATTCATTAGTTCGCGGAAATGTTTATTGTAAAACTCCCTTCCTTTATCAGATTGAACATTCTTCGGAAACGATTCCATTTCATTCAATATCTCCTCCATAGCAGTCGAAACGTTAATACCACTTTTATCACGTAATGGTCGTGCATAAGCCATCTTGGAATAAAAATTGCATGCAAGAAGAATATACTTATAATTCCTATTGTCTCTTGCATAATTAGACATGTCCATAAGATCTATTTGTACTAAATCGTTCATTCCTTTGCTTATGATCTTACGACGTAAAAATCGTCTTCTAGCTGGTGCATGTAACTCGGTTGCAATGCGACGTTTTATCATGCTATAATTTTTGATGTTTTAAGTTCTGTAATAATTTCTTCTATCTCGGGTGAGTGATTCAAATTACCTGCATCCCTCGACGCAACTAATAATCTTAATCTGTTTATTATTTCATTCGGATCGTTCCAGTAGACGTAATCTAATTTTCTCTGCGGTACATGTTCTTTCCAACGTAAACCAAATCCAGTTCGATTACTAACAAGGTCACGAATGATATGACGATACTTGAACCCTCGATTTGCTCTTAAACGTCCATCTCTTGAATAACCGTGTCTGTAAACTTGAGTATTCTGTAAGATTTGCGAATACACGTCTAAATCATCATCTGTGTACGATGTCTTGCGAGGTAAACGTTTAAATAATAATTCATATAAGCCTGCTGTGGGTTCATACGTTTCTGTTCCTATCTGAACACCATCAGATTTAAACACAACTGTCTTGTTACCCAATTTATACTCATTATCCTCGTAACGTATGCCGTAAGTATTGTACATGTCACTCGAACTAGCAGTTCGAACCTTGTGTAGATACTTTGACACGAGATCAGATCCGTTAGCATCATCTGTAGTTTCGTCGTCGTTGTTGTCTTGGTGTGCTTTCGCTATTACTTTCAATGGTTCGGTTACAGGTTGAAGAACTTCAGACATGACTCGTTGCGTTTCGAATTTCATTCCTTTGAGAGAACGTAACTTTTCTCTTATTGCCCTACTGTGACGGGCAATGGATTCCTTAAGTCTTATAGCTTCAGCATCCATATCGAAATGAATGTATAATTAATCAGCTACTGCTAATTTATATGAAACTATCAGTTCTATACTTAATATATGACCATCTTTAGCACGTCCGACTGGCGCTGTAAACGATAGAATATCGCCAGTTTCAACTCTTACAGGATATCTTTCAACTAATCTTCCGTTTATTGCAAACAATGTATCATTTACAGCATGCGGATGTACCGATGATACGATGGAACACGAGAGTACACTTCCATTTCCAGGAACTTTATAGTATTCGAGTCCCGATGTTAACGTATACCTTAAAGAGGGACCTCGAAACGGACGTGTTTGCAATGAAATTATGAGTTGTGCTTTCAATTGTTGTAACACAGTGTTTACAACATTTCTCATTCGTGTTTTCATAGTATGAATATCATTATTTATAGTGATTAGTTTATTATCAAGTTCCGTTTGTCGTGCGGTTAGTTCTTTCACTTCTTTTTCTACAGCTGTAGTAATAGTCTCGCTAGCGGAGGTGATTGTTCTAGTTAACTGACTTTGTAATTCATTCTGTTTCCGTGTAATAGTATCGACAATGTTTGTTATAGTCTCAGTTAAACCCGTTTGCAATTCATTATGTTTCTGTATAAAGAAATGATTAACATAACTCATGGTGACTGCATCACTATCATCTATCGGGTCGGCTAAATCCTTCAATCTCTTCATTCGAAATGATAGAGTTTCATTAGAGTCGTGAATTGGAATCCTATCATCTACATATTTTTTATTAGGAACGTCGTGTTCGTGAAGGGGGTCCAACAGCGTTTTCATTCTTATACCATCTATAATGACATTATTTTCGGAATCACGTTTAAATGCATATTTACTTAAGTACTCCATTAAATTGCTGTATTGGATGTCGAGCGATTTTTGTATGTGATCCCTAAGCATAGCTTCAAACTCGCCCATACGCTGATACGAGGTCTGCTCGCTGAAGATCTGCATTCGATTCTCGACGTCAGCCGTATGCGTATCCACATAACGTTTAGTCGATGCATCGTCACCTTCTTCAGGGTCGTGAATATTGCACAACCGCTTTCCCTTGAATCGATAGTTTCCCGATCCATCTCTAGTTATGATATATCGATTGAACACACCCCTAGAGGGTATGATTCTTCGGGATCCGAACCTGTCGATACTCATTGCTTAAGTGATGGATTATTCTATTTATTCATTCTGATAAAGCGATCAAAACCGTGACGGTAGCGTCCCTCGTTCAGTGGATATTCTGGTACTATAACAACAAAGGATCGTTCATCACTCTCCCATATATGTTTACACATATTCTTAAATTCATCATAGGACATATCGGTATTTACATAATCTTCGTATATATGTTTTAAATTGAGATTATCCTGTCTAAAGAATATAATCATATTTGCATTATCTCTAATTAAATGTTTAGGTACTTTAGCATATGATTGTGCTAAATATATAGCATCGACATTACGATGTCTACCCATACTGTAATATGAAGCTATCTTACCCTGTTTTTCATTTATCACATCATCAAATACGAATATCGAATTTTCTCTAGCATCCGACGTTTGAATTACTTTATCACCATCATCGAACGTAAATACACCTATATCGGGTATAGTTTTCAGTAACCTGAGTAAATATCGATATTTAGGTTGTTGCAACGATTTCGAGTATATGTAGAGGTTTTCGAATCTCAGACCATTCTCGTGAATAAGCAGGTTGAGTAAAACGTTCGTTTTTCCAGCATTTGAACTGCCAAGTATGAGCGCTCTAACGTTACTCGGAAACAACGTACCGTGTCGTCCTTTGCGAATGTCATCCTCGAAATCTAACACCTGTATGGGTAGCGTACACTTTTGCTTTACTATCTCCATATCGCGACTAATACTTATAAAGCATAAGTTTTGTCTTTTATTTCGTTCGTGATAAGGGCAATCTATGTCTTTACTGGATTTAGCCAATCGTCATAGGAATCGTATACTTATAAAGCGCACGTTTTGTCTTTTTTATTTCATAGTGAGACATGCGCTCTACACGTGCACGCAAAGGTTCGGGAATTCTTAATTCCTTGATTAATTCATTACCATTTGAGGCACATTTACCGGGTTATCGTTTCTGCGGTCCCGGAACGAAACTACATAAACGCTTGCAGAGAGGTGACTTACCGGTGAACGGGTTAGATTCAGCGTGTCTCGATCACGATCGGGCTTACGCAGAGAGTACTGATACAGAATCTCGTCGTCTAGCCGATAAGGTGTTGGTAGAGAAAGCTTGGAGACGTGTAAAGTCTGCCGACGCTTCTTTGGACGAACGACTTGCAGCTCGACTTGTGACTACACTTATGAAGGGTAAATTGGCAGCGGGCGCTGGCATGCGTAAACGTCGCAACAAGAGAGGTGGTTTCTTGCCTTTGCTACCACTTTTAGCAGCTCTAGGTGCAGCAGGTGGTCTAGCTGGAGGTGCTGCTCAGGTTGCTACGGCTGTCAATAAGAAACGTTCGGATGCAAAACAACTTGCGGAATTAACACGTCACAACGAGCGCATGGAATCTTTGGCTCAGGGCAAAGGTCTTCGCCGTAAGAGACGTCGTAAGGGTAGAGGATTATATCTTCGATAAAAAAACTCGGGGCGAGGCCTATATTTATCCCGGAAAAAGCCCTGAGTGCTAACGAGATCGATTCGTATGCACGACGTCTACGCATTCCACATTTTAGAGGTGTCTACATGATCGATAAACTACCTCCACATCCTCGACACTATGAGAGAATAGTAGTGAATCTGGATACATCAAATAACCCTGGTACACATTGGGTTGCTGTACGTAAGGATGGTGACGTTGCCTACTACTTTGACAGTTTCGGCGATCTGAGACCTCCGGAAGAGATAGAAACGTACCTTTCGGGTGTCAAGCTCCTATATAATACGACGAGATTTCAAGAATTCGATTCTGTGATTTGCGGTCACTTGTGCCTTCAGTTTCTCCTCGATGAGTTACACGATCACCGTGAGTGGTAGTGATACCAGCTTCTCTACATTTCTAAATCCACCATTACATCTGGATCCTAACGGACATTACGAGATAGCTCTATTGAATTTTGAGACTTTTTACTCAATTCCGAATGTGGACGAGAGTAATAATCTATTCCATTACGTTCGCGATGGAAAAGTCGAACGTATAGTAATTCCACCGGGTACTTATGAATTGGATGATATCGCCAGATTGATCAAGGATGCTCTCGACATCGGTGACGACTTTATTCTACGTGCTAATAATAACACCATGAAATCAGAAATTCAATCTCCCTATATTATCGACTTTAGTCGTGAGAGATCTATTGCTTCACTTCTCGGTTTCACCTCTAAACAGAGGGTACCGGCAAACGTGCTGACCGAGTCTAATGATTTGGTTAACATATTCAAAGTCAGCATCATACGTATCGAGTGTAGTCTTGCAACGGGATCTTTCATCAATGGTAAAAGTGGTCATTCTCTGTATGAATTTTTCCCATCGGTACCTCCAGGTTATCATATTTCGCAGGAACCATCAAGTCCTATATATTTACCAATCATCGATACGAATCTCATTGATCATCTCGACATTAGAGTGGTAGACCAGAACGGCGATAAGTTAGATTTCAGGAACGAAACCATCACTGTACGATTGCACATACGTCGTAATGGGTATAAGTTTTAAGAGACGATGCTATATTAAAAAACATCTCTCGAGATTGATCTCTACTCGATCATCGACCCGCAAGCTAATCACATCGTCTAATCGACAATTTCTCGCTAACTTAGGCTTCAAGGTTCTATGATGGATGTGTTGGACGTGACCGGGATTCCGACCTTTGATGATAAGATCAGTAAGGAGGAAGAACACGTATTCCTACCGTACAATACGTCAGCTCTCGATGTGAACGATGAAATTAGAATTCCATGTCAAGCTGAAGATTTGTACACGCTTCCTAGTAGAAGTTATCTCTACATTGAGGGGACTCTCACTAAACCCGACGGCACCGTTGCCACATCGAAATTGAGTAACAATGCTATGGCATTCCTATTCGATGAGATTCGTCTGGATATGAATGGAACGACTATTGATAGAACTAGGAATCCGGGCATTTCATCATCGATGCGTAACTATGCTGCACTGAATGAACTGGAATCGAATCGTTTACTAAATGCTGGATGGATCTATCCTGGAGGTGTGGTAGACATCGTGAATACATCGAATGGTATCTTCAATGCTATCGTTCCTCTTTCGATGTTGCTGGGTTTCGCCGACGATCACAAGGAGGTCATACTTAATAGCAAGTTTGAACTTATTCTCATTAGATCTAAGGATTCTAATAATTGTATCATTGGAAACGATCCTACAACCATACAACTAACTAGACTCGAATGGAGGATGCCTGTACTTCGACTTTCAGATTCTGAACGAGTTGATAAACTTAAACTCGTCAAATCGGATAAACCTCTACACGTCGCATTTCGAACCTTGGACCTTCACACTCAACCTGCTGTACCTCAAACTAAAGCGTTCACATGGAACATTGCAACCACGACTAAACTTGAAAAACCACGTTTCGTCATAGTCGGTGCACAAGTGGATAGATTGAATCATCTCGCTAAGGATGCTTCTCTATTTGATAATTGTAATATCACCAATCTGAAACTTTATCTCAACAGTGAATCTTACCCCTATCACGATATGAATTTGGATTTCGCCAATTCGAAATTTGCATCTCTGTATGATCAATATTCCAAATTTCAATCATTCTACTATGGAAAGGAGAATTACCCTCTTTTGAAAAGGAACGACTTTCTGAAATATGCACCGCTATTCGTCATCGATTGCTCTCATCAACCTGAGGATACTGTGACGGGGGCAGTGAATGTCAGATTGGAAGTTCAAGCATCGTCAAATTTTCCTGCACAAACTTCATTATTCTGTTTAATTATTCATGATAAATTATTCACTTATAAACCACTAACTCATGTTGTACAATCTATCATATAGGTGTAATAAATAAAACATTACAAATTCAAATTATCTTTTTATTGACTTTAACATACATCTCCAATATCCTCTTCCTTGCACTCCTGCTTTTTGCATCATATGAACATAATGATTTATGAATATCATACAACTGATATAAATTTCTTTCAATATATGGAATTAGTCTTTTAAGTCCATTGAATGCAGTACTATTCAGATTTATACTGCCCACATTTAAACATGTATTCACAAACGTTATTTCTTGCATCTTATTCATGCATAACATTATATTAAATGCATATATTATATTTTCACTGTACGGTGCACATGGATGCTTACCATCTTTCAGATACGTATCCAAAACACACAAATTTGACATTATTACCTCCCAATCCTCTTTTGTAATATACACAAACGTATCGTCATGTGTGTCTTTAATGTAAAGTGATGGGAGTTCATTGTATAATCCTATGTTCACACGAAAGTCAATGCTGATGGAGATGTCGTTATCGTTCATGCACACACTATTTACCATCACTCGCAACTTCCTCCTCTACTTCTTCTGCGAAGGGTGTGAAGGGTTCGAACATCATTATGATGAAACTGTCTTGATCGAACGTCTTCTTGGCTTTGACGATTCTCGGTTTGCAGTTCGTCTTCTTCTTTTTCTTGTCTCCTTTCTTACTGGATCTGCGGACATACACGAACTGTCTCAACATCGTGAATATTTAATACACTTGTTAACGTAAAACTCTTATTATTTTATACTCACTTTTCTATGACTTCCTCCTCGGGTTTCGATGTACCGATATCCTTAAACGGACGATCATTGTACGGACCGCACACATCTTCACCTTGATCCTGTTCGGACTGGCATGCCACATCTTCACTTTGGGCTTTACTGAAATAAACATATTTATCATTAGTTATCTAACACATAACAACACTTTCACGTTAACACACAATTATAATTCTACTTACCCGAGGTACACTTTACAATTCTTTCCGCATTGAGCATAAGATGTGATCGAATCATGATGGGAAGGATTCTTGCAAATCACTTGATGCATCTTTCCATCACACGTTTCATCGTGGTGCTCAACCCAATGCTTTTGCAAATCTTCGAAATTGCGTAGATTCTCCCAGAATCTGGTATCACTTTCAATGATAGGTGTTGTTGTTCCACTCATCTTGACGTTGCGATGTGAAGTGAGAATGCATTCGTTCCCGAGTGAGCAGATGGGTGATGAAACGTGATCATACCTGTCTCCCCCCTCCCCATCCTATCGTCGATTGTACTTAACGGACGGAGGGATTGTGTGAAGTGAGGACACGTTCGTTCCCGAGCTGGCGGGACAGGGTGAGACCTGTTAATTCGAATTTACTATATTACCGTTTTATCACGTTTCCCCCCCCCCTTCCACCTTCTCGTCGCTTGTACTGGAGGAGGACTAGTGTTTGTCCTATCGTACATGAATGGGTATCGAACCGAGGACTCTATGTTCATATATATGAATCCCCCCCCCCCCGAGAACTCGATATTCATAGATGACCCACACATATACACATATGCACAAATCTTGAGGAATGACGACACGTCATCACCCTTATACTTCAATGTGGAATAGATTTATATTTTCTCGTACCTCGATGTGGGAATGGAATTTAACCTTTTCTTAACCTTTACATCGCTCTTGGATACAATAGCTCAAGGAGAGATTCTGCATAGGGAACACCCCTTACCAGAATGTCTTATTACATTTATTTTCATAAATCTCTCCCAGTAAACATACCTAATCATTCTCTCGATATTCTTTTATCTAAAGAATAACGATACTACATCATATATCATACACTAAACGTAATAGATATCAAACTCTACACTCGATATTCATACATGAGAGTTCAAGCACAGACATCGAAGCACTGAACGTAATAGATATCAAACCCTAGACTCGATATTCATACATGAGAGTTCAAGCACAGTCATCGAAGAATTACTATCAATACATTTAATTCAAACATCCCCGGAACCCCCGTTACCCACCCCGTCCCATCACAATATCGAACCCTAGACTTCGATATTCATACATGAGAGTTCAAGCACACACACACATCGAAAAGAATTCACATTTAATTCAAACATCCCCGGAACCCCCCCCCCCCGTTACCCATCCCACCCATCACACATCACACACACACACACACACACAATCATCATCATCATCATCATCATCATCATCATCATCATCCCAACCCTCAAAAACATCTCACTGCACAGGGGAGAACGGCACTACGCCAACACTCCCCTTCTTTTACAACTCGATTTTCATATAGGAGAGTTCTAAATCAATGAGCATTCTACATCACTCATATATTAACACAGAGGAGAGTTCAACATCTTATCTACACTGTGCTGATTCTCTCAATTCTATACTACTGACATGGTTTCTTGTACATCCATAACATCCAGGTACCTTGAGACGGTCCGGCCCGTAGCGAACCACGTCAAGCTCTCCCTTGTGCTCAACGCCTCACAATTAAGGATCGGTGGCGTGAGGAGGTTAAGGAAAGGGAGATTGTAATCGGTTCGAGGTGACATGTAGCTCCCGCATGAGAACTCTCATCTGTACTTCAGGAGTGGGTGCGTCCTGTCTGGTTGTGGGTTGAATGATGACACCTCGAATCTGGTAGACAGAAGTTTATTGTAGTCCTTAGGCTCCTACGCTCGCCACCGTAAAGTCAACGTCGGTGTGGTTGCTGTGTTTAGCGTCACTGTCAATATTGTGATGTGAAGCACGGAGGCAGTAGCACTGCGTAGTCGAATTGGATATATTTATCGCCCTCCCTATATATTACTCTTTGCGCTAACTCTCACTGCAGAGATTGTTAAATATTGTACCTTGTCTCGGTGCATGGCGCGAAGGTGTACTTCTTAGACGGCGCCAATACGCGTCCGTCTCACGTAGAACTCAGGACCGAAGTGGTCTTACTAGCAAAACCTACTTTCCGCCATCACTTTGAAATACCCTCACTCTAGGTATTTCTCGGAGTTTGCAAAATCATATGAACAAATATCAATTTTCTATTGGCTCTTAACTATCCCCACTTGAGATCAGTGTTCAGAATTTCCAGTTTCGGACCTAACATCAGAGACGCTTTCTCTAATGGTCCGTTGCAAAATTTTATGCGAAGGCATGTGCTCTGCGCGTCGGTCAAAATCTTTTAGCCTTTGTCAGAAGCACGCTGGGATTTTAACAATGGGTTGGCTTCCGACTGGAAGGCGCCAAATTTTCCTTTATGGCAAAACAGACAATAGAGTAGGGTTGTTTGTTTACAGGGATTGCAAAGGGAGTTTACTAACTTTCCTAGAGTGGCCTTGTCACTGTGACGGTCTACGGAGTATATGCTAGCATTATGGCATATGTCTATTCTGGTATACGTCATTTATTTATATTAATAAATCTATCATTTATTTATATTTATTCGTTTGTGTCAATGTCTTTCTGATATCAGGTTAAATGTCGTCTCAATGTTCATAGGTGACAGGGGCTGCGTTAAATTGCTCACAAGTTAACACCAGTGGTGACTAATGCAAAATTATATCAATGTGCTACACTATTTTCTTCCAACGTGCAAGTTTCCAACATACAATCTAGCACATAATTTTGGATTAAGTTTGATTACCTGCTGCACATTCTTTCACTACACTGACTATATCACAAGTTAAATCAACAAAAACAGCACTTGGATTTTTCGACATATGCTTATTATCTACATAGTATTTTTATTGAATGCATTAATGTGTCCAAAACTTGTCACTGCCATTCTCTCTACAGCATACATCAGTTTCAAAATAATTAGTATGGAAAGGAAAAATATGCATTTTAAGCATCAAACCCTCAGATCCATCGGTTTCGATACTTTATTTCCTCGTATGTAAACTAGTTTTTTTATTTATATTTATAAGTATACCTAGCTTTTTAATTCCCAAATCTTTTCCAAAATTCTAGCTGCGGTCGCTTTAATAGACCGTCTATAAAATTTGCCATGTTGCTTGCACAACAACATTGAGGACTTAATAAATTACCGCACACCATAGCAGCCTAAAATTTAGGCTTTTCTCTAGAGTGGCATGTGAATGATAAGCACACTCAAACTGGCTAGGAGGAAAGGCCATCAGAACATGTGAAGTCAAACTTCCTCAGTAAGCTCACAGGAGTTGAAACCATTCAACACTTGCCGTACTTTATGGAATTGGTGGTTGGATTATTTTGGAGGGAGTGCAACAAAATATACTATTTTCGTCTGTTTTGTTTGCATAATAGTTCATACTCTAAGAGAATTGCAATTTTTGCATTGCGTTGAAAGACATTACTATATCATCGGCCGCCTATGGTTAACACAGTTGATGGCTGATTTCTAGGAAGCGTCGTTCGTGAAAGTAACCAGGGCGTAGTTATTAAACTTTTGTTTTGTTATAGATTTATGAGAATTAAATGAATCCGCATAAGAAATAAGCATACAGCCATTTAATATACTTAATGTTTTCCAACAGCACCAATAAATGCTTTTCAGGCCTTGAAAAGCTTGGCTTAGGAAAACTGCAAAACATAAGTTGCACTTTTAATGGAACCGACGTAAAAACAGATATAGGAAACAATTACCTACTCCTTGGCAGTGTGTTAAAAATCCGTGAATGTCAGGTGTATGGTGTGATGGAAATACGATTCAATGTGTTCTGAGAGCCTCGACGTTTGGTGGCATTAATTTTCTTTGCGGACATGTGGAATCAAAGCTTCCAAATGACAATCAGACAAAGCTATTGCCCACAATGTGAATGTTTATTACATGTGCAATGGCTGTATGTACGATTAATTAACTACTAATCCATCGTCCAAACATGGAAAACCATAACATTTGACCGAACCAATAAGGGCAGCCTGTCTTGCATCAACTACAAAACGGGATGCAGTTGTTGAAACCAACAGTAACTAGCAATATTGGTGTCATAGCATACAAACAACGTAAGAGAAGGAATTAGGTCAGTTTAATTTGTTCTAATGTATAAACATGCTCTAGAAGTATGTGAGGAACTTTTGCATCATCACCGATTCTGTATATGAGGTAAAATAATTTCACGTAGCAAGAAATTTAATATACAATATACCATTTGCAACTCAGCAGATGTGTAATTATTCTGTGACAATTGTATAGCTCCTTCTATGCTCATATTGGAGACACTGAATTGAGAAACAATTCTTGGGTTATTTCTCTTTGAACTGCAGTTATACACGCACACACAAATGTAAAAATACAAATCGTCGAAACAAATGAGGCACTTAGAACCACAAGGGCCTAAACACAACATCGCCGATTTTGAGCTTTTAGCATGTATGCATGCTCCTGACATTTGCCCACCTTGTTCAACCAGCTGTAGCTGTGCTTTAGGCCATCTTTGGTTTAATGAAATATTCAAAAGAAGCTGTCTCGCCAATTTTCCTGATATCCAGTTACATAAGTGTCCAAAGTACAAAGTATCATTTTGTTGTTCAATTTTTATATAATGTTGCAAACATAATTTACTATTTACAACACGTTTGCAAGTAGTACTTCCTAATGTGAATTTGTTGCACAGAGATTTTGATTTTAACAAACATCTAATTTTCTAAAAATTATGTTTCTGTGCTTTGTACCCTTATGGTTCTCAGCGCCTCAAATTATTTTCAACTGATATTAACAAGGATTCGAAACTAAGGATATGTACATAGTGTAGCAAGCCCGTTCGCGAACTGTGAGTCTTCGAAGAGCATTTATTTTCTGCTTTTGGACGAATATTACAATCTTGCAACTAAACTACGGTTACGATTCAGGTAAACCATGTCATTTGGTCTAACCTAACTAATTTGTATGGTAAATTTCAGCACTATTTATTTGTTCATCGCAAACGGATCTGGAGAACACACTACGTGCCTGTAAACAAAGAGGGTTTGTTCGGTAATCCCAACGGCAATTCGCTTGTTTTTTTATCCACTTGCGCTGCTTGGTCTGCAACTATACCTAACCTAGAAGTTCCGAGGGAATCTTCTGATTCAGCAATCATAGAAAGGTATTCAAAGGAACCAAGTGAGTAAAACACCCATTATTCCAGAATAATTCTTCCAACAAATTAACCCCCTTCAAAACTTACTTTCTCCGTATATTTTAACTGGAGGAGGCTAAAATTAGGGTATAAACTTGTATAAACCTAGCAGGGAAATCTGGAGCAGTTTGGCGAAGACTTCAAACTTGACCACACTTTATATGAGCACTATTGTGCACATGTTCCTTCATTTCTCAAAGATTCTCTCTGTCTTTTTTTAACTCGATAACATAAATTACAATACAAAACAAAACTCAGATATGAAAGTTTATGAAGCACTTTTCCTCTCCAAGTGTGCAATCAGCAAGAACGGATATGTTTGTTTTAACAATTAAACTTTGAAGATGGCATCTTATATACTCGTATCAGGAATTGCGAAGTTAACGCGTCATATCAATTTAAGGAACCAATTAGCAGCACATTGCCAAACTGACGTAGGTATATACTCTTCGTTGTGGATGAGGGTAAAAGATGGGGGCAACGATTTAAACATACTTCAAGTAATCTAACGAAAAAAAATATCGCCCAATCTAGCGACCTGCGTGTGCTGACCAAGGTACATTTGTCAACCCATCCAGTGGGGAATAAGCAGTACCAAACACGATATCCCGTAGCGGTCAAAAGCACTTTTCCAAAGATGGATTATTTCTCTTGATGAATGACCGGTTCATCATTCTTGTACCTCGCTGTGATTTGGGGATATCCTATACAGATTCACAATCTTGCAAAGATGCTTATGTTTTACTACTGACGGTAACAGTTTTGGTAATGAATCCTTATAAGTAATGAAGGCACTACATAGGTTTTCTGGATTCAAATAAGTCCAATATTTCCAATATTCAATTTGAAAGTGTTTCACATTTTTTATCCCTCTTCCATTATCTGTATAAATTACATTATGCTCATGGGACGTTATTACATACACTGATACCAATGTTAATTAAGGGAATGAATGCTGCTGAGTGTTAATTTATAACGAATGTGAGAGGTTCGGTTAATATGTAAATACACGTAATTACTAATGACATTCAAAATCTGAGAACTACTTTCACCCAGGGTAACAAACACACGACTTTCCCACTGCATTTTATTTAGATTAATATTCTTCAATTTAAGGAAATTAATTGTTCTTTCACACTAGCCGCGTATAGGACGCACTATGAAAGGGTAGAGCCAGACTGAAAAATGCAATGCCATAGCCGGGATTTGAACCACGGATCTTCTGGTTTCCCTCCAGCCGCTCTAAACCATTGAGCTACTGTCATGTTGGCACGTTGGCCATAGTAGCTCAATGGTTCAGAGCGGCTAGACGGAAACCAGAAGATCCGGGTTCAAATCCCGGCTATGCGATTGAATTTTTCAGTCTGGCAGTTGAGAAGCAAACTCGGAACCCCTATGCAGCAAGCTTACTCTATTAATGACTCTACGAGACTAGGCAAGAAAAATATTCTGACATTTTTTTACTATTTTGGTTTTGTGAATTCCGAGTTAACTTTATAAATGTTACACGTTTATAGAGTGCAGTTATGTTAGCCCAGTGTTCGGAGTAAATGCTGCTTATTTATATAACATTTTTCATTGTATTTCCTTTCTTTGTGGAGGGCAAGTTGAACTATAAGACCCCACATGTATCCAGTGGAATACGGACTATGATTTAGTATCCTGTATATTTTGCCTTAACAACAATTGTGCGTAAGACAGAATCCGTTTTCAGCGACAAAGTGTCTTAAAAATCGCTTTATGACAAACAACTGCACACAGACGAAAAGGAACAGTAGAAAATTAGTTACCATGGTAACATGCCAGAACGGAGACCGGGAGATCGTGGTTCAAATCCCGGCTATGGCATAGAATTTTTCACCTATTTTACCTTTCCAAACCCGGGCTTACACACGATGTGAAGGAACAATTTATTTCCAGTAGAAAATTAGTCTTTGGAGCAAAGCACAATATAAAAAAGGCTGATGCATTGCTTCATACGTCTCTCCAGTGATATGTACACAAACGACTTTTATATTTTTCGATATTCTTCATTTAATTGATACAAATCCTTATAGAAATAGCTACATTACATATTTCGTTAGAGATATAAAAACAATAAAGCTCCGTTTAAAAATGAAGCCCCTGAAAATACTTAGAATCGAATGGAGTTCAAAAAAGAAATGATTTTATGCCCGAAAAAATTCGCTCTCTGCGAATTCCGGATTGAACAATTCGAATTATTGATAATGGATATCTTGGAAATGGCTTTGACAGTTATTTAGAATGAATTGTGTTTTTTTTAAAGAGGTTTACAATTTTCGTACAGTTCATTTTCCCTTCTTCGTTTAACATTTGTCAGTTACACTAGATTTAAAAGGTTTCTTACGAATGAAATAGGCTATTCCTAGAAGATTCAAGATCTGCATTTTGTCCTTAAATATATTTAATATGGTTATTTATACCAAAGTCGTTAACAATTTTTATTATACCTATATATAAAATCAGACATTTCGAAAACGTCCATAGTTGGGGACAGGGAGTTTTCTTGAAAACCTCCGTATTGCATTTCTGGAAGATACGAAATTTAAATATCAAATTTAGCATTTATGCAGCTTTTTGTTTCTGAGTTATGCTAATTTATCTCTCACACTGACATTTTCTTAGAAATATTTGCAGTGCCTCTTTGGAAGATATTGAATATCCATATGTGCTTTGCAGGGAGGGGGGGCGATTAAGAGACCTTAAAATTATGAAATTCGATATGTAATTTTTTGCATGGAGTGCAGTACCTTCTGAACCTACAGGTACATACATGGTATAGAAAGTAACACAATGTTGTTTTTTTACTACAAGTTCAATCCAAAACGAAACTTCAGTATCCTTTATGGGACAAGGGACCATTATGCTGAGCCAGACGCGTTTCAAGAACAAGATTTGCTTTAAAAGCTTGGACAGAGTTGAAAGGATTGGAAGAAAAACGTTTTACCTTGCAAGTGCTGATTCAAGGCGCAAGCAGCAGCAACAGCAGCAAAAAAATATACAGCAATGAGAATAAAGAGAAGTAAAACGCAGTATGGCTTGGTAAAGGTAAATGTAAATCTGCATCCCAAGATGTGTTATTTTTTTCCACGTAGAAATATTCTCAAAATAAGAAGTGAAATGTTCTCGTATAACACAACATTAAATATTAGTTGCAACTGCTGACATCATTATACAGTATCAAATTTCAGTTATTACCGACTGAGGCACATTGAAGCAATGTTACCACTTTGTCTTTATGTATTTTCATTAAAGTGTATTTTCATAATGGAAGATTTAGGCATACAGTTCTCAAATGGTGCGCGAGAATCGATACATAGAAAACACTTTTGCAAGTAGTTTTCTGGAGCCCATATAGGTGGCATGGAGTGTTTACTCATGATTTTTTTTTATAAACGAGGCTTTGGGAGGGAATAAGTGGAGAAAACTGTCGGGTTCCCGCGGAAGCACCCCCGTTAGTATCGGTGTTAGGATGCAGGCGCCTGATGGGCACGTGCTTATGGCGGTTATGTCAGGGGGTCCAACCATGACCAGAGGCCCTGGGTGGATCGCCTGGATTAGAAGGAGGGATTGGTTGATTAGAAGCGTTTATTGGTTTTTGGTCACTGTGCACCATTGGTGCTTAATTTAAGCGGTGGCTGTGGCGCGTCGGCCTCTCTGTGGTGTCAGTGAAGTGGCATACAGTGGTCGTCAGTTGGTCGATACGTGCGAATACTTCAGAAAAGTATTCGCGCAGGGTGTCAGGGTGTGTAGGAGCAGCTGCAATTTGGATCTCAAGTAGCTTGTGACTGAGTCGGTCTATATATGTCCTAGTCTGTGAGAGAGCGGCTGATGTGGTCCTGTAAGTCGTTAATCCTCTGGCTGATGGTGTCCTGTATATTCTCTTGCAGTTGCTTGATTAGAAAAGAGGTAGTATTAGAAAGCGTTCGGAAGGAGGTGGTAGCTTGCTCTTGGTGAGAGTTAAGGCTGTCAGTCGTCTGTTGGTGTGAAGTCACGAGTTTGTCGTTGAGTTCGGTCACTCCGGCATAAGTGGCGTCGTGTCTTGAGTTACTGGCGGCGAGTGAGTCCTCCAGGTTTCCCAGGCGAAGACCAACGTTCAGGACTTCAGAGTGAAGGTCCTGAATGTCGGCGCTAGTAGTTCCTTGGTAGGCTGTGGCGGGTCCGCTTGCCAGGTGCTCTTCTGTGGAGTGAAGCCGGTTGTTGACTCCCTGGACTTCTTCCTTAAGACAGTCCATTGCTGATTTCCAGTCGGCTACACCGCTGGAGTGAGCTGGTGGTGGAGTGATGTGGTCGGAGTCCTAGCGAGGGCGGGCAGGGCACTGCGCCTGTCCTGTAAAGTGGCCGTAGCCATTGCAGGTGGCGCAGTACCGGCGGCGGAGATCGTGCTGCTGGCATTCCCCGGTGAGTGTTGGGGCACCACAGTAGTGGCACCGTGGTGTTGCAGTGCAAGCGGCAGCGTCGTGTCCATACCTGCAGCATCTGCGGCAGGGTACTGGGCGCTCTGAGCGGCTGGCCTCGATTTTTAGGCACTGCCCTAATAAGGGCAGGCCCATCCTCAAGGCCGCGTTAGAGTCGGCATCGCTGGTTAGCTGCAGGCGGACGATAGGGGTCGTGTGGCCTCGGATGGTGATGCGCCTGGCCCGCAGGGCTGAGGGCCACTGCTGCATGGCAGGTCGCGAGGCACGCCTGTGACGACTACAGTCCCAGTCTTTGGAGGCTGCACGGGTTCGGCGGCTGAAGATGTGGTCATCAGAGCTGTGGCTGTAACTGCGGCGTAGCTTGGAGCTGGAGGAGACCCTGCGGCGGATGTTTGTGTTGAGCTTGAGGTGACTGATGGGTGAATCGGCGTCGGTTGGTGCTGTGCGACTGCGTTCGGCGGTGTGGGAGACTTCCTTGGAGAGGGGCAAGCCCAGAATCGACCAGTCGAACCATCGTGCGACTCCTCCTCGTCTGCCGATACGGGCAGCGAGGCGGGGGTCGGCGCTAGAGAGCTGGCCGGAGAGGGCTGCGGCGGCGGCGGCGGCGGCTTTACTGTCTGGCTCTTCGTTGCTACGCTTCGCTTCTTCTTCTTCCCCATGATGTGGCGAGAGTCGAGTCCGACGAACCGAGTAGAGAGTTGTTTGCTCATGATCGCTATTTATATACATATATTGTCGATATCTTGTTCTGTTGAAGCAAAGTATTTCTTACTTATTACCTACTGTGGTAATGAGGTTATTAATCCAGTTATTCCCAGTTAGGGGCTAGGAAAGAAAATCATACCAATTTACATTTTTAATAAAGAATAATAGGTAAGTATTACGGGATATGACAAATACAACTTTCAATTCTAAAGGCAGAGTTGCATTATGTTTTGTTAATGGAAGCAATTTTGAAACTTCAAACTGTTCGTGCCAGAGAGTAAGATGATACGTATGAGCGAGGGAACAGGGCCATGTGTGTGAAATTTGGAATCGGAATTTCTCTTCATTTATGGTGGAAAGAAGAAAAGCACCATCGAAATATATGTTGTTATTGTTGTTTTCAAATGCTAGGCTTTGGCAATGAAGCCATTAGTTCTCTTGCTCTGCAATATTTCTGTGTAGTGGGTCCGGCAGGTAGGGCTTCACAGGTTAAAAGATGTTCTTCAGTCATTTCCTCTTCTTTGTTGCACAGAGGACAATTTGGACTTGTATAAATTCCTATTCTGTGTGTTTGGCCAAATAATCATGTTCCGTAAGTAATCTAAAATTTGCTACTGCAGCTTTACGTGGGATTTCTGGAACAATTTCTGGATTTTTAATTAAAATGTTCCATTTTCTTATCTTTGGCTTTGTTAGATATTGATTGGTTTTGTTTGTTTTTATATTTGTTTTAGATTAATCTTTTTATGGATGTAAAGGTTAGATTTTTACTTTTGTTCTAAATTAAATTTGCACCTTTTTTTGGCAAGAAAATCAGCTGATTCATTTCCAGCAATACCACAATGTGCGGGTTAATTCTTTTCTGTAATTTTTGAAGTTGTTGGATCACTTTGTGCCATTCTTTAATTTGGATTGGCCTTATTTTATATGAACTTATTGCACATAATGCTGCTTTAGAATCAGAAAGTATATCTGTGTAGATATGTAACCATTCTTCATCTGGGTATCTATTGTTCACAGTTTCTAATGCTAGTGTTTTTAGTACAGGTTTGGAACTTTCAGATTTTGTAACTATTTGTTCTAAATCTAATTGAATATTACCTGGTTCAAAAGTCAGTGGGTTTTCTTTGATTAAAATGTTTTCTTTAGAATTAGGACTTCTTAGCTGTAGTATTAAGTCTGTTAAGGGAGGCTGGCCCCGTAGCTCAGTCGGTAGAGCGCCTGCTTGCCATGCGTGGGTTCCCGGGTTCGGTTTGAGGCTAGGGATGGGAATTTTTCTCCGACCAAGATGATTCCCCAACTTCCCCGGAGTCTGGAAGTATGAATGAGAGTGGGATTGTGTGCGTGATCTAATGATTAAAACCCAACGAATACGAGTTATCACCTTCGATATGTTCCAAAGGAGAATGGCCGCCGATATGACCATTGGAGTTAAAGGCGGGTTATAAATGTAACAAATAAAAAAAAAAAGCTGTAAGGTTCCGGAATGTTATCATTTCCCTATTACCAGATCAACGGGACACCTATACCTGCTAATAGATACTAAAATTGTGGCTGCTACTGCTTAGTGTTGATACTAGGGAAAATTTGCATATGCAATATGCTTCCACTAGCAAGCACTGTAGAAATAATATTTTATCACGCTGTCACTTAGTATTAGTCAAAAACTAATGAAAAGTTATCTCCTGTAAGCATATGAATCACCAAAGTTCAAAGATTCTTGATTGCACAATGTAGTTATTCATACTGATGACGAAATCCATTCGTATTCCATCGAATAGAAACATCTTCTTATAAATAAATAATAATTAGTGTTCTCATCTTTAGAGTTCTATCTTATTTCGAATGACCATCGTCTCAAAGATTTCATAATGAAGGCTACTGCTTCAATTCGGGCGCTTCTGTTTTAGTGCTCCTCTCTTAAACGTCTCGATTACACCTTCAATGTTGATCCTGTAGCTCTTATAGACGTATAAAATATTTACAACATCCCATGTTTCTCAAAAAGGCTCTTCAACTGCACGAAATTATTTTCAGCAGATAATTTTATTGCTATCTTTACTGAAGTGGTTCATCTATGGGCTGGATTTCGTGTTCTTTCAGCTGCAGGGTAGTCTTAGCAGGATACTCTGTTCTATCCTATTTTCACTGTTGTCATCTGGGGTAATGGAGGGGTAATGGGAAATGGAGGAGTTGACAACTGCTTTACTGCTGCTGGAAGTTACCTTTCTCATGTAAGTGGTCATTCAGTTCTCACAGCAAAGCCGCATTAGCTTTTGGCATTTTCCTTTGCAACTCTCAGAATTCCATGACAGTTATCTGAGGAACTGGTGTATTCTGAGATCATTACTTTCTTTCTAAAGACAAGTACTTGAGATACATTGACGTGTCAAGTGACCTTCTGCTTTCCATTTAACATGTAGACAACCTATAAATCCAGTACGCTTTCGTCTAATATGTCACCTGAAGCGTCTCTGGTAATAATGGAAAGTGGTCAAGTACAACTGTCCCTTGTAGCCGAGAACGTGGGAAAACCCTTTTACTTATGTATGAAATTGACGACCAACCTTGAGATCACTAGGCCAGCACCTAACCGAATCATCTAGACCGACTTAGGATCAGCGAGGCTGTTCATTGTTAATACACAATTCCTGAAGGTAATACCCACATGGGCTTAAATAATAATGGTTACTTGTTGCTTATTACGGATAAGCATAATCTGATGACAAATTCATCCTAGGTTCATTAGCAACATCACTGTCCGTATTCCATGAACCCGAGTGATTCCTGCATTCATTTGCTTAGACCTAATGTAGAGGCGCAAAATGAATACGAGATGTTGATCTCTCTTGAAGAGCGAGGGGAGGGTAGTATCAAATGGCACGTTACGATGATGTCACAAACAGAACTACTATGCACATTAAATATATCGTCTCTGTTTCATATAACCTTGCCCCGCTGACATGTATCACTCCGCGTGCAACTATCTTCCCCCTCACCCTAATTGGCTAATGCTTTCGCGCCGTAGGCCAGAAATGAAATGAAATATGTAGTGTTTAACGCCCGATTTTACTACATACGGCACCGCAGGCGATGACACTGATGATACATGAGATGAAGATGGAGCACCGGTGGAATGAGATGGCGGGGGAAACCGGAGATCGCGGAGAAAACCCGCCCCAGCGCCATGTTGTCCACCACAAATCTCACTTTGCGGTCGCCTGGGATCGAACCCGGGCCGCCTTGGTGAGAGACAAACGGTCTAACCACTGAGCCACGGCGTGGCCGCCGTAGGCCAGAGGCGGTACGTTCCCATCATATTTAAACCTGCAGTAAACGTCATAATTGCCAGGAAGATATATAAAATCATACAAATAGCAATATGAAGGCATGCAAAAATATAAGTTTATAATGAAATTGAGCAGGTTGAAACTGAAGGAAACTGAAACAAGTAAACGCCTTCGGTCTTTTCACTGGCATTTTTTAAACCAGCACACATACATTGCAAAAATGCTTGTCTTTCAGTCTCAAAAGTCGTGTAAAGCCATACTTACCGTGTGTCCTTCATTCACCCAAGTCTCGTCCAGGTAGTATATTTTGCTATCTGTATTCAGGTACAATCCGATTGTCCTTAAAAAAACATCTTCGCCATACAGAAATATCGCCCCTGGAGTGGTAAGTTTTCCTGTTGTCTCAATTTGATGTCGCGATGTTCCTACGCATCTAACGCTCACACCTGTAAGTTCAGAGCACAGCTGTTCGACTTCTCTCACTGACAAAGACGGATTCTTCTTTAAACACATCCACCACAATTCTTTTTTCGCCGCTTTGTAAAGGTTTTCCCTTGCGATGCTTCAGCGAAAACCTGGCGGTAGACTCTGCCAGTATACGTATAATAAGTACACGCGCAATAAACGATCACTAAAATAATTTAGCTCTCGCACTCGGCACAAAACACCTTCGAATGGCGATATATGACTAATCCAGTTCAAAACAAGGTCAGTGATAAAAGTCATGTAAACAAATGTCATCACTACGGGGCCAGCCTTTGTAGAAATAGTTAGTTAGTTACTAACACTCCCCACATGGCAACCTTGGCCTTCGGGGTAACCTCACCCCACCAAGTGATGACCGGACCCATTTCTCAGGTGGAGGCACCCAGAGGGCGGTGTCCATTACCTCCGATGATAGGGTGATAGTGAAGATGGCGGTGAGGTGAGAGGACCTACAGTTTTTACCGTGGACTCCGAACCACGTTGGGCATAGGGGATACTTCACGTGTGCTAGACAGAGGTGAAGGCGTGGATAGGGCCGACTTAAAATCGCCAACCCCAGAGCCGGGAATCGAACTCGGGACCCTTAGAACGGGAGCCGCGAACGAAACCACCGCGATACCCCGGCGCCCGCCTTTGTAGAAATTGTTTTATTCCTTATAGGCACAATAGGAATAAGAGAATAGAACCAGGACATTAACAAAATAAATACAACGAATAATGGTTAGTATTTGTGAAAAAAACTTTAAATATTCAAATCAATAACAATATATGAAAGCAGTTTTCTATATAAAAATTATTTGATCAATTGTGTGCTTTAACGGGAAATTCATTTTGTCTGGTACGATTTTGTCTATCTCTCACGATTTATCAGTTATACAATCTCGTCAACACACACATCTCGTCTAACAACAAAGTATTTGAAGGCTCAAAAAATCGAACTGGTGGGTCATCTGCCATACAGTCCTGATCTGGCACCCAATTACTTATTTTTGTTCCCGAACATCAAGAATAAATTGCGTGGACATCGATTTTCGTCGGCAGAAACCGTTGATGCCTTCAAAAACTATATTTTGGAGGTGTCTCAAGAAGACTGGAATAAATGCTTTGACAAACGGATGGAAAAGCGTATAGTGATCCTAAAGGAGAATATTTTTAAAAAAAAAGACAACAAAGCAGTGTTCAATCAGAAATTACTTTGTTATATATGAATCGTTTATTTCAGAAACCACCTAAGAGACAAAATATAAAAAAAAATGTGTTTTTGGTGGTACTGTACCGTTTAAAAGTAAATACATCTTTTAGTGCAGTAATAACCTATGTTTTATATCCGCAATGCTATTTTCAGCCTTGAAAATAATCCATTTACTTCAGAAAGAACCCAACCACCGTCGCTTAGGTTCTTTCTGCGGTAAATTTCACTCGTGACGGTTGGCAGCCTTGATGACATGTGTTTTGTGACTCGAGGTGACAATAACCCACAACTACCCTGTACGTGGCCACTCATTTTCCCCATGTGACAGAGATTTTGGAAGCATAAAGCGTCTCTTGAGAAAGATGGACAGGATTTCTACTCCTGATGAATATGCAGAGCTCATGCTAAAAGTTAGTAAGTCTGGCCGATTTACTGTATATCATCTTATATCAGACGATTTTCAAAAAGTGGTGGCCAAAATCATACAAGAAAGTGCAAAATTCGGACGAAACATCAGGTAGGAAAGTACCCAAAGAAACTAAGCAGCAATTCAAAGTGTCGAAGTACAAGCAATTTCTCTACTACAAGGATACTCCGGTAAAAGTGGTAGCAAGCGAATTCATTGGAAGAATAATATCTACCTTCACATTGCTAAAAACTGCCAGCCCTGCGGAACTACCAACAGAGAAAGCTTATCCTTTGGGGAAGGTATGTTTACTTTTATTTTACCAAGGTTATTTTAAACGTTTATATTTTAGTTTTAGCTAAACCTTTTTGTAGGCTGTAACAAATTTTAAGATTTATCGGGTTTTACACAGTGAGAATTTTGGTTTTAGGTCCCAATCAACAGAAAAAAGATAGACAATATAAAAAAGTTGATGGAACACACTGTTGGATATGAAGCCTTCTATGTCACTACCAAAGGCCAACAACCAACAAGGAGTTGCCAGAAGACTTGCCAGAAGCTGAATAAGTGAATAAGGCCAGATCTCTGTATACAGACATACTGTAGCGTGTAGTCAACTTGTATTTTTTTAGGCCTAATAAAAACACTCTTTTTTATACTTAAGTGTGTCTGTTACTTAGCTTTGATACCAAAACCGGTAAAAATAATGGTTTGACTTAATTTCAATAATAATTTTTAAAAAATCACTGTGGATACACTCATTTATTGCAGAAACCACCTAAGTGCAATTTTTTCAAAAATGTATGACTCAAAAACTTAAAGGAAGAAAAAAATTAAATAAAAATAGATTATTTTAATAGCATGTTTCTGATTTGGTAAAAAAAAAAAAAAAAATATTTGGAGACTAGACCTATACTTAAGCTGCAAAACAGATTTTTTTTTTTTTTTTTAATTTTCCGAAAGTTGAAAAATGCGCACTTAGGTGGTTTCTGAAATAAACGATTCAATTATTACGCTCAAAATATACATAGTGCCTTTCGTAGGAACAAGAGAAAAATGACAAAAACCATCACAGACCCAACACGGAATAGCTCACCTTGTTGGAGTCCACACATCCACTCTAAGTATAGGAGGCCTTGGCCCTTCATGGGCAAAATAGGCTACGTCTCATTCTCTAAATCTAGGTACATGGACACGTGGGCGTACCTTTGTCTAAATATGGTTTCATTAACGGGCCTAAAACTTATCTCCGTATCAAATTGTTGGATGAAATGCAGTAGATACGTTCCCCATCTACTATGCACGTGGAAATAAACCATCACGTTAAATCATGACTAACTGAATGAGGTACCACCATCACCATTTCTTTCATATTGTAAGGCAAAAACTAACCTCAAATTTAAAAGGAAGCCATTGCTTTTAAACAGTAAACGTTTAATCATCATGAAAATTCATAATCACATCCCACATTGAACATTCTAAAGGTCCCCGTATGCAATGTGTTCTGTTTTTCTCCATAAGTTGCATTTAGCCTGGTATTAATTTCCTTATTTCTTCGTGCAACAGCCATGTTTGTTTCGAATTCCCCACAATCAGAGATATACGATGCATAAACGTTGCCCATAACACTTTCAATAATTATATAATCATGAAAAAAAAAAGTTAAAATATTCACCAGTTATTGGAATGTAAGAAAATTATAGCCTGATTTTTTTTTATTTTTTTTTTCAACCCAATGCCAAAACCGGAGGAATTTCAACTTAGGTATCAGTCACGCATTTTTTTTCTGGTCGGCCATAACAGCCAGTGATGTTCAACGTTTTTTAAAGAGGTCACATTGTCACTTAACTCCCCCTAATTCGTTTTGTGCATGAAGCATTTTCCGTTCCCTCATTCAGATAATGGATTAGAGAGGTTTGTTTTTCAGTCCCATGAATGCATCATAACTCGACGAACAGTAAGGAGACAAATCCGTCCTACTCTCTTTGTCATGTAAAGCTGATACATATTAGCTACTCTTTCTCTTGTTTCTCCGGTTTATGATCCTACGTTTTATTGGTTTTCCTTTTCTCCTTTGGTTTTATAGTGTACATAATACACAGAAACACCCATGCATGAAGCGGGATTAATTGAAGCTGCCGACCAGGGGTCTACGGCACACATTTAGGTACTTCCAGGAATTATATCGCCTACCAATGTACCGAATTTTGTTAAATCAGTATTTTAGACATACAAAAGAATGCAGAGATGTTAACCATCTCTCCATAAAAATAGCGACAAAATGCAGGTCAAGGCCTACGTTATCACCAAGTATAATCCCTCACGGGATCTAATATTACGTTAATTAGTTCAATAAGTATTATGATAACTGCTGGCAGCTCAATTCAAAATAGATGTTGGCACTGCGGCGTGAGGTTCACAATGCGATTTCTTTTTCCTAGCTTTGAGTGCGTATTTTTCAAATTGATAGTGGTGATAGTTCCACGTGTGCCTTTAAGGCCATGCAGCCGGTGAATGAGACGTGAAAGGTGAACCTGCAAGAAAAATGTTCTTTGTTAGGTTATCGGAATGTCACTTCGGACATAAGAATCGTAATGAGACAACACAATTCTTTTAACAAACCTTGAAGGTTGTAAAAGCCACAGCTGGCATGAAAAATAACGAACAAACAAATATGGTAGAAGGGAACAAGGTATATTGCTTAAGTGTTTAAATTTAGAAATTTACTCTTTAAACTTGAATGAAGCAATCCTAGTAATTAAGCAAATCTGCATGCTTCAAATATGTAACAAGCCCTAAAAATGAACTACACTGAAAGTCACCAATGAGCAACCCTTTAACTCCCTTTAACTCTTGTGTGTAGTGTTTAACGCCCGCTTTTACTACATACGGCACCGCAGGCGGTGACACTGATGATACATGAGATGAACATGGAGCACCGGTGGAATGAGATGGCGGGGGAAACCGGAGTTCCCGGAGAAAACCCGCCCCAGCGCCGTGTTGTCCACGACAAATCTCACTTTGCGGTCGCTTGGGATCGAACCCGGGCTGCCTTGGTGAGCCTTTAACTCTTGGTAAAATGTTTTGCCCAATTTAACATCAGTGGGTATCTAATGTGAATTGTCGTCTTTGAATTTTACATATTTTACACTCTTTAAGATCTGTGCTGATTGCATCTTTCCTTTACGAGGCATGTGCCTCAGTTGTTTTGTGTTTCCCTTTTTCTCCGTGTGAGCGCGTGAAGGTTGCTTTGGTTCCTCTCTGAGAACTACGCTCTGCTACCATTGAACTGTACCCGGAGGCTAAGGTACAATTATACAACTTGCTTTGATAATTTAAAAGCTTTAATAAATCTCTTATTCACACTGACAGCTTACTTGCACAATTACACTTAACTTAAACTTCCTCGAAAGTTAAACTTTGTACACATTATAACTTCACTCTAACACCTGCTATTACGTGATTTTGAACTGCACCCGGGAGCTAAGACAGTTATAAATCACCATGCGCGCACTATGAAAGGAAAGCCCCGACTGCCTTGGCACCTTCAGCTCAGAGAGCTTTCTCAGAGAGGAACCAAAGCAACCTTCACGCGCTCACACGGAGAAAAAGGGAAACACAAAACAACTGAAGCACACGCCTCGTAAAGGAAAGGTGCAATCAGCACAATCCATGCACCACATATGCTACCATATGTATTTTGTATCTATTTTCAGCTTAATATCCAAAGAAGTTAATACGCCAGTACTAAAGAGAATCAACAGAATAAAATAGGACTTGTAAAATAACTATTTTTGTTACATAAACATATCGCTGCAGAGATTAAAATCAGGTTTGTACGTAGTAGCTACACTTCCAGTGTTGAAAAGTAGCTAAAACGACTGTTAAAAAAGATCAGAGACGGCTATGTATGGAGAAGCTTACAAATAGTCATTAGTGTGCATCTCTTTTGCATGCATACAATAACAATGAGCAGTTTGTTTCCTCACACCTGAGACGAACACGACTCTAATGCGGGGCGACACACGAGATTTGTTTACATCAAGTTTAAGACCGGATTGATTATACTCGTTAGGTAATGTTTAGTTTACACGCATCGCACATATACCTGGTTCCGCATATGTAAATTCTGTTTTTTATAATGGCGAGTTTTCTTTCCTATCGTGTGGGATACATGCTACTTTTTACTAAATAATTACAGATTAATTTACACAGCGTATAATTTTCAAGTAAGTTATTACATCATATCTTACTAATAAAGTCTTTGCGACAGAGGTTACTCTCCGACGCATAGGTAGCTGTTACTACTAGCTGATACTCTTCGCTCAACAATTGCCTTTCTGCTGCCGAAGATTATTTTTCCTGTTTTCAGTAATTTCGTTCTCTGGAGTGGTTGCTTGGTGTACCTGCCACTACTGACCGATACTCTTGCTCAACAATTATTGCTCGAATAGAATAGCCGTCGTGTGCTGTCTTTCTGCTCCCGAAGATTCATTTTTGTTTGCAGTAATTCGCTCTCTGGAATGGTTCATTTGTTTTCGGACACTACATAAGCACTGACTAGAACCCGCCGGGTAGCACACTCCACAGTGAGTTCTGTAGGACAGCGCCCAGTACAATTCGGTTTTGAGTTGTGACTAATTTCGACGTATCAGATGTTTTGTTTTCTCAGTATGTGAAACACATAATACATGTTTAGCTGTCATTGATGTTACAAATAATAATTTTTTCCTCCCTTTCATCACCGATACTGGTGTTAGGGGACACAGATTCCACTAGAACGGAAAGTCGGGGTGAGGGAAGCCGAAGCTCTGAGCCCGATAGAGGAACTAGGATTGAGGGGTCAGCGCAACGCCTGGGACGAGAGCGAGAGAAGTGGATGAGATATGAGGGTGAAATGAATGATAGGAAATATGGATGATGCAGCAATTGGTGGAATGGTGGCGGGGTAAACCGGAGGACCCGGAGGAAACCGCCCTAGCACCATGTTGTCCACCGCATATCTCACTTTGCGGTCGCCTGGGATTTAACCCGGATTTCCTTGGTGAGAGTCGAGCGGTCTAACCGCTGGGACACGGCGTGGCAGTAATAATAAATAATAATAATAATAATAATAATAATAATAATAATAATAATAATAATAATAATAATAATAATAATAATAATAATAATAATAATAATAATAATAATAATAATAATAATAATAATAATAATAATAATAATAATAATAATAATAATAATAATAATAATAATAATAATAATAATAATAATGAAACGGTATGAAACGGTAGAGCCAGACTGAAAAATTCAATGCCATAGCCGGGATTTGAACCACGGATCTTCTGATTGCCGTCCAGCCGCTCTAACCCTTGAGCTACTATGGCCAACGTGCCGACATGACATTAAATTCTCCACCTGACTCGTATTTTTCCCGGTAAACCACTAGGAGTTCTCATAAACACATGAGACAACTACCTTAATGGCGACTTACTATGCTGTAAGTACTTTAATTTCCATCAATAATAATAATAATAATAATAATAATAATAATAATAATAATAATAATAATAATAATAATAATAATAATAATAATAATAATAATAATAATAATAATAATAATAATAATAATAATAATAATAATAATAATAATAATAATAATAATAATAATAATAATAATAATAATAATAATAATAATAATAATAATAATAATAAAGTATTAGCATCCGGATATCTCAAAAAGTACAAGGCAACCACTTCAATTTTTTCCACCCTTCATTTGCTTGTTTTGTTTAGGTATATTCTAGGATCAGTGGAATAGTGAGAGGACTTTGGTATTGTTGTACACAATCATAACCGATAAACATCACGAATCATGAATTAGGGAATAAAAGGCCAACAAAGGACATGATAGAATGCATACAATAGTTTAAAATATACTCTTACTTAGTCCAACTCGAATGCTATGTTGTTTGGAATAGAATGTAAACACCAGTTAACCTTTTAAAACAGCTTATAGAAATGTTAATTTTCGGATATACTTCAGAAACCGGCATTCGACATAACATTTTCCGTCATTTAATTTAAGAAAATATGAGTAACGTGAGATGATATTTGGCACAAAGTTTCCAATTTCTGACGGAAAGTTGTTCATTTGTTTGTATTCCTTTTACAGGCTTCACGATCTGAGGGTATGCCTATACACTAAATAACAAAGACATAAAAAAGCACACGCTATTTTAATTTGCTGGCGTATCTCATTACCACTGAAGTAAAGGGGTGCTGCGAGATGTGATCTCTAGCTTTTGTCGACTGAAATACGTATCTCCGAATGCTAGCTTTTCCGGGTATCAACTAAATTAATCTGTGCTCTTTTAAATGAAAATGCTACGGCATTCATGACTGTTTATTGTACTTTTTACGCATGGTCCTTTTAAAATTAATTCGTAACATAAATTTGCTTGTAACGTCAAATTCATTGGGATAACTTCCTGAAACCTCATCCCTTGAAAATTATAAAAACAATAAATGGATGTTGAATATGTGAATTACTAGCCGACTACTTGTTTTTCCCAATTCAATCTTAAAATGACTTCCCCATTTTATGTAAGCTCGATGCCAAACTTATGGGCGACTTCAATAATTTAATAGGAAACAAGTAAATAACTGTGTAATGTAATAAATAACAAAGAACTGATTAAGAAACCAAGAAATATAAACTATACAAACATTTAACATTATACGACTTTGTTGTAGAAAACTAAGCTAAAAATCAGTAAGATACCAGGTATTTAGATAGGTAATGAACGTCCTAAATTCATCCGGTGAGTTCTTGGCGAACTGCTCGGTTCACAATGACTGCCTAATAACTAATGAAGTGTTTATACAGAAAGTGAAAGATACTCAAGATTTCGGTAACAGGCTTCCAAATGCGATAGTCACATAGATCTTCTTCTTCTTCTTCTTCTTCTTCTTCTTCTTCTTCTTCTTCTTCTTCTTCTTCTTCTTCTTCTTCTTCTTCTTCTTCTTCTTCTTCTTCACTCCATGGTTTGGGCATAACATCCGTTCCGGCTTCATAGATCTCTCCAGCGTTTCCTGGGCCGTCCTCTGTCTCTTCTTCCTTTTGGATTATAGTTTAGTACTGCATTTGGATATCTTCCATCCTCCATTCTTAATATATGTTCATGCCATTGTTGCCTTCGTTCTGATATTTTGTCATGGATTGGTTCTATTTACAATTCCTTTCTAATATACTCATTTTTTATTTTGTCCAATATTGTACAACCTTTAACACTGCTTAAAAATTTCATTTCTGCAGTCTGTATTTTATTTAAATCTTTTTGTGTTGGCACCCAGGTTTCGCTTCCATATAGTAAAGTTGGAATAGCCATTACCTCATACATTTCCATTTTTGTATCCCTTCTCACTCTGTTTTTAAAAGTTCTTTGGATTGTCCCACATATTGCTCGGAATTTGTTTACTTTTTAGTCACATAGATCATTGAGAGGAATAAGAAGAGAAGGTGATGTTATTGGTCCATGTAAATAAGAAATATTGGTAAAGAGATTGTTTAAGGAAACAACTTGAGGTCATTGTATCAGAATCAGCCGTTGAGGAGCAAAGCACTGACTCGTTTCTTTCCTCCAAATTAATTCTCAACCACCATATCCTGTTACTTCATGGTTAACCCCTTCCCAGGGCAGGTACTCGTTTGACACACCTCGGGCTGTCCCTCAACCCGCCAACTTCTTCTTCCTGGTCGTATCAGAAGTCAGAAATCACAACACAACGTAGACATAGAACGTAGATGAGAACCATTGTAGTTAGAGCTCAAACTCAATTAAAAAAAATAACTTTTTCTAATTTTGAATGCAGGGGTCGCAGAACATGTAGGTACATATTTACGTGAAAACTACATATCGAATTTCTGGGTGGAATGCAGTATTTCTATACTTAGTGTTATGTACTAGTTGTAGAGAAAGTGGATAAACAGGTAAACTTAATATTCATAGATTCATTTCTGAGAGCACAATAAACCAGAGTAGGTATATCGAAGTATGAGAAGGCCGGGTGATATCACGACCATACTTAGAGCCCTAGGTCGTTTAATTAAAATCCTCGAACACTTTGAGAGTGGTATATTGTAGAGACAGTAATAAAATCTTCGGTATGTATTCTTGATTAAATGAATTGATACAATACAACTGAAAATTTAAGATAACGGTGCCTAGCCAAAGTGCAAACACATTATCACATATAGCTCTCTATCTGCAAGAAGTGAAATTTTTCTACAAATTCCTATCATTCCTTTCCGTTCATTTAAATTCTTGGTTTTCTTGAACACTTTCCAAATGTTGGCAATAATTTTCAGCGTGTCTTCGCACACCCAGTTAATTCACAAGCTGAAATATCTATGAAGGCATTAACACATTTACTGGCAGCTTAACATTCATCTTCAATTACAGAATAAATTAAAATTTCTGATTAACATTTTGTAATAAGTACACTAATGACAAAAGAAATATCGCAAAAAGCTCAACACTTCTCATGTCAATAATGCTCAACAAAGCTGAATTGGAATTAACCTACAGCACTTGCGAAGGGGAACAAGGTACAAACCTGTTTGGAAAGGCCAAAAGACTGTAAGAGGGATTGGATGATTTGTTATCTGCGACGCTCCTGGATAAAGGCAATGAGTGATTGTTCAACCTTATTTCATTCCACCTGGCTTTAATGCTTAGAAATTTCCATACCTGGCAATTACGTTCCTTTAAAAATATATAATGAACATTAATTTTTCTGTACACCATATATTACGTAGGTACATCAATTTAGAGAACCTGTGCTGGCCTCTGGTTCCCGAGGTTGCTGTTCAAACACCGAGGAGGACGATGGCTTTTTACGGGCGTACCGAAATTCTCCAAAAGACAATCTTTGAGGACACTAAAACAAATGGGATGATGAAAGAAGGTAAATACTATTCCTTTACGCATTCTTGAACTAAGAAAAAATTAAAAAATGGTATGTTAATAACAAAGAAATTGAGGTGGTTAAAAGTGTTAATTATTTAGCACTTACGTTATGATGGAAAATGGGAGAAGCAGAGTAAAAATGCGGGTACTAATGATAAATGAGCACTAACAGCTGTGAGAAAATGTATGTACACAACACCATCGATGTCTGTTGAATGGTATGGAAGAGTTTACACTGCTCTAGTGGAACCAAGATGAGCCCAATTTTATCTAATAAAGAAAACATGTTAGTAGTATACAATTGAGCGTTTCAGCACAGTGTAGATAAGATGTTGAACTCTCCTCTGTGTTAATATATGAGTGATGTAGAATGCTCATTGATTTAGAACACTCCTATATGAAAATCGAGTTGTAAAAGAAGGGGAGTGTTGGCGTAGTGCCGTTCTCCCCTGTGCAGTGAGATGTTTTTGAGGGTTGGGATGATGATGATGATGATGATTGTGTGTGTGTGTATGTGTGTGTGTGTGATGTGTAATGTGTGATGGGTGGGATGGGTAACGGGGGTTCCGGGGATGTTTGAATTAAATGTGAATTCTTTTCGATGTGTGTGTGTGCTTGAACTCTCATGTATGAATATCGAAGTCTAGGGTTCGATATTGTGATGGGGCGGGGTGGGTAACGGGGGTTCCGGGGATGTTTGAATTAAATGTGAATTCTTTTCGATGTGTGTGTGCTTGAACTCTCATGTATGAATATCGAGTGTAGGGTTTGATATCTATTACGTTTAGTGTATGATATATGATGCAGTATCGTTATTCTTTAGATAAAAGAATATCGAGAGAAAGATTAGGTATGTTTACTGGGAGAGATTTATGAAAATAAATGTAATAAGACATTCTGGTAAGGGGTGTTCCCTATGCAGAATCTCTCCTTGAGCTATTGTATCCAAGAGCGATGTAAAGGTTAAGAAAAGGTTAAATTCCATTCCCACATCGAGGTACGAGAAAATATAAATCTATTCCACATTGATGAAGTATAAGAATGGAAATGTAAATCTATGTGAGAGGGTCGCATGACAAAGAAATGTCCCCTCTAAGCATGATAAAAGTGGTACATAGCAAGTGTATATAAAATAAAAGCACTACCCATCTCTTTAAGAATGATAAAAAAAAAATTGAGAGAAAAGTATAAGAATGCAAATGTAAATCTGTTTGAAAGGGTTTTCATGATAAAGGAACGCTCCCTCTAAGCACGATAACCTAAAAAGAATATTCCCTCTAAGCATGATAAAAGTGGAACATAACATCGAAAATAAAATAAAAGCACTTACCATCTATTTAAAAATGATTAAGATAACGAGAGAAAAGTATCTCATCTTCAAGTAGATATGAGTAATACAAAACTGATCAATCAATACGATAATATATATACGCAAGTAGGGGTCTATAGTGTAGATATCCTAACTATTCATGGCAAGGTATCACCCTCCATATAAAAAAATTGTCTAGAAAATCTCCCCTCAGTATTAAGAATACTCCACTGAACTACATCCTCCTTGGTATGTAGGTCAGAGAAAAAAAAAGAGTTAATCTCTCCAGACTGGTGACAGGGGTGATCAAAACATTCCTATTGCTGTAGCGAAGTCTAATTTTGTCAAATAACGTTAGGAAAAAAAAAAGAATATATTTTAAAATTAAACGAATGAATCTATATATTTGTATGAATGATGAAACAATACTATGAATGTGTTAGTATACCAAATGTAAAAAAAAAAATCAAATGTTCAGAAAAATATATTTTGTACAAGTATGTATGTGTGTAAAGAAATGTGTAACTATATCACCCTCCCCTCCAAGATGTAGGGAACGAATCACAGTTAGTGTGCGCACGCAACATGGTGTTTGGGAAGGAGAGATACTGTTGGAGGGGGTGTAAAAAATGATGAACCTATATAAAGTTTAAACTATGATAATAAAGTTACTAGTAATACCTTCGAACTTATAACGTAGTCACAACTACTTTAAACATATAGCGTAATATGTAGACAGTAACACCTCTCCCGGACGGAGGGGGGCAGCGGAGCATCTGTTAATAAATACCGCAGTACGGATGTGTGAGGAGGCAGTCGATTCTCTGGAAATATGGATCCTACAGGTAAGATAGAAAAGTTGTATACTGTAATTCATTTTTTATCTCTGTTTACGAAGAATGTTGAAGTAATACTGATTCGTGTGTGCTTATATGTATGTTTCAGATCATGAGATGCTACAGCTAAATGAACTAGCTGAAGGTGGAACACATCTTCCCACAAAGAAACTACGTGAATTAGATCAGTCCGTTCAACACATCATTCGATCCGTCAAAACCGTGAAGACCAGATATGGTGAACGGGTCGTCGTCGAAACATCAGATTTCCAAGTCTTCCTCCCGGAGAGATTCAAACACATGACCGCAGCGCAGAAAGATCTACTAAATCGTGGTGACTGCATACTCCAATACCATGGCGAGGAAACACTAGAAAGTGGTTTCAAACGACATAAATTGTCTTTTTTAAGCAGCCCGTAATGTCGTCAAAAGGTGAGTATAATTATTGAACAAAATTTCATAAAAAAAGTGATAATGTAGTTACTTGCATGTAAATGTGAAATCGTGCATGTTGTATTAGAACTTAAAGTGTTAATTATCGCACGTCATGTAGTATTAGTAATTGAATGTAGTTACTTGCATGTAAATGTGAAATCGTACATGTTGTATTAGAACTTAAAGTGTTAATTATCGCACGTCATGTAGTATTAGTAATTGAGAGTGAACGTTGTAGGGTTAATTTTCATGTGTAATAATTAGGTACATGTGATTATCGTAGTTCAGTTACGTTATTTCACATGCATGTTAGTTACGTTTGTTTTTTACACGTAAAAGTAACGTTGTAGGTGAAAAAAGAACGTTAATTTATATGTGTAAAACGTACATGTGAATATCGTAGTTCAGTTACGGTATTTTACATGTATATGGTTTACGTTGTGTGTTTTTATCATTTATGTAAGGGAGAGAGCATTACGTAAAACAGTTACATACTATCTGAATATTGTAGTTACGTGGTGATAGCAATAATTGTAAAATACATAATCATTATGTAACTATTTTCATATGTAAAAGTTACATGCATGTTACGTTCTACGTAAAGTATAGAGTTTACGTAAAATTGAGATTCATACATGTAAAAGTTATTAACATGTATGTTATTTCTGTTACCACCTTACATACATGTAAATCAATGTTCCCGTATGTAAAGTTAATCGAATGTTGTAATTGCTTTTTTCAGAAACGACGACAAGATGCTCCGATACTGCCACTGGACAACCCTCGATTCAGCAAGATGAAACCTGTTCGAACGTGACCCAGGCTGAACGATTACGATGTATTCACAGTGAGTCTGCTTTCAAAAATCGGTTAGCTACCTACGAAATTCGCAACTGTGTTAATATACTTGACCCCGTCATATTCTTAGCAGAATGCAAACCTTTAATTTTGAATGAAATTGATAAGGGCTTAAACATGTATAAATCAGGTCTTAAGATAGGATCCTGTTTATCCTGTCAATATGTCATAATATCACAAGAGAGCGATAATATTCATACATTTAACTTTAACAGTAAACTTGAGGTGATATTGCAATCTACAGATAAATCTATATGGTATGAAGAGAAGATTGTACAACCTATACTAGATCATATGGATAATTTTGAATCGCGTACCAGTTCAAAAGCTTTATACAGTATTGAGAAATTAACAATATATGTGACACAATACGATTCATTGAATGCAGGGATGTATACTGAATTACCCGACTTTATAAAATCGAAGAGAGCTGTTATTAACATTCGTAATACTGATAAATATTGCTTTGCATACTGTCTGTTAGCATCCAAATACCCAGTAGAACGTAACAAGAATCGACCCACGTCCTATAAAAGATATGATTTTCTTAACGAATTTAACTTTGAGAATATAACATTCCCCGTATCATTGAAAGATGTAGAAAAATTCGAGAATCAAAATTCAAATATTTCAATAACGATATACGGTGTTGAAAATAAATCGATTATTCTCTTATATCGACCAAGAGAGATAAAATCACATCATGTTAATCTTTTAATGTATAAAAGTCATTATTGTCTGATAACAGACTTATCACGTTTGCTAGGAAAGCAGCTAACTAAACATAATGGGCGAAAATGGTTATGTAACAATTGTAACTTGTATTTCACATCAGAATCACGTTTAAATAGCCATAAAAAGCGGTGTATGATGAATCAAATTATCAGAATGCCCGAGGCTGGTAAAACTGATCTCGTTGAATTTAACGCATATTCGAAATGTCTAAAAGTTCCATTCGTGGTTTATGCAGATATAGAATGTATCTTACGTAAGGTAGATTCGTGTCAAGATGTATCGAGTAAAAGTTGGACACGTACCATTCATAAACATGAAGCGTATGCAATTGCATTACATTTGGTCTGTAGTTATGATAAAAATTTAACACGTTTCAAATCATTTGAAGGTCCATATGCAATTGAAAATTTTCTTAGAGAATTAACGTTAATTGCAAATCATGTAATTAATATATATGCTAATAAAATTGAAATAAGTATGAGAGATGTGGATGAGCTAGAATATCAAAATGCAACACGATGTCACATATGCAAACGTGAATTTCTTAACTCGTGCATAAAGGTTCGTGATCATTGTCATTTGACTGGAAGTTACGTTGGCCCAGCTCATAAGCACTGCAATTTAAATAGGAAAATGCCAGGATTCATACCAATATTCTTTCATTGCTTGTCAAAATACGATGCTCATTTCATAGTAAAGAAACTAGGTTACGATACGGAACCTATCAACTGTATTGCACAAACTTCTGAAAATTACTTATCCTTTAGCAAAAGATATACAAATTCGAATGGAATGAGTATATATCTAAGATTTCTGGATAGCTATCGTTTTTTGGATTCAAAACTTAGTAACCTTTCGGATATGTTAGAATCAGATGATTTTCATTACACCAATAATATGTACACGAATCCTTTGCATAGACAACTGATGAAACGCAAAGGTGTCTTCCCGTACACGTATGTGGATTCTATAGAAAAATTATACGAGAATAGTCTACCATCCAAACATCAGTTTGATCATGTAAGCGATGAGGATTATAGTCATGCTAGAACGGTATGGAATGAATTCAATGTTAAAAATCTGGGTGAATATTTAAATATATATCTTAAGTGCGATACATTAATACTAACGGACGTGTTTGAACGCTTCCGTGAATTAAGTATCGGTTTGTACGGACTCGACCCGTGTCAGTATTACACACTTCCCGGGTTAGCCTATGATGCAATGTTAAGAACGACTAGTGTACAGATTTCATTATTAACAGATAAGACTATGCTAGATTTCTTCGAAAAAGGAATACGAGGTGGAATTTGCACTGTGTCCAAACGGTATGCAAAGGCGAATAACAGATACATGACTAGCTATGATAACACTCAACCAACTAATTATTTAATGTACGTTGACTGCAATTCTTTATATGGATATACAATGGAAAATAATAGCTTACCATACACTGATATAAGGTGGCTAACTGATGCTGAAATTAAATCAATAGATTTTATGTCTATTACAAGTGATTCTGACGTGGGATATGTGTTGGAAGTAGACTTTAAATATCCACAGGAACTTCATGATATACAAAATGATTTGCCATTATGCCCTTTGAATGAAATCGCGCCAGGTGATAAGTATACAAAATTGCTAACAACATTGAATGATAAAAATAAATACGTATTACATTATCTCAATTTTCAACAATGTGTTAAACTTGGTTTGATTCCATCACGTATACATAGAGTAATAGGTTATAAACAATCTAACTGGATAAATCCTTACATTGAACTCAACGCTCGTAAACGTATTGAAGATAAGACGAAATTTGGTCAAAATCTATGGAAGTTAATGAATAATTGTGTTTATGGAAAATTTATAGAGAATGTAAAACGTTATAATTCATTTCATTTAGCTACCAGCTGGAAACGAGCGCGTAAATTGTTAGCTCGACAGACATGTATAAGGTACGTGATTTTTGATGAAAATTTAATAGGTATAGAATTGGTCAGAGATGAAATATTGATGAATAAGCCAATATACATAGGACAAGCAATCCTGGATCTATCCAAACATAAAATGTATGATTTTTATTATGAAATTCTGAAGAAAAAATTGAAAGATGTAACTTTAATCTATACGGACACGGATGCTTTTCTCTTTGAATCTAGCTGCGATATATATGAATTTATTAAAACCAATATACATTTATTCGATACATCTAATTATCCAATGGATAATGTGTATGGTATTCCGTTAGCAAATAAGAAAATTTCAGGATTATTCAAGGATGAGCTAGCCGGTAGAGTGATGACTGAATATGTAGGGCTGAAATCGAAATTATATAGTTATCGATATGATACTGAAGTGATTAAAAAATCAAAAGGTGTAACAAAAGATTCGATGAGATTCATAACCTTTGAACAATATCTCTCATGTATTACACATCCTGACACTATACATCGAAGCATGCAGACATGTTTCAGAAGTTATAAACATGATGTTCATACCATTGAATCTAATAAGATAGCTTTAAGTGGTATCGATACAAAACGATACATTCCCAATAATTCATTTTCAACATTAGCATGGGGACATTATGCTATAGAAAATTGTCAAGTGTAAATTTCTTTTTCTTTTCTCAATAAAGCATAGATTCAACTGAGTTAAAAGGTATTACTAGGCCACGATAATAACATATTACTGTATTTCAAAAAATAAAATAATTGAGTTTCAAGTATAATTGTAAAGTGTGTTACAACTGAGTTAAAAGGTATTACTAGGCACATGATAATAACATATTACTGTATTTCAAAAAACGAAATAATTGAGTTTCAAGTATAATTGTAAAGTGTGTTACTAATTACATGATAATAACATATTTACTTCATTTGAAAGATAACGTGTTGCTTTTTTTATGTTTATGTTAGGGGTGAAGGAATATTTTTTCCTATTCATGTCGTTTTGAAATGTTAGATAGCAGAAATCAATGAAATGTTAATTCAACTATAATCATGTATGATTTTTTATTAAAATATATTTACTAATTATATCAAAATGTTATTATCATGTCTCCGTTAAGGGGTGAGGGGAGATTTATATATATCAATGTGAACTAGCATGTACAAAGGCTCTTATTTCAGCTATAATCATGTATGATGTTTGTTTAACGTATATTACTAATTACTTCAAATTGTAATTATCATGATTACGTTAAGGGTAGGTGAATTTATATATACTCAATGTGAACTAGCATGTACGTTATGTTAAAATCTCTACAATTAAATGTTAATTCAACTATAATCATGTATGATTTTTTTTAAAAAAGTATAAAAATGTTATTATCATGTTTAAGTTAAGGAGATGTGAATTTATATATAATCAATGTGACTAGCAGTTACAGAAGATGTCAGGAATCAATGTGAACAAAAAAAAAAAAAAAAAAAAAAAACACAATATATCATTAAAATTATATTTCTTTATTGAGTTGTGTGTTTTTTTTTTTATTTATACAATGTCCACCTCATTAATCCATTCACGGGTAGGAAATCCTAACCATTTCACCAGAATCCTATCACCACGACGTCTGATGATCCTTTAAACTAAATACGTGTCTGGATATTGAGTTTTCTGTAATTCATAACCGTAGAATGCTCCTTCAATCAGTTTACCCTCCAGATCCTCGATGAGATAGGTCAATGGATGTGTCCTTTGCACTGTACGTATCCTAAAGACTTCAACACTCCAATTTGGTAGATAACCTTTCTCCATAACACCTTTATGCTTAGAAATCCTCACGTAGTCACCAACACGATGAAGCCTAGATCTTCGCTTCTCACGCAGACTTCTATCATATTTGTAGACGCTGAGCAGGAGAGAATTATCGCGAACTTCTACAGGCTTCATACGAATCGTTCGATGGTAAGTATTATTGTATGTATGAATAATTCTAGGTAGTATGTTTATCCATTGATATGAGCCTTGAACAATAAATTCCTTATGCAAAATCAGTTTGATCGTTCTTATTAAACGTTCCACTGCTGCAGCCTTAACGTGAGTGAATGTACTGTAATGATTAATATTATTACGATTCATTAGTTCGCGGAAATGTTTATTGTAAAACTCCCTTCCTTTATCAGATTGAACATTCTTCGGAAACGATTCCATTTCATTCAATATCTCCTCCATAGCAGTCGAAACGTTAATACCACTTTTATCACGTAATGGTCGTGCATAAGCCATCTTGGAATAAAAATTGCATGCAAGAAGAATATACTTATAATTCCTATTGTCTCTTGCATAATTAGACATGTCCATAAGATCTATTTGTACTAAATCGTTCATTCCTTTGCTTATGATCTTACGACGTAAAAATCGTCTTCTAGCTGGTGCATGTAACTCGGTTGCAATGCGACGTTTTATCATGCTATAATTTTTGATGTTTTAAGTTCTGTAATAATTTCTTCTATCTCGGGTGAGTGATTCAAATTACCTGCATCCCTCGACGCAACTAATAATCTTAATCTGTTTATTATTTCATTCGGATCGTTCCAGTAGATGTAATCTAATTTTCTCTGCGGTACATGTTCTTTCCAACGTAAACCAAATCCAGTTCGACTACTAACAAGGTCACGAATGATATGACGATACTTGAACCCTCGATTTGCTCTTAAACGTCCATCTCTTGAATAACCGTGTCTGTAAACTTGAGTATTCTGTAAGATTTGCGAATACACGTCTAAATCATCATCTGTGTACGATGTCTTGCGAGGTAAACGTTTAAATAATAATTCATATAAGCCTGCTGTGGGTTCATACGTTTCTGTTCCTATCTGAACACCATCAGATTTAAACACAACTGTCTTGTTACCCAATTTATACTCATTATCCTCGTAACGTATGCCGTAAGTATTGTCCATGTCACTCGAACCGGCAGTTCGAACCTTGTGTAGATACTTTGACACGAGATCAGATCCGTTAGGATCATCTGTAGTTTCGTCGTCGTCGTTGTTGTCTTGGTGTGCTTTCGCTATTACTTTCAATGGTTCGGTTACAGGTTGAAGAACTTCAGACATGACTCGTTGCGTTTCGAATTTCATTCCTTTGAGAGAACGTAACTTTTCTCTTATTGCCCTACTGTGACGGGCAATGGATTCCTTAAGTCTTATAGCTTCAGCATCCATATCGAAATGAATGGATAATTAATCAGCTACTGCTAATTTATATGAAACTATCAGTTCTATACTTAATATATGACCATCTTTAGCACGTCCGACTGGCGCTGTAAACGATAGAATATCGCCAGTTTCAACTCTTACAGGATATCTTTCAACTAATCTTCCGTTTATTGCAAACAATGTATCATTTACAGCATGCGGATGTACCGATGATACGATGGAACACGAGAGTACACTTCCATTTCCAGGAACTTTATAGTATTCGAGTCCCGATGTTAACGTATACCTTAAAGAGGGACCTCGAAACGGACGTGTTTGCAATGAAATTATGAGTTGTGCTTTCAATTGTTGTAACATAGTGTTTACAACATTTCTCATTCGTGTTTTCATAGTATGAATATCATTATTTATAGTGATTAGTTTATTATCAAGTTCCGTTTGTCGTGCGGTTAGTTCTTTCACTTCTTTTTCTACAGCTGTAGTAATAGTCTCGCTAGCGGAGGTGATTGTTCTAGTTAACTGACTTTGTAATTCATTCTGTTTCCGTGTAATAGTATCGGCAATGTTTGTTATAGTCTCAGTTAAACCCGTTTGCAATTCATTATGTTTCTGTATAAAGAAATGATTAACATAACTCATGGTGACTGCATCACTATCATCTATCGGGTCGGCTAAATCCTTCAATCTCTTCATTCGAAATGATAGAGTTTCATTAGAGTCGTGAATTGGAATCCTATCATCTACATATTTTTTATTAGGAACGTCGTGTTCGTGAAGGGGGTCCAACAGCGTTTTCATTCTTATACCATCTATAATGACATTATTTTCAGAATCACGTTTAAATGCATATTTACTTAAGTACTCCATTAAATTGTTGTATTGGATGTCGAGCGATTTTTGTATGTGATCCCTAAGCATAGCTTCAAACTCGCCCATACGCTGATACGAGGTCTGCTCGCTGAAGATCTGCATTCGATTCTCGACGTCAGCCGTATGCGTATCCACATAACGTTTAGTCGATGCATCGTCACCTTCTTCAGGGTCGTGAATATTGCACAACCGCTTTCCCTTGAATCGATAGTTTCCCGATCCATCTCTAGTTATGATATATCGATTGAACACACCCCTAGAGGGTATGATTCTTCGGGATCCGAACCTGTCGATACTCATTGCTTAAGTGATGGATTATTCTATTTATTCATTCTGATAAAGCGATCAAAACCGTGACGGTAGCGTCCCTCGTTCAGTGGATATTCTGGTACTATAACAACAAAGGATCGTTCATCACTCTCCCATATATGTTTACACATATCCTTAAATTCATCATAGGACATATCGGTATTTACATAATCTTCGTATATATGTTTTAAATTGAGATTATCCTGTCTAAAGAATATAATCATATTTGCATTATCTCTAATTAAATGTTTAGGTACTTTAGCATATGATTGCGCTAAATATATAGCATCGACATTACGATGTCTACCCATACTGTAATATGAAGCTATCTTACCCTGTTTTTCATTTATCACATCATCAAATACGAATATCGAATTTTCTCTAGCATCCGACGTTTGAATCACTTTATCACCATCATCGAACGTAAATACACCTATATCGGGTATAGTTTTCAGTAACCTGAGTAAATATCGATATTTAGGTTGTTGCAACGATTTCGAGTATATGTAGAGGTTTTCGAATCTCAGACCATTCTCGTGAATAAGCAGGTTGAGTAAAACGTTCGTTTTTCCAGCATTTGAACTGCCCAGTATGAGCGCTCTAACGTTACTCGGAAACAACGTACCGTGTCGTCCTTTGCGAATGTCATCCTCGAAATCTAACACCTGTATGGGTAGCGTACACTTTTGCCTTACTATCTCCATATCGCGACTAATACTTATAAAGCATAAGTTTTGTCTTTTATTTCGTTCGTGATAAGGGCAATCTATGTCTTTACTGGATTTAGCCAATCGTCATAGGAATCGTATACTTATAAAGCGCACGTTTTGCCTTTTTTATTTCATAGTGAGACATGCGCTCTACACGTGCACGCAAAGGTTCGGGAATTCTTAATTCCTTGATTAATTCATTACCATTTGAGGCACATTTACCGGGTTATCGTTTCTGCGGTCCCGGAACGAAACTACATAAACGCTTGCAGAGAGGTGACTTACCGGTGAACGGGTTAGATTCAGCGTGTCTCGATCACGATCGGGCTTACGCAGAGAGTACTGATACAGAATCTCGTCGTCTAGCCGATAAGGTGTTGGTAGAGAAAGCTTGGAGACGTGTAAAGTCTGCCGACGCTTCTTTGGGCGAACGACTTGCAGCTCGACTTGTGACTACACTTATGAAGGGTAAATTGGCAGCAGGCGCTGGCATGCGTAAACGTCGCAACAAGAGAGGTGGTTTCTTACCTTTGCTACCACTTTTAGCAGCTCTAGGTGCAGCAGGTGGTCTAGCTGGAGGTGCTGCTCAGATTGCTACGGCTGTCAATAAGAAACGTTCGGATGCAAAACAACTTGCGGAATTAACACGTCACAACGAGCGCATGGAATCTTTGGCTCAGGGCAAAGGTCTTCGCCGTAAGAGACGTCGTAAGGGTAGAGGATTATATCTTCGATCTAAAAACTCGGGGCGAGGCCTATATTTATCCCGGAAAAAGCCCTGAGTGCTAACGAGATCGATTCGTATGCACGACGTCTACACATTCCACATTTTAGAGGTGTCTACATGATCGATAAACTACCTCCACATTCTCGATACTATGAGAGAATAGTAGTGAATCTGGATACATCAAATAACCCTGGTACACATTGGGTTGCTGTACGTAAGGATGGTGACGTTGCCTACTACTTTGACAGTTTCGGCGATCTGAGACCTCCGGAAGAGATAGAAACGTACCTTTCGGGTGTCAAGCTCCTATATAATACGACGAGATTTCAAGAATTCGATTCTGTGATTTGCGGTCACTTGTGCCTTCAGTTTCTCCTCGATGAGTTACACGATCACCGTGAGTGGTAGTGATACCAGCTTCTCTACATTTCTAAATCCACCATTACATCTGGATCCTAACGGACATTACGAGATAGCTCTATTGAATTTTGAGACTTTTTACTCGATTCCGAATGTGGACGAGAGTAATAATCTATTCCATTACGTTCGCGATGGAAAAGTCGAACGTATAGTAATTCCACCGGGTACTTATGAATTGGATGATATCGCCAGATTGATCAAGGATACTCTCGACATCGGTGACGACTTTATTCTACGTGCTAATAATAACACCATGAAATCAGAAATTCAATCTCCCTATATTATCGACTTTAGTCGTGAGAGATCTATTGCTTCACTTCTCGGTTTCACCTCTAAACAGAGGGTACCGGCAAACGTGCTGACCGAGTCTAATGATTTGGTTAACATATTCAAAGTCAGCATCATACGTATCGAGTGTAGTCTTGCAACGGGATCTTTCATCAATGGTAAAAGTGGTCATTCTCTGTATGAATTTTTTCCATCGGTACCTCCAGGTTATCATATTTCGCAGGAACCATCAAGTCCTATATATTTACCAATCATCGATACGAATCTCATTGATCATCTCGACATTAGAGTGGTAGACCAGAACGGCGATAAGTTAGATTTCAGGAACGAAACCATCACTGTACGATTGCACATACGTCGTAATGGGTATAAGTTTTAAGAGACGATGCTATATTAAAAAAACATCTCGAGATTGACCTCTACTCGATCATCGACCCGCAAGCTAATCACATCGTCTAATCGAAGATTTCTCGCTAACTTAGGCTTCAAGGTTCTATGATGGATGTGTTGGACGTGACCGGGATTCCGACCTTTGATGATAAGATCAGTTATGAGGAAGAACACGTATTCCTACCGTACAATACGTCAGCTCTCGATGTGAACGATGAAATTAGAATTCCATGTCAAGCTGAAGATTTGTACACGCTTCCTAGTAGAAGTTATCTCTACATTGAGGGGACTCTCACTAAACCCGACGGCACCGTTGCCACATCGAAATTGAGTAACAATGCTATGGCATTCCTATTCGATGAGATTCGTCTGGATATGAATGGAACGACTATTGATAGAACTAGGAATCCGGGCATTTCATCAACGATGCGTAACTATGCTGCACTGAATGAACTGGAATCGAATCGTTTACTAAATGCTGGATGGATCTATCCTGGAGGTGTGGTAGACATCGTGAATACATCGAATGGTATCTTCAATGCTATCGTTCCTCTTTCGATGTTGCTGGGTTTCGCCGACGATCACAAGGAGGTCATACTTAATAGCAAGTTTGAACTTATTCTCATTAGATCTAAGGATTCTAATAATTGTATCATTGGAAACGATCCTACAACCATACAACTAACTAGACTCGAATGGAGGATGCCTGTACTTCGACTTTCAGATTCTGAACGAGTTGATAAACTTAAACTCGTCAAATCGGATAAACCTCTACACGTCGCATTTCGAACCTTGGACCTTCACACTCAACCTGCTGTACCTCAAACTAAAGCGTTCACATGGAACATTGCAACCACGACTAAACTTGAAAAACCACGTTTCGTCATAGTCGGTGCACAAGTGGATAGATTGAATCATCTCGCTAAGGATGCTTCTCTATTTGATAATTGTAATATCACCAATCTGAAACTTTATCTCAACAGTGAATCTTACCCCTATCACGATATGAATTTGGATTTCGCCAATTCGAAATTTGCATCTCTGTATGATCAATATTCCAAATTTCAATCATCCTACTATGGAAAGGAGAATTACCCTCTTTTGAAAAGGAAGGACTTTCTGAAATATGCACCGCTCTTCGTCATCGATTGCTCTCATCAACATGAGGATACTGTGACGGGGGCAGTGAATGTCAGATTGGAAGTTCAAGCATCGTCAAATTTTCCTGCACAAACTTCATTATTCTGTTTAATTATTCATGATAAATTATTCACTTATAAACCATTAACTCATGTTGTACAATCTATCATATAGGTGTAATAAATAAAACATTACAAATTCAAATTATCTTTTTATTGACTTTAACATACATCTCCAATATCCTCTTCCTTGCACTCCTGCTTTTTGCATCATATGAACATAATGATTTATGAATATCATACAACTGATATAAATTTCTTTCAATATATGGAATTAGTCTTTTAAGTCCATTGAATGCAGTACTATTCAGATTTATACTGCCCACATTTAAACATGTATTCACAAACGTTATTTCTTGCATCTTATTCATACATAACATTATATTAAATGCATATATTATATTTTCACTGTACGGTGCACATGGATGCTTACCATCTTTCAGATACGTATCCAAAACACACAAATTTGACATTATTACCTCCCAATCCTCTTTTGTAATATACACAAACGTATCGTCATGTGTGGCTTTAATGTAAAGTGATGGGAGTTCATTGTATAATCCTATGTTCACACGAAAGTCAATGCTGATGGAGATGTCGTTATCGTTCATGCACACACTATTTACCATCACTCGCAACTTCCTCCTCTACTTCTTCTGCGAAGGGTGTGAAGGGTTCGAACATCATTATGATGAAACTGTCTTCATCGAACGTCTTCTTGGCTTTGACGATTCTCGGTTTGCAGTTCGTCTTCTTCTTTTTCTTGTCTCCTTTCTTACTGGATCTGCGGACATACACGAACTATGTCTGAACATCGTGAATATTTAATACACTTGTTAACGTAAAACTCTTATTATTTTATACTCACTTTTCTATGACTTCCTCCTCGGGTTTCGATGTACCGATATCCTTAAACGGACGATCATTGTACGGACCGCACACATCTTCACCTTGATCCTGTTCGGACTGGCATGCCACATCTTCACTTTGGGCTTTACTGAAATAAACATATTTATCATTAGTTATATAACACATAACAACACTTTCACGTTAACGCACAATTATAATTCTACTTACCCGAGATACACTTTACAATTCTTTCCGCATTGAGCATAAGATGTGATCGAATCATGATGGGAAGGATTCTTGCAAATCACTTGATGCATCTTTCCATCACACGTTTCATCGTGGTGCTCAACCCAATGCTTTTGCAAATCTTCGAAATTGCGTAGATTCTCCCAGAATCTGGTATCACTTTCAATGATAGGTGTTGTTGTTCCACTCATCTTGACGTTGCGATGTGAAGTGAGAATGCATTCGTTCCCTAGTGAGCAGATGGGTGATGAAACGTGATCATACCTGTCTCCCCCCTCCCCATCCTATCGTCGATTGTACTTAACGTACGGAGGGTTTGTGTGAAGTGAGGACACGTTCGTTCCCGAGCTGGCGGGACAGGGTGAGACCTGTTAATTCGAATTTACTCACATATGCACAAATCTTGAGGAATGACAACACGTCATCACCCTTATACTTCAATGTGGAATAGATTTATATTTTCTCGTACCTCGATGTGGGAATGGAATTTAACCTTTTCTTAACCTTTACATCGCTCTTGGATACAATAGCTCAAGGAGAGATTCTGCATAGGGAACACCCCTTACCAGAATGTCTTATTACATTTATTTTCATAAATCTCTCCCAGTAAACATACCTAATCATTCTCTCGATATTCTTTTATCTAAAGATTAACGATACTGCATCATATAACATACACTAAACGTAATAGATATCAAACCCTACACTCGATATTCATACATGAGAGTTTAAGCACAGACATCGAAGCACTAAACGTAATAGATATCAAACCCTAGACTCGATATTCATACATGAGAGTTCAAGCACAGTCATCGAAGAATTACTATCAATACATTTAATTCAAACATCCCCGGAACCCCCGTTACCCACCCCGCCCCATCACAATATCGAACCCTAGACTTCGATATTCATACATGAGAGTTCAAGCACACACACATCGAAAAGAATTCACATTTAATTCAAACATCCCCGGAGAGTTCAAGCACAGTCATCGAAGAATTACTATCAATACATTTAATTCAAACATCCCCGGAACCCCCGTTACCCACCCCGCCCCATCACAATATCGAACCCTAGACTTCGATATTCATACATGAGAGTTCAAGCACACACACACATCGAAAAGAATTCACATTTAATTCAAACATCCCCGGAACCCCCGTTACCCATCCCACCTATCACACATTACACATCACACACACACACACACACACACACACACACACACACACACACAATCATCATCATCATCATCATCATCCCAACCCTCAAAAACATCTCACTGCACAGGGGAGAACGGCACTACGCCAACACTCCCCTTCTTTTACAACTCGATTTTCATATAGGAGAGTTCTAAATCAATGAGCATTCTACATCACTCATATATTAACACAGAGGAGAGTTCAACATCTTATCTACACTGTGCTGAAACGCTCAATTGTATACTACTCATGTTTATTGTCAATAAATGTTACATTGATGGAAAGCCGGAACTTACAGCTATTTTTCAACGTAATCACCATTGCGATCGATGCACTTCTGCATGCGCTGTGGCAGTTTTTGTATACCCTTGTCATAGCACTTCCCCGCCAAGTTCCGCAGGTAACGCTCAACCTCGTTTCTCAAATTATCGTCGGTCTGGAAATGTGTCCCAACCCGGTGTGACTTCAACTCAGGAAACAGATGATAATCACTGGGTGCTAAGTCTGGACTGTAGCGGGGATAATTCAGGATGTCCCATCCGAACTGGGCCAAGAGATCAGCCGTTTGTAGTCTTCGGTGAGCATTTTGGGGACCCACCTCGCACACACCTTGCGATAATGCAAATGTTCGGTCAAAATCTTGTCAATCGTAGTCTTACTGACTACGGATAGTAGGGATAAGTTTGCACAACTCACAAAATGTCACACGCCGATCTTTAGGCATTTCTTGCTCCACTTTTGCAATTGTTTCAGCTGAAACCGAAGGCCGACCGGAACGCTGCTCGTCATAGACGTCTGTACGTCCGTCTTTGAACTCTCTGACTCACTTTCGCGCGTTTTTGACGTCCATACACTGTGGCCCATAGACTTCACATAAGTGACGATGAATTTCAGGGGAGGGGGGGGGTTTGCCCTTGGCACTCACAAAACGTATCACGGCACGCAACTCGCACTTGGCGGCGGAAGTGACAGGAAGCTCCATTGCAAACGGCTGACCAGCCAAGACTAATGGTTCGGAGTTAAACGTATTAAATTTTAATGAAATACAACTAAGTTTAGCACAATTAAATTTGCATACGGTATCTCAAAATAAACTCAAAACGCATTTCCCTTAACGCTGCTGGCAAAGTCGTAAGCTTAGCGGGCGGCTTTCGGCTACAAAAGGCAAAGGCAAAGACGTTAGCTCATAAAATAATACGTCTTTCGGCGCAAGTGTCATTAATAAATGAGAAGTAAAGATAATTTCCAGTTCTCAGTTTCTTTTAATAAGCAATGGAGAAAAGAAAAAGTTAATGTTTTGCGCTGGATCGGAAAGTAAAATTCATTAAACCAAACCGAAATTAATTCCGACTTAAGAATTGCTTATACACGCTATGTACAGTCGTCAGCGACAGAAAACCCCGAAACATTTATTCAGATAACACCCCTGACCGAGATTCTAACTTGGGACCTTATGAACGTGGGCTGTGTAGACCAGTGCGAAAAGTTGAGTGAAAAAGCTCTAGGTTTACTGATATATTTTGTAAAATGAGTCGTATGCATGTCATGCAAGAAAAATGAAACAATCCAAATTAATGGAATACTTTCCTCCTCCGGTAGCTCGGTTGCGGGTCTCCGCGCCTCTGCTGGGACCATTTCGTGACAGCCAGCCAAGGGACCTTTGGGGCTCGGTTGCTGCGCTCATAGTCATCCCGCAGTAGGGGAACGTGTCCGTTGTCCTGGACTGTCGGGGGAAGTCTCTATCTAAGTACAGATGTATTTTTTTTTATCTTGAAAAGTGCAGAGCGATGCGCAGTGGTATCTGGACGAGTCCACCTCAGAACGGTTGCAACTGGAGGGGAGGGCAGGTCAGTTGCGAGCAACTAAACACGTGCAGAGCTACTCCGTAACACTACAGCTTCTTTCAAAATGTGCTTGTCTCCTGGTTCCACGAGAGCATTTATAAATGACGCCTCCTAGCAGCACATTAGGAAATAAAGTGCTGCATTTAAAAACAGGAGAAGTAACAACCAATATCCATAGATTTATAAAAAAGGAAGAATGGTCTGGGTCAGCTATAAAAATCTGGGGAAGGGTATCTGAGGCAACAGTTGTGTCTGAACGCAGTTTAGGAGAGTTATTAAGGAAAGAAAAGCCATTGGTGCTAGTGCAACAACGTCCTTCTCTATGCCCAGTAAACAAAGATTAAGAACATGCGCAAAATCTATTTTGGGTGCTTTAATTCAGAAGTAGTTAGGCGAACTATGAATAATTTTTAAAGCACAGAAAAACAAAGACCGACTTTGAAGAAAGTGCTTATGAAGCTAAAAATTCTACTGACTTCCAAGGCAGTGTCTGAACATTAAGAAGAGTTCTTTTGAAGCTAGGATTATTTGAAAAAAAAAAAAAAAAAAAAACACTAAGCGTGACCGACAAATTTTAATCGAACATCGCACCATACATGCAAAAAGGCTTAAGTATTTATGAAATATTCGGAGATATCGAAGTGAAGTTTATATAGTTTATATGGATGAAACTTATATAAATACAGCACATACTGGACCATATGCCTGGAGTGAAATACGTTACAGGGACTCTGCAGCGATACTGAAAGGCCGACAGTTGTTTATCATGCCTGCTGGAGGAGAACAGGGTTTTGTTCCAAATGCCTATGTACCATTTAAGATCCAACAAAAGCGTGGAGATTACTACCATCGTAACAATTACACCTTAGTTTATACGAGCTGTAAAACTGGCTTTGAGAATGAAATTTGTTTTTAAACACCTTATGCACCGCCCTCCCCTCTCGTAATCTTACGCGTGTGACGCATTGTGGCGATATGTGCACTATCCCCACCACCGTTGCTACTCATCCCTACCACGCAGGAATCCTGTCAAGATAAAATAATACATCTGTAAACTGTAGGGATCCTGCCCTCTGCACTGTCGTGGCTTCTTGGGACTGCCCCTTCTGTCTCTCACTTCATCCTCCCGGGGGTTCCCCACTTGGGGGCATAGGCACAACGGACCCAGCGAAGTGGTCTAAGTGCTGAATGTCATCCGTAGTGAATCCTAATCTTCATCCTAACTGAATACTTCAGAGCGGGACCAATTCCTTTGTACATATCTTTATTGTTTGTAAAGTTTTACACATGCAGGCCCCCCAAAATAATGCATTATCAGAACCTCATTTGTACGTCGTTCTGAGTTACACGTAATCTTTACTCTTCTCCTTGATATGCGTATAAATCAGGGTCAGCTGTAATGATATTTTTAAAATGCATATACAGTATATATATATATATTCAAGAATAAACGTATAACTTTCCACAAAAGCAGTGGCTCATATCTCGGCCAACATCACGGCAAAAGGCAACAGGAGGTTAATGCACAAAAACGGCGAGTACTTTGACGAAAGAATGGAGCCGCCAGTCACTGTTGAAACGTAAGTATATTACTCGCGAACTGCGCTGTCTGTCTGACATTTTAGTGACATTTCGAGCAGGGCTGCATCGATTAAAACCAACGCGAACGCGGAAAAAACCCACTATCGTGACTAGTAATGTGTAAATAAGCTTACATCTGATAACACGTCTACACTATACAGCGCGGGGTAGTTACAAACTCATTAAAACAAAAACAAATGCAATTTTGCATCAGCTTCTACAAGGTAGTATACGCTAAAGCTGGGTAATAGGTTGTGTGTTTATGTCAGGCTAATTTTATCACACAAATGTGTGGATTCGGGGTTTTATATATGTATTTCAAAGAATAACTAGCTACATCAGCATTGCACACCAACGAGGCACTAAAACTGCACGTCGCTAAATAGTACGAATGGCTTTTTAAATTCGAATGACGAATTAATTCCATTTATATCTCTTCGTTTTTATGAAATAACTGACAATGAGGTAAGAGGGGCAATCTTCGATTAAAAAAGTCGAACAATTTGTTAGACTATTTTTTTGATAATCAATGACTTCCTGCTGATAATCTAAGGTTTCAAATCAGTGTTCCAAAGATAAATTCAGTTGGGGTTTCAAAGTTAAAATTCGCAATCAATTATATCTCCACGCACAGATTACTTCTTTGACCAAACCATCGATTAAATATAAAATGACACGGTGAAACATCAGATGAAGTAGACGAAATAATGCGTATTTCGAATAATAATTGAGCGTTTTAAAATTCAGAGTTTAGCTAATTATACGAGGATCGGCTGGTAAGTTCCGAGCCTCACATAGAGATGGCGCCACTGGTCCAGTTTGGCGGATAGAAATCACGGGCCGTATTTATAGTTATCTCTCTGGTCTAGACTATCTTCCGATTAACTTTTTGGTATTCATAGACGATAAAAAGCCTTGGGCCAAGTAAAGCCGTGGACCAGCACGGAGCAAATGTTAAACGACGTAGAAAGGTTCTTCTGCGCATGCGCCGTGGCATCACTATACCCTGTGCTTCGGTCTGCGATGTCTGTTTCCCTAAAGTTGCGCCTCTTTATGGCTCTGGTCCTCCCTGTCATGCTCTATGCGTGTGAAGTCTGGGGTATGGCCGCAGGCTCACACCTAGTTCTGCTCCAACGTGCACAGAATAAATGTCTTCGGATTATTTATTCTGTATGCACAAGGTTCCCCGTGAGACTACTTCACGAGGCTTCTTCCCTCCGCTATGTGGAGGATGAAATTAGGCGCCGGGCCACCAAATTCTTCGAGAGTTTGCCTCACCATCAGAGCGCCCTAGTCAGATCCCTTGGGGACTATGTACCTCGTGAGCGTCGCTTAAAGCGATACCGGTTACCGCGCATGTCTTGCGGTGATTACCGGTAACCACATGATCCCCATTCCAGCCTAAACTAAATTACAGCTATCCAATATTTATTCTGGAAAACTCAAAATTAAACTTATTTTCTTCCAAGTTTATTAACTAATCCACCAGCGGTGCACGCTGTCTGTAGCACCCGGTTCATCATTCTTCGAGGAGCAACAAGCTATCTCCCTTCTGGAAACGTTGAGTCAGACTGAAAAATTCAATGCCATAGCCGGGATTTGAACCACGGATCTTCTGGTTTCCGTCCAGCCGCACTACCATTGTGCTACTATGGCCAACGTGCCGATATGACATTAAACTCTCCAACTGACTCGTATTTTCCCGGTAAACCACTTAGGAGTTCTCATAAACACATGAGACAACTACCTTAATGGCGACTTACTACATGTAAGTACTTTAAGGCTGGACGGAAACCAGAAGATCCGTGGTTCAAATCCCGGCTATGGCATTGAATTTTTCAGTCTGACTCAACGTTTCCACAATTTAGCCTACACACGGCCAGTGTGAAAGAATAATTAATTTCTATCTCCCTTCTCTACAACCACTTTTTCACTCGTCATCCTACAACATACACATCCCGCCACTACGTGGAAAAGTTCTTCCCAGAGCAGGTACACGACTGGACCACCCTTCGGGCTGTTCCAAACAGCCTGCCAGCCTGGAATTGAATTGAGTTAATAAATCTCTGCGGTAGTATCACAGCTGTTTCTTAATAATTTTTACGATAGCTGCTGCTGTTTGAGGTTACGTAACAAAATTCGGTGTGCGGGATGTGCTGTGAATATGGATAATACGAATATGCGTGGTAATGACTTCGAGTATATTTGTGCTACGGCAGTTGGCGAATTATCTACATAAGGATGTTCTGAAACTAGCTTATTAAGGACTCATTAATCTCATCTTGAATATGGTATAGAAATTTAGGAGATACTAGTTTCAAAAACATGAATAGGATATTTATTTTGCAAAAAGGAGTTTAAGATTCATGTATCACTTGAACAAGATACAATTCTGTAAAGAAACTTTTATTAGCCAGCAAATCCTTACCATTTACTCATTATGCATTATAAATTCATTCTATTCACTAAAGAAAAAATTCACTAATATCATTAAACAGAAATAGCTGCATTTACGGGACTATGGGGCAAATAAATAAATCAATAAATCAATGACAACCAAAAGATCCATATAACAGTGAAAGAGTGTTTTATAATAAATTGCCAAAATACATAAAATCTCCTAATGATTGAGCCTTTCCCAAATTATTAGGACACTATTTAGTCAACAAAGAATTGAGGAAATGTAAATATGCAGCCTAAATTGCCAGCATTATGTCACAGGATGATTGGAATTTATGTAATTGATACACGTGTATTCTGTTAAATTAACTACGTTAGGTGTCAAAATGTTGCATATACATTTGTTACTAATATTACATTGTTACTATCTAGCTTTTACTAGTAATATGTATACTTATGGTTACTTTGTAATAATTGATATGTAAATTTGTGAAACTGTAAACTAGCTTCATTGACAATATTCGAAACTTTGTACAAAGTCTATGGATAATAAACATTATTATTTATAATTATTGTTATTATTATTATCATCAACTGGTCTGAGAAAGGAGGAGGAGGCATGGGGGGAAATTTATAACGTGTTTGCTGATAATGCGGCTTACTGATGCCTGACTAATATCGTGCAGGTCAGCAGTGTTGTCTTGATATCCTCCTTTTGCATAATACCAAAGTGCTGTTAGGACTTGAGTGTCAGTTGAAATACTCAGCCCTCGGTTATCGTCGCTGACGTGCAGGTTAGAACGAATCATTTCTATCAGCTTTCTGGCGTTCGCCTTACTAAATCTGCACCTGCTTTTGAAGTTTAGGTCATCATACTTCACAATAATTTCTATTCTTAGTATATAAGTTTTCCTCCGTCGTCTTATTTCACGAATTCTGCACGCCACAGCTACATTCATCACTTCATTGTCGCCCATATTGCAAAGATAGTCCGCCTTCAATCTACCCCTTGGAGGCGGACCAAAATTTGAGCCGGACCAACGTGTTTGGTCCCCGGACTATCGCTAATCTCGGTTTATGAATAAGAAAATCGATGGTCCGCCTTTAGTCTACCGGAAGTAGCAAGTTGGTCCGGACCACGTCTGACTATGAATACGGCCCATATAGTTTAACTGTAGACTAGCTTGTATCCATAGTTACATGTCAATAGATCCTTTAGTTTGTTATTGTACCACTGATGGTGAGCCAATAAGAGACTGATTTTCTCTGTGGGAATTACGTATCTGGGAAGTGCTATAATTAAACATCTAAAGATAAAAAGCAATAGAAATGTACTTTCAAGACAGTGGGTTAAGGATTGTGCATCACTGGATTGTACAACAGATGGTGATGTATTTTGTCAACTCTGTAACACACAAATCACGTGCGAGAAAAAGTTTCAATTAACTAAGCAACTTAGTACTTACCTCTTGCAGCAAACCCAAGACAGATCACCTCAAAGCAACAGCTAATTTGCGCATTTTTCATTGATTTATGCTATGTGCCGATCGCAGTAAATATGCCTAAACAATCGACATTTTTGGAATTTCTTAAAAAATGTTGCAACCCTACCATCCTGAATGAAAGAACGCTCCGAAGAAATAAGATATCATTCAACTACTGAAATTCAAAATCTGAAACAGTGTTTTATATGGCGTGTAGTCGGTGAAACTGCAGGTGTTTGTGATCGCCAAGTCGCGAACTTTTTCGTTGATGACAAGTTAAGTGAAACACAACCAGGAATGCCTTATTTGATCGCTTGTAGCGTCTTAGAAAAACCCATCAGTTCACTGTAGCGCACTTGTGAACGACGCTCGGATATTGTGGCCAAAACGGGGAAACGACAACCAGTTTCGTGTTCGGTTTCGGCTCTAAAACATTTTATGCCCATCTAATACACGTTACTTGCTTTGTAAATAGACTTAACAGAGTAGCAGAAACAGTACGGGAACGTTTTTCTGAAGTAAACACTTTGATTTCAAGTACTAAAAGGCATTTCTGAAAGCTGCGCGAGTAAACGCTTACAGAGTATCATTTCCGGAAACATTTACCACCAGAACCAATTATTACGCTTTTAGGTAGCGTACATGGCTAAACGCTGCTGTCTAACTCATAATATTTGTGACGTTAAACAAAATTGCGGTCTATATCCAAGAGACGCCGCTTCAATTCAGCGTTCTCAAGTAATGTTCAAAAACAAAACGTTACAGAGGGATTTAAATGTAATCAAAGCACATTACAATGTTCTACCCATAACAATTGCGGAATTAGAATTTGTGGTTTGCCTCTTTATGGTGTCATATTAATCCTTGAAAATGTGAAAAATTACTTTAGTTGTGAGCCTGTAAAGTGCAGTGATCTTCTTGCGCAGCATGAACAAATACTTGCAAGTTGACAGTCTCGACTTTCCGGAGGAAATTCCACAAGATCTTGCTAGTTCTTACACATATTGTCCTATGACATCTCTGGACGTTGAACCATACGAACTTATACTAACCAGAACATGAAATTAGCTCCAAAACATTTCGAAAAAATCATCACACTTTACTGGAGAGGAGATCGATTACAGCCAGCGGAAGGACACATTGGAAACACTGAATGTGAGTACATCTACAAATCATGCATTTTAACTGCATATTTTAAATATTTTAGCAGCAGAGATGCATGCATAATTTAATACTTTTAGTGCACCTAAATCCGCTGTCTAATAATAGATTTCTTTTTGCGCGCGCGCGCGCGCGCGTGTGTGTGTGTAATTTATGTCCTTTAAATTTTTAAGTCATATCGGACGATGAATGGAATGGGTGAAATGATGCTCAAATGGGTCCAGGGTCCATGGAGCTTAGAGTTATCCGACATTAGTCTTTTAGAATAAGGGAAAACACCGGAAAGAACCTCATCCAGGTAATTCACCCTGACCAAGGTTCGAACTCGGGACCTCTTGAACCTGAGGCAGCTATGCTACCATCTACACTACCATGATGCAATGTCCTCTTAGCAAGTATGTTCTTTTGTAATCAAAATTACAAGTGTTACGCTCGATAACGTTAAAAAAGTTTATTCAAGGGCAAAACAATTCTTAAAATCGGGCTGAGTGGTTTTTGAGACTAGCTTAAATACACATATATGAGTTTCAACCGCATCTTTTCCCGCTATGGTACAACACGGCAACACCTAAAACACTTCAGAATTTCGTGCTTTTAAAAACAAATAAAAATGTGTTTATGTTTGACAGTTGCTTTCTAATGATTTGCAAGTTGATTACCGAGTAGTTTCTATATTACGTAGTTTACGGGATTGTGGCCGTGGTCCATTGGAATTATCATCTGACGTTTCGCCCTTAACACCGTGGGACATCTTCAGAGGTGATTCATGGCTGGCTCACACCTAGAGTGATTGATGGTCGGTTAAGAAATGCATTTGGCGAAGTAGCTGATTTAACGTAACGATATAATGTCGCGAGCATTTTTGAGGCCGAAGCGCACAGAGACAGTGCAGCGCGGAGATAGGGGCAGGTAGTGCACCGCGGAGATAAAGGTCTTGCCGAAACAGATAAAGTTAGATGACTGAAAGGTTCGTGTTTCGTCTGGTAATTTCTGGTACAGTGAATAGGGAACATTCTACAAACCTCTAGAAATACGAGTGAGCTATAACAAGGAGCCGCGATCGCCAGTTAGAGACAGGGTTGTAATCGGAACTGAATCGTGTATAGTCCCGCTGCTGGAACGGTTACCATGGATTTATCTGTGGTAATAGATACCTCTCAGATAACGCACTGATTACTCCACGTGGAGTGAACATATGTCATTTGTGATTCCTGCGAACTCCAATGACTGAAGTGATGCGTTCATTGGTGCTTAGCACACAAACGGGAGGCGCGTCAGCACCCCTCTCACTCTTACCAGAATAATCAGTGCCTTACCTGAGAGGTTTCTGTTAAAGATAAATCCATGGTAACCGTTCCAGCAGCGGGACTATACCTGCAGCTGTGTTTTGAAAGTGAACTATTTTGTTTGTGGGCAGCGACCTTGGAAGATTGTTACGTAATTCTGCTACTGTAAGGATTGACCAAAGTGTGTTTCTACGGAAATAAAGAGTATTTTTAATTTCTGCAAATTTGAATTTTAATTCTACGAACCCACAAATTCACAATGTTGCGAGCCGTTATTTACGATCGCGCGGCTAGTGTACACAAAGGAACTGATAGGCGGCTAGCGTTCACAAAGCGCCGATAGTTAACAATAGCGCCGATAAACAAGAGACGGATAGTTTATCACAGAGGTGAAAGACTTGCCGGCCCAGATAGGGTTTCACGTTTCTGGAAGGTGATAGAATATTCGGATTACGTCATTAGATGCCTTGTTTATTCCAGAAACACCTAGTGATTGTACAGGACAGTCTGAAATTCATGAATGGGTGTATAAAAAGAAGCCATGGCTAGTGATCAGTCAGTTGTGTGTAACGAGAGTGTTGTGATCAGTGTATTTCTACGGAAATAATAGAATTTCTGCAAATTGGATCTGTAATTCTACGAACCCAAAGGTCACAATAATAATTGGTACAGCGAACTCAAAGAGGTCAGTTATTTTTAAGTGATGAATTCCGCTGAGGATGTCAAGAACTTGATAGGCCACGCGGTGGCTCAGTGGTTAGACCGCTTGGCTCTCACCAAGGCGGCCCGGGTTCGATCCCAGGCGACCGCAAAGTGAGATTTGTAGTGGACAACACGACGTTGGGGCGGGTTTTCTCCGGGGTCTCCGGTTTCCCCCGCCATCTCATTCCACCGGTGCTCCATCTTCATCTCATGTATCATCAGTGTCACCGCCTGCGGTGCCGTATGTAGTAAAAGCGGGCGTTAAACACTACACATTACATTATTATTCAAGAACTTGATGTTACTCAGGAAAATATTGCCGGTGCTAGAAGGTCGATGAACATTTTATGAATTTATTCGGGTTACATTAGGCATATTTACATCAATAGTTAGAGAGACAACTTTGTTTTAAATGGATTCCATATAATCTCGATGCACTGATAGCTGCAGAAAAACGTTGCAAAAATGGAAAGATAATATTTTTAATTTGGTTGAGAATATCGTGTCTAATGATGTATCTTGGATTTACTGTTATGATCATAAAAAGAAAATTCAATCGGATCAATAATGGGTCCTTCGAACAGAACCTAAGCCTAGAAAAGTCTTAATGAATTCGCAGTGCTGGTAAGAATATGGTTGTTAGTCCTACCCCTTTAATGGGCCATATTCTACTATTGCATTACGGAATAGAGGCACCGATACTATCGTCTGTATACCACACATTTTTCGAAAAAGTTCATGAGACACCGAAAAGGAAAAATTATTACACATTATGACAACATAATGCCACATTCAGCAAAGCTAACAACTATATACGAGGGTCGGCTGATAAGTCCTGGACCCTTTATTTCTCAACACAATCTCCAGAAAGGTCAATACACTTGTCATATCGATGTTCTAATTTAATTAAACCATCTCTGTAGTGCGATTTATTGAGGTCCTCAAAATAGCTGTTTACCACATCATTGACCTCATTGCTGTGAAATCCTCTTCTCCAAGAAATTTTTTGAGGTTCGGAACAGGTGGTATCCAATAAAAATGATTCCCTGTGCATCCCAGAAAACACTCGCCATAACCTTGTTAGCTGACAAAATTGACTTTGCTTTTTTGAAGTTGGTTCACCTGGCACAATCCACTGTTTTGACTGTGGTTTACTTTCTGGAGTGCAGTGATCTATCCAAGTTTCACCCATGGTAATAAGCCGTCTCAAAAATTCACTGGGATTTTTAAGATACAGCTTCAAATTCTTAATATTAAGTTTTTCTTTACAATATTTGATCAGGTGTTCACAAACGCGGCACCTGTCCTGCACAGACGTTGCGAAGCCCAAAACATTACTTGCGCATTCTTTTCATATGTTTACAGCCTTTGCTATCTCAAACAACTTTAAGCTGCGATCTTCCAGTACCAAACGATGCATTTTTTCATTGATCTCTGGAGTTATGACTTTCACAGGGTGTCAAGAGCGAGGCTTATCACTAGTTCTCGTACGTCCCATTTTAAACTCTGCAACCGATCTTTCAATCATTGTATGTGAAGGGGCAGAGCCTTTCAATGTACTGTCGATTTCCTACTTGATTTCTTTAGGCGTTAACCCTTTCAAATGAAAGTATTTTATCACTGCTCGTTTTTCCAAATCCTCCATTTTCGTGAAACCTCTACACATGTCTTGTTTAAAATGCTGTCATTCAAAAACTAAACAAGCTATTTGACCTGTAACTATGGATACAAGCTAGTCTAGAGTTAAACTATATGAGAATATCCGTCAAATTGGCCCAGTGGCGCCATCTGTATGTGAGGCCCGGGACTTATCATCCGACCCTCGTATTTGAATGCCCCCAAAGTCGTCATGAATTCTCCACCATGCAGTCCTGACCTAACATCTTGTGGTTGAGCCTTGCTTCCAAAAATTGAAGACAAAAAGCATGGAACCATTCTCTGATCAAATGAAGCAGTCGAACGTTATAAAAACCTGGAAAGATAAGAGTCAGACTGAAAAATTCAATGCCATAGTCGGGATTTGAACCAGGGATCTTCTGGTTGCCATCCAGCCGCTCTAACCCTTGAGCTACTATGGCCGACGTGCAGACATGACATTAAATTCTCCAACTGACTCGTGTTTTTTTCCGCTAAACCACTTAGGAATTCTCATAAAGACATGAGAGAACTACCTTAATGGCGACTTACAACGTGTAAGTGCTTTAAGGCCCGGGCTTTATAGTTAGCCACTATTAGGTCAATTAATGGAAATTAATTGTTCTAAGTGGTTTGCCGGGAAAAAAACACGAGTCCGTTGGTGAATTTAATGTCATATCGGCACGTTGGCCATAGTAGCTCAAGGGTTAGAGCGGCTGGATGGCAACCAGAAGATCCCTGGTTCAAATCTCGGCTATGGCGCTGAATTTTTCAGTCTGATTCTATCTTTCCATACTTTAGTCTACACACGGCCAGTGTGAAAGAACAATTAATTTCCGTTATAACAACCTTTCTTAAATGCCTCAAGAATAATGACAGCATTGGTTTACGGAATGGTTTCATAGGATCTAGGTGCCCGCCTCGGTAGCGCGTCTGCTCACGTTCAAGAGGTCCCGAGTTCGAATCTCGGTCAGGGTGAGTTATTTGGATAAGGTTTTTTCCGGGGCTTTCCCTTATCCTGAAAGACGAATGTCGGGTAACTCTAAGCTCCATCGATCCCGGACTCATTTGAGCATCATTTGCATCCATTTCATTCATCGTCCGATATGACTAAACGTTGGAGGACGTAAATTAAAAAAAAATTAGAATCCAGGTAGATACCAATGCTTAAGTAGAATATTTAAATAAAAAAATTAATTTACTATTTTAAAACTAAGCCTTATTTGGATAAGTACAACCAGACTGAAAAATTCTATGCCAGAGCCGGGATTTGAGACATGGATATCCCGGTCTCTGTCCGGTTACTCTAACTACAGAGCTGCCATGGCAGCATGCCAGCATGAGATTAAATTCTCCATTTGACTAGCATTTTTTTTTTCGGTAAACTATTAGAAGTTACATGCATGAGACAACAACGTGAGTAGTTCCGGGCTTTGTAGTTTAGATCACTATTAGGTAAATTAATTTCCATTAACCCTTGCTTGAATTCTAAAAATGTTCAGCGAAACCCTTATGGCATCACTTTTGAATGTCGCCTAATTCCTACATCAAATACAAAGCTGGAACATTTCTGGACCTCTTGATCTAATTTAATTGCTCTTGCCGACTGTCTCTAATAAACTTCAATTGTCCGTTTCTTTTAGGCACTATACAATGACTGGATAACAAATAACCACTTCATGTACTGCATTTAGTAGCCCTCAAAGGATAAACAACTCAATAAGATCAAGATGATCATCCTTAAAGTGTGAGAACTCGGAAACAGGCTGCGGGCAGCTGTGTCAGTAAATATGTATCTTGCAGAAGACGACTCTACCTATTTTAGCAGTATTAAATTCAACATAAGTGGTTTAGCTTTTCTTAATTATTGCTTTAGACACTTATTTATGTTTCCAGAACATATTATGTAAACTTGTGAACACTTTAACGCAGTGATTTGTGAATGTTACAATGTCCCCTTTTTAAACTTATATTTTTAAGGAAAAAAAAAATACTTTAGCTATATCCTTCCAAACGAACAATAGTTATTATTAAAAACTGTTTTTTACTCACATACCTTTTTCTACTTACACTTGTACAAACTATTCTTACAAACCTTTTAGTTTCTTCTCTGTTAAACTTTACAGAAATTGTTTTACTACAGATTCCTTTGTAGGTACAACGAAATCAGGGAAAGAATGGAAGCTTTGGGCGATAATCAAATACGATTATATACAGGAGTGGATATTAAGTCCGACACCACCTAAATAACTTTTGGCAGATCACAAAACTCGGTGTACGCAGATAGTTATGTGTAAATTATATTAACAATTTTTGCTACTTTCGGTTTAACGGGAAGTGACTGCAATTTTCTTGTTTTACATGGAGCGACACACACTTACAGCTTTTCAGCACGTACCCAAGTAGATAATTAGTACAGTTTATTACTTTTACATAAAAATGTAACAGAGTGGTAAAACTTATTTTTGTGTGTGATTTCTCTTTTGTTTAGGGCTGGTCGTGATGTGATGGCTTTGAAATGTCATTCTCTTTTTATGGCCAAGAGAAAAGCTCAACAAGGACTTTCCATTTGAGAATAGCTGTTCATGTATCAGCTTAATAGTCTTCGGATTGTGAATGAACGCTCACGATGAATATTACACACGTTTTACGTCCTCCAACGTTAAGTCATATCGGACGATGAATGAAATGGGTGAAATGATGCTCGAATGTGTCCGGGGTCCATGGAGCTTAGAGTTACCCGACATTCATATTTTAGGATAAGGGAAAACCCCGGAAAAACCTCATCCAGGTAACTCACCCTGACCGAGATTCGAACTCGGGACCTCTTGAACGTGAGGCAGACACGCTACCACCACGCTACCGAGGCGGGCGTTCTGGTTGTGCTTATTACACAGAACTTAAGTACAAAGGTTTCTATTTTTTCCTGTAAACCGACTTGTTTGTTACTACCGCAGACATCTTAGTTTGTATTAATCAGGAAATATGGGAGCACTTATTTCCTGTTAAATCTCGGTAGCGAATTTTTTGGCTGAAATACAATACTTTCTCTAGTTAAGGAGTACTTTCACTACCTATTTCATACGTGGTAAGTAATAGGTATCATTTTAACGAAACTATTCAATAAGTGGAATGTTTATCAGCAACAAGAAAAGTAAGCAAATACTTCCATTTCCAAATCCAGAAGTACCAGATTCAATTCCCAGCTAGAGAATGGGAATTTTTCACTAACCAGGATTATTCCTCAAGCTCCCTAGAGTCTATATGAGTAATGCAGAAAAGCTCCCGAAAAGCCTATACATGAATGAAGTAAAAAATACATTAGATACTTAAAATGACTACCCTCCCAATATGTATCTTAAATTTAATTCACAATGTATGAACCTTATGCCTGCCTCGGTAGCGTAGATGGTAGCATGTCTGCCTCACGTTCAAGAGGCCCCGAGTTCGAATCTCGGTCAGGGTGAGTTACCTGGATAAGGTTTTTTCCGGGGTTTTCCCTTATCCTTAAAGACGAATGTCGGGTAGCTCTAAGCTCCATGGACCCCGGACTCATTTGAGCATCATTTCACCCATTCCATTCATCGTCCGATATGACTTAACGTTGGAGGACGTAAATTAGAAAAACAAACTAATGAACCTTACATATTTCAATTCAAGTTTCTATAGACCTAAATTATAAGTGCATAACTTGTGCATGTTTTATCTTCAGTAAGTTTTGCTAAAGTTGTAAGCAAATTCCCATTTTTTGGCACATCTAATAGACCTAAATTATGGCATTCTACTGAAACAGAGGCTGCATTTATACTTTAACTTGCCATTAGCAACATAAATGTAATCCAGGTGATAACTGAACCTCTGTTAATCAGCATCCCTGGGTAGCATAGTAATTAATATTAATATCTATCTCATGGGATACTGGGATTTACTTCCACACCATGGGATAAAATTTTAATCTGCCTTATTAAGCCCTAAATGGATTAAACATGTTATCTGTAACTCAGATAAAGGACATTACTTATTAAAAGAACTGTGACAAACATATTTAAAACATCTCAATCTGTGCCTGAGTATGGCCAAAATATTTTCTTTTTAAATTTAAACAACACAGAAGCTTATGCATGATTGGAAGAATTTAGTAACAGTATTGTCAAAATTAATTGAAAAAAAAAAAAATTTGTAGTTGGTTTTTTGACACTTCATCAGTTACATTTTTATATTATGGAGGCAACTTCTTCCAAAATTAGTCTCTCAATAATATAAAAATGTAAGTGAAGAACTGTCAAAAAACTGACTACAAATAGTTTTTTTAATTAACACAGAAGTTACCTAAGTAAATAAAACAATGAGGAATTTCATACATTAACAATTCATGCAATCTACAAAACAGTGGTAAGTCCCAGCTCATATTACATTGTACAATTTATTCATGTCTCTCCTACTCATCAAAAACGTACTCTGAGCAACAAACCCATGAACACATTTCCAGAAATCCAGCCACTAGTTAAATTTTGGGAGTATTTCAGAGATAGAACAAACCAATACTTAAAAGAGCATCAGTATAATTACATCAAGTAATTGCTGCTACAATGGAATGGACCTAAAGGTTCAGGTTCGATAACCAGAGTAACCCCACTGAGTTTGGAAGCAGGAGAGTGACCAAAGAAGTTACAAAGGATTATACAAATGAAAGAAAAACGTTTTTCAGGGGAACCTAGTACACTCTGATATAGAAAGAAAATGAGAAGGCTGACATCACCAAAAAAGGAATCCTAAATTCTCAAACAATAAATAAATTTTCCTATCAACTGATAAAAAAGACTATAGAGCACAAATATGATCAAAAATATTTAAAATTAAGAGAATTTAGTGACAATTCAAATAAAAATCCTATTGAAGACTGCACATTAGTTCCTGATTTACCCTACAAAATTGTTGTTGGTATATAATAAAAATACAATAAATTGCTAAAAGCTTCACTTATCTTTTTAAAAGATTATAAATTTTTCAAATGACTAGTTTCACAATTCATAAAATTGTAACATCAGCCAAATTTAATCTTGATGTTCAAGATCATAAAATTAATTATCAAACTTGATACTATTGCTAATTTAATATCCAATGTGTTCAATACAGCTACTCACATTTAAGGCTTATGATTTTATCCTTTTATGTCCCATTTTTGTTTAAATCTATGAATATAGTTTTAAAGCAGTATTCTTGTATTTCTTTATTTTTAATTGTCAGTTAAGAACAAGGTTCAACAGAAGTAACAATTAGAATTTACTGTCAAGCACAGGTTCAACAATAATTCAGAATATCTTAAGCTTCTACTTCAAACTGTCAAGTAAAACAGTCAAATGATTCATTACAAATAACCCTACTGATTATTTTATTAAAAATTTATGTTAGATTCACAGGACTTTCTCTGGGTACCATGGTTTATTTTTGTAAACATTCTATAAACTATTCTTGCCTGAATTTATTTATGCATTCTACTTCCTAATAAATATTTACAGAAATTATTTTATAACACTTATCTTTTATTGTAGAAGAGGGATAAAAAAAAGGCTTAAGTGATGGTCAAACCACTGTATTTTCAGATCCGCATCTTTTTGTGTAAGGTATTAAATATCTGTCTATCCCTTATTATTTATTCATTATACAAAATTTCTTCTAAATGGAAGAGTTTACAGGTAATTCACAAAATATTAAAAATTTTAAAATCTTAAAGGGCGGCATTGTGGGCTGAGTACTTTAATCACTTGCCGTGCTCAAGTGACCTGGTTTGAACCGAGGGACCATTCATTCATTTATTATCTGCTTAAGCAAATACAAATGATTCAGAGCATCATCAAGTCAAACTTACATACATATACAGAGATAATTACACAGGCATTAATATAGACTAAAGCAAAATTTAGAGTAAATATATATACAATAAGATATCTATCAAGTTTACAGTATTGTCACCTATCGCATTGTTGTGTTGGAGCAGCGACAACCCAGTGCCGGGCACGTGGACAGGGAAGAAAGACACAGTCAGTGGTGCGCAGAGTGGGAAGCTTGCCGAGAGAGAGAAAGAAACAAAGTCTGGAATTTTCCAATTTTTTGATGCCGTCGTGATTGTTATCAAATGGTCTACTGCATTCTAGAAGAATGACTGGGAGGTATAAATAGCGGCAAGTGTGAAAAGCAGTCAGTTGTGCTGTAATTGTGTGAGTTGTGTGGACATTTGAACTGTACCGCAGTAATTGTTTTGTTTGTTTACATGCAGTAGAGCACGGAGTCCACCTTGAAGACCGCTGTTTGTCAAGGCCACATATTTTTGCTGCTGCAAGGGTTGTACAAAGTTGCTGTTTTACTGCAATAAACAGTGTTTTAAATTTCTGCAAACAAGACTTTTGATTCTACCAGCCCACATAGTCACAGTATATAATACATTACAATTCACATGACAAATACTACTTATTTATGCAGTAATTAAATCCTTTAAGTTATTTGTCAAGTAAATAGAAGCAGCCTTACAGGCAGAATTTATTTAATTCTTTCCTGAATATATTAATATTATCAATATCTTTAAAATAGGTAGGAAGCTTGTTATACAACTCATGTGCTGCAGCAGTAGTTTTGGTTTTGCATATTTGTAATGTGTGCGAGTTGATATGAAAGCTTGTGTTTCCTCTAGGGAAGTGCTTATGTATTTGATTGTTTTACCTACAGTTTGTCTGCTATGTAACTTAATATGACTTCAGAGATGTATACAGAGTATAGGGTTAATATGTCCTGAGTTCAAATCTCGGTTACGGTGAGTTACCTGAATAAGGTTTTTCCGGGGTTTTCCCTTATCCTGATAGACGAATGTCGGGTAACTTGAAGCTCCGTGGACCCCGGACTCATTTGAGCATCACTTCACCCATTTCATTCATTGTCCGATATGACTTAATGTTGGAAGACGTAAATTACAAAAAAATATGTTCAGGCTTTCGAAAGCTTGTTTGATTGTTTCAATCCCAGAATTAATCTTACTGCTCTTTCTTGAAGCCAGGAATACTCTTATTGGTATATTTTTTTAGTACAACATCCCCATACTGTTATGTCAAATGTGGGTAGATTAAACCATAGTATACTATTGTTAGTGTCTTAGCTTCCACCAGATTCTCTAGTTTTTCATTGCAAATAATCCTGAGCTCAACTTATTACAGATATGATTTATATGCTGGCCCCACATCAATTGTTTGTCCATGATTGCCTCTAGAAAATTAGCACTATCCTAAAAATCTTTTTTGTTATTTAAATAACTTAAAAACATGCATTTCTAGCGAAACATCAACATAAAATTTTTGAGCGGAATACAGTAATACATTAACTAAGCAAATGCTGGTTAGTAGAATAAATAAAAATGTATATAATTATCGTGTTTTCCTAAAGGGTTACATACTGATTAAGTGCACTTCTAACGAGAAACTAGCAGAAAAATAGTAGGGGCAGGGGAGGTGGTAGAATGTGAAATTAACGGAGGCTAAAAGGCACAAAAAAGCATGAAAATAATGTGACAGAAAGTCACAGAAAAAGATTAATTACAGCTTTTAATCATTATGTTTTGCCTGCTTATAGCATTTTGGCAACCATTTTACTTATCGTTGTCTTTTAGCAAACTATTTGTTCAATTCACTGTGGAAGTTTCTTTGTCATTTAAGAAGAGAATAAAAAACACACTACTTATTGTGAGTAAAATAGTTTCTTTGTATTTATACCTATTGACACATCTTCAAAAGCTTTCCATTTACTATGAAACCTTCATTTTGTCCATTTCAATAAAACATAGAGGCATCAAATAAATACATATGCACAGAATTGTTTGCAGTAATTTTCTTATCAAGACCATAAGGTAATAGATAAGATTAAAATAACCTTGTAGTATATTTCTTTAATATATACACTGTAAAGCCCAAATGTACAGATGTGTTCTTTGACAAGAACTTAAATGTAATGAATATACGTAGAAATTGATAAAGATATATTTATAATTACACCAATATACAGAGCTGGTTCACAAACTTTGTCTTCCCAGTATCATTTATTTTCATATAGCTTCTATAAACTCTTCTTGTACAAGCTTATACATGCTGCATGCATTTCACTTTAAGTACGAGAGGGACACAGGAAACTGAATCTAGAGTCAGGTGTTTAGAAGTCGCCGCTATAGCTATAACATTTCATCTCTTTTCATTTCACTGCAAAAAGAAAGTAAATAGAGACATAAATTTAAAAACCCTTAAGAAAGTATCAATAACTGAAACAAATATTAATGAACATTTTTGAAATGATTGATGTTGCATATGTGCATGAACACACACACCCACGCACGCACCCACCCACGCACGCGCATACACACACGCACACACACAAGATTATGTAAATCATTTTGTTTTTAAGAGTTCTACAATTCTTGTGTAGTTTTTTTTTTAATTTTTTGAAAACTTTCTATACCTATATAAAGTATTTTTGGTTTAGACAACAAAGATACAATTATTCAATAGAATAGTAAATGTGTTTTGAGGTTGCAATCTGAGGACAGTGACAGGCCTCGTTTAAAATGTTTTGACATAATTTCAAATTAGTGGATCTGTGTGTCGCTTTTGCTTCAGTCTTCTCTGTGCTTGTTCTTGTGGTATATGCTCAGTAATCTCTCAGAATCGCATTTTCATGTTCTACGAAGGAAGTGAAGAGGCATGTTTTTGTCTATCTCTTAACGTTTTCTAGTTATATAAAATTCCTTCTGATTGAAATGGACTCAACATGCTGTTCTCAAAAAATTCATGCACATATTTTGTCTTATGAACATTTAAAATAAATATGCTTGTTTAATCAAAACTGTAGCACATATTTTTTACCAAGACAAAAACAAACAAGAGATTATACTGCATGCAAAAGATAGTTTATGATGGAAGATTTTCTTGAAAATTGTCAAGGCTAAGTACCTAGTTTGGTACAAAACTGATTTTTGTTTGTGGACTGAAGATACAAACAATCTATTTGTGAAATCGATCTCCATTAGAAAGAAGTATTAACACCAATTTCTTAAGACAAGTGAAGCCTTTGTAACAAATATTTATATTTGTATAATATTTATTGCTTCATTGTAGCTAGCTTCATTTTCTACGTAATCAGTAGTCTTTAATTTATTAGTGAAACACTTTCTATAGACAGTAAAAGTAATTAGTTTAGTTCAAGTCATTCCTGGAAAGTATTCACCCCAATTATTCAACAGTGGCTGATCATGCACACCTTAAATAATTCTTTAACGAGATGTATGTCATTAATATCTGAGAAATGAATTTGTCACATGATCTTTTCATGAATTTCACTGTGCACTCAGCAACTGCTGTCACAGATTATCAGTGCCATACAAGTTTCATGTATCCTTTTGTCTACCCGGGTTGTCTCTATCTACACCACCACTGTCAACAAGCCTTGTTTTGCCAAAGCATGACTTCTCACGTTTTGCTATATTGTAGAAAAAATTCCTCAAGAAAAAACTTTACATTTTTTTAGATCACTGACTGAATTTCATACTTAGTTTGAATAAAGAATACTCTACTGTATTATGAACTCTATTAGGTGCCTGTTGTTACTTAAACTGTGAATAACACTTTTCCCTCATTTATCATAGAGTGATAAATTTTGATATTACCAAATCTCATTTTTGGTATTTAGCCTTACATCTTTGGAATCATCTTTCGGCAAAATTAAAAAATAACTTTATATAAAACTTATTTGTGGTTGGTTTATTGACACTCGTCACAAGTCAGCAGTAGCATTTCATTTTTGGAATGAAAACCATGACATTGATCCAAATCCAAAATTATTAAAAGGAGTGATAAACCAAAATAGATTGACAACATGGGAGAACATATTCATCTGGAAAAATAAGGATCGCGTAATGAACTTTGAAATCCCGCCAGTAGATAATTTGACAAAAAAGTTCATAGTTCCACCACCAGAGAGAGCAGATAACAACAGATGCTAGTTGGGAAGAGATTGAAAATGGAGGCCAGGGCCTTTGAAATTTATTATACAAATAATTTTTATATTAATTTTGACGTCACTGTTACTAAATTCCTCCAAACACACATAAATAACTTTATCTTCATGTCTTCAGAGCAAGGAAGATAAATTACAAACCTGCACATGAAAACAACACAGACTACTTAGCACACAATACATGTTGTTGTTGTTTTCAAATGCTAGGCTTTGGCAATGAAGCCATTAGCTCTCTTGCTCTCCAATATTTCTGTGTAGTGGGTCCGGCAGGTAGGGCTTCACAGGTTAAAAGATGTTCTTCAGTCATTTCCTCTTCTTTGTTGCACAGAGAACAATTTGGACTTGTATAAATTCCTATTCTGTGTGTTTGGCCAAATAATCATGTTCCGTAAGTAATCTAAAATTTGCTACTGCAGCTTTACGTGGGATTTCTGGAACAATTTCTGGATTTTTAATTAAAATGTTCCATCTTTTATTTTTGGCTTTGTTAGATATTGGTTTTGTTTGTTTTAATATTTGCTTTTGATTAATCTTTTTATGGATGTAAAGGGTAAGTTTTTACTTTTGTTCTGAATTAAATTTGCACCTTTTTTGGCAAGAAGATCAGCTGATTCATCTCCAGCAATTCCACAATGTGCAGGTATCCACTGTAATATAATTCTTTTCTGTAGTTTTTGAAGTTGTTGAACCATTTTGTGACATTCTTTAATTTGGATTGACCTCATTTTATATGAACTTATTGCACATAGTGCTGCTTTGGAATCAGAAAGTATGACAGCATTTTTGAATTTATCTATTCTGTATAGAAGGTGTTGGAGTGAAATATGAATAGCCGTTACTTCTGCATCAAAATTTGTTGTGTGGTATCCTGCTGGTTGATAGAATGAGAACAGTGCACACTTAATTCCTGCTCCTGAGTTGTTGTCCAAGTTAGATCCATCTGTGTAGATAAGTAACCATTCTTCACGTGGGTATCTATTGTTCACAGTTTCTAATGCTAGTTCTTTTAGTCCAGATTTGGAAGTTTCAGATTTTGTAACTAGTGGGTTTTTTTTTTTTTTTATTAAAATGTTTTCTTTAGAATTAGGAAGATTCAGATCTGTTTTTAATTCCATAACTTTGTGTAGGAAACTTGTTTGTATTTTCAACTTGATTGGTTGTAGTAATCTTTTCTCCCATTTTGTTGTTTTAACTGCAACATTTTTTCATGTTGTATTAGTGCCTGCTCCTCTAAAGTTAGATATATTGGATACTTCCGAGTTAAGGCTTGCATTGCCGTGATTGGAGTTGATTTTGCTGCACCAGTTATTAGTCGCAGGAACTGATTTTGGCATACTTCTAGGTGATTTATGTTAGAACTGTTTGCTGTAATTATTACCTCTGCATTATAAAGAAGTATTGGCTTCATGAATGTTTTGTATGTGGTGTTCAGTGTCTCCCGATTACTGCCCCACTTGACTCCAGCTAATCTTTTCAAAATTGAATTTTTTTGTTGTTGATTTGTTTACTACTGCTTCAATATGTATCCAAGATAATTGTGAATCAAAATTGTTTCTACATATTTTGTTTCATATGTTTGTTTTCTTGAACTGCAGATTTAGTTTAGGGATTTTCTTTTTTTAAGCTCAAGATTCTCCAATGGAATGCAGGAGGACTTTCACAGAACACACAATACATTTATAAGAGGTTAAGAGCCTACTGTGGTCATGATGGCTACACTCCTATTCTCTTTAGAAATTACCAAGTTGTTATGTTTGCATGTAGATGAGATTTCATTTGGGGACAAGCATATTTAATACATACCAAAAAATTGCCATTTAAAGATATGTATATTGTTCAAATAATCAATGAGTAAGTTTTAGCTATTTACTCTTGTTATACTTACTAAAATGGGCCACAAAACCAATGTGTTAACTTACAAAAGCATAAAAAATGCAACTAAAATGACATTAAATTATAATGTTATAAAATGACATTGGAATATGACACAGAATTTGAGATCTAAAATGTGGAAAATGGCAAACTTCATTTAAAAACTGGATCATGAGATCAAAGTGAATATCAAACTATATTATGGTAATACTTATAACCTACTTAAAACATATTTTAACCTAGAACATTTGTGGAATGTCCCTTTCGCTAGAGAAGATGTATTTATGGATATAATAGGTATTTTTTGTAAGATGTTTATTTCTTATTACTACACCTTATGACACAATCTGTTTTGCTGGAAATAAGATCGTGGTCATCAACTCTAGGCTATGGAAAAAAAAAAAAAAAAAAAAAAAAAAAAAAAAAAAAAAAAAAAAAAAAAAAAAAAAAAAAAAAAACACTATGCATAATTATGGTTAAGATAAGCTAATAGAGCCTATTATGTCTAAAATAATATTTCCTGATAAAAATAAAAAACAAAATGGTTCTTGTTGAAATAGGTAGCAAATGACACTGTTCTATCAAGTCATATCCTAAAGAAAAAACACACACTAATAATTGCTGTCCTAAACTGGAACGCCTTTGACATATTAGTAGAATTAAACAACAAATTGGGAAACAAAACAGATATGCATTAAGGTTAGCGTTAGACAGCATACAACAGCTGATATGTCATGAATGTGAGCAAGTGTGCCTTGAGCTGTCACTTCAACATGTGCTGTAATAGTTGTTTCCATAGAATAGCAGATGTCATGAGTCAAAGAAGACAGATACGTTCAGTATTTTATGGCGAATAGCCCAAAGCCGTGATATCATATAATTCACAATGCTTTCGAAAGCACCGAGCTGTACCAATTCTGATTTTTTTTAAAAAATGACACCGATCATACATTCTTAGTGATACGGGCTAATCTCTTAATTGTTTTCTCATAAATATTTATGAACCCAAAACAATTAAACTCTACTTATACTGGTTGCAGAAAGTGCCTTCACATTTATGAAACATAACACATTAAAAAAGAGAAAAGAAAAAAAAAAAAACATTCGAGTGATCAGGCGGTGTGTGCGTAGAGCATAGCAAAAACATCTATGAACTTGAACATGGTTATTGCTCACCACGTAGAGAAGTGCCTCTCGGAAGTCCTTGAACTCGTCCTCAAATCTTTAAACCCGGGGTTCGCACTCGTGGAGTCACTATTTTGATTTTCTTCAACTGTTGACTTCACCTGTCCGTCCCGAGTTCTCGCTGCGGTATCTAATACATCACTACACTGTTTTTCTCGCTGTGTCCCACATCTTATGCATCTAGTGCGTTCGGTTGGGTTAATTAAGGTGCACCGTTCACAGTGCCACTGCAGAACAGAAGCAATAGAGCCCATTCTCTTAGAATCATGGCTAATTTACCATGAAACTTCATTCGATCTGCAAATAGTTACACACAGCTGATCCACCATATTGATGCATTCTGTTGCCGATTTCGTCATGTAAACAAATCTTGGATTGGTTGACGTTAGCCAATCATATGAAGCTACTGATATCGCTGCTGGTCGCAGTATTACCAGGCGAACATGCAGAAAACGAAGTTTCTGCCCTCTAGTGCATACAGGATATAACTAATACGAACGTAGAGAAACAAGTAAATTCTAATCTATTAACAAATTATTAAATTTTCGCTCCTGGTGGGTGTTAATTGGATATATAAAATCCTTTGTTTGAAATGAAGTAAAAATCTTTCCAAGTATGGGTTTTCTAAGAACAATTATGACCAAGAGTATGAGAATGTTAGTTACTGACCTCTCAGTCAATGTGTGACATCTACCGAGAAGACGAAGAAGCTTAAGTAAGGAAGTGTGAAACTCAGTTGACCAGTTTTTCATCTAAAATAATTACAGTCAATCATTTAGTCATACATAAACCAGCAATGGCAACGTAAAAGTGGAAGGTGTTCAGTGAGTGATGGGTTGAAAGTGACATGTTTTTAGTTGTTAATGTTTATTTTAATTAATTTTCATCGGATATGTCAAATAACAGCCTTGAAATCATTCATGAAGGCTGGTTAACGAAATCACCTCCATCAAAGCCCATCTGGAGAGCGGTAAGGATTGTTTGTTTTGCTCTTGTTTACAAGTATTCGACAGCCGTGAGATAGCAAGTGAATGGACGAATAAATACAACAATTAGTGCATTACTGTATAATTGTAGTACATATTTACCATTAAAGTCGAATATCTACATTTATCATACCAGCTCTAAAATTTATTTATGAACATTTAAAACTGAATTCTCTTCTTAGAGCTTTAGTGCTGTCATTTTTCAAATGGAATTTTCTGTTTCAAATTTATAGATATTACAGCTGCTTTGCAATATAAATTTAGATTAGATATGCGAAGTATAACATTTTAGAGCATACATATTTTCGTTGCTATCATTATTTTAGCCAATTTGTGAAACAAATGTTATGTTGTACTGTAATGTACTGACATATCTTAGCGCTGGATTACTTTAAATAGTATTACTAGCTTCGAAGTAATGAATTTAATTTGATTTCACTTTGTATAAACAAGTGCAGTTTTAAACGTTGAAAGTGTTTTAGTTGTATGGCGAAATAAAAGTGGAAGCCCCATAAAAAATAATACACTATATTAATAAAATGAATATAACTTAGCAGAATGCAACATTTTAGTACCATTTCATATAACTAGAAGCAAAGAGGGACCTTCAGTGGATTTAAGTTTGACAGTTGATTAAAGTTTTTTCTGATTATTGGCAACATTTGCTTAACACTCATACCTTAAACTTGTTACAGAATTTTTACCTGATACTGTTATTGAAATGCAAAATTCAAATATTTAGGTTCCAGCTAGTTTCTTTGTATATGTATTAAGGTGACCTTATCCCATCACAATAATGGATTAATGTGAACAGCCGTAAAATTCAAACTTTTAGTGCTATCCAGCTGGCAATGTTGAAAACATTGGTAATTGAGTTAGGAGGATCTCCATACAAGGTAACTTTCAATGTTTAGCAATTTAAACCATATTTGAAGAAAATCGAATATTCAAGCACTTCCATAAGCTTTCAAATCTATAACTGCAATGGCTTCCATAAAAGCTATAAATATTTAGGATATTCTGTATGAGTTACATTTTATTTTGTTTCAGATATATACATACTATATACATTGGTGCAGAGGTTCTTAAATCATAATTTTTAGAAGGTTTTTCATATATATTTCTGATCAAATTTCAAATATGAGAAGTATTCTCTTAACTATTTATATGCAATTTTTTATTATGACTTGCATATGAATTGCCACTTATTTCTTATCTATTTTAAATAAATTTGAAAGCTTTCAAAAAAGTTAAACATTAGTTTTTGAGAACACTTAAATTGTTCATACCCTCTGTGAACAAATTGTGGCTGCACCCCATTATTTATATTCTTTCTGTACCTACCTCAAAATGTTTAAAATCCTAATACAAAATAAACATTTAAAACAGAATATTACATTAATATATAGAGATTTTTATTATTAACTTCAGCAAAGTAAGTCTCAGAATACACACATTATGCATGTAGTGTTACACATATCAGTTTCAGCTGTTTTGTATTTAAAAACTTGCTTCAAACTTAAACTCTTTGCTGAAAGGGTAAGGAAATTTAAATTAGCATTAATATCCCTTATTATTTTGTGCTTAGAATCTTTATGAAAAGGCTGTTTTCTCAAAAAATTTGTATTCAATTTATTTTTCCAAAGATATAGCTTCTTAATTACAAACAGCACTTTATCTCAAGATGTCATTTTGATTGCATCTAAAATGTATAAATTATTTCTATTGTTTAAATATAATTTTTTTGAATATATTTTTAACTGTTTGGAAGATTTCTTTTCTGTTTTTAGTGTATCACTACATTTGTTTGCATAAATAAGTTTTTTGAAATAAGAAAAAATATTTTGCAGGCAAGGACGGATACATGTTTACACAAGAGTAAATTAATAAAGTTTTCAACCATAGGATAATTATAGAGTTTATATGGTGATCTTATAATGAAGTGCACTAAAATAAGTAGATTGTGGTTCAGTAAAGTTCAGCATTTGTAAGCAGGACAAAGTCGTGGTAAATATTACAAAACACTCCAAACTTCGAAATCCTTCATTATTTTCTGTGTACATTTAAAGGTGACTTTCCTTTTTGTATATTTACTTCACAATATTTATTTATTATAGATATTTTGCTTCATTTCCTTCAACTATTTGCATGCAACTGAAAGCTGCACCAGGTATAACTTTTAATATTCAACTGTGTATGTTTAAATGCATATTTGTGCCCAGCATCAGATGATGTTATTGGTACCTCTACCTAAGCAGATTTTCACTGCCTGTTGTATATACTCAAAAAACATGTGGTTTTATTAAAACACCATGAGAAGCTGTGTTCATTAATACATTTCTATCCCTTCAATGTTTTATCTATAAAGAGAGAAAAAATGTTTTTTTTTTTTTTTTTTTTTAGACAAGGAGGGCATAATCTTCAAAGTCTATCCAACTAGATAATTTCTTCACCATTGAAAAAGCTCCAGTAAAAGAAGTAAAAGATATAAGCTTCTATTTTCACCTTTAAGTGACTAGAAAGAAAAGTATTTAGAATGCTGTAATATTAAGAGTATAAAAGTGTAGTATAATAAAGAATACTTACTGAAATGCCTTTGATTTGTTATTCTTCACAGCTAAGCAACAATAAAAGTCAGTTGTTTTATTCCAAGCAATATATGTATTATAGGGGTGGCCATGTATGTATCACTAGCCATAGAAAAGCTTACTAAATAAAAGTTAGAGTAAAACAAAATGATTATTTGTGATTGGATTTATGTGTTAATATTCATTTCTTCAGTATTCTATATAATACTGCAGAAGTAAGCAGCAACGTCTATTAAAAACCTTTTGAGTATGCTTTATTCAAACTGTGTAGCTATGAATACCTATATGGTGGTCTATGGGGTGCTACAAACTAACGTATCTCAGATTTGTGATTTGTAATTTCTCTATCAACATATTTGTAGTAAAGTGAAATAACATAGCTCCCGTTATGAACAATATGAACAGTGTGAAAACTTGTTATGCATTTAACATTAACAAGATAAACTTAAATGGAATGATTTGTAAACACCTAGCAGGATTTGTAAGCAGACTGGGAAAATCATTGTGAAAAAATATCTTTTATTTTTTGTGCATAGAATTTAATTCTTTATGATTTTTGTATGTTTATTTCTAAATATGTTCCCTAAATTATGCCGTCTTTCTCACGACTGGCATTGTATCCAGTATCCAGCATTGTATCCATGTGCTGTTGCCCCTAAAATAAACTCTGATTTCTTCTAATTTCAATACTGTAATATTAATAAAAATAGTTTAGTGGTTTCAGCATTAAAGTGGCATTAAAGCCGGGAAAAAAGGAAATAAGACTGAACTATTATTGGACTACAGGCAGGTAACAAATGACCCGTCCCTAATCTCGCATTTGTACCAGAGCTCATTGTTTATGCTGAACATCCTTGACACATTACAATCTTCAAAATGCACTGAATCATCCAGAATTGTTGATTCAGAGGTATGTTGTTTTGTAAGAAAAAGGAAATCAAGCGAAAGTTACAGAGAATGGTGATCCACGTGCGATTCATTAGTCAAATGTTTCCCAGTGTTTTCAGATATTTTGCAAAGGGTGCATATTTCCTAAGACGTACGAAGATAAAAATTATAGTTGCATTGATTTCATTTGGATAGAAAATATTGCTGAAGAAAATCTGGCTTAGCTGGTCCAGAAATCATTTTATAATCATGTTCAAGAACACGTAATGCTTATAACTGATTATTGCCCTCCCCTACCCTGTTTTGTCGCTGGGAACAGCCGGGCAGAAACAGCTTTCTCTCCTGGCAGGCAACTGTCTGAGAGAACCTGTTGTTTCTGTCCTTAAGAATAAATCAGGACGGTCGCTCTTGCGTGCCCCATAGCAAGCAATACGAGAGAGAATCCCTCCTTTTTTCTTCCTCGAGTTGCATGTAACAGCATCCGGCGCGCCTGTCAACTGTCGGCGAGGATTCTTGTTTCTTTGGCTCTTGCCTCTTGACAAATGAAAATTTATCTATTCGTGTGATGTATAACCACAGTCCATACGACGGCTTGATGGCGCCAGTCTGGATAAATTTGCCATTTGCTATATGTCGACCTCGACGTTGGTACTACGACAGGACTTTGCTTCCTCACTTTTCTAAATTTGAGTATCTTATCCTTAGATGTGATTTTAAGCGAGACGCTGTTGTGTCTAACAGCGTTCCTGAATTGTTTGCTTTAGTGTAGGGATTCATCCTTTGTATGTTTAAGAGTTCACATACTTTTGAGAGAGGACTGCGTCCCTTATAAATTAACATTCATTGAAATATACACATGCCCGACTGTTCAGCGATTGACAAATGAATCCAGCGTTCATAAGGTTAGAAATTTGCTGTACGTAATTTGACTGTTCCTGTCCAACTCTGGCCATCTGGATTAAAAGACATATCTATGATGGCACGATCCTTCGAGCAGTTGGATTTCTCAGGGTGAAAGTGAAACATCCGACTAAAGGATTGCGCTTATCTTCTGAAAGTTAAACAGCATTAAGGAAATAAACATTTACTTTATCACAATTTGTGTTTGATTCGCTTGGAAGAATTTCGACTGGTTCCTCATCAAATTGCAAGAACCCTGTTTCGAGATCTGAGCTTTTACTTTCTCTACTATATATAGTAAATAGCGGAAACACTGTGTTCCGGCCAAAAAGTCTATATATAAATTTCACGGGAAATACAGGTTTTGAAACTCCTTGGCTAAAGACAAAATGTGCGTTTTTTTTTTTTTTTTTTTTTTTTTTTTTTTAGTTTACGTCCTCCAACGTTAAGTCATATCGGACGATGAATTGAAATGATGCTCAAATGAGTCCGGGGTCCATGGAGCGTAGGGCTACCCGACATTCGCCTTTACAGGATAAGGGAAAACCCTGGAAAAACCTTATCCAGGTAACTCACCCTGACCGAGATTCGAACTCGCGACCTCATCACGCTACCAACGCGGGCAAAATGTGCGTGCGTGAACAGCGTAACACAAAAACGAAAAGTCGCTTAAATACCAAAGTTCATATTTACCTTTAGTATTTTCCAATGATGCGACACGGAGATCGTCAAGAAAATTCCCCCACCCCCAAACTATCCTAAACATGGAACATTACGCCCTCAGTAGCGCAAATGGTAGCGTGTCTGCCTCACGTTCAAGTGGTGCCGGGTTCGAATCGGTAAGGGTCAGTTATCTGGGTCCTCTTCATTATGGATGACTTTTCCACAATTGGTAAACCAGAACAAATAGACATAATCTTCTTCCATAGAAAATGTAGATCTCGTTAAAACAGTTTGTCAGATACATTTTTGTTGTTGAGCGAACCATTTCCCAGACATACTTCGTTACGTGTTTGTATTTTCCAATACAGACTTTTCTCTTTTTTATGTCCCGGATATTCGAAAAAAAATGAAATATCAAAACCATTCCATAGTGGCCAGCTCTTAAAAGATTTCACTGTCGCTTAAGTCTACTGCATTTTTATGTTCCCATCTTGTAACAGTTGTTTTGGATTTGGCCTCGAAAGAAAAGATCAATGTTATTTATTTCTTTAACAATGCTATTTAAAGCTTAAAAATGTCTAAAGAATCTTTGAAAGTATTATAATATTTAAATTAAGTTTAGGAAATGTACAATGAAATTGTAAAAATAAACAAGACATATGTAAATTAAATAAATAAATAAAATAAATTAATTTTTTTGTGCTATATCCTCTTGTGTCGACTGATCGAGAAGTAAATTTAATCTATTGAAAAAGTTAACCTGTAATTTTGGTAAACCATTTTTTGAGGAAAAAAGAAAGACATCTGTATGAGACGAAGCCTTGAGATAGGAATCTTCATGTTCCGCTTGGAAAATCCTCATCCAAATCAATTTATAACAAACACAATTAACAAACCTAGATTGAAAAGTTAGAAAGTCAGTTTCTTACAAACTTTCGACGCTTAAAAATGTTAACACGAAGTTCCAAGAATGCCGCAAACTTGAGGCAGAATAAAACGTCATATTAAAATTCTTCTGTCAATATACAGGAAAATAGCAACATAATTTCTATAGATATTTATGTCGATTAACATGAAGTAAATAAAGAAATAAACGCGCGTACAAATGGTTTGTACAAGAATAGAGGTTATGTGAGTTCAGCATTGTGACCTAAGGCGTGTAATTCCAGCCAAACCATAGATACAACATCTGAAGTTACTCAGTGTTCATTTGACCTATCGAATGTCTCCAGACACCTCAGTAGAAATCAAATCCAACCCCTACTGGAACATGTAACAAGTAGGAATCTAATGTGAGCCATCTGCCGGTGGTTGTTGTAGCAGCTACTACGTACACCACGTCTGTTGACTGCTCGGTTTCTGTGTTTACCTTTCTTACCTTTCATCAGTGTGTCCCACTTTCTTCTTAATATTTTGTTGGAGCGGCTGCTGCCTCTTATAAGGAACAGTGCATCACGCGATGTGTAGTAACTGCTTTCTAAGACTCTTCAAAAGTTGTGTTATATTTTGAACGGCATTGTTTTAGTAACTGTTTCTCTCTCTCTCTCTCTCTCTCTCTCTCTCTCTCTCTCTCTCTCTCTCTCTCTCTCTCTCTCTCTCTCTCTCTCTCTCTCTCTCTCTCTCTCTCTCTCTCTCTCTGAATGTCTCTGGTGTATGTTATTCTTTGTAGAAAAGTTAATTTATACTGCCAGGGTTTGTCCATTTACGAAGACGAGAAAACTGTTAAAACTTTCCCTTTGTGCTGACTCCATGCCCCTAACAGTTATACTGTATCCATCTTAAACACTTTTTGTATTACTTGGCGCAAACGTGACAGACGACAGCGACATTTTCGTCCATGTGTTATACCATATTACATTCAAACAAGTTGTGTGCACAAGAGTAACTTACCTGTAGGTTTTGTTCTCGGAAATTGCTCACAGGAAAGTGTGCTTCTTAGGACGGCAGGAGTATAACTCAGCGGCTAGAAACAGGGTCGCGTTATAAGGGAAGCGAAGTGAATTGTATTGTTGTAGGCTTAACCAAATACCTTATTATACATAATAAGGTATTGAACTTAAACGATTTTAACTCTATACCCACTTGCCCTGAAAGTTTATAAACAAATGGCTATTTAGTCCGTTCCAGCGGTGAGATATGGCAAGTTCCAGAGAGGAGAATTAGCCTCTCGATCTGCAGAGGGCTTGTGTGTATGCTTCTGTCAGAGCACCCCTCCCGCTTGAGAGGGGTGAGGTGTGAGGAGACACGGCAGAAGAGAGCCGAGTCTTCACAGTTTCGGATTTAAACTACCCGGTGGCAGCTCGTAAAACTGGTTTCCCTGCATCCCACGAGAAGGCCGGTACTCGAAGATCGCCTCGATCTGGAGGACAAAGAAATAATTACTGAGATCATCTTTTTCCTTGTCATGCAACTCCGACACTTGACACGCCTGAAGCAGCCAAGCAGAATTAAAGATGAAGTAAACTGAGAAGTGGGGTGAAATCGAGAGATAGAAAACTCCAGGAAAGTAATTAACATTGGTCAGGAAGATCGGTCAGGGGGCTCGAATCCAAGACCTCCCAATGCGATTTGCACACGTTACTTAAGGCCGTCTGTCTGGCGTGACTCACACCGTGTGAGGGTAGCGTGTGTGCCGCACAATCAAGAGGTCCCGAGTTCTAATTGCGGTCAGGATGAGTTGTCGGGGTAAGGTTTTTATTTGGGTTTTCTCCCTCCCCCCTTACCTTGAAAGAGGAATATCGGCCAATTTTAAGCTCTATGGGCTCTGGGCTCATTTGAGCATCATTCCACCTATTCTACCTTGGTTTGCGTTAGGAATTGAAACCCAGGACCTCCGACCCTCGAATACGAGCCTCGGATTGTACTGCCTGAGCCGTGTCTTCCGTTGTGAAAGAAATAGAGAGCATTAGCTTGTATTCTGAGCCAGATGGAAAATTAAAATGTAATAAAATAGCATCAGTTATGCTGGAAACTGTAACTATACCTCATTGAAACGCAAAGGACCGATGTCGGCCAAGGCCTACCGTCCGACCGTTGCATTCGCCACCTCTACCCACAACTGTCCTGAGAAGGGTGCATTACTGGAGAGGGAGCACCTTGAGTCCCTCCCAACCGACAAATGAGGTTTTCGCATCCAGCAGCCGCTGCTTTGCCTTAATTCGCTTCTCAGTTGGATCCCAGAGACCTGACGAGGCTCAGTGCATCTCTGACCTGGTCTAGCTGGAAAAAATCTCTACGACGGTACCGGGAAGCGAATCCAGGTCTTCCATTTCGTAGGCAGTTTCTCTGTCATTGGCTAAGTAGATTTACTACGCCTCACAGTAATGTTGAATGAGAACATGTTTTTTGCCTTATGAGCCGAATATAACCTTTTGCTTTTGGGTAAAAAGAGATTGAAAAAATCATTTATTTGATCATCTCCAGATTTTTTGCTAGTTTTCTGTCTAGTGCTCTTTAAACAAACTTGATATCCAGAGTCTCTAGCATGTGCACGTAGTCTTCTGTTTGAAAAAGATAACTAAATACGTAATTCTTATTTCAGTGTTCTTTGCTATTTTGCGTTTAAACATTGTGCCTTTACTGCATTGAAGCTCTTAAATTTTGTCATTCGCCAATTTATTAAACGTTGTTGAATGAAAAAGTTTGCTGGTGTAGATAATGTCAGGAGGTTGACAGTATACCGTATACTTACACTGTGCATATATTTGAATATAATATGTGTATATAATTCTTGAACCTCAAAATATGTAATTTTTGTAAAATTTCGATATCGAAATACTCTTGACTGAGGTACAACTGCTGTTCGAAAACGAAATATTAAACTGTTCTGAACAAATCAAGTGGTTTCCCTTTACTAAACATTTCCAAATCTTTGCTGGCTCCTACAGCTGTAAGTTCTGTTTTTTTTTTTTTTTTTTTTTTTTTTTTTTTTTTTTTTTTTTTTTTTTAGTCAACTATTTTTACAAAATATGTCCACAAGTAAAATGACCCGGAAGTGCAGTGAATGAGTATTAAATGTATTGTAGATGAACATATCAAAATAGAATTCATTGTCATTATCGCCTCCTTAATTTTTGTTTTCGTTTTATTTTGGGTTACCTGGCTTAAATTAATTTAGGAACTTATAAATTTGTTATGACGTTGTGTAACCATCCAAGGTCTTTGTGGTAAATCCTCGGCTTTACGTGTTCTAATTGTCATTTCGTACATCCTCTGGTGTGCACGCCAAATGATGTAAAACAAATGCGTTAAATTTGACTTCCCTTACCTTCTCCCTACTCTAAGCTTTGAAAAATCTGTTTAGCTTATTGGTGCCCTGTGGCGGCGGAAGGCATCGGTCGAGATGCCTGAGTAATGTTTTAACTAATCTAATCACAGTAGGCAGTTTTAAAACCTTTGTGCATTCGGTTTGGTTCCATAGTTGTTTCATAACATTAAGAATACACAATTTTCACGCTGTACGGCGAAATAGCGGTGAAGCTGGTGTCATTGTTTACATTATTTGTAGTGCTATTGTTTTTGAATGTTGATAACTGAAGCCAACAGGTTGCGAATTCTTAAACCTCATCAAAATTGGTTTAGTGTTTTTGAGACACACCATGTGTCTCTCTTTATAATATTAATATACATGGATTGACCACACTTTGGCTCACTCTCTGTAAATTTGTAAGCGGTACAATTAAGAGTGCATGGCTTCGCTTCATAAACACATTGTACCCTACCCCACATCTGTTTGCATTGCGGCCGCGACAGTGTAGAGCGTGGGATACTCTTTCGTTTGTTTTCCAGAAGTGACTGCTCTAGGCGCGTGGCGCTGCTGGGATGTTTCGCGATTAAGACCACAATCGTGGCGTACCCGTTTAAATCGATATATATATATAGATGTCAACAAAAATACCACTAAGTTTTCCACCTTCCATAAATGGTAAAAGCGCTGCTTACTATGTTTTCTATTATGATGTGTACCGGGTGGTTAGACTGCTGGCCTGTCATTTGGGTTTGATCCCAGAACCGTATGTGGGATTGGTGATGGACAAAGCGGCGTCCGAATGGGTTTTCTTTGATTCCATTCCATCAGCTGTTCCATATCACCTTTCCCTGCATCCACTTAGTCCTCGTTTTATATAATCTCCCTCACTCAGGCTCATCACTCATCCTGGCTACCCTTTCTGAACCAGAGGTAACTCAGCGACAGGCATATGACCCCAGGCGACTATTTCTAATCACATGGGTGTTGGAAGTCCTCCATACTAGGAGGGTAAATAGAGAAAGATTATGGAGTTTTCTTAATTTGTTAAAGGGTGCAATGCCTGCCACTGTAACTATCGTGAACAGGAATTAAATAAGTTATGGTTTGTATGTCAGGTACCCGAGTAATTAAAGATCTTATTTTATTCTACCCAAAAATTTACTGGAAATACCAATAAAGGCATTTTTATAAAAATGTCCATATTTTTGTGTGATGTTTTTACGCCCTCCAGCGTCAAGTCACATTCGGACGATGAATGAAATAGGTGAAATAATACTCAAAAGAACCCCGGACAAACTTTATCACCCTGGCCGAGATTCGAACTCGAGACCTCTTGAACGTGAGGCAGACACGCTACTATCTATGCTAACGAGGCAGGCCGTGTGTATGTGTGAAGCATAAAAAATGAAATGTCTGATAAATACCGCATTTCTGTATCCTCTATCAAAGTTGATTATCTACCAAAGTTGGGACCGGTTATTAACACCCCAAACCACCTGCCCGTCTAACCATCCTTTACTTGAGACATTTTTGGAAATTTGTTATCTTTTCAAAAATGGCCCTAAATATTTCGATTATAATAGGTACTAGTAAGATATTTGCATGATAAATGAAATGTAGGTGTAGGTTGAATTTTCTGGGATTAAAGTGTGAAATCCTCTATTCGAAAGATATGTCGTAAAAAATTTTATGACGGCTATGTCGTAAGAGAGATAAAAACTTCCTGATGATACACGCAGATCTCAAATGAACTGTTTAAAACCACTTTTTATGGCGTTGTGAATTTGCTCAATATCCGTTGTTAATGGTCTGAATGTTTCATTACTAGTTTGAGTGATGTCATTCAGTTTATTTCTCCTGATGTCATGGAAAGGTTTTGAAGTTTCTAGGCCAGCATTTATCGACCCGGAATTTAAATACCTATCTAGCAATCAATTCAATTTCTTGTATCCTAAGTTTGCATTCAGTGAACTGTGCAATGAGGCTATATTTTGTGCAAAAGTTATCTCGATTATAGTTGAAGCAGATGGAAAAATAATTATGTTACAACAAAATAAACAAAAATGAATATAGAAAGCTATGTTTTTTTTTTTTCATTTACGTCCGCCCCAACCTTAAGTTATATCGGATGGTGAATGAATTGGGTGAAATGATGTTCAAATGAGTCCCGGGTCCATTGAGCTTAGAGTTACCCGACATTCGTATTGAAGGATAAGGGAAAACCCCGGGAAAACCTTATCTAGGTAACTCACCCTGACCGAGATTCGAACTCGGGACCTCTTGAACGTGAGGCAGACATGCTACCATCTACGCTACCGAGGCGGGCGAGAAAGCTATGTTAATGTAACACATCAGGTGTAATTTAAAAAAAGGTGTCAAAAATTGCTTTTTCTGTTTCATTAGCCAAATGGCGTCATTTTAAGGGACTACAGCAGGAATAAAATAAAGTTTCTACATTCAGAGACATGGAATCTTAAGTAAGCCTTTATGGTTTTGTTAGATCATGAAAAAAAAAAAACCTTTAATGTGAAAATAGTTATGTATATATATTTAGAATGCATGTTTGCTGATATTTTCCTAAAATTATTATTTCTTTATTCATTATTGGTTATCTCCCACCACTGGAACTGCCCATCTGTGATATCGAGTTAATTTATACAAAAGAAGTCTGGGAGCCTTAAGTTTTAACTTTGGCGGATTATTAACAGCAAAATCTGATGGGTTCACTCGCATGAACTTTCTCAGCTCACTCTTGTAATGATATTCTCAAAAGTGTTTATTCTACTATCTACTTAATGTTAATCGAGATAAATGTGTATAGAGATTGTATAATTACGCATTTCTTTTTATGTACAAAGGGTGTAGGAGAACAGTATGCTTAAGCGAGAGTCCTAATCTGTTAAGAGCTGGTCGCTGTGTGAGCGCTTTGATATTCCAGGACATAAGAAAATCGAATGACTTTCCATCTCATTCAGAATAAAAAGCACTTATGAGAACTGAAGCGGCTTGGTTGTCCTGCTCTGGTGCCCCAATTTGTTACCGTCTGCTTCACTCTTGAGCAAACACCTATCTCAGGGAATGCGTGGGTGTACGTTCAAAGAAAGGATGACACCGGAATCCGAGTTTGAAACGTTTTAATAATCAGCATTCACTCTAAGAATTTGCCGACCGATGGAAACTAATATAATACTGGGGTTAACTTATTTGAATCCTATACCACGCGGTTCTATACTTGAGGCAAGAATGCCCCTCCGTCTTGCTCCAATCAGAAGTGTCCAATATAATGCCCAGAAAATACCCTGCTCAGCTTCAATATTCTCTTAATCGCCTTCCCTTTTTGCTAATGACTTTAAGACCCTCACTACTAGCTTCTAATGCGACGTTGTCACGTTCATTTCTGAAATTTGCTTCTGTCCAACCTAAAGTACATATATTTCTAAGTAATACTCTCACATGTTCCAAGAATTCCAAGCTAGCCTGTCATACCTAATCTGCAACTTTGGATACTTTTATGTAACTACTAAACCACTTCTAAATCCCGTCTCGATAGCGTGTCTGCGTCACGTTCAAGAGATCCCGAGTTCGAATCTCAGTCATTGCGAGTTATCTGTGTAAGTTTAGGGGTGTTCTATCCTGAAAGACAGATGTCATTTAACTCTAACCTCTATGGACTCTGGGATCGTTTGAGTATCATTTCGCCCATTTCATTCATTCATCGTCCGATATGACGTAATGTTGGAGGACCAGAATTAAATTACTTCTACGAGTTTGCCGTCGCCAATTACTGCCATCTTACCCCCTGCACTCATAATCTATTGCCAAACCTAAAACCGTTTAACATTTAACACAAATGCACAAAATATTTATATTTGATTTTATTATAAGTATTCATTTATTCAGCTGATCCGTAATTTCTGTATCAAAATATTCCCGATAATTTAGGGTATAGTTTCATTAATCGTGAATGGCTTAAACCTATGATATTTTAATCAAATGTTAAGCCCATTTTTTAGAAAATAAAAATTTTGAAAAAAGAAAGAAATCACTTCTAAGGGGATAGTCTGGGGTGAGGTGGGCAGGGCCGCGCCATGGCTGAGTGATTAGACCGCTCGACTCTCATCAAGGCGGCTCGGTTCGATCCCAAGCGACCTCAAAGTGAGGTTTGTAGTGGACATCACAGCGCTGGGCGGGTTTTCTCCGGGATCTCCGGTTTCCCCCGCCATCTCATTCCACCGATGCTCCATCTTCATCTCATGTATCATTAATGTCACCGCCTCCAGTGCCGCATGTAATTTAAGCGGGCGGTAAACATTGCACTAGTGTGGGTAGTCTTAAATCTTCAATCGCATCTATGGAAAATGCTGAACTTAAATACCTTGGTTTTAATCTGACATATTGTTTTTTTTTTTTTCAGAGGATCTTACTGCATGTTCTTGAATTTATGGGTGGAATTCAATGTTTTCCTTATTTATTAAGTAGCTATAGAGAAAATAAATATCCTTTATTGTAGGGAGATTCAGAGATTGTCAAAATATCTACTTTTTTGTGAAATCTCTGCCTCCAATTTTTAGGTAGAATATAATAATTCACCTACTTAATTATACGTTGTAGAAAAAGCGAAAATACATAGCAGAAGTTGGTGCATTTCGACATCCTAAGCAGTCTCTAAATATCTTGCAACAGTGGTTCTCTGTTGTTTTTCTTGTGCGCTTTTCCCGTTGATTTGTCTTAGTCATTTCCTCACTCCACCCATGTAAATTTATCCTTGACGCATTTCTCCCGTTCCAGATGTTGAACATTACTTTAATTAACTCCATTGAAGATTGTTGCGCAAAACTTAAAGCTTTTTGGTTCAACTTTCTCATTTACGTTAATTTCTCACGTCCACCGTTTGTACATAAATGAATGAGAGTCTGTACTAATTATTTCGTTCTTCGTTTAAAGTCTTTGAAAACTGGAATCATATCAATTCTTGGACGTAAAGCTTTGACTAATTCATTCACGAGGAGCAGTGGCAATAAAAGCACTTCAGTCAGTTAACTTGGTTTACCTGCCGAAGTTTGAAATAAATGCCTTCAGAAAGACAAAAATCTTAAAATCATCTTGATCACACGACATTATTGTTAGGTTCTTTGATTTACCCAAGTTGGCGTGCGTGTTACGCCATCTATATTATTTTGTTGCTGTTAATAGGAGCGTAGATTTTAGGATAGTGAGAGGTGCAGTCGTCTCTCAGGTACCTGCTTTTCTTTCCGATGTGTCTTATTTGTGGTTTGAACAGGGTTTAGACGTTGAAATGTGCAATGCAATAGCCTTAGATGCCTAGGAAAACTACAATAAAACCTCAAGTCATTTCAATCGTGCACATGATTTGGAGTGCACATGTTAGTCACGATCCCAAACCTGAACTCTTGCTGTATTCTGCAAAGCAAATAAGACAAAAGTTAAATTCAGTTACAGAATGTGACACATTTATCCCCAAATTAACCCGGACGCCGTTCTTTCTTCATTTGAATATTTTTCTAATTGACTTTAAGCGTCCAATACCTTTCTCAAATGGGAGGTCGTTATTCTTTTCCCTATACGAGTTACGCAAATGAACGAAATTTCAAAGTCCTTGCTTAGTGACAGACTCTTAAACGATTTAACTATTGATTAAGCCTATTGTATTGTATTTCCATTGCACCCATAATGAAGTTTGTAATAAACCTATTTCTGCAAATATTTGTTATATTAACACGAAGTAGATTGAAGAACAGACGTTTGTAAGCACAGTTTGTAGAAGAGTGTGTGGAGAAGGTCATATGGGCCGCGCCGTGGCTCAGTGGTTAGACTGCTTGGCTCTCACCAAGGCGGCCCGGGTTCGATCCCAGGCGACCGCAAAGTGAGATTTGTTATGGACAACACGGCGCTGGGGCGGGTTTTCTCTGGGACCTCCGGTTTCCCCCGCCATCTCATTCCACCGGTGCTCCATCTTCATCTCATGTATCATCAGTGTCGCCGCCTGCGGTGTCGTATGTAGTAAAAGCGGGCGTTAAACACTACACACACACACACACACACACACACACACACACACACACACACACACACACACACACACACACACACACACAGGGTCAATTGAGTGGAACACACTCAATCTTTATGACCAGGATAGACTATAATGTGACTTGCAGCAAAGGTGGGATCTCTGTGACAAAGGTGTACAAAAGCGTTGTCTTGTATTGTTAAGTTCCTTAGAAATATGGACAATAGTTTATGGTACGTATTATCCAATTATAATACAGGTGTCCCCCTCGAATCTTTCCGATTTCCAATGCTTTGCAAATTTAAACCAAAGACACTACCACACTTTATAAATTTTATTGAAAATTACAACTCAAATATTTTCTTGAAAATTATCATAATGTGCCCTCTTTGGGTTGCGTGCAGAATATCCAAACAATATTCAATTTCAGTCCAGGTTCGCTCCGGCATATCCGGTGTGATGGTTGCTACTGCTTCTAAGATGCGTGTACGTAGGACGCTAATGTCGGGTACTTTGGTAGCGTGCACAGTGTCCTTTACATAACCCCATAGAAAAGAATCTAATGGAGTTATGCCGGTCGTCGCGGTGGCCAAGCTATTGGCCCGTCGCGTCCGATCTAGCGGTCTGGGAAAGCAGTGTTCAGAGATGTACATACAAAGTGGCTCCATTGAGGTGCCGCACCGTCTTGCTAGAATATTATGTTGTGTGCTATCTGGGGAAATGCGTAGTGTTCAACCGCTGGATCGGATGCGACGGGTGCAATAGATTGGACTCCTCGATCGCCCAGCATACTCCATTCTATTTGTTTTCTGTGGGGTTATGTAAACCTCATTGTGTACGGTACTAAAGTACCCGATATTAACACTGGTCAGGCGCAGTGCCCACTTTACCCACCCCGGAACACCAGTGGACCAGCACCTCGGAACACAACCATCAGTGAGCCCGCCGATTGGCAGCAAGCTCTTGGTAGTCTACGAGAGGAGGTTCACCGAACCAGCATTAAGCTATGCAGACTCGAGGAGCTCCTGACGACCACTGTCACCTCAATCAACAACCGTCCCCCAGCGGTGGAAGCTCAGGACCTTCATTCTGAGGTCCTAAACATAAACCAACGCCTGGGCAACATAGAGGAATGCCTAGCAGCTGCTGCCGCCCAACGCGGCACAACCAACGCCGCCCTCCAGAATATGCAAGACAGGCTGACCACGCTCTCCAGCCAACTCATGGACGGACTTACACCCCAGGAACAGATAGTCAATCAACACCCATCTCCAGGAGAGCGCAGCCCAATATGAAGAAGGGATTGCCGCTCTTCTGTCCAAAATTGATCGCATCACCAGCGCCTTCTGCGACGACCCACCCAACGACACACTAAGCTACTGCAAGGGCAAGCTTGAAAAGATTGTTGGATACATCAACGATACAGCAGCCAACAAGAAGCTACATGAAGCCCTTCGCGAACACCAGGACCACATCACCCAGAGCATCTACGATTTGAAGATGTGTCTGGCTCCAGAGCACGGGGTTCCTCCGCCGCAATTTCTTGCCACATCGAGACACCCGCACACGCAGGACGCCGCCTCCCCCCCCCCCCCCGGTCATGAGCTGTGACGGCCATGGCCCTTCTGCATCACCACAATCCAGTTCCAGCGAGGACCAAATGACACCATCCAGCCATGCATATAACCATCACCACTGTACACAGGTCGTAGCCAGGGTCTCCTGGATCATGACTGCTACCTGATCACCACAAGCGGGTTCCCGCACAACTAGTTTATACCCACGAACAGCCGGGTTGCTCAGGCGGTACCGGCCACCAAATTCGCCTCAATCCCAACTAAATTAGCACCACAGGCCTCAATAAATAAATAGAATCACCTCAGAACAACATCCCTCCCATGCCCCATCCTTCTTCCTACCCAAATACCCAATCTACACTGTTGTTGGTTAAAAAAAATACAAAAAATTAAATAAAAAGTCTTACGTACACGCATAGTAGAAGCAGTGGCAACCATCACACCAGATAATGCTGTAGCGAACCTGAACTCGAGGGGCACACGCTGTATATTTCAGAATAATGCAGCTACATTTTTGTTTATTAACCTGGCTCTAAAACTTCGCTTCTCACATTCAGTTCAGAAAAGAACAAACTACAAAATAATTTTGAGAATTGCTACTGAAAACGTGACTGGGTGCAGAACACCTCTGAGAAACCCCCAGGAAGTTTAAATGAACTTATCTGGTGAGATACCGCTGTAGAAGCTTTGCAAGGTAACACACGGAAAAGAACGCACTGTTTAGAAGGTCGGCGTGTGAGAGAAATGACAGATACACTGACAGACTGGATGTTTGACGCGGATGACTCATCAAGCAGCGCTGTCCAGCTTGAATAATTCAATTTGTTGGGGTCTCTGCCTTCCAACACTCTCCGTAGAGCATGTTGCCAACTCGCTTTTGTACGTACGATTCTCTTTTGGACCGAAGCCGCTTTTTTGTCAATCGTTTCCAAGTGCATGGAACTTAGCTTACAGCTGTTCTAGACTCTTGGAATATAGAAAGTGAACATGAGCGACGGCGTGAATCTCGCCGTCATCAACGTGCAAGCATGCAAAGCCGTTCAGCTAGCTTAAGCGAGCTGCGACATCAAAAATGTCTTTTATTGTAAAACCTGTATTTATGACCTTTTAGGTATGTCATAAATATGGACGTACCATCTAACGGTTACATTACCTCTGAAATCTGGATATATATCAGGTGCATACGTATGACTTTAGTTTATTTTTATTAAAGTAGCTGTCATCCTATTCACAGCGGAAAGGAATTTTTACTTTCGTTTATTCATGGAAGAAGCAGCTTAAGGTGTTAAGTAGTTGGTACTTCGAAGTAAGGCCCTAATCGAAAAATTTATTTTATTTTGCTTGAGGTGATAAAATAATGTTTAGACTAAGTTTTACAGTATGGGGTTAATTATCTGTGTTATCCTTGCTACTTGTCTTCGGAGGGAGCCTCTGTGTGTATTGTTTAAATACCCATTCTTGACCGTGAGAAATTTCGAAGTGCACCTGAACCTATATAAGATCATTTGTGTCTAAGCCTCTTGATGGGGTGTACTCCGGGAGTAAGGGGGAGGTGATAGGATACTAAGGGAAGTCGAACCGAGGAGAGACAACAGAGGGCAGAGTCCCCAATAGCTACAGATTGAAACTCCCTAGGTAGTATAACCCGTTCCTCCCCCCTCCCTCTCACACCCCTATGTGCAGAACATAGACTTCCCCCGATCCGGAGTACGAGCATTTACTAAGAGAAAATTTTCTTCCGAAACTCCCTCAAATATTAGAAGCCTAAAATAGCCAACGATGAAAGATGAATTGGAACTACAATTCAATTCATGCCAGAGGATCTACTCCTATTAGGCCTGGACCCGTAGGACCAAGGACCCGGGCCTTCTTCTACCAGGGAGTTTCCGAGCTGTCCCGAAAGGGCGCCCGGCGCCTCCGAGGCTCTTTCCATAGGGCAAGACCTAGAGACTAAGAAGCCCCCCCATCTGGTCCTGTGGACTCAAGACGGGATGGAAGTGGATACGCCACTTACTCGCGCCAACACCAAAATGGGAAGGCTACTGATATTACCTCGGTGGGGTCACCTGGTGATCTAGCACACCTACTAGCTATGCTGGCTAGTACGCGGGAATGTTAATGGCTTCCCTCAACCTCGTCCGGAGACGTACCCGATCTCCCACGGGTATCGGGAACCACTGCCCCCTCGAGTCCAACCCAATCCGTGCAACTCCCTATCAGGGAGGGGCTCGAATGTTCGGCCCGAGGTTCCTCTAGTAACGTCAGAGGTACCACGACTTCTAGGGGTCCGCAGCGCCCGCACCACGGCAGCTGAAGGGGACGGATCCCCTCCCCTACGGGGGAATTGGAACTACAGGAAATTCGGGTATGTAATTTTTTTAATTCGTCTAGTGAGCCGGGGAAAAGCCCCGATAAAAACCATTAAATAGCAAGTATGGCCACGCTAATCGAATCGACGACCTCCCAAAAGCAGGCCACAGATCTTACTGCATGTAATATCCCGCTTGATTTCATAGACGTCACAATGAACGACAGTAATAATGTAATGAAATAATAGAGAAGGAAACATTTCAGGCCCATGTTTTGGATACCTACCTCAATTTTTTGATTATGAGGGTTACGGAAAACCTGGAAGAAACCTCTGTGAGAGATAACGGTTCTTGCAAACTTTTTACATCAGACCACCTTTAATGAAACCTACTTCTTGACCTTAGCTGCTAGTGTATGTGTAGTTAACGACGCTGCCATTTACCAAGATATCAGCGCTGATATACCGGAATTTCGTTCTGCAGTTCTGCCCATGTCGGTGGCCCCTCCAGCTATTTGCAAAAACCATACCAGGACTAATGAAATTCTTAACATCTTAGCTGCACTATTATACTACGATTCTGCATAACGCTGGCCCTCTAGTTTACTTGTTAGAGCACCTGTCTGCACTGCAGTGTTTGATTCCCGGCTGGAGGGGGTAAGTTTTTCTCTAGTCAAGGTTATTCTCTACCCTCTTTTAAACTCCCTACTTCCTTCCTTTTATTTATCTATGCTCAGCACGGTTAAGAGCTATATAAATTAAAAAGGATGCTCATATCGCAGTCCCCCATTCAATGCTAAGTCAATTATTGGGATTACAGGGTAAGAAAAGGCACCAAACTGTTTTTAAGGTAAGATAAACATAATTCCTGCGATAAGTGCGCATTTAGTCCAGACTCAAAACGTGAATGGCGTAAGTAAGTAATTCAGGAAGTAATCAAAATCTTATATTATTTATTCGGGGAAAGGCTATATCAGGGGCTCCAAGTGGTTCGACATGTACACACCAGTGCAATTGAAGACATGCCCGGAAAAATCGGTTAACCCTCAGAATAAATAAAAAATGCGATAAGTGCTGCCTTCTGTTGTTGCGGCTGAGAGCCTATTTTTCTTGTGTTGGTCTAACCTCCAGCAATTATATTACGTTAAATAGAGAGAGGTAAAATTCTTGCATTTCGTCATATGCTACTCGTATTATGTCAAAAATGGACTAACCCGTTCATACTCTGTGCCTGCCATCTAGTGGCCGGTCATAGATTTTTACCTTGTCACCGTGACTTCGGCCTCATGGAGAGAGAAAAATGAGTAAAGCAGCTTACACGTGTTTCAGAACAATGAATGAAGCTAGTGGGAAAAAAAAAAAAAAAAAAAAAAAAAAAAAAAAAAAAAAAAAAAACCCACAGGGTAAAGAATCCTTTTTCATGTTGTCAAAATAACAACTAATGTTTATCCCTGCAAAGTCTCTTCTCGATAATGTACAGAAAAGAACAGTTTCAGAATGTGGACAAAAGAGGTTCTTGAGCAAGTGGCATGCATGAAAGTATTAAAGACTACCCCTTTAAGCTATATTTTATATACACTTACGGTGGTATTGACGATTATTACATTTTGCACAATAGAAGGAAAATATCTGGCAAACCATCGCTTGCATGAAATTTCCTCCAAAATATTTAACACGAGTACTATAAAACTCTTAAATAGACCACAGCTTCTCAGAATATTACTGATGAATCTTTTTATCAGCCGGACTACAGCTAAAAAGTTTGCACCTACCCTCCAAAATAAGTAAATCATTTATAAGATGATATACTTATTGAAAAGTGGAATAATCCAAAATGTATGATGTTTAAAAATGCCAAAACACATATTTAATTATTAATTTTACCTAAAATGTATGTGAAATGTATCTAGAATAAAACTTGAGCAAAAGCTGACACTTTATTTTATTTTAATTAATGTTATTACATCATTTATGTTTTGGGGTCTATTAGGGATAATACTGATAAAATATACTGTACTCTTAAGACTCATATTCACAGAGATGAAATAAAATAATGTTAACAATTTCTTTCAGCCTCATTCACAAAACACTGTTTTCTCCAGTTTTAAAAAATGTGGGTTAACCCTTTTTTCCGAGCATGTCTTCAATTCTGCTAGTTTGAAGTCGTAACCAAGAACACCGAAATACACACTCTCACCACCCCTCCGCACCATCGCATTCTTCGTTAGTTGAAGTAGAATCCGATGCTACCCCAATTCTAATTTTACCCAATCAGAGACATCAGAATATTTTCCCCACATAAAGTAAATCACATAATAGGAGTTGGTTCCTCTTTACTATTGTGAATACCTTAGTTGTGATTTTATGTAACGAAGGCATGCAAAAAATTTGGGAGTGGTAGTAGAGTTGTGCTGTCAGTTGTCGGCTATTCCAAATTCTAATTAAAGAGATGCATTCTGAATAATCTGTGGAAAACATTCAGATATATGGACAATATCCTGTTATGGAACATTTGGTGTATTTGGATCTGAGTAGGAGAAGCGCAATCCCATATAGGACTGGTGTAGATTAGTAGTGGCCACATAATGTTGCATAGCGCTAAGTGCAGGCAATTCTTAGAGTGTTTGCTATTTAAAATCAAGACGAGAATAGGTCCTGATTTAGTTTAGTGTTGTGGGTATGCCATATTAACCGCCGATCAAGATGAACGTCCAGATATTTCATTGCTTGATCAGACGGCAGCCATGGCATCTCCGTATCCTAGAGTCAATTATTTGATGGAGTATGAGGCCTGTGTAAGGTGAAGAGCTTTATTTGATATTTACTCTCCGCATTTCTTTATGGTTAATATCCTGATATCTGACCGGAAGTGCCCTCTTAATTTGCTTTTAAGTGTTATTTATTAATGTTCTTCGTACTTTTCTATTCCGTACATACTATAAGAACAGAAAGTGGATGTATTTCAACAAAAAAATCCATATTGCTGTTTCAACACAAGTGCTCGTTTTGAACTCCCTTATTCCCCAAAAATTAGAAAAACTGCATCTACATGGTGTCATTCAAAAATGAAATGGCGGATAAACAACAAACGTGGTGGGTAGAGTCAACATGAAAAATGCAATGCCATGGCCGGGATTTGAACCACGAATCTTCTGGTTTCCGTCCAGTCGCTCTAAACCATTGAGCTACCATGGCCAATGGTAGCTACCCAGGCTTTAATGTCAGGACGGCACGTTAGCTGTGGTAGCTCAATGGTGTAGAGCAACTGGACCGAAACCAGGAGATCCGTGGTTCAAATCCCGGCCATGGCATTGAATTTTTCATGTTGACTATCCATCAAAAAGCTTAGCCTATATACGGCTAGTGTGGAGAATTGATTAATTTCCATCAATTAACTAAAACCAAACTTGGTACTTAAGTTCAGTTCCTCCCAAAGATATAACACGAAGGCTTTAAAAACCACACACCAAAGTCCTTTTATGTAGAAAACGTTTTATAAAATTTTGATTTCATGAAACACATGTCAAACAACTTTTTTAAAATGCCGTGTAACTAAAATATTTACATGACGAAATGTTTGTTGAATTCTCAGAATAGCCTATAAAGTCACCATTCGGAAAATATTTTATATAATTTCTTATATAAAAATGTACTACACAAAAATTGTGTACCTCTTTAGTACACACACACACACACACACACACACACACACACACACACACACACACACACACACACACACACACACACACACACACAATTTGTTTCAAATAACTGTTACTGTATGAACCTAACCAAATATCCATTACTATATGTCCGCTATTTTTAAAGAGCTGCCGCATTTCAGTTTCTCACGGTGTCAATGTGGTATTTCAAAGTCAACGCGAAGAGATATGATTATCGATTTTGTTTCTTCAATTTTCTTCTGCCTACAACGAAGTGTATAATGAAACTTTGTTCAAAGTTTCATTTCGATTAACGCGAAACAGGGGAAAAAGTATCCTTTTATGATAGCTATGTAGAAATAAACGATAGCTGGAAGCCAAAGTATGCAATTTAACAGAAATGTCTGAAAATTGCGTTTTGTGCTACTGCTGTGCAGGCCTTCCAAACCACGCTTTGCATTTCGCTTCAGGGGATCATCTTCTTCCACACGGCTTCTTGCTGATTTACCTACTCGCGCTGACGATTACTATCAATTTGAGAACGAACGGAAATCATGTACACTGACGCACATAAAATTTGGCCCATTCCCCATGATCACAATAATGGTGTTCCCCTCAATAAGGTTTCCACCTTCAGGTAGCGAAACTTTGGCCCCATCCATCAGTTCTCTATATGGCTGGCCTGGAAAAGGAATAAGGGAAAAACGGAAGAAAGAGAGACACACAAACGAACCAATGAACAATGTAGTCAATGCAAAATAAAGGGTGATTTTGAATACCGCCTGCATGTAAGTTTTGCCACGATTCTTGCAAATGGAGACGTTGAAGTCTAAACAAATACACCATTCGTCCTTCGGTAGGGCGGTGTGAATTACCCCCCCCTCCCCAGGGGCCTACTTCTGTAGGTACGGGTTTGGCGCACCCGGTGTCCCGAGCCAATCGTGGTTGAGGGAGACTGTCAACAGGCCCACCCACGTGTAGGCTGTGCGTGGAGACCCGTGGAGAAGGTTTTTAGATTCTTGTCTAGTTTAGAGTTTATGATTTAGTGAACGAAATTTTTAGTAGGTTTTGATTTTTTTTTATGTACGTGTATTTTTAATAGGTTTTGTTACACTTGTATAGTTTTTAGAAAGTTTTATATCTGGCTTTTGCCATGACTAATTTTTTTTTAAAGGGCGCTGATGACCGCCGTAATTGAGCGCTCTTATATATAATCACGATGTGAATTACTTTCGTGCATCGATAAAGTACCTACAGCTATGACATTTATATGAGATCTTTTCTCAGCAACGTATACGTTGGAGCGGTTCCCCTCCGTGTGGTTTGGTTTTATATCACACGATGCGGTGACATATCTGAAGGAGGATTCGCCCCGTCGTGAGGTCTACGCCCCACACGCGCTAAAGTTTCGCACTCCCTCGGTGTGGCGACGCGTGTAGAAGCCAAACCTTACCTTGACGTAGAAGCGATGAACCTTTCGTCTAAAAGCCGTGAAGATGTTCTGGAAGATTTCTATAAATCCTATCTCCGGCAGCTGCGGCGAGCGATGAGATGTGAAACTTCTTAGGCGTGGTATCGATACAAAAGGGATTTCACTTTTGGGCAACTATGGAATAAAATAATTAATACCTTTTTACTTTACTTGGAATTACATTTCTCGACATCATTTTCTTCTTTACATGCGACTTTTTCCACTGATGTATATAGCCCTTCACTATATATTAATTTTCTCCTTTTATTTATAAATGATGCAACGGTTTTTTACTTAAATTATTTATCGTAGCGTCGCGTATTCGATGTATATTTTAAACGTTCATAAATGATGAACCCCAATAACTTCTCGTAGTTTCAAGAAGTCTTTTGCCGAAAACACGTCTACCCTCTTCGAGAGTTCAAGCCAGAAGAAAATAATTAAGAATAAAATCATTGGTTCTTTTTTCTGTGTTGGTTGCTAAGTTACCGTAATACCTAATTCTGATTGGCCCTACGTCACAATTTGGGATTTCAATAAACCTAAGCATTTGTTGCATCATCTATATGGCCTGCTTGGTTATTAACTTACGTTGAATTACAGATGACCATGTTTACTTAATATGTCCATATATTCAATATCAGCTTCAACGTGAAGACAGTTTCTTCTGGGTTTTCTCCTACGCTTTTATTATATTTTATTTTTGCGCATAATTTCAACGAATTATTGCCTTAACAAAACTCCACTAGTGGGAACATATAACGTGTAATATTGCTCTTGACATTGGTTCATATTTTGGGAGTGGTAAAGTTAAGTGCAGAGGCTCTACTCCCATTAGTCCTGGACCCGTAGGACCAAGGATCCGGGCCTCCTTCTACCCGGGAGCGATGGATACTCCGGGGCTCTTTCCATAGGGCAATACCTTGAGTCTAAAAAGCCCCCACGCTGAGTACAACGTCAAGACGGGATGGAAGTGGATACGCCACTTACGCGCGTCAACCCCGCAGGGAAGACTACCGATAACCTTGGTGGGGCCGAATAAAGTACCCTACCGATCCAATGGCTAGAAATTATGCTGGCGGTGGATAAGGCTACATATGTCATTATCATGTAACTGCGTTCCATTGTTGGCTACTGTTATATGAATAGCCTGTACTTTTGTTTACCTACCAATTGTTTAGGCAAATGCAACTAAAATTTGAAAAATTCACAGCATATATCTTACCGAAATATCTGCCGGGTATTACACCAATAGCACTCTTTTTCCCATGTAACCAGTTGTATGGTTATTTCAATATTAATTTTATGTTATGTAACTTCATTGCTTAAAACAAAATACTCCATAAGAAGTATTTTTTCCAAATATATTCACATTAAAAATTCCAGTGTTACATTTGGTAAGTTTATAAAACATTTATCACATTCAATCTTTGTATCGAATTTGATTATCGTCAAAATATTTCTGTTTTACATATTTCCAAAATTAGTTTTTTTTTTTAAAACTAATCCAGATAAGTGTTTCTAGAAATGGCTTTAGATATCATAAATTGCAATGGCAATAGGAGAATATAGTATACTTTAAGAGTTGGTCTTTAATGTGATGGCTTTGACATTCCATTCTCTTTGCATGAGCAAGTCATTAGCAAAATCATTTGACATAAATTGTGTACGACATCTACATATTTAAGCGGTACGATTGAGCGTATCTCTTACGATATAGGTTATTCAAAACTCATGTATAATGAAGGGGGCTTCACAGGCTATTCTCAGAAAATGCCAGATATGCATTTCATTTCTGTACACAGTTTTAAACATGGGGTTATTTTAATGTCATTTTAGAAAGACCAAAAGATTTAAAACATTTTTCTATATAGGAGTATTTGAGATACGGAGGGGATTTGATTGAACTTCTTGTATCCTTGGCAGATGCTGAACAATACCAAGTTGGGTATTTAACGGATTCTCCGTTTTAATGTGTGTGCACGCGCGACCCAGTACAATATGGAAAAGTGATAAAAAGTTTGTGTGAAAAACAGGATTTAAAGCTTGGTATTCCTGTTATCAAGCTTTCTTCTATGTATTTGAAACTTATCTTGATATGTAGAAGTGTATTAAATGATTAAAATATTATATCTTCTTAAGGTTTGAATTAATATTTTATTATGAAATAATTTAATATATTACTACTTCACTAGTTTAAATTTCTCAGGATCTTAGTAGGGAATTAACGTTTTTTTGCAAATATTAAGTTTGTTAATATCTGTAAAACAGGGATTCACTACTGAAATCCCTTAAAATACAGAGTATGTACAGCGTTTTTTAATCTAAAGAACGATGTTCCGACTCTTAAATGTAATAGTTTTACGCACTATTCTTAATTAAATTTCTTGGGCATATGCTGCTTAAATGTAAATGGCACAGAAGTAAAGTTACAATGCAATACTGCGAGGTCCTATGTTTCAGAAGTAGCTATTCTGAAGTTCGTTTTTATTTCATTTCTTGAGACCATCTCTTTCACATAGCAAGATTAATTGAGCCGCTATTAGACTCCTACTTGGACTGCCATTAAAGAGAAGCCTCTTCCGGGATCAAAGACAGCTTTCTGAATGATCCTCCGGTGTGCCGGAAGCTAAAGCCCCAGGGGCGCCTTCATTTTGATAATGTTAAGAGGAACTGCAGGAGTTCGTGGGCAGCGGCAGAATTACTCGATGATTCAAGTATGTCTTAACCACTTCCTTCCTTTGCCTTTTCGGAATGGGATGGTTCCATCCTTTTGAAAGTAGAACAAAGTGAGTCTGCGGTTTTAGGTAGTAACATAATACAGGCACCTTTTTGCGAGCATTTATAAGGTGTACTGACAGGTGCGCTTGATGAACCTTTGGTGTGAAACAGATCGTCAGTGTACTAAAATTGTAAGTTATTATAAGACACTTCACTGCGTGTTTTATGTCGTAAACCTCAGGTATGTAAATGCCCTGTGATAAATATTTTCACTGGATTAACAGTTTGACGATATTTTCATAGTTGCTGAGCATGATCTCATAGCCACAACGAACTATAACTACTTCATAATTGTCCACTGAAACTGCTCGATACAACTGAAGTGTTATTGGTATCGGGACCGCTCTAGTAATACGAACTGTTTTGGATATCAGTAAATTAGTCTTTGTTTCTAAATTCGAAAACATGGCTCAAGAACACAATAAAGTTGACAGGGGACCGATAAAGAAATATAAAATCAATCATTCATTATTCACTGTTAACTGCTGGTCCTCTGTGAAAAAATTATTGCTAAGGAGGGACTCAAAGACAACAGCCAGTAAATAACATCTTAACAGCTAAAGTGCAAACAGCCGCAGATGTTCACCTCAAAGGTTTCTGTCACCATGGTTAGTGGAGTAAGATAAGGCTAGGACAGGGTTCTCTATTCGTGAAATGAATAGCTGTCGCTTGCAATTTTGTAGGATGTTGAAAGGTTGCTAGAAGGTAATATGGCTCTCTTGCTGTACCATAAATAAAATGGAGGCTGGCCCCGTAGCTCAGTAGGTGGAGCACCTACCTGCCGTGCTAGGGGTCCCGGGTTCGATTTCCGGGTGGGAATTTTTTTACTACCATCTTCCCCAGAGTCTAGACGTATGAATGAGAGTGTAAATGTGTGCGTGATCTAATGATACAACACAACGATTACGAGTTAACACCATCGATATGTTCCAAAGGAGAACGGCCGCCGATATAACTACTGCAGTTAAAAGCGGGGTATAATTGGAACAAAAAATAAATAAAGTGGAAATTAGGAAGGACATATACTATGCAATTTATATGATAGTGGAAATTATGCATATAAATGTAAATTTTCTTTGCGGGAGACATAAGTGTTCCAATTGTTTATCCCTACCAATTTTACGAACATCAAAATAATGGTTTGGCATTAATTCCATGCATGGAATGTTTAATAAACATTGGGATTTTAATTCACCAGAAGGGCACCTTTAAAAATGCCTTTTGTTTGTAATCGATAAGCCGCCCTTAACATTAACATCAACAGTGATACTCTTGTATTAATATTTGAGTATTAATTATAAACATTAAAGCATAGGTGCTCATGGAGAGGACACGAGATTCACTTGTATTGTTCTTCGGTTTGCCTACCCTCCAAGGAGCTTCTGTTCTCTTAGCATAATGTCACCGTAAAATTCGACTACTTGCAACTAAGGGTACCGGGGACGGAACGTAGGAGAATGCACAGTGGCATGTATGTGCAATACATACATTTACTCTCTCACTCACACTCATAGAATCTAGGTAGAATGGGGAATAATGCTGGCTGAAGAAACATTTCCACCCTCCAGTTCTTCACATGACTTCTGGATTTGGAACATGTGTTTTAGATACCCAGAAATTTGCTCTTTTACCCGTAGAAACAAAATATGTGAACCGCGTTTCGTTATCCATGGAGATACATGGTTAGAATTCACAGTCCAACATGGGAGTTTATTCAGAACAAAATGAAAGTCAAATGTCATATTGTTCGCAGAATAAAGTACAAGGTTTTGTCCGGAAATACGCAGAAAGGCTGAAGTTTTGGTGTATCCATTCGCATAACTTTGTTTTACCGTACTTTGTTTTACCAGACTAACAAGGGACGACCTGTAAGGGTAATACTAAACTATTTTGTTTGCTAAAGACGCTGCCAATAGCCAGGGCCGTATCAACGCCACAGATGTGCTGGAATTTCGTTCCACAGTTCTTTCACGTGACAGCAAATCTGCTAACAGGCGCTGTCGATTTTAAGCATAGCTAAAAAGTTATCGTTCTTGGCCGAGTTTGAACCCGCGATCTTGGGATCAGTAGACCAGTGCCGGATCAAGTGAGCCACCCAAATGGCCGATTATACTGCAACTGAACAGCATAGACTATGTCGACACATAGGACCAAACACACAAAAAATGTGCTGTATCTGAACTACACATAGAGACACGATTCTCGAAAACGATGATCGCTTTTTAGTCATTGCTTCCTGTAAAGTGTTATTTTTAAGAAAACAGACATCTCCTTTCATAATTGTTTTCATTTTGTATTTCTTTGCAACTTCTTTCAATAAATCGCTATACAAGGCCGTAAGTATTTTTTCTTAAGTAAAATGTTAAACTTCTTAGTTTTGAGGTTAATATGTTCCATTTTCCTTCTGGAGCACTGGCTTTGCCATACAATTTTTGTTTACGAACAAGAGGTGCCACTAAAGGGCATGCACCTATATACACGTGCATACGTATATATAAAAACCTTTATCGATCTGTTTGTCATTTATTACATTTTATTCCTAAAAAGGCATTATAAATACTGCTTGTGTTTGTGAACTTCTACATATAAATTATATCGCTACTATGTTCCCAAAAATGTATTAGCACTTTCAAATACACTCATTGCATTGCCCAGTGTACTTACATCTGGGATCAGGTAATACTATTTTGTCTTTTTTGTTTCTTGTAATGTTTATCTCAAATTCGTTGTTTATGCAGTTTATCATAACTCTGGGGAAATTCCACAAAACAAGATTCTAAATACTGTTATATTATCTGTTGCTTTATCATTCCCGCTCTTGAATATTTCACGTATTGTATAGTATCGTGTAATGAAACTGCATTTATAAGTGGCAGGTTAAGTTAATCTTGGTTTGGCCAGTTTTCCTCCATGCGCCGTAGGGAAAAATTTGCTTGACAGCACATCAAGAGGGCATCGTGCACTTGTTACTGAGTGTGATAAGGCGACGCACTTTATCATGGAGCCTAGCGCTTTGACGTCAGAACGTTCGAGGAAATGTTGATCTGCATCCTTTGGGACTGCGAACAATGCCATTCTTCTTTGTCCCTACCTTTTGTTTCCTCTCTCATTAGTTTTTCCATGAGCCCCCTGGTCTTTGACTATTTCCTTCTCAGTCGATGTCCCCTCCTGTATTATTTGTACTAACATAGAGAGAAGATACTGTGAGAGTACCGATTTCATTCTAACTTTGAAAAGGTTTATCAGTGTGAATAATAATCAGATATATGCCCATAGTTTGTGTTTTCCCTTACTTGAGAGAGAGGGAGAGAGGTTGTATGTATGATCTCGGGTGAAATGTTGCTCAAATTAGCCCGTATCTATCGAGCTTATTTTTTCATAAGATCATAAAGGTGGATTAGGGCAAATCTTTGCAAATCCTTATCCACTCTGCTCAACGGTATCTGAACTCGGGTTCCAAAGTACAGTGGTCGTTCCATAGATTTTGGGCCTGACAAAGAAATACGTTCCAATATATATTTTCTCCTAACAAGTGGCCTAAACCATACAGGCAAATGCTTTCATAAATTAAGATTTACAAGGGCCGTCTCGGCTTCAGTCTAAACTTATGCTGTGAATTTTTGCCCACCAGGCATTTCTTAAAGTTTGGGAATAAAACAGTAATCCATGGTAGCCAAACTCGATAAATGTGTTGTATATGGAAACAATGGGAAAGCGAATATCTTGGCAGTTTTGCTACAATTCCAGACTTGTTTGAAGGGAATTATGATCATGCAAGGTAGCTTTTATTTTCGCAATGTGCTTGTATAATGTCCTCAGTTGGTCAAATAGTGAAGCGTTATACTCCCCAAAAGTATATGAACACCAAACAGTCGAATCCAAAAAAAAAAAAAAAATCTTGTAACGACTTTTCCTGCATAGAATTTGGTGGGAGGCACCATTATGCCCCTTTCTCATCGAAGTAGATTTTGGCGGCTCTGTTGGTTAAGTGCTGGTCTACTCATTCTTACGTCGGGGTTTCAAATAAATGGTTTTTAAGTACGGACAAAAGCCACGCCATTCTTCTCACAAAGCGCCACACCCCCTCTGACTACCCTAACTTCCACTTTAGAGGCCGTAGGATAGAGTGGACTAATTCCATCATGTACCTCGGTGTCCAACTTAATAGAGGCATAACTTTCCGCCGACACATTCGGGACCTCTCGGCACGGGTTCAGGTGTTATTGCCTCCTTGTACCCTATGCTGGGCTCAAGTCTTGATGCCTGTCCGCTTTAAGTTGCACCTCTTTCGAGCGCTCGTTATCCCACTCATGCTATACGCCTGTGAGATCTGAGGCATGGCCGCAGACGTGCGCAGAATAGAGGACTCCGATCCATCTATTCTGTAGGTCGTTCCTTCTCCGTGAGGTTGCTTCACGAAGCCTCTCTTCTTCCTTATGAGAGGACGAAATTAGGCGCCGGGCTGCAAAATTCTACGTTCAGTTACCATCTCATAGAAGCGCCCTGGTTCGGTCTGTAGGAGATTACTACCGGAGAAGACGCCGTTTCAGGCATTTCCGGGTAACCCGCATGGCATGCGGGCACCCGAGGTAACACCTGAGTTAATCCGAACAGCAGCAAAAGCTGAACTCCAGTTTAATCATCCAATGAGCTGTTTGGCTTCAAAATTATCGGACGTTTAAACCTACAAACACCAGGGTGTCAAAAAATGGTATTGCATCCTGATCACAATTAGAGGAGTAATCAAGCTACTCGCAGTTCTTCCTCATTCGAATAATCCCATCCCATTCTGCATTCACCAAAATGTTCAACCTGCGGTAAAATCCAAAACCTGAGTGGGCAGAAAAAACCTTCGGGCTGTTAACAGCCTGTCAGTACGTCGTTTTTAAGTATGCTTAAATACGACAGCCCTGTTAGTAGGAGTAGTGAGAAATCCCGGCAGCCGCCGCGCGATTGACAAAGTAGTTAAACAAAACATTTATTTTAACATCAAAGATATATCGACAATTTTCTTTTAGAACAATTTCTCATTGGCAGTTATGTTCAGACAATTTCTATTTGTGTAACTTTGGGTTTTGTTTATAAACATTAGTTTCACACATACACACCTTTATGCTGTTACTCATTCTTCCAGAGGAGTAATCCTGCCTAAAGAAAAATTCCGATCTTCCAACCGAAAATCAACTTCGGAACTTCTGCATTTGGAAGCTAGTCCACAGAGACAGTCCTGCAGATGGAATTGTTTTTGCTGTCTTGTGCATTTTCACTTATCACTGTTTGTACTGCTGCAGTGTAGTGATGAATCCAGGTTTCATGTGCTATAATAAATATCGAAGAAACTTGCTGCAACTGCGTTTAAACAAGTCTAAACAAACTAAAAAGTTCATTTGAATGCTTTTTTGGTTCATTTGTGTGCCCATGTACAGAAGGCTTTCTCAGACCCAAATCTTCACACAAGTTGTTGTGAACCCAGCTTATCAACAGTGTGACATTTAAGAGAAGCCGTTTACGGCGATCATTGAGTGGGACATTATCTGATAATTTTTATCGTGGTTCCTCTACGTAGCAGCTCACATCAACTGGAATGAGTGTACTGCTGAAATTCAGTGGCCTAGTTAGAACCGTTGGCACGAAGGGGAAATGTGTAGAGAGAGATAGAGGGGGGGAAGACTAGTATGTTAAGTCCCAAATGGCAAAACGAAGTGATAGTAAACTATTTACGGTGCAACTTTTGTTTAATCTTCGCGATTCTTAGTGTTTATTTAAAAGAATAAACCAAAATAAGAGATAAAAGTAATTATAAAGCATTGAGGTTTTTCGAACCCGGGGCCTCCGCGTGGGTCTGAAACCCTTATCGGCATTGCGCGGTTTCTACAAAAGCAAAGCAATAACATATATGCAGGCTGTTGCACTTAACTCGATCTGATAATTCCATAAAAATAACAACCCGCCTCGGTAGCGTGGTGGTATAGTGTCTGCCTCACGTTCAAGAGGTCCCAAGTTCGAATCTCGGTCAGGGTGAGTTACCTGGATAAGGTTTTTTCCGGGGTTTCCCTTATTCTGAAAGAGGAATGTCGGGTAACTCTAAGCTCTATGGACCCTGGGCTCATTTGAGCATCATTTCACCCATTCCATTCATCGTCCGATATGACGTTGGAGGACGTAAATCACAAAAGCAAAGCAAGCATAAAAATAAAAGTTTTAAACCTTTTTCACGTGGATTAATGTGCACTCCTTAATAAAGAAGAGCTAAATAGATAAAATAAACATTATCAATACTGCATTAATAGTCTTAATATAGATTTTATACGTAAAACGGATGAAATATTTAAAAATAAAAAAACATGTTAAAGATGTTTCTACTCCAAAGAAAATAATAGATCTGTTTGCTTATATTTCTTTCGGAGTGCAGCAACATTCTGTGGTCTGGGGTTCCCGGGTTCGATTCCTGGCTGCGGGGGTAGGGATTTTTCTCTGACCAAGATAACTCATCTTTCCCAGAGTCTGGAAGTATGAATGAAAGTGCAAATGTATGCGTGATGTAATGATTAAAATACCCAACGAATACGAGTTAACACCTTCGATATGTTCCAAAGGAGAACGCCGCCGATATGACCATTGGAGTTAAAGGCGGGGTATAAATGGAAAAAAAAAATCTGTGGTGTTACTACCCATTTTGCTATTCCATGACATTGTCAACTAAAAGTCAAGGTCTTCTGTACTCCAGTCAAAAACAGGTTTTGAATATCCATTTTTAGTCTTGTAGTAATGAATGAGTGAAGTTAGAAGGTGCCTTGTAATCGGGTTTGATCCGAATTACCACATTGTTACGTGATTTTTGAGATTGGTTTATACACAGGAACAAATGTCCTATATTTATAATGTGGTATGGATTTTCTTGTAGGTTTGGAAGTAATAGGGGAATACAGGAGGCCTAGGCGATAGTCAAATGTTTTTAAACAAAGTTTTCTTAGTTACTGACGTTCAAAATTGTTTGTGGTTTCTAATTCAGCTTCCTAAATTTATTTCCGTAATTTTTAATAGAATGGTAAGACATTGAGAAGAGAAACATCTTTCCGAACCAGATTTTCCACACTTCAGATTTATAAAGCACATCGGAAAATGCAAAAGGCAGAACGAAACATTGTTTTAAATTAGCAATTTGCTAATGATTAAGAAGACAGTTACACGCCGAAATGATGACTCCTGAGTAGATCACCAGGACAAATAGAAAGCTGGAAAAAGGATGATGTGGCAGTCCAGCAGAAAGCTAATTAGATCGAGAAGATCTCGCAAAAGAACGAGAAGTTACAGCAGCGGGGCTATCGAAGACTTAGTGATTCCAGAAGCAGCAGAAAAAGAAGCTACTGCAGCGGCGACGACTCCAGAGAAGCAGGAAATTTTGGGGTCGAAGTAGCAGCAGCATTTTGGAGAAGTAGGAGCCGTTCTAGAAGATGATGCAACAGACGCCGTTCTGCTCCCGAAGGAGAAGCAGGGTCTTCTGGAGCCTAATTAGTAGCGGAACTCCTGAAAGACGACCAATCAAAATGTGCTGGAATAAAACTTCATGCATATTTACTAACGTAACAAGAATTCCAACATAATACTATCTTGATCTGCCTCTTATTATCGCTCCCATAGATGCTGCTTCGGTTCTTGCAGAGATCCTTCTTCATTTAATACCACCTGCAACAATTAATTTAGCTTTCATGTATAACGGCATTATTCCAATAAATTAATTTGTTTAAGCAACTCAAATCATTTCTATTACAATTTCAATGTTACATACCAATCTATAGAGATAAACAAGACTTCTGCTTCGGCATCCCTTAAATTAGAAGTCTAATCCTGTCACCAAAATAATAACTTCATATTTGATATGTACTGTACTTAAATTGTACCATCCTATCGTGATCACCGCACTATTATGACTTAGAAGGCTGTTTGTATATATATAGTTCCACCAGTGTTATGTCATGTCTGACGATGAATGAAATGGGTGAAATGATTCTCATATGAGACCAGGGTTCTATGGAGATTAAAGTTACCCGACGGTCATCCTTCAGGATAAGAGAAAACCCCCAGAAAATCCTTATCCAGGTGACTCATCCTGTCCGAGACTCAAACTCGGGACTTCTTGAACGTGAGGCAGACATGTTACTATGTGTTACCTAGGCGGGCAGTTTAAATTTAAATAAATCAGTGACAAACATAGGAACATATAAGATATGGCCACTTGAGCAGATTTGAATTGCTCACCTGTCAGCTTTTCTCTCTCTCTGTGTTAACACTAACGAAACGGTTGGCTTTATTCGTCAGCCTTGTAACAGTAAATAGTTTTTCACTCCTGAGGCATGATACATAGAAGTTAATGCTAAGCTTTAAAAATAGTTTATTTCTGATGAACAAGGCCTTAAGTCATAATTTGATTTTACGCTATTTTGTCATTTTCTTGCATTTATTTATGTTGGTTACATAAAAATGTTACAAAAGAATAACTTGTCGAACTTCAGAAATTTCCCTACTCGCCTGAGAAATAAGAGTAACAGTGAATTGATTCCATAGCTCAGTAGGTAAAGCACCTGACTGTTATGTGAGAGGTCCTGGTTTTGATTCGAGGATGGAGATTGGAAATTTTTCCCCATCCTCCCCCATAAACAAGAAAGTGTGAATGTATAAATGATCAATGTAAACACTTACAGAAAAACCACTATATATGAGTTAACCCTATAAGCTTGTTTTCCAAATGTCGCTGGTATGACCATATTTTGGGGTAGGAAGTCCTATTTAATGTTAGAAGGAACTGCTTATGGGTAGAATGGTGGCTTATCACAGGAACAAGGGTAATTACAGTTAGGAATTAATGTCACAAACAATAATGTATGTGCAGATAAATGTGTCTTTTTTCACATTACTAAATTTCATTATCATGTATATATATTTCCTTTTCCTCGTTTTCACTTCTTTTACTTTTACATTATTTTTATGCATATACACATAATTGTCTTCATGCAATATCATGAACTATCAAATGCTCAGGTATTTAGCAACAAAGCCATTCTCCTTCTTGCCTCTCAATAATTTGAGGTCAAATCTGGATAGCTTTTAAGTTCACAGATAGATGTTCCAAATGCATTTCCTCTTAATTGTTGCATAACAGACAATTTCTAGATGATAATCCAGTTTTAGTTAGGAGTTTGCTGAGACAATCATGTATAATGGTAAGTCTGAAAATGGCAATGGCTGTTTTTTGAGGTAGTTCAAGAATTAGTTTTAAGCTTGTTAAGGAATTTTCTTCTTTGGAATTTAATATATATATATATATATATATATATATATATATGTATTTGGTTAAATTAGTTTTATAATCATTATTCATTTTCTTCTTGATACATTCAACTGATTCCAGCGGTGCTTTTGATTGCATCTTATTTTGAATTTTGGTTCCCTTTTTTGCTGGTCTGCCTTCTCATTGTTACACAATCCATAATGTACAGGAATCCACTGAAAGACTATATTTTTACTTAAATTTTGAATGTATTTAATCATACAATGTATTTCTCTTTTTCTGTTTTTGTATTCTGAGTTACAGCTATTGCTTGGATTGCCGCTCTAGAATCTGATAAAATAACAGTGTTCTTACAGTTTTGTGGCCAAACAGATATTTTAGAGAAGTACAGAATGTATTAATTTCTCCACCAGAATTTGTAATGTCTTTTTTTTTTTTTTTTTTCGTCTCCGTAGAAGGAGAAATACTGATATGTGACACCTCCTCCAGCTCCACCATCATCACTTAAATGAACCACCTATATATATATATTCTTCACAGGGTATTTAGTTTGTTATGTTTATAATGCTGTCAGTTTTACAATATCTATCTAGGCTTGTTTGTTTCTTCAAGATTTCACAAAGATCTAAATTATATTCTATTTCAAACTTTTAATTTTCAAATTTTCTATTTCAAATTTGATTTAATGGGATGTAATAGATTTTCTTTTGCAATAGGTGTCTGTAGTTTTTCTTTTAACTTTTTTACTTCTTGCACAAATTCTTTCTGGATTTTTAGTGTCTATTTCAAATCCTGTGATTGCCTACTTTAAAATTTGGAATTCTTGTGAGTTTTTCATAAGGTATTAGAGCTTGTTGTTCAAGTTCTGGGTGTATTAGCTTGTTAGGTGTTGCAAAGAGAATTGCTTTTATTGGGGTGAGTTTAACTGCACCTGTTATTAAGAGTAATGCTTGATTTTGAGCTTTTCCTAATTCTTTTTTACAAGATTGGATACTGTTGTTAATACTTCATCACAACATTTCAAGATGGGTTTAATATGTTTATGCATGTAATGTTTAGCATTTTTCTAGAGCTGTCCCATTTAGTTCCTGCTAGACTTGTTAAAATTTTGAACCTGTATTTGCTTTCCTTGTAACATATTATAGCCGTGTAAGTCTTTATCAAATATTTTGACAATTTTGTTTTTTGGAGTTTGTTGCCACTGTGGTACAGTTTAATTTCTTTAGTTCCCCCCCCCCCCCCCCCAAGGAGAAATGTTGAGAATATGTTTTTTTTTCTCTCTCTTTCATCACTCATTAAATGTTTTGAACACCATTTCCAAAATTTTTCCAGTGATGGCTTGTTCTTATAAAGTTGGTAGGTCATTCACATGTATGTTAAACAAGATTGTGCTTAACACTGCTCCTTTAAATAATACAAGATGATTTTGTTTGTGTCTGGAGATTTTGTTGCAATATACCTTTGAGAAATCCATATCATATTGTCATTGATACCTAGTTGTAAATTCTGATTAGTGTACATCCCCTAATGATACCACATGCTTAGGCTGTGCCATGACCAAGCAGTTAGACAGCTTAGTTCTCAACAAGTCGTGCCGGGGTCGATCCCGGGCGACCACATGTGAAATTTGTGGTGGACAACATAGCATTGGGACAGGTTTTCTGCAAGATCTCCAGTTTATCCGGCCATCTCATTCCACCGGTGTTGCATCTTCAGGTCATGTATTATCAGTGTCACCGCTTGTGGTGCCGCGTGTAGTAAAAGTGGGCATTAAACAGTACACTTTCTACACATTGCTATCATATGCTGAATGAAATTTACAAATACTGCTATTGTATCTATTTATTTGTTGAATGATTCTTGAATGATTCCTTTATATTTTGACTCAATAAAATAATTGGTTCACTGAGTGAATGTGCTTTCTGAATCCTGCTTGTGAATTTGATAACAGGTTGTGTATTGATGCTATTTTGAAATCATCAGTAATATTGTTACTTCTATATATAAGGTTGTTTGGTTATACTTTCCTTTTGTGTTATGCATATATATTCATAAACCTTAAGATCATTATTTCTGTAATCTCTATTTTTTATAAATGTGCCAAATGAAGTTCTTTTTGTACTTATTGTATTTCTTTTAAAAGCAATGTTCAGCATTTTTCCTGGCTTCAAGTTAAGTTTTTAATTTTTCCAATTCTTTATCAGAAGGGTTTGAATATTTTAATCAACATCTTGGGGTGTACTTTTTTGCTGTTTGAATTACTGTTACATATATCGAGATTTAACTGTATTGGAACACCACAGTGAAGCGAAAAATTATTAATTTTTAGATGTGTAATAAATACGACTCATCTAAAAATTAATACTGTTACATAGTTTATTATTCATCCTATCTGATGATTCTGTATTAAATTTTATCTCGCATGGTAGTTTTTGCTCTAATTCTTCTGTAAACCCCTTCCAGTTTCCTTTTTTGAAGTTCCAGGATCGTTTTGTTTGTGTATTTTTTGGTCTCTTAATCTAAAGTTTAATTTTGGCTATTGTAAATCTTGTGATCACACCCTAGGCTTTCTGATATTACTTTATTTTTCTTGTCTGCAATTCCGAATGAGACCATGATGTTATCAGGGTTAGTTGTAGATCCTTAATGATGTAGATACGTTCCAATTTGTTCTTTGTCAAAAGTTAATTCTATTTTATTTAAATTAAGCCAATCTTCTATTTTGCCTTAAGTGTTTCCATTTTTATAACCCCTTGCCGATTTTGAGTGTGCATTGAAGTCTCCCATTATAATGATTTTATTTATTCTTTCTATGTTATTTAAGTCTTGTTTATTGTCTGGTGGATTGTAAATAAAATAAACCGAAGTGCCCTTTATTTTTACAACCATTTATCTGCCTGACTCTTGCATATTCTTTATGATTTTAAATTTAGATGTTACATTTCGTTCAACTCCAATTAATATTCCACTTACAGTTTATCTTCCTTTGGGTAGTAATTGAATTTATATTTATTTTTTGTTCTTCTAATATGCTAGCTTCCATAATTCCAAATATGGTTTCGGTTTTAATAAATTTACTCCGGAATATTTTACATTGGGATTCGTTTTTATTTGAGCTAGTGGCTATCGTTTTTATGGATGCCATTCTTTCATGATAAGGTGATTGTTACATCCTTTCTCAACCTTTATGAATCATTAAACAATGCTTCTGCAATTTGTCATGAATTTTATATTAACATGAGAACTCAAAACAGCTTAATGCACAGTTAAGACTTGCTTAAAACTGTTTTCTAATTTATTGTTTTTTCAGGTTCAAGCAAGAACACAAAGCAAATACATTTTAATTAATTGACTAAGTTATTTCATTATTATTTCTACTCTTATTACTTTTATAGCAATTATACTCATGTAAAAATGAATTTCTTACTTCCTGAACACTAGTTTTTATAAACTAAAACAAATCTTGGCTTTTAGTTCCGTTTGTGTAAGTAGGTATGTTATTTTTAAATATTTGTCATTTTATAGATTACGTTTCAAATATTTTCAGATCATCAAAATCCGTATCCTCCTTATTTCAAGGTTTTGGCTATCTAAATTCCTCTTATGACGAATACGAAATTATGGGTTCTATTATGTTCGCTTTTAGTTTAGTTCAACATGCAATCAACGTTGGTACCTTCTCATCTTTTTGTTCCAATCGACCATAATTAAGCCCATAAAGTTTACAGCCACAGTTAAACTTCCCTCATAAGAAGCAATAATACCGAAGCATGAGACTCGCTAAAGATGGCTGCACAATTGTAACTCATTAAAATTTGTACGACCCCGGAAAACTGCAAATACAACCAACATTACCGGAGCGCCTGCATCGTCCACTACTACGAGATGCTACCTCAAGAAGTGGAAGAGGATTCAGAAACACTGTATGGTATATCGTAGTTACAATTTAGAAATTAGTCTATATTATATCTATTTACTTGCCCTAAAGTTGGTTTCCAGTGGAATGTAAATTTAAAAAAAAAATGTGTTGCATTCACGTGACTTTTTAGTTCACTTTTCTACAAACTCTTTATAAGAAACTTAGTTCTTTAATCTGCTGCATGTTAAGATAAACTTTCAGCATTAGGTACAGCGACAATCGAGTGTTTTAAGAGTAAATTGACATTGAGTTTTTATTTGAAGTTCTTTTACGTGCCATAAACCCACGACTCGGGACCTCCGACTTTACTGTGTCACTTTGTGGTACCTTGGAAATGCCACGCCCTTCGTAGGATCACAGGAAAATGAAAGAATAGCGACTTCCCATTGGAGGAAAGCATGATAAGATCTTGTCTTATCTCCTACAGTTCACTAGTTTTAATAAAGACATGAAAATGAAATGAAATTCAGAGGCTGTTTCAAATGAAATTCATGGAAATATCTTAAAACACATTTTAATCAAAATGTTAGCCATTTTCGAGAAAATAAAATATTTAAAATGTACCACATAAAACATAGTTATGGGGGGTAGGATTCCCTTGAACATCTTCGTGATGCATTTTTGCAAAATGATAAATTTGAGTAATAATGTTTATATTTAACCACACTTTAGTTGTGTTATTAAACGCGCACGAATAAAAATGCAGAGTTTTTTTATTCTTAAAATATATACTTCTGGTAAAATCTCGGTATCGAACTTTATAGAATGCAACACTTCTCTATTTGCTATGCGTAAGTAGTAGAGGAAATCTAGGGGGGAAAGAAAGGAAGTATCGCACAGTTATTCAGAAAAATGTGTAGGCGCAAGTTTTTAAAAATAATAATCTCGTTATGGCGTTTTAAAAAGAAAAGTATTTAATTTATTTACTATTGTGTATTTTATACTGCTGACAAGAAATTGCATAGCATTGCAAGCATAAAGAAGAGGTATGATTTTGTGTATAGTGAACCCTTTTGCCTACTTTGTTTTTAATTTTATTAACGTCCCGGGAAAAATTGTTATTGTTTTCAAAGCACTTGACTACATTGTAAGGAGAGAGGGAGAGAAGGTGACTGAGAAGAAAAGTTGTGAGTTAATGCCAGATAGAGTGGAAAGGCGAAAGCGAAAGATGGAGAGGAGAAAGTCACAGACTGGAGGGAGGAAAAGAGCTTAAAAGGAAAGGAGAAGGAGCGACTGTAACTTCTGCAGCTAACCGCAACGCGCGTAGAGCTGGGGTTTCCTTTAAGGAACCATATGGCAATACATGATTATCAGGGTGTAATATAAATTATAACGTTACTCTGAACAGAGGTGAATGGATACGCAGCTAAATTAAATTAATTTAAAAATACACATACATGAATGTTTTTCATATTTTTTAACAAAAGCAGAAAGGTAAAAGACAATCTTTTCATACTTATTCCAGGTAACTTGTGTAACCTGCATTCGGAACGACTCGGATTTCATAGTTTTTTGGTGGTTTTCCCCGCTCGGTAAGGCGAGTGCTGGAGTGGTTGTCTTCTACCATTTTTGTTACACTTCTCCTGATTTCGTCTCCTTTTCATGCGAGCAGATGACGCAGAGTCTAGCATTTGGAACTTCCCGGCTTTGCCATTGAGTGACCAACTGACGTCCACGTCGAGTTGAGATTTCCCTGGTTCCCGCTGGAGGGGCACCTCTGAGCCACCGGATAGGTCGTCGCGAGTGTCTTTTGGCCGGTTGGTCAAGCCAGTAACCATTAAGCCTAAGGAGTTCTGCGCTTCTCTATTGTTTATGTTGCCCGTTCGCCCGTCTCGGTAGCGTACCCGAGTTCGAATCTCGGCCAGGGTGAGTTACTTGGATAAGGTGTTTTTCCGGTGTTTTCCCTTATCCTGAAAGACGAATGTCGGCAACTCTAAGCTACATGGACCCCGGACTCATTTGGGCATCATTTGCACCCATTTCATTCATCGTCCGATATGACTAAACGTTGGAGGACGTAAATTACACACAAAAGAAAAAATTGCCCGTTCTTGTAGTCCACACGTCTTTTACGGTTCCTTTATCTCTCCCGTTCCTCCCGACCAGTTGTGGTTTGAGGTGCTGAGTGTCCGCTCCGTTACTTAGGTATGCCTTCTGCATCGTAGTAGATGTTTTAAAATTCCGTAGTTTTATGGACTTGAATGTGAAATAATTCTTGTGTTATCAGGATGTACCAACATATAAGAAAACTTTGACATTTGAAATCATTTAAGTCATATTTCGTAGATGAATTGACGTTTGTCTGGAATTACTGTGTCTGTATTTCTAAAAACAATTCTGATGTTTTGCTTTCATGTGATTCTTTGTTCATTCTTCTGCAAATTTTTCTTACAACTGGTTATTCCTTTTCTACATATCAATCGAGATACACATTTTGTAGGAACAGTTTTACTATGTCCACTTCCTTGTAGATACAATGGAAATGTGGGGATGCATAGGCTTAAGCAGTAGTCAAAATATTTAAGACCTGATCGCTGTATGAGCACTTTAAAGTGTTTTTTTTTTTTTTTTCATGACCAGGAGAAAGGGAAACAAGCAACTTCCTATTGAGAAGAGTACGTGTTTGTAAATTCATACCGGTAGTGAATATCTCAGAAATGGTTAGCTGTACTAAAAAGTGTGTTTGATGTAAATTGTGTGCAACATAAATTTTGTCTATCTCTTGCGAATAAAGAATTCATAGCTATTCTCAGAAACTTCAAGTTATGCATTTTATTCGTAATGAAAATATCTTAAACATGTCAATTTAATCAAATATCTTGCGCTATTTTAAAGAAAATTAAAATATTCGAAAATGTTTCCCATGTGAAGAATAGTTTGGGGTGAGGGTATTTTCTTGCAATATTCTCTCGTATCCCCCCCCCCCCATTTATACCCCGCCTTTAACTCCAATGGTCATCGGCGGCTGTTCTCCTTTGGAACATATCGAAGGTGTTAACTCGCATTCGTTGGGTTTTAATCATTGTTCACGCACACATTCGCACTCTTATTCATACTTCCAGACTCTGGGGAAGATGAGGAATTATCGTGGCCAGAGAAAAATCCCCCCACCTCCACTGCCGGGAATCGAATTCGGGACCACTAGCATGTCTCGTATCCTAGGAAAACGCTGAACTTGAATATTTAACCGACATTTTCTTTTTCCGGGCAACAAAATGTTATGCTAAATTATATCAACATAGAAGCCCTGGTTAGATCTCTTGGAGATTATGATCCCACTAGACGTCTATTTGAATTTTCAGGTACCCCGCATGCCTTGCGGGCATCCAAGATAACACGTAGCTAATCCACAAGCAGCACATGCTGAGCTCCTACGAGGGTCGGCTGATAAGTCCCGGGCCTCAAAATAATTTTTTTCCCCTTTATTTCTCAACATAATCTCCAGAAAGGCTAATAATGCATTTGTCCTATCGGTGTTCTGATTTAGACCATATCTGTAGTACGATTTATCATGGTCCTCAAAATAGCTGTTTACCACATCAATGGCCTCCTCGTTGCTGTGAAATCTTCGTCCTCCAAGAAATTTTTGAGGTTCGGGATCAGGTGATAGTCATTAGGTGCTAGATCTGGTGAATGGCTGGATGTTCAAGCAATTCGAGCTTTAAATCGCACATTTTCCCCATTGCAATGATGGAACGATGGGCCGGAGAATTGTCGTGAAGAACAAGACTCACCTCATCACTCAAACGTTGCAGTAAGCTTGCATATTAGTCAACAGTGATACTTTTACCCTTTTCCAAGTAATCAGTAAAAATAATCCGCTGTGCAGCCCAGAAAATACTCGCCATAACTTGTTAGCTGACAAAATTGACTTTGCCTTTTTGGAGTTGGTTGACCTGGCGCAATCCACTGTTTTGACTGCGTAGTGTTTAACGCCCGCTTTTACTACATACGGCACCGCAGGCGGTGACACTGATGATACAGGAAATGAAGATGGAGCACTGGTGGAATGAGATGGCGGGGGAAACCGGAGGTCCCGGAGAAAACCCACCCCAGCGCCGTGTTGTCCACCACAAATCTCACTTTGCGGTCGCCTGAAATCGAACCCGGGCCGCCTTGGTGAGAGCCAAGCGGTCTAACCACTGAGCCATGGCGCGGCCTGTTTTGACTGTGATTTACTTTCTGGAGTGTGGTGATGTATCCAAGGTGCATTCATCCATGGTAATAAACCGTCTAAAACATTCACTGGTATTTTTACGGTAGAGCTCCAAATTCTTAACAGAAACAGTTTTTCTTTGCAACTTTTGATCAGGCGTCAACAAACGCGGCAACCATCTTGCACAGACCTTGTGAAAGCCCAAAACATTGCTTAAAATATTACCTGCAGTTCTTTTGGTTATTCTTACAGCCTCTGCTACCTCAAACAAGTTTAATCCGCGGTCTTTTGAGTACTAAACGATGAATTTAGTTCAATGATCTCTGGTGTTGTCTTTCACAGGGCAGGCCACGCCGTGGCTCAGTGGTTAGACCGCTTGGCTCTCACCAAAGCGGCCCGGGTTCGATCCCAGGCGACCGCAAAGTGAGACTTGTGGTGGACAACACTGCGTTGGGGCGGGTTTTCTCCGGGACCTCCAGTTTCCCCCGCCATCGCATTCCACCGGTGCTCCATCTTCATCTCATGTATCATCAGTGTCACCGCCTGCGGTGCCGTATGTAGTAAAAGCGGGCGTTAAACACTACACATTTCATTTCACAGGGCGTCCAGAGCGAGGCTTATTACTAGTGCTATACTCCTATTTTAAACTCTGCAACCCACTTTTTAGTAATTGTATATGGAGGGGCAGAGTCGTTCAGTGTACTGTCCATTTCCTCCTTGATTTCTTTAGGCGTTAAGCCTTTCAGAATGGAAGTATTTAAACACCGTTCATTTTTCTAATTCCTCCATTATCGTGAAACCTCTACACTTGTCTTGTTTAAAATGCTGTCATTAATTAATCCAAACAAGCTATTGACCTGTAACTATGGATACAAGTCAGTCTAGAGTTAAACCGCATGAGGCTATCCGTCAAACTGGCCCATTGGCGCCATTTCTATGTGAGGCCCGGGACTTATCAGCCGACCCTCGTAAAATAATCTAACCAAGAGCTGATTGATCTTCAAATGACTCTCTTACCTTGCCCACAATACATATAACCGAACCTTTAAAATACTAATTTAAAAAAATCCCTTCTATAGTTAAACCCATTTCTTGGTGGGCACGCAGCAAACACCTTTGGGCTCTGTACAGCCTTGTCAACACCACGGTCGGACGGAAGTTGGCTGTTCCCAGACAAATCTAGCGCGCGTGACCTGCTCACACACGTATCCTCACTCAGTTCTTTTCTATGTTTTTATTCAGCGAATCTCAGAACGGGCATTTCCATTGTTACCTCGATATCGACGGATGTACGGAAGTTGGGAGAGTAAGAAATGTAACAAAGGCAATATGGACTACATTAGTATCATTAACTAGCTATCATCACACACGTCATATATTTTTTTCTTTTCTTATTTGCTATCATGAATAAGAGTTTCAGTATCTCAGTGACTAGAGGTACAAGATACCTTCCCTCTCCTTGCCGGCATGTCGTATCAAATGATGAACGAGTGAATGCTCAGATGAGAAAGAATACCTAAAGTGCTAAAAATATACGCAATTGAGCCTTAGGTTAGAAAAAATCGAATGGAAACCTCTACCAGACGACGCTTTACAAATTGGATTCGAACACTTACCACTTTGAGAAGCAAGCATGTTCATTAATGGGAGACAAACAGATAAAGCTTTCAAGTCGTTTGTATTTGAATTATCTCTAGCCTAACCTATATTTTAGTTTTTCATATCTTCATTTGGATTCATTGTATCGTAAGCAGTCATTGGATTTGTATGCAATCGGTTTTTTTTTCCCCCTCATCCATTAAGTTTTGCAATAAGTTCAAAGTTATATGCACATACATGGTAGCATGTCTGCCCCACGTTCAAGAGGTCCCGAGTTCAAATCTCGGTCAGGGTGAGTTACCTGGATAAGATTTTTTCCGGGTTTTTCCCTTATCCTGATAGACGAATGTCAGGTAACTCTAAGCTCCATGTACACTCATTTGAGCATCATTTCACCCACTTCATTCATCGTCCGATATGACTTAACGTTGGAGGACGTAAATAAAAAAAAAATACAGTATTTACCAAGGCCATAATATCAAACCACATTTCGAAGATAATAGCTCAAGCCACAAAGATGAATAAAAGAGACTAGAAAAATCTGGTTTGTGTTACATGAAATCTAATCAATTCTTAATGAGATTCAGATTAAACTGATAATGCTTATTTAAAGTATGTAGAAAAATTAGGCAGTGAACTGCGCAGTGTTTTGGAGAGAAATGTTTATATTTATGTTTTGTGTTCTCCAGGTAAGTATCAGTTCAACAGCATCTGAAGATATGATTGCGAAGACCGCATACACCGGATGGGTGGGACCAGGGCGCTTACCACGTCACACCCTATAGTATTGCACCCCACTCATGTCTCTCGTGGACGTCGTTGGGGAAAGTCGCAGCTGGGTGATCGGCTTTGGCCACGAGGAGCATCTATAGATGAGGGAGGACCCTTCTCAATATTAAATATTGTTAACCGATAAACATAATAAACGTACACCTGAGTATTTAGAGAGAGCAAATGCATGATGAATCAAATTACACAATTGGATGACTGTACTTTGTAAGAAGTAAGAAAGATAATAAGCCCAAAGTGAACAGTTTTAGTGCCTGAGTGGAACTTATTTTTAAAATTATAAAGCATATTTAATAGATTTTGACCGCATAAATGCCTGCGTAGTGTAGATATTTTAACACATAAAAATCCGATGTCTACATTAATTCTGCGGAAAAACGTTTTGTCACGAATGTGACTTTTGGACCAGAAACACACACACATACACTGACAGGCATTAGTCATTCATAACATGTTTGTGCTTGCTGCAGCTGCGGCGAAATGATTATCGCGCTGTTACGCGTAGTTTATTGTGTTCCATCGAATTGCTTTATGTTATGATACATTCCAGAGACGTAAGTAAGCTGTGTTGAGTCAGAACTTCACGCTGAAAAGACTGAAACAAAAGTGGGTGTAGAATATTTCAGTCTATACACAAATGTGTGTGCGTCGTTTTCTCCCCCCCTCCCCCCTCCCGCTGTTTTTGAAACATTTTGCGCGTTTTGGGAAGTTTAATAAATAGCTCTAATGACTCACTATCTCAAGTGTTTTAAGATATCATTCTGTTAGGTTTACTGGAGGAAATTGCATGCCTTAAAATTTGCAGATGTATTGATTCAGAATGGTGTAGAAATTGTTTTCTTCGACCTCGTTTCATATACCGATTGTTCTATATATCCACATTCAGGATGGCCACTGGGCAAATACGGTTAAGTTCCGAGACAATTACATGGGATACAATTGGTGTAGAATTACACACTTATATGAAGTCAGTAGGTGCGGTAAAGTTAACTCTTCAACTAAATTGTACACACTACGTAATATTATAGAGAAGGAAAATGTGCGAATAAACCCTGTTTTTTATAACCTTGCTCCGCTGACATGTATTCTTCCGCGTTGCGTTTCCTTTCTCTTTCCATTCCAAGGTCTCGGGTTCAAACCTGGCCAGGTCGATGGTTTTTTAAGCGTGCCTAATCGCGAAATTTACACGTCAATAGATTTACTGACATACAATTTTGCTAATGTGCGTCTTATAATGTCATACAAGCAGGTTAGGCGGTAAAAACTTCTATCCTGATAGAGCACCTGAAAGGCAGTTTTAAACCGAAAGATCCTAATAAGAATTTACATATATTCAACGTGTATTAACTCCGTTGCGAAATATATTTAATGAATACGGTATTATGATGTAAATCTGACAATTATCTTCGAATATATTAAGATAAATGTTCATGCCGAATAAGAAACTATTTTGCGTTGCAAAAAAAGAAAACCAAAACGGCAGCCAATGAGAGGTGGCGGATCACTTGACAGTTAAGAGATGCACGACTAATTACGTTATCGGAAGACTGATAAGTCTCCAAAATTACTCACTCGATTTTAATAATTATTTCACCATAAAAACGCCCTCTTATTTCAATGAACATTGGCCATAAAACACCTAATTTCAATTCTTGATCTACTTAAAGTCTAAAAAGGATTTAGGAAGCCTGTGGACTTGAATACGAATATATTGGAGTTACAACAAGAATATACTTGTGAAGACGATTTTAATTTTTGTTTAAATTGTAAAAAAAAAAAAAAAAAAAAAAAAAAAAAACTTTTTTTTTCCCTTGTTCCATTTATACCCTGCCTTTGACTACTATGGTCATATAGGCGGCCGTTCTCCTTTGGTACATACTGAAGGTGTTAACTCGTTATCTTTGGTTTTTAATCATACGCACACATTCACACTCTCATTCATACTTCCAGACTGGGGAAGATGGTGAATTATCTTGGTCGGCGAAAAATCCCCACCCCCACCGCCGGGAATCGAACCCGGGATCCCTAGCACGGCAGGAGGTACTCTACTGACTGAGCCAAAAAATACTTGTTGCTTCACTGAAAAAGCATTTAAGGGGAAAAATGCTATTTTATTCCAAACAATACAAAATTACGACTTAGCAGCTAAGTAAATAGAAGACAGTAAAACAAAGGGGTAATCGAATCTGTTTTGTAATATTAGGATACCAGTGACATGTACCAATGTGAAAATATGTTGATGATACTTATATTTAAGAACGTTTTGCTTAATTTTCTTCATACATTGTAGTCAAGTTAGCATGGTGTGCTAAGTAATTAATAAAAATTGCCATTGGATAAGTGTCAACCGATACTTTGCAATTAACCATCTTTGCAATTAACCATATATCGATAGTATTATACCAGACTACGTCTTTCCCAATGACTAACATGATGTTCTATGCGGAATCTTCGTATTCTATACCATCAGATCTATTTTGTTTATATGTTAAACTATTTTCTTTGGAAACTATGTAGATTTTATGTCATTAAATAATTACGGGCTCAGAGACAAGATATAAGGATTAAAATGTCAGGTTTTGCAAATATTACCAATAAAATTGTTTCTCAGCCAAAGGGTATACATAGCATTTCTAGAACTTAGAAGTCTGTCGGGGAAACTTAGCAAGTCCGACGTTCCAGCGATGTACACATATATACTTTTCGCAGTTAATTATTAGTTAATTATCAGTTACCTTCTCATCCACAATTTCTAACGAGTAAAGAGGAGGTTTTATACAATAATTTGGAAAAGAACTGGCGAGTACAAGAAATTAATTCAATCGGGCAACCAACCACTTGATTAAAATATACAGAGGAGACATCACAATACAACTATGATAACATGTTGCCCATTAGCTGTCCTCCTTCAGAGCCTTGCCTTCTGTTAAGATGCAAAGTAATTAAAGGAGCTGCTGTATTTTCGGATCAAACACTGCGACCCAAATGACAACAGATTAAAGACCATTGGCCTGGAAAGTATCAGACGTACTATACTGGCGTCAGACTGTGAACAGCCCTTCTCTAGGTTAACAGTTTATTCCATGAATCGAACTTCTGACGAGGTCAGTGTCCTTTTCAGAATCGAACTTTCTTCAAAATGTGTTTTGACATATGTTTGCCATGTAAGTTAATGATAGAGGAGGAGAGAGAATTTCCACAAATATTCCAAACGCAGTGGGAAAGTTCCCAGATGACGGTAAGCCTTCGAAACATAACCAGAAATATATATCAAACAAACCACTTTCATTTATGTAAGATGCCGTTAGACTGCTGCAAAGGGGAAACTTCGGAAGTTTCAGGCTCAGAGAAAATGCGGGCGTCATGTCTGGGCACTCTCGCTGCAATTCGAGACATATCGATATTAAATTGCGTTTCGATGGGAAACATCGTGAGAAACGAAGCGCTGTGGACCCTGTTCGATTCTCAAGCGTTGCTGCACCGGCATTGTATTTCCTTCGGCCTTGGTACAGTTCTACACGATAGTTGACTATTGATTATGCAATTTTGTATTCTTGGTGCTGTGGCACAAAGCAATAAAGCACAGATACACACAAAACTTATTATTATTATTATTATTATTATTATTATTATTATTATTATTATTATTATTATTATTATTATTATTATTATTATTATTATTATTATTATTATTATTATTATTATTATTATTATTATTATTATTATTATTATTATTATTATTATTATTATTATTATTATTATTATTATTATTATTATTATTATTATTATTACCATCATCATCTAGTTTGTGATATACATCTATATATAAAAGAGTTGTCTAAAGATTTGAAAGCTTTTTAATTTCCTTGCCACTTGGTAGGTATGAGAAAGTATTATATTGCATTAAAAATTCAATCCCGAGATTTCACCGATACAGGTGCGCTTTATGGTCTCTTAATTAAAACAAATATGTTTAGAATGTTATATGTGTCGGTGTGAACAACGGAACTCTAGATCGAAAGTTGGTATTCAAGTTCAGAATCTTACAAGAATGCTAGACGAAGTTCTTTAAAAAAAAAAATCACCCCACCACAAGCTACTCGTCACATAGAAGATGTTTGGAAATTTTTGATTTTCTCAAAAATGGCTGAGGACGTTTATTAAAATAAATGTTAAGACATTTACAAGACAAAGTAAAATTTGAAATTTTCTGGGAATAGACAGTGATTACTTCTTCATTTTAGAGAACTTGTACATAATTTCAAATAACGGATCAACCATAGGATATGGATTTAAAAGTGTATATTTAAACCACGCAATTTCTTTTAAATATTTTTTTTCAGTGGCATCACCTTATTGTTTTGAATATTTTCATCACTTTTGAAAATCCTGATACTATTCAACTTTTCGCGATGCCTAATCAAGGTCAATATAGAAGTAAGCTTCGAGTTATTATAAATGTAATATGAAATGAAAGTAAGAACTGTTTAAATTTTGCAGTTATTTCTTCTGAGAAGGAACCTGGAGCAGTTATTTGATCCAGCGAAGGTTCGAAATGAGTAAATTCACTAAGAAGTATAGAAACCAAAAGAAATCAGATTTAGTTTCTGAGACCATAATGCACTTAAACTGAAAATACTTGGTTTAAATTCGGAATTACACATTTTAAAACAGGTACATTTTATGTTTATTCTTTTTGTAAGGTTAGATTAGGTGCTTTATCGTTTTTATTTGTTTACAAGCGTGCCGTAAAAGAAACATTTGCTTTGCGATTATTACAATAACATTTTGCAACACGAAAATCGATAAGCTAATAGGTATTTTCACCGAAATTAGTCGTTTAGTATATATTCAAATCTGCATGAAATAATATACTCTTTCTAAAGTATTTCATTTTTAACAAATAAAGCTACGTTTTATTCCATTAAAATTTGTGATATCAGAAATGTTTGAGGTTGTTTACATTCAAGAGCATAAAAAGTACTCGTTTGTATAATTCGTTTGTATGAGAGAGGGAGAGAGAGAGAGAGAGAGAGAGAGAGAGAGAGAGAGAGAGAGAGAGAGAGAGAGAGAGAGAGAGAGAGAGAGAGAGAGAGAGAGAGAGAGAGAGAGAGAGAGAGAGAGAGAGAGAGAGAGAGAGAGAGAGAGAGAGAGAGAGAGAGAGAGAGAGATGAGAGAGAGAGAACCCGCGCTACTCTTGAAAGGTATCAAATATTTTGATCATTCAAAAGCCCTTTCTTCCCTACAATAGGGCTAAATTACAGCTTGTGATTTCAGTTCCTAAAATAAATTTACCAGATCTTGACTTTTTTGGAGCTATGAACGAACATACGTACTTTCGAAGATGGCCATGAGTTTTCGTTGAAGATACCACGAAATAAAGAAATAGTCATTATTTTTACTCATCAGAGAGTTCAAATTAAAAATAAAAGAGGCACGTGACTTTGTAATATTTGTACCAAACTTAATTTTGAATTTAGGGGTTCTCCTTATAGCGATTCAAATTGAAATGTTTAAATATTTTTTCAAAAGTGGCTTTTTACAGTCTTGATGAAAAAACAAATGTTTCCAGTATATAATAACCCATGGCGCGACAACCCTTAGAGGGCCAGGCCTACCAACCCGAATGCCGGCCTCACGCCCACTTACGCACGGCAGAGGTGGGCGATCATCCAACCGATACGGGGAGATGTGGTCAGCATCTCGGCATCCCCCAGCCGGAATGTTGTTTTCCGTTACCAGGGCCGCTTACCTAGCGTAAGCTCCTCACTTTCTTCATGATGCTGAGTGGGCACCGGTCCTATACCCGGGACGTAAAGTCCGCACCCCATGGGTGGGATCGAACCCGGGCCGGTTTCCGTGGCCAGGGACCAAGGCTGCCTTAGCCCGCTACGCCACGGCGCAGGACAAATGTTTCCAGTATCGAAATAGCAAATATTCTATTTTTCCTTACTTTTCGTAACTGGAAAATATTTCGCAGATTGTTAAAATTGCAAACTTTAAAAATAACATTTCTGTAAAGGATCTCGAGAAATATATTTGCTTTTAAATATCATGAAAATGCCATTGGGTATGCGCCTGGGCTGTTTCCTTTAATCTAGTATAACCTACAAAATCCCACTGCAGACGAACGGAAGTACTGTAAATATACTATCATCACAAAAACCAGGATACAATTACTGGAACAATATCGACAAAGTGAAATAAAACAAACAAAACTATCGGCGTCTTGTTGTGTTACGTCACCCCAGAGTAACTAACCATTTAGCACTTGCTCGGCTGTTAAACTCTTACACCATAATGGGGTTTTCCGCAGTGTAGTTTCTCCGCCACAGACTTTTGAGGAAAACCAATACAAACAAGGGGAAGAGGGAGATCTTGTGACGCAACGCTTCATCGCGTGTTGCTTGCAACCTGTTTGTACAGCATGTCTTTCGTTATGGGCACTAAACCTCGATTTTATAATGCAGAGAAGTGAGCGCATTTGCCTTTGCTTCTATTTATGTTCTGAAGGAACGACAAAAATCACTGCCACAGAGAAGGGGTCAGGTTATAGGTATCGGCGTAATTAAAGCCGTTATTGCTAATTCTGCCCAAGACACTGGTAGTCGTAAGAAAACATCGTCAATCAATTCAGTCTTTCGTTTTTGCGCTGATTTAAGAACTTTTATTCTGGAGAAGTTAATGTCGATACATACGAATCAAGAGTTACGTATATTAACATTGGTGGGGTTAATTTTAATTATTTTTGTTTTGTTTCATGCGGCCTTTTATTAAGAATGAAAAAAAAAAAAAAATTCTTTTCTAATCGGAAGCAAATGATGCAGAAATATGTGGATCATAACATGGACACTCCTGTTCGTGGGCACTTGGTTTTATTGATTAATGTGATACATATACATTACCGAGCGAGGTGGTGCCGCGGTAACATGTGAGTCTCTCATTCTCAAGGTCGTGGGTTTGATCCCAGTCTAGCGACCTCTTCCCCCCCTTTTACTAGGTTAATTCTGGGGTGGATCTCTACTTCACGGATTCATTTCCTTTCCCATTTAATTCCTCTTTGATCGTCAGCGTGGTAATTCCGGTGGTTAGGGACAGAAGGGTGCGCTCTTTAAACTTCTTTCTGTCATCCCCCTCCTTTTTAATGAAAAAATATTTTTTTTCTTTTATTTCTTTCTTTTCCTTGTGTAATCGATTTTTCATTATTTCCGTTTATTTTCTTATCTGGTTTCCTAGTTTCACAAATATTCACTATACACATAAACACCCATGCCCAAGGCGGGACTCGAACCTGCGACCCTCTACACGGCGGAACACTAGAGACATGCTTTAGCGACCATGGCTACGAGGACCGGCAAACCCTTAAATATGCTGTCCAGGCCGCTAGGATCGCTTCGTCGCCCTCTCCTTTAGTGGTAATGAGAAGCTTCGGTGGTGCGCCGGTGACAGTCTACCTGCGAATCATTCGTGCTTAGCTGTTAGGGTCTTCCATGTGTCTCTAGCCAAGAGCCAAGAGTGAGAACAAGTCGTCCGGGTGCTCCCGGACGGTGGGCAGAGCGCCACGGTACCTATCCGCTGGGCGGATTTACCCGTGCGGTCTTATAGGATTGGTCTTTTCTCCAAAGCTTAGATGTCCTTGTTAACTGATGGACCTGATTCGGCCTCTGCTAGTGCTCCTGGCGGCGGGATGAGCTTCCAGGTAGGAGGCCAGTGCCCTAAGCTCTAAGAGCGGCCTGCGTTGCAGAGTCCGTCCAGTGTGGCGGTGCCAGGAGCGAGAGGTCGGGTGGTTGGGGACCATTTAGGTTGTGGTTCGCATGTGGGTCACACAGGAGGACCTGACTGCCGGGGGTCAGCCGACAGGCCAAATCCAGCCCTAGTGTGGCCGGTAGTACTGAAGGGATGAGAGGCTGGTCTCACAACCCAAGGGCATCCTTGGGGAGGCGGTAGCTCTTTCTCCTTATGGGCACACGGTGGTCATATTGCCCTAGTGTGTTAATTAGGTGGTTGGGATGGGATGTAATTCTGGCATACAATGAGCGCGAGCGTTCACGCACAACGTCCTCAACGTAAGGTATGCCAGAATGGGTGTGTATGATGTGTGATGGAAACATACTTTCGGTATCGTAAATCATCCTAAGAGCCCTGTTCTGCACGGCTTGCAGTCTGCGGATGGTGGTACGAGCCACCGATCCCCAGACCTCGCATCCATACAGGATCAGGGGCGGGATGATCGCACGATACACCCGTAGTTTCAGGCGAGTGGGCATGGTCGATCGGAATATGGGGTACAACTGCCTGAGCGCTGCATGGCCGAGGCTGATTTTTTCACGGACATGTGGGGTGAAGGTGAGGCCGCGGTCCAGTCGGACACTCAGGTATTTGGCAGATCGGACCCAAGGGATCGTTCTCTGCCTCAACCGCAGGTCTCCTTCCGGGCGGCAGTGGAGGACCTTCCCCAGCAGAAGGGCAGAGCTCTTCTGTGGGCTGATGGCCATCCTCCACCTTTCACTCCACGTGCCGATGGCTCGGAGTGTGTCTCTAGGCTCCGCCCTCTGCCAATTTGTAGTCTCCCTTCTCCTGGGTGTGGTGGCCCACCGCTTCGAGGTGAGTCGAGATTCCCCTCTCCCCTTCAATCCCAGTATGCAACATTCTACCATCATGACAAAAGTGCCGAAATATGACAAAATTACTCTCATTTTAATTATCTCATCGTGTGTAGCTTGTAAAAGCTGCTGGTTGTCGTGTGTTATTGAAAATCATGCGTATTGCCATAATATAATGCTTTCTCGACCCGATATTGAGAAGGAAAGCTCCAAAAGTAATTGGATCTTTCACGGCGTAACTCAGATTGCAGTTAATGGGATCGAGAAGGAGAAATTCTTCCTCATAAAATACATTTTTCTTCTAAATATTCATCCGTGCAAGATAATATTTTTCTCTGTTGAACTGCAAGACCTAAGTTTGTAGACGGAATGTATGTCTATAATCTTGCTGGTTTAAATGTTTGCGAATCATTCGTGCGTTTACCTGTTGTTTATTTTATGTAATAATAATTCGATATTTACAGTTTGCTTGTCGTGGTCCATTATTTAGAATACACGTTCACAATTATTAAAATACCTAGTTCATCATTAAAATGCTTGTAAACATAGATTAAGAAGGAGCCTACTTTTTAACTTTTGTGTTGAATGTTCGAGGCTACAAAAAGAGATTCTCTGAGCTAAAAAAAAAAAAAAAAAATAGAAAAAAGATTTGTGTTGTGTATGAACAACAGAACTCAAAGATATAGTCAGCTAAACATTGTATTTAGGATCCAATATAATTCAAGAATATATGCAACATTTTTTGGCAATTTTTATTTTCTAAAACATTGATTTTCTAAAACATTGATAAGGATTTTGATTGAAATACCACATGCTTAAGGGGCTTATCAATTCTACAAATGTAATTGAGAATTAAAGGAAATTTCAGTGCAAATCCCGTAAAATTCAAGAAATTCATTTTATTTGTTATGAAAATAACCTAAACATTAGATCATTTTTTAGAAAGTATGAAATAACATTTTTTTCCTGTAAAGAGAAGTTTGTTGTTGCATCCTTACAAGAGGCTAAATTTAAATAAGTTTGATAATTATCTGTTTTTGGGTTATACTGTTCTCTTTCTCACACACCTACATGACAGACATATACACACGTGCCTGCCTTACGTTCAAGAGGTCCCGCGTTTGAATTTCGGTCGGATGAGTTACCTGGATAAGGCTTTTTCCGGTGTGTTCCCTTATCTGTAAAATGAATGTCATGTAACTCTTAAGATCTAATGACCCTGGGTACATTTGAGCATCATTTCACCCATTTTATTCGTCGTTCGATATGACTTAACGTTGGAGGACGTAAATTAAATAAAGGGAAAAAACGCTCGCTCGGATGCGATCCATTTTCGACTTTATCGAGGGATTTAAAAAAAACGTGTTTCCGATAAAGTATTAACCTCAAATGTTTGGGTGCAATACGGTGTTTCCTCCGTGTACTGTAAGTGGATAATGGATTAAGATTCATACTAATGCTATATGTTTAAAATTGTAAGAATAGTTAATCGAAATAAACCTAGCTTTAAGAAATCAGTGAGCTGCATTTTCAAAATTTGTCAGTTGAAGATAATCTGCTAAAGTTCATGCTAGGTGCGTTAGTACATGTCACTGTATTGGTACATAAACAGGAATCCCATTATTAGAAATTCATAGTTCTACTTTTCTCTTTATGTTGATAACAGTGCGTATCCTCTGACACTTAATGCGGCCAGATTACTGATGTGGATTACTTCACGTTTACTGTTATATTTATGTATTTATTTAGCTTTTAGAGATAAGTTTAGAAGAAAAAATCTTATATGTTTCACTCACATGACTTTCTACTCTTTCGTGTACTCTTGTTTTCGTGTGGACACTTGTTTCTTGATCTACTTCATGTTAATCAGGAAAACATAACAGAATTTATCGTATTTCTAGTTTCCTTGTAGGTGCAAGGAAAATGGTGTGAATACAAAGCTTTAAACTATTGTAAAATCATTTAAGAGCTGGTCACTATGTGAAGGCTTGACCTTACATTATCTCTGTATGTCGGGACACAAAAAAACCAATTTGAGAAAACAGTAAGTATTGGAAAATTTAAATAAATAATAAAGAATATATTGGAAATAGTTCACTCCACCGAACCCCCTTCCCCAACGGACACATGTGTGCTATAACGATATCTACATTTTTTGTGTGATAAGATGTCTCTTATATCTCTTTCGGTTACAGTTTTGCCAAACTCATTGCGGATTAAGAAGAACTTAGAACTTTGCTAGAAATTACAAGATATGCATTTCATTTGTTGCGAAAATATCTTTAACATGTGTTATTTTAAGCAAAGTTGTTAGAGCCATTTTTAAGAAAATCAAGAATTTTTAAAAGGGTGGTCTAGGTTGGGAGGATGTTCTTGAAAATCTTCTTGTGGCATCCTTGGAGGATGCTGAGTTTAAATGTCATGTTTGTATTTAACCGACTTTTAGTGTTTCAGTTATGCTGTTCACACACTCGCACACACATACACTGACGGACCGTTTTCTTAAATGCCATTTTTTTCGGGGAGCTTTAAAACTATATTTCCTGTGAAATCTCGGTGTCTTATTTGGGTGGAATATAATGCTTATTATAAGTAGTAGAGAGGCTAAAATCTGGAGACTTACGCTGACAGAAATTCCTCGACGAAACAATTATTTTGGATTAAGAAGTTAGTATGTTCATCATGAAGGAAATTAGCTAGTAATGAGGAAGGCACAACAATCTCTATGGCTCTATAGCAACGCTGATTTCGCTGGAGACAGCGATGGCTGAACAAGTAGATCACCTATAATCATTTCGCATAAAAATGCCTAACGTAAAAAATCGTCTTCTAAAAAGTAAAACCATAACATTTATTGATGGTGAGAATGTAAACATCAATAACATAACTCCTTTAATCGAACGAGAAGGGTCCATGATAACGCGTGAGCTTAACATTTGGAAAGTCCCACGTTCGATCCATGGTGGCCGCCCAATCTGATCATGGGTTTTACCGCGGGTTTCCCTGGTTTGCAAGACGAATGTTGAATTTAGGAACGGCTCTCTTTCGAATTGCCTACGGGACTACTCGGCTGTGTGTTAGTCGAAGCGAAGCGAATGTTGCAAAGACCGTTCCCGGTGGAAGGGAGTTCTAAAGCACCCTCCGGTGGTTTGACCGGTCCACCGAGCGTCTCTCAGCCTGATATTCTAGCCATGTTACGGAACTCTGCTCGACTCCCTCTCTTTCGTCATTGGTCCTGCAGTCCTTAGGTCTCCTGCGGTTCCTTCATCATCCGTTCCTCCCGAATGTGTACGCATAAAAGATCCAACTGGGTCGAAGTTCTAGGTGTCCCTCTCCTTTACCAGAGGACCCTCTATCTCTCTCTCTCTCTCTCTCTCTCTCTCTCTCTCTCTCTCTCTCTCTCTCTCTCTCTCTCTCTCTCTCTCTCTCTTACTAATGTTGTGGCATCCAAACGGTCTACTCAGCATGCTTCCCAGCTATTTAATGAGTCATTTGCCACGTTGTACATGAAACATTGTTGTATTAAATGAGTTATAACGTAAAAACTATTTATTTTAAACTATTATATTGTATCATTTATTGGTGTAAAATAAAATCACTATCTCAGTATCACATTACTGTAGTTTCTGAATTTGTTTGTAATAACAAAAAATCTTGGTTTAACACAAAATGTTCACAGAAGAATAATTATGTCTTCGTTGGGTTTCAAAATATTTTGTGAGTTTTATTAAACATATACTAGCTTCTGTGATCTTTTTTAAATGAGAGAGAATGTCTATTAATATTGTGAATAAATGACCAATTGGAAAAGACCCTCTTCAGTTGTTCAGAAAAAGCAGATATGCTTTCTGTAATAATTTAATAGCCATATTTGCTACTTTCGAATATTGTCTCTTAAGACAAGTCAGACTGTTTTCGGAGAGTTTTGCCTAAAGTGTCTGTTTACAGTTGACACTGACAATATCTTCTGCATCCAAAATTTTCAGTATAAATACTTCTAATTAGACTTTAAGTTCACTGGTATTTTAGATGAAGAACACCTACTATTAGTCTGTAAGTATATATTTTGAGACCATTTTCTCCGCTTTTCAACAAGATGTATTTTGTCAGCATGACCATGAGATAATTGTAGGACCATCCGTAATTCTGCTGCATCAGCTACAGTAATTTCTGGCTTCTGACATGTATTGATGAGCTAGCCGACCGGATCTAAGAGTGCAGCAGCACCACTTACGTGTTTAAGATTTTTTTCCCTTCAAATAGAAGCGATTTTGTTGATATTAAAATGTTTGAATTTATTATTAACTGTCATTTGACGCATTGCTGTGAAGTTATTTTTCAGCGAAACAGGCATCTCACTGAGAGCACCAGCGAGAATCTGCAGCAAAACCAACTCTAGAACCACCAAATGAAAGTTGGTTGCTGCTAATCTGATTTTTTGAACGCTTTTACTGTTTCATTTGCGTTTGATGTGGTGTTTGTTGTTATTGAGTCTTAGAGTGTGTGAGCTAGAAAGCTCAATACCTTGCCCATTTTTACCATGTTGGTCGCATTATGGTTACAGAATAGTAGATGTTTGCGTTATACCGTATCGTTGCTATTTTAGGAGCTACGTTTATTATATCTCATAATTTATTTCCTGTCTGTGAATCACCTGACGGATTGAAAGTATCCAGAAATATAGTTCTTGGTTTTTGCACTAGCGTTGTGTATAATTGTACAACATTCTTTGTATGATTGGGTTCATTTTTCCATCCGTCAGTGAATACTGAGTCAGGATTGCCAAATGTTTGTTGAGATTCTTCTTCGTAAACATAATAAAGCAGTGCACTAAAAGATGTTTTCCTTCATCCGAGTAATAGAATGGATGTGCAAATTCTGTAGCATGTACTTAAAATGTTTGAAGTCAGCACTAAATGGAATGTTGCAAACCTACCCCCACCCGCAAAGAAAGAAAATATCAAGGCTGGTTCCTTTTTCTAAAGCACCCATATTAGCAATTTAAATGTTTTTTGTACATTTAAATGAAGTGTTGAATTGTTCTGAGTAGAGGCTAGCAATTGCATCCAAGTCATTAAAGTGCTTGTTTCTAGATCTACCGATTCCAATGGTTCGTCCTCCTGCACAAAATCTTCGACTGACATCTGGTGTAGAATGGGACTATGCATGGCAGCACGCTGAAAGTATTAGCTCTTGGCTGCTGCTTATTACTGCAGATACTTTATAAGTTTAAGTCTTTCTTTTGCATCTTTTTAAGAATCATTCCACAAATAAAACATTTAGCACAACTTATTTTCAACTTTCAAATGAACGAAATTAAGCTGTCTGTAAATATAAAGTTTACCACGTCGTGATTACTGGCAGGCTGTGCTCAGCCCGAAGATTTTTGCTGAGTGCCCACCCAGGATTGGGTTTTACAGCAGGAAGGACTTTCTTTTCTTAATCATGGGTTAACGATGGGGTGTTTTGTTTTAGGATGGTAGTAACTATGAGGTAGTAGGTATTACTCCGACGGAAGACAAGATGCTATGCGTAATGCACCCTGGCGATGAAGTAGGTTTAATAATTTGGGTAATTTTGAGGCCAAACAGCTCTTGCTTTATGTAGGAGCTCAGCTTTTGCTGCTGGTGGATTTGCTCTGTTGTTATCTCGGGTGCCCCCAAGCCTTGCGGAGGACCTGGAAAAGTGGAAGCCTACGCTTAGTTGGGTGATAGTCACCAGGAGATCTAACCAGGGTGCTTCTATGTAAAGGTAAAGTGGGGTAAGGTTTACTTCCCACAAAGAAGTTTCTATATAATTCTTTCCTTGACACTTGATTTTAAAGGCTTCTGTAGAAATACAGCTTATTAAGATGGTTTTGAATTATTTCGATTGGGTGTATTGTTTCTGAAGAGCAGGATCAGCATCTAGTTCTGTGAAGTTTAACTGCGTGACTCATATTGTGATTACAGCATGATGCATCAATGGTCTTCTCATTATACTTTCTTATATCACAGTTCATTACAATACATATTATGTAAGCCGTCAGATGATACAATATTTCAAGGTTACCACCTTGAAATATTGTAGCTACTATTTGCATCAGTAGATTTAGTTCTTTAATATAAATATGAACTGTACAGACTAAAGGTTGTAGCAGGTTTTTAGAGTTCTATATTTATTGCGTTAATTTCCCATTATTCACCATATTTTATTGTAATGTAAATATTTTAAAGTGAAATCCCAACAATCTATATAGGTAACTGACAAGTCTTCTAATAATAATCAGTTATTTTTACGGGTAGTGAACGGTACCCGTTGGTCCCGTAACTCGCTGTTCATTGGAAAACTCAAAATTACAATTTTTTCTTTGCTTTAAAAGTCTCACTGCAGGATTTTTTATTTCTCATGTTCATGTCCATTTTACAAATAGTTATCCAAGTTCGAATGTTACGATAATTAGATTACCGGCAAGTTTATACCTTTGAACATGTTTTCTTAACATCGCCGAAATTACTGTATAATTACGATTTCTTAAACTATGAATTTACACCTTGAGCTGTCGAATTTAATGGCTTACCTATGATCGCGAAATCTTTCCTTGTTTTGCTGTTATCCATAAACAGTCAGCTATACGTACATTGCTGTTAATATGGTACTAATCCTTGTATGTTTTATATTTTTGAATAGCTGCAAACCTGGCATTCACTGCAAAATGTCAGTACTTTGCTTTAGCTGGTTTATCCGAAACGCCAACATAAGGCATTATCGCAAATATGTATACACTTTAAATATCTTTACTGTTGAATATATATGAATGGTTCCTGTAGACAGATCTATTTTGAATGTGAAAATACGAGGGTGGGTCAAAATGCAATGCCTCATATTTTTCTCTTTTAATTGCCAAGAAAATTGAATCCAATTTACATAGCTTGAAAACCACCACATTGACGATCAATTTGTCACTATTCAATATAATCTCCTTCCTTTTCCACAGTTTTGGTCCACCTTTTAACTAGGGCATGTATTCCAGTGTGGTAAAGCACACGGTCTTGCTTCCTAAGCCATTGACGCACGGACGTTTTCACAGCCTCCTCATCTTCAAAATGAATCCGACGATGAGCTTACTTTAGTGGCCGGAACAGATGGAAGTCTGATGGTGCCAGGTCAGGGCTGTATGGGGGGTGAGGTAAGACTTGCCATCCCAATTTCTCAATTTCTGCAGTGGTGTAACGGCTGGTGTGTGGTCTTGCATTGTCATGCAAAAGAAGAACATCCGCCATAGTTTTTGAGGGGCGAACGCGGCGAAGACGTGCTTTCAGCTTTTTGAGAGTTCTGACGTATTGGACAGAATTTATTGTGCATCCCTGCTCCAAAAAAACAATCATAAGCACATCCTCTGCATCCCAAAACACTATCTCCATAACTTTCCCTGCCGACCGCTTAGTTTTGAATTTTTTTTCCTTCGGTGACGTTGTGTGATGCCATTCCATTGACTGCCTCTTTGATTCAGGTTCACAAAAAATGAAACCACGTTTCGTCTCCAGTAACAGGTCTCCAGGAGGCTATTGTTTTCCTTGTTTGTTTTGGGCGGTTAATATTCTTGGTACCCAACGTGAACAAACTTTGAGTAACCCAGTTGTTGAATACTCGTCATCACACTGCCTTTACTGAGGGAGGTAATGCGGCACAATTCACCTGCTGTTACCCGGCGATCACCACGAATGATGTCATCGACTCGCTGAATGTTGCATGGAGTCACTGCAGTCACCGGCCTGCCGCTTCGCTTTTCATCTGCCAATGGTGTTTGCCCATCAGCTTCGGTACAGCGACGAACCCATCGTCTTAACAGTGGCCCAAACAGATGGAAGTCTGATGGTGCCAGGTCAGGGCTGTATGGGGGTGAGGTAAGACTTGCCATCCCAAATTCTCAATTTCTGCAGTGGTGTAATGGCTGGTGTGTGGTCTTGCATTGTCATGCAAAAGAAGAACATCCACCATAGTTTTTGTTGGGCGAATGCGGCGAAGACGTGCTTTCAGCTTTTTGAGAGTTCTGACGTATTGGACAGAATTTATTGTGCATCCCTGCTCCAAAAAATCAATCATAAGCACACCCTCTGCATCCCAAAACACTGCCGCTATAACTTTCCCTGCCGACCGCTTAGTATTGAACTTTTTTTTCTCTTCGGTGACGTGTGATGCCATTCCATTGACTGCCTCTTTGATTCAGGTTCAAACAAATGAACCCACGTTTCGTCTCCAGTAACATTTTTTTCCAGAAACTCCTCTCCCTCCAAATTGAAGCGCTGCAAGTGTTCGGAGGGAGGCTATTGTTTTCCTTGTTTCTTTGCTTTGGCCTGTTGACATTCTTGGTACCCAACGTGAACAAACTTTTGAGTAACCGAGTTATTGAATAATCGTCACCACACTGCCTTTACTGAGGGAGATAATGTGACACAATTCACCTGTTGTTACCCGGCGATCACCACGAATGATGTCATCGACTCGTTGAATGTAGCATGGATTCACTGCAGTCACCGGCCTGCCGCTTCGTTTTTCATCTGCCAATGGTGTTTGCCCTTCAGCTTCGTTGCAGCGACGAACCCATCGTCTAACAGTGCTGACATCTACCGTTGCATCACCATACACATTTTGTAGCCTTTCGTGAATGCGAATTGGCGTTTCACCTTCCGCAGCCAAAAATTCAATACAGAACGCTGTCGAATACGAATGTCGAAGGTTTGAGGAATTGCGCCAAATTCAAAGTTTTCACATAACTTATTTATGGGAAAAAGAAATAGGGGGTATTACTTTTTGACCAACCCTCGTACTTCCATGAAAGGTGGGAACAAGAGCTGAATTTTGTGAGAAAAACGTTTACAAATGAAGGAAAGAGAAAAGTTGGTGTTGAGATTGGAGATTCGAGAAGCCAATGGAACTTGAAGCACGTTTGCTGTCTTTAACTCATGTGAGGTAAATCAGCTGTGCGTAAACAGCTTGAAAAAAGAAACCATTATCCCATTTCAGAATCACAATATTTGCTGTGATGCTCTAAGGAACGTAATAGTTGTATATTCAGTGCAATTGTAATTGGAGAGTGCATATGATACTTATATAATCAAAGGTTATTGCCACATTGAGCATCCAAGAAAAAATTATGGTTCATTGGTATCCCAGAAGTTGATAGCGATGAAATCAAGAGCAATGTGTTTGTTGGTTGCAAACTGATTTGGAGAATATGTGTATTATATCTTGGTAATTTGATCTTATTATGTCTGAATAAATATTATGAAGATAAATAAGGCGTCTTAAAACCCATTTGTACATCGTTCTCTGTACTTTCGTGATACTCTTGTATGAACCGACAGAGTTCACTTCTGCCCTTCAAGTTCCGTTCGCCTCCGGTTCTATACTTCAGGACTTGTGCTACCAGTTACTCATCCTGTACGGAGTGCATTGGACATTGACGGATGATATTCAACTTACAAGAAGTTCCGTCTGCTTCTCGAAAATGCGACACCGAAGCTATAATGTTCCGTTACAAGCAGATTAATGAGATGAATCCACAATCTCAGTGATCATGTCGCAGTGCTTCTGAGCTCTCATAGGGATGTGAAAGATACGGCACTTGCTACGTGCGTGGTAACAGCCTACCCAGAACATTGCAGTGACGTGTTACAGAATTAACACCTTATATTCTGCTGCAGACATTGTAGACAAATGATTCAGCAATAACTAATTTTTGTAAACCTAGCTTCTGGTCAAATCATCTTTGAGCTCCTGGTTTCGATCCTGTGATCCAAAACGAAATTTGTTGTAGATTGAGATGATTATATGGGTACCACTCATGGTTAAATTCATTTAAGTTCTCCCGAAGCACGCCATTTCATTCGTTTTCACACACATTTTCGCCAGGTTGACTTACCAATAGTTGGAATTTGCAGGTAGTCCGATTTTAGAAGCAAGCTAGTTTTGACATCATTGGTGACGTGGTCTAACTCTCCTTCGGACGAAACATTTGAACATCAAAACTGCAGCAGATCACGGCTTCTGAATCCGGAAGAAACTTGTGTAATCTTACCTTCTGTTTGTTTTCAATTTTATGTTACTCTATACAGTCGGGGAGTTCTAGTTGGGTAGATATGGACGTAGGCATGACATTTAGTTAGTTACTAACACTCCCCACATGGCAACCTTGGCCTTCGGGGTAACCTCACCCCACCAAGTGATGACCGGACCCATTTCTCAGGTGGAGGCACCCAGAGGGCGGTGTCCATTACCTCCGATGATAGGGTGATAGTGAAGATGGCGGTGAGGTGAGAGGACCTACAGTTTTTACCGTGGACTCCGAACCACGTTGGGCATAGGGGATACTTCACGTGTGCTAGACAGAGGTGAAGGCGTGGATAGGTATTGTAGGACAAATATAAGATCCCTTTTTTATTTATAGTTCTAATATTTCACAGTTTATTGAACAACATTGAGCAAGATTTCAGAAGACAGCAGGGACTTGGTAAAAAAAGGTAAATTAAAAGATAAGAATTATAAGAATATTGGAGACAGAGTTGACATAAAAAAATGCCAAGAAAAGCAGCACTTAGGATGGAAACTGGTGACTGCCTCACAGAACACTTCTACAAGATACGCTGCTTACCTGCACCTAAGTGCACTCTGTGAAGAAGCTATCATCCTCAATAAACATTTCGTCAAATACAACGGCCTTAAAAGGACAACTAGCAGTGTATAATGGGAAGGAAGGGGAAAATGGTGCAGATGAATTAAGCGCTGGTGCCATTGGTAAACAACACCATATTTTATAGTTTACCAAAATTATATAACATGGGAATGGAAGAGAATTGCAACTCTGCGGCCAGTAGTGAGAAATAACAGTTGAAATCGATATCTAATGTCGCAGCCACAGAGACGGTGTTGTCAGTTCCCAGATGTATATTTCAACCCTATACTCATCAATGAAATTTCACGGTTATTCTCTATCTTGTTAAAACATTTTACCTGTGATATAACATGCTCCTTGTGAGAAGCACTTTTCATATTTATAATACGATAATGCTTGCTAAGAGCATTTATTTTGAAAGGCAAGAATTTTTAGTGTGTAGAAAAATATATAATTGTTGCCCTCTATCGATGCATTTTGACCGTATATGTCGTTATCAAACTCAGTTTATACTGAATTTAACAGACTGTCCAAAGTTATAACGCAATACTGTTTTGTGTACGAGAAGCATTTCATTCGGGCATTAACCACAGTTGCCACAGAATCCATTGATTATTTTTATATTATATATCTATTTATGTTTGTAACGAACAAAGAAATATGACACGCTCATCACTTCACTCTGCTCTTCTACCTTTTAGCTTCAAATTCGTCCGAAAGATGTGTAAGAACAACCGCCAACCGGTGCAAATTCGTAGTTGAGATTTTGCTAGAATAAACTCCTGCGCCGTGGTGTAGTGGGCTAGAGCGTGTGCTTTGGTTCCCTGCATCCGGAATGCGCCCTGAATCCATCCTTAGGGAGAGGGGAGTGCGGATTTTAAGTCCTGGATATAGGACCGTTGTCCACTCAGGATCGTGAGGAAATTGGTTAGCGACGCTATGTAGGGAACCCTGGTTTAGGAAGCCGCCCCGCTCCCCGGCTGGGGTTGCCGAGATACTGACCACGCATCGGTTTGGTGATCGCGCACCTTTCCTTGCGTGAGTCGGGTTAGGAAGCTCAGGCCCACATTGGGCTATTGCGCCATGGGTTACGTTTATGTTAGTCTAAAGCGGGTCAAATTAAAAAAAAAAAAAAAGAACGAATTCCTCTGTTCCTAATGCATACTGGTCACAGTGAGAGCTTCTCTTTTATATTAAGTGTCGTAGATGCAAGCGGATTTTATGTGTGGAACATAAAAGAAACTATACATCAGGACGAGTAATGTATAGTTTCCTAAAGAAGTGCCTACAAAGGCGGTGGCCAGCTTTGCATCTCTTTTAATAACATGGGTAATTAAAGCCTTTAAAAGTAGTTTTTAAAAAAGGTTGCATGGTTTCATCTGCGCCATTCTATATAGCGGCAGACGGCAGCGAGCGCCGAGGATGCAGACAGGCAAAACACCGGTTTGGATGTTCTTGGGTCTCTCGGTATATTTTAAAAGGAGCCTTAAATTCCAACTGGTTTATAACTTAATGCAGTTAACTCCATTGAATTCAAGCTTTTTAAAATCATTTATAGTCGCTGACCCTTTCTTTGACTACCAGCCGGTGGGGGGGGGGGGGCGTACGAAATAAGTTAGTCATTACCTTAACGAAACGGCTGCATATGCGAAGCTATGTAAACAACTAAGACTATCTGCATCGTTTGTAATATTAGACAATAAAATGTTATGCTGTTTGGACATTGTTTCTCTTCCCTAGCAATCTCGCATTTTAAAATGTCATTATCATGTTTTATTTGAAGCTCTACGAGAACTTTAGGTTTTACGTTTAATTCCAAACACACTGATGGTGGCTGTAGTAATGTAATTTCCTTTGCTATGCCTGCAGAGGAACTTTTTTTTTTTTTTTTTTTTTTTTTTTTTTAGATTGCATCACCAGGTGTTTAAATAAAGGATTTTGAAATTGATATGTTGAAATCTGCTAATCGTTACTGGTAACTTTTAGGTACATACACCCAACTTCCATTGCGCGACGTTGCAGAAAAGTAGCGTAATCATAGAAGTTTTCTTCCTCAGATTTCTGTGTGCTCCAAAACTACTATACTGTGACTTTGTGGGTTCGTGAAATTAAAAGTCCAATTACACAAACTCAAAATGTTCTTTATTTCCACTGACTTACAGTTGAACACTTGCCAATTACACAGAATTACGTAGTGCACACAATTACGGTAAACCAGTTCGTCCGTTACAGTTCCCTTTTGCTCTCGCAATTACGTACACTCCTCCGATACACGTACACAGTCTTCTCGTCCATACTGTAACGGGAGCGCTGGAACACCCTGTGAACCAGCTGGGAACGGAAGGCAGGGGGAGGACCGCGTTAGCCACACCTCCCCCTCGTTTGTCTTGTAGTGGTGACAGGCAGTGGTTGGGAGGAAAAACATCAGTGTGCCGTCTGTTTCTGTCCACCTGGTTCCAGAAATTACGCAATCTGGAACATTCTCCTGGTCACTAGAAACCGGCGATATTCCTATATAAAGAAGGTTACAGACAGACGGAGTTGAGTTGTTGGTCAATCAGTTGGTTAGTGTGTGTGAGTGAGGACAGTTCTTGGTGTAAGAAGGCAGTGTTAGTCAGTGACGTGTTAATGAACGGAAAGATTGTGCAACGGAAGACTGTACGTAACTGTGAAGGTGTACCGGAGCTTATGTAATCGCGAGTACAAGGAAATTGTAACGGACGAACTGGTGAATTGTAATTGTTGCAGCACGTAATTCGGTGTAATTGGCAAGTGTTTAACTGTAAGTCGGTGGAAATAAAGAACATTGTTGAGTGGTGTAATTGGACTTTTTATTTCACGAACCCACAAAGTCACAATACACTAGCACGGCGCTGCTTCGCTGCTCGCCAAGAACTGACTGACTCACTCACTGCAGCCCCCTTTATAGGGATATCACTGATTCTCGAAGCCTCTCGTTTCAGTGAATCACCGCGAAGGTTCCAGACGGCAGGGGAAGGGGGAGGAAGCGGCCAGCGACAAGTGACACTTCCCTAATCATCCCCTCAGTTAGTGACTGAGATAATGGGTGGGTGTGGCCCGGATGCCTCGGGTCCCTTATTCAGCTGTCGTTGGTCGTGCTTTCCGATAATCGGGTGACAATACGTATACGTGTAACTATATTTCTGGGTGTGATATTTTTAAGTCACTGTGACATCTTTATTATATTTACTGCACATAAAGTCGAAACATACCATTTTTGTCAATCCGGCACAATTATTTGTTGTATTAAAAGAAAATGGTTTAAAATATGGGGCCTTTTAGGATAAAAATGTTAAAGGCGGTAGTTTGCACAGTAAACAACAGTGTACATTAGAGATTTCTAAAATTAACATTGCGGATTGCTATCTCAACATGCTAGTAAATTATACTTCTCAATATACTTCCATTCAGGTTTTATTCTTTATCTTGCACTCGAAACGGTCCTCAGTATATGTAAACCACAACAAACCCCGTTTATATGAATATAAACATCCCGCACGACATTGATACCAGCTTGTGAAGTTGGCATCCAAACACTTTTGAACTTGTCGGGACAACCAGTTAGGAGAAGGATCGAGTGTCGCCAGTTTAACACCCAACAGACAGCCAGCGTTGTGGACAAGGATTGTACTCGAATACTCAAAATCTTGAGTAGCGTTAATGGCGAAATAAATGACAGTATGATTCATTGACACTAGAGCCTGAGCCGGCCCGCTTGCACGGCAGAGATGGACGTTAATCCAATGATTCGAAGAGCTGATCTGGGCAATATCACGCATCCTCCAGCACGAATGCTGGGTTTCGTCCCCGGGATCGCTGCCTATCGCATCTTTTTAATTTTTTCTCTCCCGCTCTCTTATATATTAATTTTCTGAATTGACACGACCCCTACACCGGGTGTAGTACACCCGCGACTTATAATCCGCACCTCTATGGGCGAGATCTAACTCGGCCCGGTTCGGCGCCCGAGGACCGAAACTCCACGCCTTAGCCCTCTGTACCATGGCACAGGATAATAGGGATACAACGTGAAAGAAAACAAGAATGTTAAAAAAAAGAGAGACAGAAAGATATACGCATTTGTTACTAGCGTCGCATTTGCCCAAAATGATTTATAGAGCTAATTTCTAAAATACCTGTTTAAATTCAAGAGCCATGTGTTGTCCCACAAGCAGTTGTATAATTTTTGTAACACTCCAAACATATTGTTACAGTTTCTCCATTTTCTCACACACCTGCGATTGGTCACTTGAAATTCCGGAAGCCAGACTTTGTCTCTAGCCAGATCAGGACTGAGCCCTCTACTGGCAGTAGAATATTTTACAAGTTAGAGCAAATGACGACAGAGGCTTGTTTTGGTGTATATATATATATATAAGTTGTGTACTCATACTGCAGTGTTTTCATGTGCCCAAAACAAGTCTTGATGTTTTGTATTTTTCGCCGGGGTCGATGTCGTACTCACCTAGACCGCGTATAAGTTGAAGTTATAGGAGAGGTTTTGATAGAATGGGCGTGAGAGGGTGTGGATGTAGTGTGTTAGGGTAAGAATGTGTAGGTCACGACGGATTACAAGGTTAAGGATGTACCATGGGGAATCCGTGGCAATACGGAGGAATCGAGACTGTAGGACTTCAAGGCGGTGTAGGCGAGTTTTAGCTGCTATACCCCAAATGGCACAGGTATAAGTGATGGCTGGTCGGAGCACTTGTTTATAGAGGAGCAATTTATTAGATATGGACATCACTGAGCGTCGATTGTACAGTGGGTATAACATACCCATACGTCTGCTGACCTTGTTGGCTGTGTAGGTGATGTGGTCCTTCTACGTCAGTTTTACAACAAGCAAAACGCCTAGATATCGTACATATGATTGCCAATGTACTTTCTCTCCGGCTAGACGAACAGGTGGTAGGTCCTCTAGCTGCCTTCTGGAGAAAGTGATGGCTTGGCTCTTCTGAGTGGGAACGCTCAAGCGCCATCGTTTGAACCATGTGGTGAGGATATCGGCGTAGTGTTGGATTCTACGTGCAACCATATAATGTCTAGTTCCATTTTCTCGACTACTAGAGAGATATATTGTAGCAGCCATGTTCAGTGCATAAGAGTCTGTAATACAAACTATACGGAGCAAAAACCAATTTAACGTTAGTGTGATGAAGTTTCAAGAATTTCAGTGTAAAGATTTATTATTCTTAAGATTTAGGTAGTGATGGAATGTTCAGAGCTTCTTGGAGGCCAGGTAATTTGCATTTTTCTTACTTGCGTTGATATTGTGTGGCGGATGTATTGAGGATGGGCTGTTCTATTCAGCAAGCGGGGGCCCCTCTTCGTGGTTGAGGGAGACGGTCAACAGGTCCACCCACGTGTAGGCCGTGCGTGGAGACCCGTGGAGAAGTTTTTAGATTCTTGTCTAGTTTAGAGTTTAGGCTTTAGTGAACGAAATTTTTAGTACGTTTTGATTGATGGTGTTTATGTACGTGTATTTTAATAGGTTTTGTTACACTTGTATAGTTTTAAGGAAGTTTTATATCTGGCTTTTGCCATGACTAGTTTTTTAAAGGGCGCTGATGACCGCCGTAGTTGAGCGCCCTTATATATACAGTGGCATACAGTCAGCAAGCGGGGAATGTGTTGATGTGTCCACTCCGCAGTCCGGTGATGACAACCTGGTCTTTCCGTTTCAATTTCTGCAGAGGATGTGATGATTTACAGTTGCGTTTGTTTTCGTGATCGTGGTCACGTTGTTTGTCAATGTTTCTTTAACCTTCTGGACATTTTGCTGCATCTTTGAGGAACTGCTATCTGTTCATGTTCATCTGTTATGGCTTTCTTTGCTGTGCATGACATAATCATGGGCTGGAATATTTTACTGCCGTGAACTTTTTTCTAAAAGTATTTATTTATTCGTGAATATCTATTTTGTACCCTTCAAAGTAATCCCCACAGATATACTTGTGCCAACGTTTTTTCCAATCCTTGAAGCACTTTAAAAATTACTTTTTGTGATCTTGTTCAGCTCCTCCTTCGATGCCGTCTTTATCTCCTCAATAGTGGCGTAGCATCGTCCTTTCATGGATCTCTTCACTTTTGGGAACAAAAAAAAAAAAAAAAAAAAAAAAAAAAAGTCACAGGGAGCCAGGTATGGGGAGTACGGTGGCTGTGGCATCATGTTGCTTTTGGCCAAAAATTCGTACACAAGCAACGATGGGTGAGCAGGGGCGTTATCCTGGTGCAACAACCAATTTTTGTTCTTCCACAAATCCGGGCGTTTCTGGCTTATTGCTTCGCGCAAATTACGCATAACTTGCAGGTAATATTCCTTATTGACCATTCCACCCTGTGGCAAGAATTCATGATGCACCCATCAACTGTAAGCAAAACCTTCACATACGACCGAACTTGGCGCGCTTTTTTCGGTCTTGGCTCGTGTGGCAGCAGTAGGGGAGGGGATCCATCCCCTTCAGCTGCCGTGGTGCGGACGCTGCTGACCCCTAGAAGTCATGGTACCTCTGACGTTACTAGTGGAAACTCGGGCCGAACATTCGAGCCCCTCCCTGATTGGGAGTTGTTCGGATTGGGTTGGACTCGAAGGGGCAGTGGTTCCAGATACTGTGGGAGATCGGGTACGTCTCTGGATGGGGTTGAGGGAAGCCATTAATATACTAGACAGCATAGCTAGTAGAAGGTGTGCTAGATCACCAGGCGGCTCCACCGAGGTCATATCGGTAGCCTGCCCATTTTGGAGTTGGCGCGCCTAAGTGGCGTATCCACTTCCATCCCGTCTTGAGTCCACAGGACCAGATGGGGGGGGCCTTGTTAGTCTCTAGGTCTTGCCCTATGTAAATCGCCACGGAGGCGCCGGGCGCCCTTTTTGGGACAACTCGGTAGCTCCCTGGTCGAAGGAGGCCCGGGTGCTTGGTCCTACGGGTCCAGGACTAATGGGAGTAGAACCTCTGGCATTAGCATTAACGTGTGGCAGCATCCATTGGGATGATTGAGCTTTAGCTTCCACGTCATAACCATAAACACATGATTCATAACCAGTTATGACGCTCTGGAGTAAATTTGGGTCGTCGCAGACAGAGTTCAACAGCTCCTTAGGAACGTTAATGCGATGGTATTTTTGGTCGAAATTGAGCAACTTTGGTACGAATTTTGCTGCGACCCGTCTCATGCACAAATCATTGGTCAAAATCGAATGGCACGAATTAATCGATATGTTTAGGTCCTCAGCAACTTCTCTAACGGTGATTCAATGACCAATACTATTTTCTTCACTTCAATGTTTTCATCTGTTCTTGTCGAGCTCGGGCGTCCGGGACGTTCTTCATTCACTTCTTCTCGGCCCTCTGAGAACCTTTTGTACTACCGATAAACGTTGCTTTGGTCCAAAGTAGCTTCACCATATGCTACAGTCAACATTCGGAAGGCATCCGCGCACTTAATTTTATTTTTCACACATTTTATACAGATTCTTTGTTCCATTTTTTTTAAATAGACAAAAATCGTAGGCGAGCCAAACACGTTCAAGCAAAATAGGTGTCAACAATTAATTGAACATACAAAATGGCCGAGGTTGTCAGCATAAGTGAGAGACAGAGTACCAACATAAAGCCACAAAACAATCGAAAATTGAATATACGTAGCCCGCGAAAATTCAAAATTCGTAATACTTTTTGAACAGACCTTGTGCATATTGAATTTTTTTTGGGAATAGTCTTCGAAATTCTCTTCAGTCAAAATTAGTTTTCTAATTTGTAAACCGTAATATACAGAAACACATAGGCAAACAATTTATGCCAAATTAAATCGTTCCCAGATGTTTTTTGATATTGGATTTGATTTTCAAATACTCCTTTTTTATCGTAGCCATACAGAAGGCACGAATTTCGAAGTCATGACATTAGGAAACGCTCTTTATATACGAGGGCTATCCAGAAAGTAGATTACGTTTTGGAATAAAAAGTAAACAAAGTATAGGAAACAAATTTTATTATATACAGATGAAAGCCACACTCAAATACTACTTTTCGACATAGTCACCATTCAAATTAAGGCATTTATCGTAGCGATGTACGAGCTTGGAAATTCCTTCGTCGAAAAATTCGGACGCCTGCGCCTTCAACCACTTCGTTACCTCTTCTTGCAGCTGTGCGTCGTCATCAAAACGCTGCATAGCCAGCCACTTCTTCATTGCTGGGAATAGGTGGAAGTCGCTCGGTGCCAGGTCGGGACTGTACGGCGGATAAGGAAACAACTCCCACTTAAAAGATTCAAGAACTTCACGAGTGACATTTGCCGTGTGGGGCCGGGCGTTGTCGTGAATCAACAAGATCTTAGAGCTCAACATTCCTCTGCGCTTGTTTTGAATGGCTCTTCTGAGTTTTTGGAGAGTTTGGCAATACCTTTGAGAGTTTATTGTAGTGCCTCTTTCCAGGAAGTCCACCAAAATCACACCTTTTGTGTCCCAAAAAACAGTCGCCATCATCTTCCTTGCCGACATTGTTTGCATGCATTTCTTGGGTTTTTGGGGAGAACTTGTGTGCCCCCACTGCATTGATTGCAATTTCGTTTCACAGTTCACGTGTTTCACCCATGTTTCGTCACCAGTAACGATGCGATCGAGTAAAGAGTCACCATCCTTATGGTAAACGTCCAAAAAGTTCAACGCTGCAGCCATTCGCTGATTTTTGTGGTCCTCTGTCAAGATTTTTGGAATCCATCTTGCACAAAACTTGTGGTAACCAAGCTTTTCGCTGATTTCGTGCAACAAACTTCGCGAAATTTGTGGAAAACTCAAAGAAAGTTCCGTTATTGTGAACCTTCGATTTTCACGGACTTTAGCATCGACTTTTTCGACAAGTTCGGCAGTCACTATGCTGGGTCTCCCACTTCGATCTTCGTCGTGAACATTGGTTCGGCCATTTTTAAATCTGATGACCCACTGACGCACTCCACCTTCAGTGATAATGTTGTCCCCATACACTTCACAAAGCTGCCGATAGATTTCTATCGGTTTACAGTTTTTTTGCAGTCAGAAACCTTATTACTGCACGCACCTCGCAGCTCGCGGGATTTTCAATTAACGCAGACATTTCAAACCGTCACAGTATCTGAACGGAGCACAGCACGAACCTCTCACTAGCACGGCTAGATGCCGACTGAGCTGCGCAACGCTCTGACCCCAAGATGGCCGCGCTAACCCCGCCCCTAGCGGAAACAGACGAAAACGTAATCTACTTTCTGGATAGCCCTCGTATATATATATATATATATATATATATATATATATATATATATATATATATATTGCTTTAGCGTTCTGTATGTCTCTTATTCATAACATCAACGAATGGAAATTTACCTGCAACAAGAAGTAGATAAAAAGCGGTTTTGTAAGAATAGCTTATAGAAGAAAGTGCAGTGCATTCAATTTTTATTTCTCTGATTTCGCTGTAAAGCGATTTTAAGCACCAAGCAACCGATTCCTTTCCTTCGTCCATCTTGTACCTATTATGTGTTTCAAATGGGAAGGTGTTTGTCCTTGAGCGCTACTAGGTGAGCAACCAATCGGAGTCCTGCGGTGTTGTCGTATTGCATTCCCGCTAAGTGGTATGTGAGGAGCGCCAACCTAATCAACCTGTATGAAATAATATTCGCGCTAAGACAAAAATTCAGATTTCTCCGAAACTGATCCATGTAGAAGGTAGAGAGTAATGTATCTAACATAACCATGAAAACCCCATACTTTTAGTTCAAATAGTTTTTCTAATACAAATAAATAAACCACCATTACCTGTATTATAACAATAAATCGCGACGTAAACACTATGAGTATCATTATTGGTTGGCATGTATTCGTGTACGTATATTTGTAATTACTCAGAACTGAAACGTAAATGTTTGACATGACGTGATAAAAGAATTACTTTGAATAATCGAATTCGAGCGAGAGGAAACAATGAATTTCCTGCTGCCCTGGCAAAATGTGTCTGGTTACATTATATCTTTGTTTATGAATGGTTCGTAATCTCTATTTACTTTAAAGAGTTCAAAGTGGTTGGTGTGTATGTATGTACATATACTTTTAATTACTCAGAACTGAAATTTAAGCTACTGACATGATGGATAAAAGAATTACTTAGAATAAGTCAATGTGTTAAATTCGAGAAAGAGCAAACACTTCGTTTCCTGTTAACCTGTAGAATGCTGTATGCTTATGCTTATGTTTATGAATGAATGCTGGATAAGAAGTGTTTATTTACTCTGGAGAGTTTAGATCAATATCATTCAGTTGTTCTTTACACGACAGTAGAGTAAGAGTTAAATATTTCTCCGATTTCACAGTAAAGCGATTTTAAACACCAAGCACTGATTCCTTTCCTCCGTCCATCTTGCACCTTACATAATATCTAATAAAACGGCAGCCTCGATCAAAGTGATGTATATAGAAAAATAATTGCTTGAGTGTAGTTCTGAATCCATAGAAAAATAAACGATTAGTATGCCGAGAAATGCATGGAATATAACAAAGATTTTGTCAGTAAATGCGTTCCTGTGTCCTTAAACTTTCTAAACCTTCATTTTAATTGATGTTTGTGCCTCTTTTTTTTAATATAATTTTAGCGGTAAAATAGAACATTTGAATTTTTTTATTTAATAGCGCATCGAATTGGACATTATATTGCTTCAGTAGTTCTGCAATATCAATAAGCAACGAGTACACACAAGGTTAGGTACCTCAATTGAAATCTATATGGCATATTTGCAGAGCAGGCTCAAAGCTGCTTTCGCGGTTCGATGTTTTCTCTAAAAACAGGAAAGCAGAGGCTTATGGCTTAAGGAGTACCACGTGCATTTGCGGTGAAATTCCCGTTATTTTCCTAGGTGATTTGTAAACACGAATTCGATGTTTTGCACTATAAGCACTAAATCTAAAGGCAAAACTTATAAAAGGAGTAATATGTAATGGAGAAATGAAGCTATAGAAATAAACAGCGTAAGGTGTGCACAAAGAACGAGGAACAGGAACAAAGCAAAGAGAAAGTAATGTAAAAAAACCAAATGAAGGCTATAGAGGGAGGAGGGAGGCGGGAAGAAAGGCGCAGGACAGGGCCAGAGATCATATCATTGCTTGTTGTGAATGTCGAGTGAAGTATGCACGGATACAAGGTCAGATCTATAAATAAATTCCAGACAGGGATTACCCTGGTCGATTTGCTATTTCCTTGCGTATCTTGCTGTGTCCTGTGACTGTGATAGCAGTAGGTGATAATGGAATGAAAAAGAGACCAGAATCATAAGATGTACACATAGTTAATTATAATGTAGAACTTGCATGGAGGTATTAACAATTTTACGGTTGAACGTTGGACTCCACAGCCAATTTTCGCACTCTAGAACTCGCTGAATAATATTAAATTGTGCTCTTAATTGATGTATATAATTGTCAGGTTTCTGATTCTGGTGTTTTTTAATTCCAATTATACCCCGCGTTTGATTGCAATGGTCCTTTCGGCGGCCGTTCCCCTTTTGAAACATCGCGATGGTGTTATCACGTAGACATTGGGTTGCTGGTACTTTGGATTTTTTTAATCATTAGATCACACACACACACACACACACACACACACACACACACACACACACACACACACACACACACACACACACACACACACACACACACATACACACATATTAGCGCTCTCATTCATACTTACAAACTCTGGGAATAATCTAGGTAATCTAGGTTGGAGAAAAATCCCTACCCCCAGCTGGGATTACGAGGGCTGTTCAATAAAGAATAATCATAATTTTTTTACGGTCATAATTTTTCGCACTAAAATTCATTCTTATTAAAGTCTGTTTAGCCAACGTGTGTGCAGTTCCCAGTCAAAGGGACCTCAAAGGACGGGACCTCCCCGCCCACTAATGACCGTCATAAATCTATCTCCACACTTCAGAAATGGAACACTGACGTTGGGGACCAATAGCAGCCCCCATTTGTTGAAAATGACAGTTGCATGTCTACTCCGCGTGGAGTCTCAGTTGCCAAATTTCCAACTTCCAGTTGTTCTGTTTCATTAGGTGCAAGACGGTGATGTTAAAATGTTGCAACATTGTAGAAAGGACCGTCAGGAGGAGGGTCCATGTAAAACGATTATGAGGGTTTGTCAAAGAAAGTGGCCGCCGTGCACTTGCGTTGGGTAGACAGACTTTATATTCTGTTAAATTAATGTGAAACAAACACGTCGTAGTAGTTTCACTGTTGGTACTCCTGTTTCCCGCCTGTGAGAACCAGACAAGTTCAGACATGTTCAGTATCGCCTACTGCTGCAATGGAGTTAACACGCGAGGAACAATATGCTGCTTAGAAATTCTGCTTTCGTCTCAACAAATCTTCAGTTGAGGCCCATACAATGTTACAGGAGGCCTATGGAGAGTCTGTTCTTCCCTACAGCACAGCTCGAAGATGGTTTAAAATGTCTAAAGAGGGGAGACTATCAATTTCAAAGGAAGGCTGACCTCGTGCTTCAGTTACTGCTCTTACAAAAGAAAACACCAACACTGCTGCTGCCATTGTGAGAGAGGATCAATGAATTACCTTAAGATCACTTTCTGAAATACTGAACATTTCATTGGGTGCCACCCACACGTTGGTGACAGAAACATTACACATGAGACGTGTTTGTGCGCGATGGGTTCCAGATTGTTGATTCCCGAACAAAAGAACATTGGCATGCAGTCTGCATGCAGTTAAAGTTGGTGTTAGAGGAAGATCTGGAGTTTCTTTCAATCGTAATCACTGCTGATGAAACTTGGCTACATCATTTTTATCCTGAAAGCAAACAGCAAAGCTCAGTGTGGAAATCTCCAACCCCCCAAAAAGCAAAAGTGGTTGATTCTGCTGGGAAAGTTATGGTCATCTCATTCTTTGATATTCATGGAATGGTTTATCAGCATGTTGTACCTGCACACACATCAGTAACTGATACAGGTATGTCCTGAAAACATTGCAGGTCCATATCAGGCGCAAAACAGCACATTTCCGTGAAGCAGGCTGGATGCTGCACCACGATAATGCGCGGCCGCGTATTGCCAATGTGTTGCTGAATATCTTGCAAAAATCAACGTGAAATGTATCTCTCACCCTCCCTATAGTCCGTATTTAGCCCCATGTGACTGTTTTCTATTCCCTAACTTGAAGAAACGCCTTCGTGGGAGGCATTATCTATCATCAAAAGCAGTGGTGAAGGCTGCGGAGGCGATTTTGAAGGATCTCTCAAATAATGGTTTCCAGAATGTCTTTGAAGACTGGCAGAAACGCTGGGACAAGTGCATCGCATTCAGAGGAGACTATTTTGAGAAGTACCATCAAAATTATGAGGATGAGTAAAGGTACGTTGTCAATCTTTATTGAACAGCCCTCGTAGAATCCGTGACCCCTCGCACGGCAGGCAGGTGCTCTACCGACTGAGCTACGGGGCCAGCCTCTGGTGCTTTATCATCTTTTAATTGTTACATCTTAGGAATTTGTATCATGTGCATAAATCCTTGTCCTAAGTCCCAAATTAAGTAAGTGCACTTTAATTACGTCAAGTTCATTTATTTTAAGCCATTTTCAATGTTACAGCATTTGTTTTGATTGTTCTATGTTGCCATGTTCTTTTCCTTTGCGTCTTTATTTGATATTTGTTCATTAACGTTGATCACATAGACTAGCATTTTTCACAAGGATAATGTTCACGCATTAGAATGTCCAATATTCAATTGAGGAACAATAACTTTTTGTATCCAGTGGGGTGGATATAATCTGGGAACAGACAATTAGTCATGAATTCATGTCCCATACTTGGGAAGAGGTGGTCATTATCCCTTTTTTGCGTTGCTATTGTTACTATACTTACACCGTGTACTTGACTGTAAAATCACCTTCATTTGTCATGAATCTTCTGTAATCTGGGAACTTAAGAGTTAATGCTTCAGTTTTGCATGGCCTGCTTCAAAACAATTTTTAATCTTTTTTGTTCCATTTATACCCCGCCTTTCACTCCAATGGTCATTTGGGTGGCCGTTCTCCTTTTAATCATTAGATCACGCATACACTCGCACTCTCATTCGTACTTCCAGGCTCGGGGAAAGATGAATTATCTTGGCCGGAGAAAAATTCTCACCCCCCCACCGCCGGGAATCAAACCCAGGACCCCTAGCACGGCAGGCAGATGCTCTACGTACTTAGCTACGGGGCCAGCCAAGTGTTTTAATTTTGTCTTCAAACAAACTTGGAACAATTATACATTTTTAATTTATTTATATGTTGTATCATTACTGTTCTGCAATTTCTACTCTGTACTAAACGGGGTACGATTTTAGAAGGCACGTGAGCTGAACCAGTGTGTGCACATGGTGGCTGCACTGCTGCCAAGTGATGCGCCAGAGAGCGGAAGTAACGGGTAGGGAACAAGGTAGGTAACATTTGTCGTGTTACAAATTGTCAGAACGTAAACTTGTGCAGCAAAGGATGATGATAGCATTTTAAACTGTAACACTCCATATTAACGTACTTATTTACTGAAAATAACGTACCTGGATTTTTGAAAGCAACTTACTGTAAAGCAGAACTTCTTCCTCATCCTCCTGCGGAAGTCTTGCGGTTTGCGATTATACATCGCTAGACTGTCTGTAGAAGTGTTATTTCCGGATGCGCTTTTGGTCGATTGTGAGAAATCGCGGCACCCATTTTGCACACTGATTTTCATTGCCAATTTTTCATGCAGGATACGTATATTCGCTCAGTTGAGATGCATACAGCCTCAGCAATCTCACGAATTTTGATTCGGTGGTCTTGCATAACTAGGTCGTGGATTGTTTCAGCGATGTCCTGTGTTGTAACCTCATTTGGGCGACCAGAGCCCGATTCATCTTCGGTGCTTCTACGACCTCGTTTGAATTCATTGATCCAAAAGTAAATGGCCTTCAGTGTGGGTGCAGAGCCCGCGTGAACTTCATCCAATTCAGTTTTGACTTGTGTGGCAGTTCGGTCCTTCAAATGAAAATGTTTAATAACAGTACCAAACTCAGTTTTTTTCTTTCCATTTTTAATCGCAGCTATCACACTGACCATTTCAGATGTCTGTCTGTAGCACATTCAAATTTTCTGTACAATATTGAATAATCAAGCAAATTTGCAACAAAAAAATGTACATCCCTTCATGAAAATTTACCAGACTTATCAAACGACCCTCCAGACTTATCAAACGACCCTCGTAATTCGTGTACCTACTGTACCTGCCTCAATCTCGTGCAGAATATTTTTTGTTGCAATTTCTCACAAAGGATTGCGGATAATCCTATGATGAACCCACGTCGTCATACTCTGTACCGTCTCCATTCTTGAGCGATGAAAACAAATGCACGTGTATGACAGTGCTATTGACTCGTTCAACCTTGTAACCCAGAAGGAAAGTATAGTACTCAATCCTACGCAGTTCTGTCACAGATGCCTTATTTAATTAAAAAAAGAAGAAAATAGCGCTAGTTTACAAATGCAATAGTGAAATATTATAGAACTGTGTTCCATAGATATAAAAGTAATCGTATGCATAGAGGTGAATACATAATGCGCTTGCGCAGTTACGAGTACAAAGAAATAGTCATTTTGTACGTGGTTGCATTCGTGAAACATCCTAGAGGGAAACCGTTAAAAAGCGATGAAAAGCAATAAGTATCTTGAATGCTTTTTATAAGGTGTGGAAAAGTATTCTACGTTGGGAACAATTATTGAGGACGCAGTTAATATACCAGAAGAGTTAAAGGATGTTGCAGTACCAAGCTTCCCCCCCCCCCTTTTTTTAAAGCACTGAAACAGAGAAAAGCCGGCAACGAACACCACAAACTCGCAGAAAAATAAACTCGTAGTGGAAGGTGAATTCTACTAATTTTTTAAAAGTGGTATTTGTCGCCACGCCATTCTATGTGACACGTGGTCTTTAATTTTGTGAGTAGGAACAGAAAAAAAAATGCCTCAGACCAGGTAACCGGTAGTGAAAGTAGTATATTACTTTGTCGGTAACATTAAATATCGGTCCATAACATTCAACGAAACAATTAAAGCGCCATAAGATAAAACTACGTAAACTTCTCTAAACGGTGAAACATTACTGTTTGCATTTTAGACAAGGTTGCTAACGCGCACATGTTGAACACGTGGTCAATCACAGGTGTTGAAGGAGTAAGACACAAAGTATATAAAAATATACGTCACCGTATCGTAGAATGGAGCGGGCTTTAGGTGTTTTAACTCTCAAGCGACGACAACAGACTTAAGCTAATGCAAACTGCATCATGTAAATTGGTTCCGTTATTGTAAAATCTATGGGAGAAGCCTCTATTTTGTAATGAACAAGCAGATGATCTAGTAGCCTGAGGCAGAAGTTGAGGTTAAGGGTTTTAATTGGTAATTGACATACGTTAGTATTGATGTATTTATCCTTACACTTTCATTATGACTGATCTGTAAGAGTTTAAAGAAAAAGATTAACACACTTATTCGGAATTAAGGGATGTTTAATGAACCCTAAACAATGTGCGATTGCTAGACAGCTGCATGTAAGGAGTTTAAAGTCAATATGCGTTTCAAATTTCTGTATATCAAAGTGGCGCCATTTAGTTTTTTTGCTATTCATACAGTAAGGTCATCTTAAGAGGTTAAAATGCTAGCCTCCGGCTTCCGAGATCGTGGTTCACACCCGGCGGAGGGCCATATATCTTTTTCGAACGTAAAAATGTTCCAAGGAAACTATCAATATGCTCAAACCTGTATTCCTTCGGAAGAAGTGGTCCCGTCCTGTAGATTGCCTCAAGCCTGATAGAGGCTACTGGGCAAAATTAAGCAGTCCTTCACCCAAATGTAGAATGGGACATAGAACCACAGCAGTTACAGAGCGTCTGTAAAATATAGTTTTAAGGTATTAATATACTGTTTTAAGCCGGTGAATTTGAAACGAAATTAAGAATACTTTGAAGAAACTCCTAAAAGTTGCAATCCGTATTATTCATTAAAGTATAGGTAACAAATTTCACCAAATTCTATCGCATTATTTTGTTCACAAAACAATTGAAATTTTATGCTACACGCACATTTAGTCTGTGTACTGGAATCACAGCTTAAACGTGTCGTTCCCTCATTTAGTGTTAATTAAAGCGTATTAGTGTACAATTGTGTGTAATTGTTCACTATTTACATTAAACTAGATTCGAAGTTAGCCATTAAAGAAATTACCCACTGGCACATTTTCTTCTGAGCTTGGAATACGTACAATATAACACATAATCAAATAACATATATGCGAAGATAATTTTGCTCAGAAATAAATGCTAATAAGATAATTTTAAATAAATAAGAGTCAACATGAAAAATTCGATGCCATGGCCGGGATTTGAACCACGGATCTCCTTGTTTCCGTCCAGTCGCTCTTACCCATTGAGCTACCATGTCCAACTTGCCGTCGTGACACTAAATTCTCCATTTGACTCGTATATTTCCCCGGTAGACCACTAGGGGCTCTCGCATCCGAGATAAACCGTTTGTGGTGACTTACTATCGTAAGTACTTGAGTGTCAGGCTTCATCAATTAACTCTTATTATTTTAGTTAATTGATGGAAATTAATCATTTCTTCACACTAGCCGTATATAGGCTCAGGTTTTTGATAGATAGTTAACATGAAAAATTCAATGCCATGGCCGGGATTTGTTGACTTCCCCACTTTTCTGAAGGTCATTTGTACTGTCTTTTCTTCGTTTATCTGCAGGCTGTTTTCCTCCACCCTCCAGTCTGTGAACTGGCCTTTGCACATCCTTCTCCGCTGAATTATTAGCAGTGAATAGTGTCCTCCACTAACCACAACATGTGAAACGGATACAAATAATCTGAAGGGAAAAAAGCAGCCATAACCTGTATAATATTTGTTGATATTGAAACGTAGCTGTGACGTAGCCAAAGTTAGTAGTTGCAGCATTTGGAGAGCAGAGCAGGGCAAATGTTTTATATATATATATATATATATATATATATATATATATATATATATATATATATATATATATATATTATATACTCAGTTATCTCTCCAATAATCTTTATTAAAAGATAATATATTTTGAAGGCTAATGTGTATTAAATATTTTCAGCACATACGAGTCCTCAATATTGTGTAGTTTTACCAGATTTCTCCAACTTTCCTTCCTTCTTGAAGGAATATCTTCGAGGGCAAAATGTTCTCTTGTGTACAAATTATTCAATGAGCTGGTAGAGGTTCTGACCCTCGATTTCTTAAATACTTCATATTGCAGTCCTGACTTGTAGGCAGTTAAGGTCAAGAGGATTACTCCTCTGATAGCATCGATCGTCGACTTAGTTGCATGACTCTTGGTGAATCCTTGCTCACGCGCATCTTTAAGTGAAGAAAACAAGCCATTTGCATACAACTGAATATATGGTAACTTTTCTAGTAAATTGTATAGTAGGATAAAAAGTTTTCGATTTGCTATGAATAAAACTTAGTATATTATCAATCCCACTGTTCATTCTCTTGTCTTTTGACTTAAGGTTAGGCGCATACCCCCTACTGAGTATGCAGCTACGAGTAGTTTAGTAAGTTTCAAAATAGATGGTGTTACTAAAGCAAGTTGTGTTACCATCGTGTACTGTTGCCATGCCATGTGGTGCTGGCTGGCTGTATAAAGCCAGAAGGTTTTTGCTGCGTGCCCACCCGTTTTTAAGGGTTTTACCGCAGGTAAGGTAATATCGGGATGTTGTAGGGTGAAATGTTGATTTTCAGGATGATGAATTTTTCTGAGGTTACTAGTAGTACCTGGGCGTTGATGGACAGGATGCAACACCTTGCACCCTGGTGTTTTATTTATTTAAATTTTGGGTTTAATTTTGATGCCAAGCAGCTTGGAAGAATTATGTGGAGCTCAGCTTTAGCTGCTGTTCGGATTAGCTCCTTGGTTATCTCGGATGCCCGCAAGCCATGCGGGGTAACCGGTGCTGACTAGAGCGACGTCTAGTGGGGTCATAATCTCCCAGGGTTCTGACAAGGGCGCTTCTATGAGATGGTAAACTTGCGTAAAATTTTGATGCCCGGCGCCTGATTTCATCCTCCACGTATGGGAGACTCGAGGCCTCGTGTAGCAACCTGGTAGGAAAATAAGGACCCACAGAATATATAGACCTGAGTCCTCTATTCTGTGTACGTTGGAGCCATGCTAGCACGCTGTCTGCGGCCATGCCCCAGATCTCACAGGCATACAGCATAACCGGGATTACCAGCGCTCGGAAAAGGTATAACTTCATGCCAACTGGCATCGAGGTTGACCTCAACATTGGATACAGTGAAGCAATTGCTCCCTGTACCTTAGCCGCTCGGTCCCTGATGTGTTGGCGAAAGGTTAGACCCTTGTCCAAGTTAACACCTAGGTACTGGACAGAGTTAGTCCACTCTATCCTTCGACCTCGGTAGCTGAAATTGGGGCAGTCTGCGGGGGTGTGGCGCTTTTTGAAAAGTATGGCGTGGCTTTTGTCCGGATTAACGGACATCCGCCAACGCCTACACCACTGCTGTGTGAGACGGAGATGTCTGTAGGGGGTTGAAGGCTCTGAGGATGTGTTTGTCTTTGCAGAACAGAAGCACGTCGTCAGCGTATTGTGCCATTTCGACTCGTGGCTCTGTTGGGAAGTCTCCCATAAAGACGTTGAATAGGGTGGGGGATAGTACAGAGCCTTCGGGGACTCCGCCTCTCACTGGTCTGAGTGTAGATGTTTTCCCCGCGACTGTGACTTTGAATGTGCGGTGTTGCAAGAAGCTGTGTATAATGTTGAGTAATTGTGTTGGTAGCCCCAGGTGGATCAATTTGTAGAGGAGCCCGGCGTGCCATGTCGTGGAGAAGGCCTTCTCGACATCCAAAGAAACTGCAGCAGTGAAGGCGCCTTCCTGGAATCCCAGGGCAGCAGTCTCCACCACCCGCAGCAACTGTTGGATTGTCGAGTGCCCAGGACGAAAACCAAACTGATGTGCGGGAATGGCTTGAAGGTCTCCCAGTATTGGGGACAAGCGGATGAGAATCAACCTCTCGAGAACTTTCGAGAGGGTGGAAAGGAGGCTGATGGATCGGTAGCTGGAGGGGTGAACCGGATCTTTCCAAGGTTTCAATATGCAAATCACCCGGGCCTCTCTCCACTCTCGTGGAAAGTACCCAAGGGTGAGGCACATGTTGAAAATCCTAGTGAGGAATAGAACCGCGTTGAAGGGGAGATGGCGGAGCATTAGGGGGGTCAGCCCGTCCGGCCCCGCCGCCTTTTTTGCTTTGAGACGCTGAAGTGCGCCCTGGACTTCACTGGGACGAATGATTGGGGAGTCGAACCGCGTCCTCAGGAGGGCGACGTAGGAAACGACGCACCTCCCGGCGAACGCGTTCGGAAAAGTTATCGTCCTGGGGGTCATCTCTTGGACATAAGGTACGTTCAAGGTAGTCAGCGAAAGCATCGGCTTTGGCTTGGGGATCGTAAGCCAGGCCTTGGGTGCCATGGATGGGTGAGTTGTATTGGCCTCTGTGATTTCTGAGGGCTCTGGCTATCCTCCACACGTCGCCATCCTCGACGCGCAATCTGGCCATCTTGTCCTCCCACGCTTGCACCTTGTGCTCGCGCAGTCGGGCACTGACCTCACGACGCAAGCGTCTTAGAAGCGCTCGATTATGTGGCGTGCGGTGACGCTGGTATAGTCTCCGTGCAGCCCAGGATCTTCTGATGAGAAGGATGATGTCCAAAGGAAGGACATCAGGGTGGAGAGGAGCCGAGGAGTGAACTGTCAGATTGTGGGTAGTCCGCTTCACGATGGAAGTGAAGGATGAGATTGCATTCTCCAGGGTGGCTATGTTTGTGATCCTTGGATTTGGCGGGATGGAAGTGCGGAGACAATTCCTGACGCCTTCCCAATCGACTTCTCGCGTCTGAAGCGAGATGTCATGACTGGCAACCCTGGTGTTGATCTCTGTCAACACCGGATTATGGTCTGAATGTAATGCGTTTAAGGATGTTAGGGTGATATGAAATGGTAGATGCTTTGTGATGGCGAAGTCTATGACTGAAGGCAGTCCTCCTCCTCGCGGGTAGTGAGTGGGTTGCCAGGGACCCTGCACTTGAAGTAGCGGGTCTGCATCTATCAGGCGAATGATTTCAATGCCTCTTGCATCGGCCCGACGACCGCTATGCCAACGTTGATGTTTAGCATTGAAGTCGCCGGCCATGATTGCACTGGGACGTAGGGCTAGGATGGAGAGGTAGTCATTTGGGACAAACTGTCGTCGTGGTGGATGGTACACGGAGACTACCAAGACCTCTAATCCGCCAAGGTCCATACTGATGGCCGTGGCCTCCAGGGTTTGCAGAGGTGGGAGCTGCATGGGCTGATGGACCACATTCTGCCGTACCAGGATCGCAGTTCCGCCACCCGGGCGTCCCTGTCGATCCGTACGATGGCAGATGTAACCCGGAAGGCGGAACCGGGAGTCTGGACGGAGATGCGTTTCGCTGACTAGGATGACGTCCAGGGCATGAGCTCTAGCAAAGTAAAGCAGCTCGCTCGCCTGACCGGCTAGGCCGCACGCATTCCAAAATGCGAATCGAAATGAGGTTCGAGACCTAGTTCGATACGCCATCACGGAGTTGCTGCGTACCTGCTGTCAGGAGGGCCATCGCCTCCATTGCTACCAGCATCTTGCCAGCCGGGTCGGAAGAGGTGAAAAACTTAACGACGAGCTCGCAGATCTTCTGTCCATGCGTCAGCAGCAACTGCTGCAGCCACGTGAACACATCTGAGAGGTCTAGTGTAGCTGTGAGAGGAGTGGTCTGAAGTGTAGCCGGCTGGGCGACATGGTTGGATGGCGAGGGTGTGCGTGTGCGAATGGGAGCAGGTCTTCCTCCCGCCCTCTCATCCCTTAACTGTCTAGGAGGCATGGGTTTGCCATGCTTCTCCTGATCAGTAGGATTTCGGGGCTCGCGAGAAAGCCTCCCACCATTCCTACTCTGGTTGGTGTCAGCGTTTTTAGGGGCTGGGGTACGCTTTTGTTTGCGTGGCTGTGTGGGAGTGTTGTGTCCCTCCCGTGACATCTTTGGTCCATCAGAGGCCCCTTGTGCTACTTTAGCGTAGGACGGTCTCTCACTTTCCTGTTGTTCCTGCCGGTGGTTGGACCGGGCGCTGGTGGTCGTTGTTGGGAGCGGTCTTTGCTCCACCCTGGTTGTAGCTGACTGCTGCTGTCTTGAAGGGTTCCTTCGATTAGCAGCTATGACTGCCTTACGGGCAGGACATCCGCCGTAGCAAGCCACATGCTTGCCCTTGCAGTTGGCACATGTAGGCTCATCGGTGGGTGACCTGGGACATACCTCTTTCTCATGAGGTCCACTGCACCTCAAGCAGCGGGGAGTCCTCTTACAGAAGTGACTGGAATGGTTAAATCTCAGACACCGGTGACATTGGGGGGGACCGCCAGAGCTCCTGACTGCCTCTATCCTCACTCGGAGGTAGCAGATGGTAGTGACTCCATCTAGCTTCCCCTCAGGATCGTTGGCACGTTCCACTATCACCAGGAATAGGGGGATGGGGACAGGGCCGGGTTGACCCTGCGGAGCTGGTTTGGTCAGCTGCCTGACCAAACGGGGCTGGATGCCCTGACGGCTGAGGTCGTCCACAATATCACCCACCGGTGTGTCCACTGGTAGGCCTCTGATGACCCTCTTGATGTCACGGCTCTTGTCTAGGCCGAAGGTGAAGTAGGGAATAGACTTCTTGTCCAGTGCCCTGAGGAGTAGTTGGTAGTCTTCGGCGTTGCTGGCCTGGAAGACAAAGCGGCTCTTCCGCCTAGTAACCCTGCACGACACCGAAAGGGTAGGCATGACTTCCTTCAGGAAGCCTACCATACCCCGGAAGTCGTCCACGATTATAGGTGGAATGTGCTTCCTGGATGGACCAGATTGACTGGGCCCTCCAGTTGTCTCCAAACGAGCGGCCCGTCTTTCCCTACGTCGGTTGGTTACTCTTTGAAACTCAGCCTCGTCAACATCCGTAGAGACGTTTGACGAACTGAGCTCTTCCTCGCCGACTTCCATTCTGGAGGATGATTTAGCATTGAAAAATTCTGCTTCAGAATCGGAGCAGGAATCTGAGAGCTCGCTCTCTGAGTTTTGGCCTATCCGCTGCGATATAACGCGGGAAGTGCCCTTGTCGGATTGCTGCTTGGCGACAGCGAGTCTTTTTGCCTTGCCATTTACGCCCTTTTCAAGCTTTCGGCGAGGCCGTTTGCTTCCTACAGTCTGGGTTGGGGCCCTGACTGCAGGGTGGGTTACACCAGTGCTGGTGCTAGGTATTGCATCCATTACCGGATGGTTGGGTGCTTGGGATGGTGGGGTTAGACCCTTTTGATCGGGCATTTTGCCCTGCACCGAAGTGCAGTGCGCAGCTAACCTAGGCTATATACGTACCAGTCAGCACAGACTTGCTAATAAGCGTGAGGTACAGAGGGCCGGACCCGAAGGCGCCTTACAAAACCGTCTATTAAGACGTTGGCTTAGGCCGTGTACCTCGCCAGGCTGTGATGCGGAGCTGGCCGGCTGTTTTCTTGGAGGTTGTTCTTGTCGCTCGCACGCTGCTGCCTTCTCTTGGAGAATTAGCGAAATTGCCTTGCCCCTCTCTGGCTCGAGCCGCTCGCCGCACACCATGGGAAAGAGGAACGCCGGCAAGAAGGGGAACGCCGCCAAGAAGAAGCAACCTAGCCGGGCAACGAAGCTACAGTCGCCGCAGCCTTCATCTGCCAGCAGCTCTCCAGCCACCTCTCGGGCACCATCTCTCGCCTCTCTGCCGGTACTGGCAGAGGGGGGGGGGCGAGCCGGCCGGAGAGCCTCGGGGAAAGTTCTGGGCCAGCGCCGTACCGGCTCCAGTCACCGCCCGCCTGCCTAGTCCTCCACTTACACGCCTGGCTGCCGGACGCTCTCGGCCTGCATTAGCAGACTCCACGTCCATGCAGCAGGACGCAGCTCCAGCATACGCCGCAGCTACTCCAGCCAACCAGTCTCCCCGCAGCACAGCCACCTCAAGCCACCTAACCTACGCCGAAGCCCTCTGCTCTACTCCAGCCGCAGGTCCTACGCTGCCACCAACAAAGGAGCCCTACGCTGTCTACACTCCCGAACACGCTGTACCGCACTCGGCAGTTATCCGCGGGGTCCCACGAGATCTCCCGATGCGCTACATACTCGCCGCCGCTCAACAGCTCTGGCCCTCTACTCTCAAGACTACTAGAATCACCACGCGCCATGGGCCATCAAACCTTGTCCGGCTACAGCTCGCCAACATAGCCGACTACGAGGCTGCCTTGAGGACGGGCCTGCCCTTGTTAGGGCAGTGTCTCAGAATCGAGGCTAGCAGAGCGTTACGCCATCACACATGTCGGCGCTGCTGTGGCTACGGACACGACGCCTCAACGTGCAACGCTCCACCTCGGTGCCACTATTGCGGTGCCTCATCACTTACATCGGAATGCACGCGCCACGACCTTCGCCGCCGCCGACGCTACTGCGCCACCTGCGATGGCCTTGGCCACTACACAGGTCAGGCACAGTGCCCGCTCAATCCAAACAACAGGCGCAGAACCACCACACCGGCAGCTCCAGTCCCGGGCCATTCCTCACCACCAACGCCAGCCTTCTATGAGGAACTCAGGACTGCTTCATCCAAGATCCAGTCCGAACTTCACAACACAAACGACCGCCTGGCTGCCCTGGAGACGCAACTCGCTTCCGCCACCACGACCATCCAGCCGACCGCCGTGGACACAGCCCCAGACACCGCAGAGATCATCACGCAGCTTGAGGAGACCATCATAGAGGCGACAGCAAAGAGCTTCCACACCTTTCTGACCTACTTCACATCCGAACTCAACACATTCTCCAACCGCCTTGATCGAATGGGGGATGCTATCAACAAACTTTCACAAGCAGAACACAAGTGCCATAACCTAGAGCCACTCATTAAGCAAACTCACCAATCTGCAACCGTGGACATCCCATCTTCACTCCAGACCTTAGCCAGCGGACTGGACAACAGCAAGATCGACCTGCACAGGATCGTTCGGACACTCCAAGCCCACCACAACTCATATGACCACAAGCACACCATCGGCGAACAAATAAGGGCTATAAATTTAACAGTTAACCCATACTTGGGCCACCTACGCAGACTAAACACTTAGTACTGTCCACCCTGACTCCCCAGTTTGGCTTCCAGGGCGCAAGCCATGCCTGCCATCCTGGCCTTACATTTTACGCCATGCAGCAAGATAGTTGCTGCTCGAAATAAACGAGAATTTCCAGAGTGCTTATAGCGGGATCTGCTCAAACCTCCCCACACTTTCCCTCACCTAACCCCGCTTCCACATAAGAAGCGATGATCCTTGTTTTTGTTTAATAAATAAATAAAAAAAAAGCGAAATTGCCGGGAGCTTCCCAAAGGTCCCTCCCGATGCTGGCAATTCGCTGACTCCGAAGTTCTGGACGCTGGCAACTCTCGCAGGCGATGTGTACTCCACGACGTCTAGAAGCAGAGTCCTGAGACCGAGACATCGTGTACTGTTATTTGTCACACATTGCTAAAATAATGATGCCATGACAAAGATGGCAGCATCGAGCTGTGCTGTAGGGAAGAACAGACTCTCCATAGGCCTCCTGTAACATTGTAAGATTTGTTGAGACGAAAGCAGAATATCAAAGCCGCATATTGTTCCTCGCGTGTTACCTCCATTGCAGCGGTAGGCGATACTGAACATTTCTGAACTTGCCTGTTTCTTACAGGCGGAACCAGGAGTACCAACAATGAAACTACTACGGCGTGTTTGTTTCACATTAAGCTAACAGAATATAGTAAGATTGAATTTTAGTGCGAAAAATTATGTCCGTGAAAATTATTATCATTCTTTATTGAACAGCCCTCGTATATTTTATGTAATAAATTGCATTCCACGATTGGAGGAAGAACAAAAACTAAAATAAATGGTATAGACTCTTCAAACATCTTGAGATCCATGGTGGATCAGAAGAAAATTGAATGCTCAAGACAAAACCAAATATATTCGTAATAAAGAGAAAAATGAGTAAATAAGATAGAAGTGGAGAGTACATCTTGAAAGACTGCCAGTTTACAGCGTAGCAGACACTATTACTCAAAGCTAGGAACAGAAATACGGGATGCCATGACGAAGATGGCAACATTGAATGTTTTGAAACTTTTTAGGCAGAAACGAGTTCGAATGCGTAATTCCTACAGCAAAAGATGACCATGAAGGGAGTGTCTTGACTTGGCATCGCATTGTGTGTTATTGAAGTAATAAAGTTACGTAGCAAACCATATTCATCACAGCATTTCTACAGATGGTAGTATGTAGAATATAATAATTATGCGTGATGTTTATATTCATTAGGCAACAACTTCACAGCCGTGTTTTGAGCATGTCCCAAATATATCAAAATGTTTTAAATTCTGAATAAAATGTTTCATATTTTAAGATGTGTACTATAGGATTTTGAATAACAACATTTAATTGATTTCTGGCCTTTCTCTCTGTTTGTGTTATTTTAATGAATTAAGTACCTACTAGTTAATTCGGAATGTAAATACAAGTTTCCCCATTAAAAGTCTCAGAGGAAAGACTTTTGGAAAGCATAACCTATCACAAGAGTTGACTGTACAGGGAGGAAATAGAAATATATATTTGAAGCCACTTCTGGGAATGTTTCTTTGTTCTGTCACGGGAAGACCAGTGCGAGATATTTTACAAAAAAGTGAGCGAGTGAGTATTGTTCCATGCAGGAGGCCTGTAGCTGGGTGGGACAGACACAATATTTTTGGCGCCGCATCCGATGATGCCTGCTATTTTTATATTTTATAATGTGTATATGCACTGAAGTAGGGGACCTCCCTTAGGCACGTGTTGAGCGCCTACAGGTTGGGGAGCTAGCAGGGACCGTCGCCCCCACCCCTCTTAATTCCTCCTTATGATCCTAGCGTACGGTTTGTGGTTTCCATTTTGCTTCTCCTTTGAGTTTCTTTCGGATGAATGCAGACAGCCCACTAATATCACATTCTGGGTTTTTGCGGATTTTAACTCTGTGCGCACAAACACGTATTATTTTTTTCTACCAGTAGAATACATTGCACCAAAGCTTTCGATATCGAGACCACTAGAACTTCATTTGTGGGTACCTGATTAAAATAAGTTTTTGGTGGCGTGTCTGTCTCACGTTCAAAAGGTCCCGAATTCGAACTTGGTCAGGATGAATTATCTGGATTAAGTTCCTTCCCCTCCCGGAGGTTTTCCCTTATGCTTTAAGATAAATGTTGGGTAACGCTTAAGCTCTACGGATCCTGGACTCATTTGAGCATAATTTCACCCATTTCATTCATCTTTCGATTGGTCTTCAAGTTGTAGGATGTAAATACAATTTTAAAAAAAATGAAAACAATGGTTTCAAGAAAGTTCCTCACACCGAACTAACTTTTACATGTACAATTTTTCGACATTTTTAATTTTTATCGAAAATAACTAATGATTTTGATTAAAATATTAAATGAGTGTATTTATATGACAAAAGTACGCATTGAATTTTCTGGTAATCTGCTTGATTAATGATCAAGACCTTGATTTTGAAGAACTTTATATAGCTTTGTGTCATGGGTAAACCATAAGAGATAGAAAAAAACAACAGAATACACAAAAATTGTAGATTTTGTATTAAACTGTAATATGTTATTTATTAAGACACATTTATTTATTTATTTATTTATTTATTTATTATTTATTTATTTATTTAAATGGCACCTATTTATGAGATATCTGTAATTAGTTTTAGAATGTCCCTTGCAAGATTTGATTTTCATTCCAACAGCGATGTAACATATTAACATATACTTATTTGTCCTAAAAAGTTAACCTGGATAGTAACAATTGCCATTTTAACTGTTGAGGCAATGCTAATACAATCTTGACTGTTTCTGAATCTAACATGTAATCATGGAGGAATAATATAAATCCATACAGATTAAATTTAAAGGGAGTCGATTAATGACACTAAACAATACTTTAACAGTAGTTTCGATTTATATTTAGAAAGGGTTTGAAAAATTTGTAAATTTGTGAAAGAAAATCAAACAAAATTGTGTAAAAATATATGTAATTTTGTGATTGGCCGTAATAATTGTATTGCGTAATGTAGTGACGTAGTAGTAAATCGGCCAATCATATCAAAGTAATATACGGGTAGCGATAATAATGAAGGATTAAGTCATCTTGGTATTGAAACCGAAAGAAAATTCGTCTTTCTTTCTGGAAAGCCGAAGAGATCGGACGCTTTTTAAATTGCTCGAAAATATTTAAGTGTTAGTTCAATTTGAAGTATTAGATTGATTCCGATCACAGTATAAAGTTTTGTGATAAGAATTGTAATGGATTTGGTGTTAAGGGAAATAAACAAAAGATTGAGTTCTTATAGAAATTGAAATTAAAAATTTTAATGATTTCTTCATTCTTTACTACTCTTAGTTTTCATTGCTCGTAAGAATATAACAGAAGAATATTAAAAGCAAGCCGAGGTATAATTAAGGATTTTCCTAATAACTTCGGGGAACATCTCCATCAAGTCATAATATTTTGGACGAAGGTAAGATCTACGAAGTAAGACCAACGACAGGAAACGAGATACCAGCACGAATCTTGTTATATATGTTGTCGCAACTTTGGGGCATCGAAACTCACAACAACGGAGGAATCCTGCTACACATGTCGCCACAATGTGGGGTTCATAGCATCTTCAATCATCGCATATGTAGCTGAATAGAAAATATCGTTTCAACACTTATAAATTTCCTGGAACATGTTTCAGAGGCTATTCTCCTCCATTGCCAACTGGACATCGACTGTTTCTCGGTTGTGTAGCTGGCGATATTTTGTCGTAGATCTCCTCTGGTGGTGGTTCTAAGAACTTGCTGAACAGATCTTTCTGGGGGATGTCGAAATTGAATATTTTGTTTCTATTTTTTTAAATGAAGATTTGTTCCCATGTGGACAGTTTTTGTTTTCTTGTTGTATGTTTAAGTAATTTTGGTTCTGGATTTATGTTTCTTTTTTTTTTCTTTTTTTTTTTTTTCTTTTTTCTTCTTTTTTTTTCTCCCCCAAAAAGTTGCGTCGCAACTGCCGATTTTTCTAATTGTTTGTATTTTATTTTCCTAAAGTGTTCCTTTGCTTTTTTCTCTAAATTTCTTTTGGTTTTTCCAATATAAATTTGACTACAGTCACAGCATTCAATTTGATATACCAGATATTTTGTTAGATGAAATGGCATCTTTGATGTTTGAGCATATTAGGTTTTTTAAGGAGTAATATTTGACTGGTGCTAGTTGAATATTTTGTTTTTTGAAGACTTTTTTGAATTTATAAAAGGCCCATGGGTGGTAAGTGAATTTCTTGAAGATCAATTTAATTTCTGTAGCTGAGAAGGTTGTGGTTTCCTTTAGTAGCTTTTTTTTTTTTTTTTTATTGATAAGTTCACCTTTTTATCTACTAATGATTTGGGAAAATAATTTTTTGTTCTATTTCAATAACTTTTTCTTTTGTATTCTGTTTTGTATTCTTCTGATGTGAGAGTCATTGTGTTAAACTATTGAAGATTGCCTGTTTGTGGGATCTTGGGTTGTAGCCATTAGCTTTTATGTAGTTGTCTGTCTCTGCTGGTTTACTGTAAATGCCAAAGTTTATTCCGTTTTTATTTCTGATTATTTTTAGATCCAGAAATGGTAAATACTCGTCTTTTTTTTATTTCTACAGTGAACTTGATGCTTTTCTGTGGGATGTTTCAAGGTTTTAGTGCATTACTGATGTGATTTTTTGGTTCTATTGCAAAGATGTCATCTACATATCGCTGCCAGAGTTTAAACATCCAAGGGAAACCTCTGGTGATAATTATTTCTAATGCACTCATGTAAAGATCGGCCAGGAAGGATGATAGGGGGTTGCCCATTGCTAAACCTGAAGTTTGGTGGAAATATTTTGTTTGAAACTGGAAGAAATTTTGTTCTATACGTAATTTGGTTAGTTCGATGTAATCTGAAATTTCAGGTGATGACATTCCAAGTGATATGAGCAATTTTTCTATTAACGCTGGAGTTTTACTGGTATGCTGGGAAACATTGATTTAACATCAAATGAGACTAGTGAGTCCTCTTATTTTAGTTCAGTAGCCTTAATGTGTTCTATAAGTTCGTAGGTGTTTTTGATACTTAGGCTATCGAATTTTGGAAATAAGTTGAATTTATTTATTAGCCACTTTGCAAGTTTGTATGTTGGTAAATTTATACTGCTAACTATAAGTCTCATTGTTGTGGATGGTTTGTGTATTTTGGGTAAGCCATAAATTCTAGGTAATGTTGGGTTATCCAGTTTAACTGTATATTTGTGTGGTATTTTTTTTTTAGTTTACGTCTGCCCCAACGTTAAGTTATATCGGACGGTGAATGAATTAAGTGAAGTGATGCTCAAATGAGTCCAGGGTCCATGGAGCTTAGAGTTACCCGACATTCGTCTTAAAGGATAAGGGAAAACCCCGGAAAAACCTTATCTAGGTAACTCACCCTGACAGAGATTCGAACTCGGGACCTCTTGCCTCGTGATATTATGCTTGATTTTGCTGTGGTTTTATCAAATGATTGTATGCAAGTTAGAGTATTTTTGTTAATAGTTTCATAATCACTGTCAGTTAGCATTTCTTCCATTTTTTCAGTATAATCAGATTTATCCATTATGGCAATCTTGTTACCCTTATCTGCCTTGGTGTATATACTACGTTTTTCTATTTCAAAGAATGGATAATGTTTTGTTTGCTCTTCTGAAGGGAAACTATTATTATTATTATTATTATTATTATTATTATTATTATTATTATTATTATTATTATTATTATTATTATTATTATTATTATTATTATTATTATTATTATTATTATTATTGTTATTGTTATTGTTATTGTTATTGTTATTATTGTTATTGTTATTATTGTTATTGTTATTATTATTATTATTGTTATTATTATTATTATTATTATTATTATTATTATTATTATTATTATTATTATTATTATTATTATTATTATTATTATTATTAATTAATTATTTCAGAGGTGGCGTCGTCGATGGTTTGTCCTACGTCATTCTGGAGAACTTCCTGGTCAGTACTTCCTTGAATACTACACTGACAGAAACTGCAGAAAACTGAAAGGGAAGATTGACCTGGATCAATGTGAGCAGGTGTGTTAAATAATCAATTCCTTTCATTCACTATTATGTTAAACTCGTTGGATACCAAGTGTGATTGACTGAAATTAGACAAGGATATTCCTAATAGTTTACACATAAATAATAAAACTATAACTGAAATTTTTGTGCAACTTTTTATTCACCATGATTAATCAGTAACTCTGAAGTCAAAAGATACATATAAAATATTCTAATACTATATGCCTGTGTGTGTCTATTCTGTTTCTATTGAAGAATGACCAAAATTATATGAGGCTATACAAGACCTTAAATTATTATTTTCCCCATAAATTATTATTTTCCCCAAAGTACAAATGGGACACAAAATCAAAATATCTCATATACTATTTAGTTTTTTTAAAAGCTGTATGTAGCAAAAGGTTTTAAGCATATATTTGTGATTTAGTTTTGAAATAATTTAATAAGTTAATTTTATATTATTTGCCGCATTAATGACACCAATTTGTAATAATTTAACCTTTATATTTCTTTGTGCTGTTTGTTCGTCAATTTGATAATGATCTTTAACTTCCTTCACCAGCTTCGCTGCAGTCGGCAAACACTTAAGATTAACCTGTTGATCATGGTCTCAGATCATTGTTTTCTCTCTCCTTAATTAGTGAAAAATAATACTTATATTGCTTTAGATTGTTATTTACTTTACAGACAACTAATAAATTGAAGATATAATTTTCCACAGCATTCTCTGAAACATGTCTGCATTACTAAGAGAAAAATTTATAGTAGCATCTCTGGAAGTTTATTCCATCCCTATGGTTACCACTCAACAGTTATATATTGATTTCTCGTCTCTAACAGTGTATTTCTCTCCCCCCCCCCCTTATATTCATAACCACTTTTATATTACACTACACAAACATTTAACTCTTTTCAAATTTTGGCCAACGTTTCAAAATTTATAAACAACGTTTGTTTGGAGCCAACCATAAATAATGGTTTCAAGCTTATTTAAAAAATTGTAGTAATAATGACTATTAAAAGAAATACTATTACTTCCGTTGATATTACTCATGTGCATTTACTAGTTAGCACGTGAATCAGTGTAGTTTTTGCTGTATGATAATAAAATTCTAGGTCTGCACTCAAATGACCTTCTCTGATCTCTCTTGTACAAACTATTTTAAAAAACACTTCTTCATGTTAGTCATTGTGTTTATTCTATTATAGGTACAATGAGAATTGGAGAACACCTTAGACTTAAAGAATAAGCAAAACTTTTAAGAGATGGCTTTAACATTCCATTCTCCTTGCATAGTCAGGACAAAAAAATGAATAATGGTTTCCTAATTGAGAAAAAAGTATAATTATATGAAAATTCAAACCAATAACAAAGAATATTTCGAAAATGTTTATCACCACACACAAAAAAAAGTTATTTTACATAAAAGTATGATTTAATGAGTTTTGTGTATGATTTTGTCTATCTCTTGTGGTTTTAGCATTTGTGCAAAAGTCAAAATGAAGAGAACCTCAGGCAGTAATTCTAGAGAATTCAAAATATTTATTTAATTTGTCTTAATTCAGATCTTAAACATATGGTATTTTAATCAAAATCTTAAAAGCTAATTTTGGAGGGGGGAAGGAAAATTTGTCTCTTTTTTTTTTTTTTTTTTGTGTGTAATTTACGTCCTCCAACTTTTAGTCATATTGGACGATGAATGAAGTGGGTGAAATGATGCTCAATGGGTCCGGGGTCCATGGAACTTAACCCGACATTCGAATTTCAGGATAAGGAGAAACCCTAGAAAAAACCTTATCCAAGTAACTCACCCTGACCAAGATTCGAATTCGGGACCTCTTGAACATGAAGCAGACATGCTACCATCTATGCTACCAAGGCGGGCACTTCTTTTCCCCTGCAAAAGCAGGTGAACTGCTTATACAAATATAACAATTTGTAACAAATACTTCACTTATCTTAAGAAAATGATGTTAATTCTTCTTTCTAATTGAAATCGATTTCACAAACTCTTGTCCACATCATCAGTCACAGAAAACCACAGGAAAAAGCAACTTCGTCGCTAAGGAAGTTACTTTGTTATGTTTGTTCATTATTACCAAAATCTAAAAACGAAACAAACTTAAGAACAGAATCAACTGCTGGTGTTTCAAAATCAATTACGCGATGTTTATTTTTTAAAATAAATATATTTTCCCGAACCATTAAATCTATCAGGACATTTAATTTTTATTAATAATTTAACTTCAGGATTTATATTATGGATTTATATTATATTATTTATATTATATTTATATTATTTATATTATATTTATTTATTATATTTATTATACTATATTATGGATTTATATTATATTTATTTTATTTATATTATGGTTAAATAACCAAAAATGATTTTGGTAATACTGAAAAAAACATAACACAGTAACTTCCTTAACGAATTTGTTTTCTCCTGTGGTTTTCTTTGACTGATGATGCAGACAAGAGTTTGTGAAATTGATTTCAATTAGAAAGAAGAATTAACATCATTTTCTTAAGATAAGTGAAGTTTTTGTTACAAATTATTATATTTATATAATAATCATTGCTTCACTGTAGCTCACTTCATTTTCTACGTAATCATAAGTGAACTGATGTGTCAGTTTCATATATTGCTCAGATAACATTCTTGTTAGTAAATGCTCGGTTGCTATTCTAAGTAGTAGTAGTGGTAGTGCAGTCCTTGCTGAAAAATGCCTACACAGTTGACCTGGTTTATGCGGGATTGGAAGAATTGTTTAACAGTGATGTCAAAATTAATCATAAAAACTATTTGTAGTTGGTTTATTGACACTTCGTCACTTAAATTTTTATATTATTGAGGGACTAGATTCGGAAGCCATCATTTCCATTTTTTTACCTCTCTCCAACTAGCTTCTTTGTCACAGAAGTTCATAGTTCCACCGCCAGAGAGAAGAGAGGAGACAACAGACACTAGTTGGAGAGAGGTCAAAAATGGAAGCAATGGCTTCCGAAACTAGTCCCTTGATAATATAAAAATGTAAGTGATGAATTGTTACTAAACTAACTACAAATAGTTTTTACGATTACCTGGTTTAATTAATTTTAACTGTTCAATACCACACAGTACATCTTCTTTACTGGATAGGTCCTCAGTCAAACTATCACTGTTATCTGAACACTCAAGATTAAGAACTGTTCAGTTGTATTCATTACTACAATATATTTACTGTAGCAATGATCTATTTCTTTTACATGTTAGCAAACATTTTGCCACTTTTGTACATCCATTTCCTGGCACCACTCAACATCCTTGAGTGAAACCAACTCACTGTTTAACATCTGCCCAGATTAGTTCAATAGGGTATTAGGCTTGGTATTGCCATTTTTTTCCAGAATTTTGTCATTTTATATTTGGGTTTGTGCATGTTTATTAAGTCATAGCCTTTGGAACTAGTCATGTTTTCATTATATATTATGCTTTTATCTGAGAAACAGTTTTCAAGGAATTTGAAGGGGCTTCACCTCTTGAGTATGAAATGGCCCATTATCTATGGACTTTGGGAGCAGATTTGTTATGAGTTTGGTTTTTAATCATTGTACATAGATGTTGGTCTGTTCTTTCTGGTACTTCTGTGGCATCTTATACGTGATTTTGAACTTTGTTAATCTTTCGTGAAAAAATCTGATATAAGCAGTTCTTTGCTTTTAACTTCTTTCTTCATGTATGTCCATACATTTGAAGCAATTTCTGACTCTCTGTAATGTTTTGAATTTAGAAAGCACTGTTGGCATAAGTAATTAATGCAATGATCAATGTCTATAAATTCACTACACTCACTCCTTAACACAGAGCTTTAATTTTGTCAACAGTATGCTGCACAGAAAAAGCAACAGTAAATTAGCAGTATAACTGTGCCTCAGATGTAGATTTAGACTAACTTCCCCCTCCCCTTCACATCTGTCATGTGTGATTTCATTCAACAGATTATATGAGCTGGTGAAAGAGACAAAAGATATGGGTTTGCATAGTTTGCATACAGGATTTATAATCAAGACCAGGAACCAAGAGCAGTGGATCCAGCTTTTAAGGGTAGTTTGGCGTGGAAGACTTTCCTTAAAAATCTTCCTGTTGCATCCTTTGTAGATGTTGAACACTATGCCAGGTTCGGTATTTAACCCTTTTTTTATGCTGTTCGTAAACACACACATGCACATATAAACTCATACATGACTTTTTCTAAAACAGCTTTAGGTTCATAGAGCCTCAAAACAGGTATTTCCATTGAAATGTGGATATCAAATATTTGGATGGAGTACACCCAACTTAGTATATGTAGTACAGAAAATAAAAAATAGCCTTAAATGTATGTTGCTAAATATTTCATATGTTTTAATTTTTATTAATATCCTCAGAAATAAATTTTGTTACAGTGACTTATAATAATTGATGATAATGTTACTAATTTTGACTCGCTTAAAGTTAATTTAATTACTGGCAGGAAGAGAGAAATTGGAAAAAGGACAGAAGTGTATGTCTGTGTCTAGTGAGTGTAATAACACAAGCAGAGCTGTAGATTCTGCTAAATATTTAAAAAAGTCTCTAAACAAAACACCAGGGTTATGTTCTTGCAACAAAGATTTCAGGTTTTGTTTCTAAGGTGTTTTATTTTGATGTTATCTTCAGCTTCAGAATAGATAATGGTTTTATCTCTAAAGAAGTTGATACACAATCAGAAATACAGTGTGCTAAGAAATGTAGGCAAGAAACAGGTAAGAAATATTTTGATGTTGTGTTTTTAAACAAAAACATATATTTTTAAGAACACATTTAAATGTTTTCTGAAATGTTTAGTTGCTATTGTCACAATGTGTTGTACTGTTCGAATGTATGAAACTCTGCCCCTTATTCAGTAATGATATCTAATGTACTAAGTAAAAAATGCAGTTAAAAGCATTATGCATTGTAATTGTTATTTACATACCTGGAATCAAAGCTGCTCGCTTTGCCCTTAAAACTTATGATAAACCACAGCTAGAACTCATGCCAGGACCTTTCAGCTTTCAATGCAAAATAAAAAATCAATAGAATTAATGCTTTATTAATTAGAACAGAATCGAAATTTCTACATTTTTTTTTTTTTTTTTTTCAGTAAGTGTTTACTTAAAGGAGTTAAGCTGCATGCTATTTTATATTTTGTGCATCCCTTTGGAATCTGCTTAGTTGTTGAATGACTAAAACATTAGAAACTCTAGACAGATTTGCAAGTAGGATGATGTAGAATATAAATCTTGGTTTGCAGGTGGATGCTGGATTGAGATTTGAAAATCGCAAACAAAAGTATCAGCATATGTTCGATGTGAAGACTCCAAAGAGAATATATTATCTGGCCGCAGAGTCAGAAGAGGACATGAACAAATGGGTTGAATATGTCTGTCATGTTTGTGGACTAAAGGCATACAAAGAGGATGAAGAAGGTATGGCGTTAAACATTAAAATATGTTTCTATTTATATTACTCAGGTATTTAAGGAGACAAAAGGCTCAGTTTCTTTGGCATTTGAATAATCATTCATTGTAGTTTATGAAGCTTGATCAGGATGAGTTTACAAACTTGTTTTCCAACAAAAATAACTCGGCTGAGTTCATGGATAAAATTTAAATTATTCTCACAAGCATGTAAATAAAAGGAGATTTTCAAAACAGAAACAAAAATCGTTTCTTCCAGCAAAATTATAAGGTAATCCAACTGAGATATGCAACATTAGCATTTTTCTAGGATTTTTTTTTTTTTTTTTTTTAAATGCAGATAGTTGCTTACACAATAGAATCAATTTAAACTGAGCAGTTTAACTGCTTATGTATTGGCAAACTATACCAAACATTTAATATAATGATTTCACCTGCTTTTTATTTCTTGTAAGAATAAAGAAAACTAAACAGACACACTTGGAATAGCACTTCTAATGGTATTTGACAAGACTCATATGGCTAGATCCAAACCCATCTTTTGTCACTTTTGTCAGCAGTGCTTTAAGATTTCACTCATCGACTCTAAGGAGTGCAAAGTGCTCTTAACTGCTGACTTAAAATAATGTTCTTAGCAACCAGTTTCAATTACAACTCTCGCTACGACTGTTTACAACAGCACTCTGCTTACGACTGCTCCTTGACGAGTCGCTGCTTCCTTAAATACCTCTATTGATAATTCCAGACTGTTCCAAAACAAACAAGAAACCAAATGCTCTCTATCAATCAAGATGTCACTAGAATGTTCCGTTTACCTCACTTTATCTGTTTTGCCATTCCTTTTATCTCCACGCTATATTTATCTGCTTAGGCAAGCTGCTTATCTACGCCCGGCTGTATCTGTCCCTTATCTCTCCGCGCTGAACCTTTTGTTTGTGTTGCCACAGCCACGACATTATTATTGATTTTCACATATGGATACTTTATATGTGAAGAAGTTGCTTTATTTATACAATGAGCATAAAGTAAAGAAATTTGAGAATGGTTTGCAGATTTTATTAATCTGCACTGTCAAATCGTTTAGTGTTGCATAATTGATATCGTTTACATAATTAATAATAAAAAAATGTCCTGCTTTCAGTCAGCAGCATTTCAGTGTTTTTGAAGACCAATTCAGGCATGTATTAGCTTGGTAAAATTTCAGAAAATGGTTTTTACAGCTAAATTAATATAAAGCATAACAAATTTGATGATGTGTTTCTGCCATATGTTATTTAGTAAAAAGCATTTTACTCATGACTGAGATTGTCATGTTTATCTTACATGGTAGGGATGGGAAATGAGTAAGCTTTAAATTAATATTGATTGTTGTACCCCAAGAGGAGGTGTAGTTTATCTGTGTTTACCTTTGCAAGCCTGTGAAGGTACAATGGAAATTCCAAACTTATCAAAGTACATAATTGTATTGTCATTCACTTTTAGACAGCAGAAGACTCAGTTGAATATCCATGTATAGGGAGAAATTTACAGGAGGTGCTAGGTTCATCATTCACCATTATAATCTTGTGATTACCCTTGTAATCGCATTTGTTTATAATTCTCAATAAATTTCAGAAGAGCAAATGCTTACTCAAGATTAATCAAATCAAGCTTATGCTATAAATATTCATTTTGAGCTGCTACCATGACCCTTAATTTTAGTAGTTATCACACGAGTTGATGTAGTAGTAGTTTGCTCAAGTTCAGTTTTTTATGAAGAATGTATTCCAGTTTTATTCCTCAAAATTTGCTGCCTCTGTTGGGATTTAATTTATAATTTAATTGTGAGATTTATTTTAATAAATCCAACTAGGTGACTTAAGATATCCCTTCTTATATTAGATTTAAGATGTTAACCTGAAGGAATAATAACCTAACAATCAATGTTTTTTCTTGTATTTTATAGAATATGATTATGGTGCTGGAGAAGAGGAACCTGGAGCTGTATGCAAGACAATATCAACTGACCAGGAGGCACCCATACTTGGACAACCTTCAGAATCCCCTCCAGTATCCCCAACAAGTACAAGTTCAGGACCATATATTCCAATAAGTGAATGTATATCTGGCAAGTCCCTATCAAGTCCTAATGGTCTGGAAGATTTTCACAACATTCTCCGGCAAGGAGGTTATGCTGTGACGGCAGAAACAAGATCTTGGCATAAAAGTCAGAGGATTTCTTCGCAGGTACCAGCATTACCCTTGAAGAAACAGGGTGATGCACAAGAATCACCCAAGTTCTATGACTCACCAAGGAAACTCCATCCGCCAAACCTGGAACTGCAACAGATCTCTGGAGCTGGTAGTGGTACCCCACCAATGCAGAGTCCCACCACAGATGGAGAAAGTGTCTTCACAGATGATGAGTGGACCAATCCAGTTTTACCTCCATCAGTCAACTGGAAGACATTTCCCAATGGTACATCAGATGTGGATATTCACCCAAAAAGACCTTCTGATAGCTCAGTTGAATTGGATGTAGGAACAAGTGCAGATTTGGGATCGTGGAGTGTAGAAAAGCGTTTTGGGAAACTAACAGTAGTAGACAGACCAAGGGAGGGCCCAATCCCAGTGCATGATCGACAGCTTAGTCTTCCCACTAATCTGCAGCCAATAGCACCACCACGTCCTCCAAAACCCTCTCATCTGCTCAAAAGTCATAATTATCTTAATCTTGAAAATGTGTCTTCACGCCCTCGTGGCAGCAATTTTAGGAAAGCAAGTGTAGGGTCTGCATCATCAGACTCTTCTAAGAGAACGGGTAATGCAGTGGCTTCAAACGAAACTGTTAGTGCTTCTGATGGCAATGAAGAACCACCCTCTCCTCTCTCTCCAGTTACAGGTGTTAGTGACAGTGCAGGTATAAGTGATGAAATGTATGATTTTCCACGTTCACATCAATACAGTGCCAATCCTTCCAGTCCATCAGCTTTCACTGGCAGTGAGGGAAAAGCAGCACTTTCAAATCGCCACTGCTATACCAATGCTGCTCCAGGGCAGTTAAATGGAAATGTTTTCTGTTATGACTTCCCTTTTATTGTCCAGGAAGAAGTTTTTGTTAATGAAGAACCTGTATCACCTTGTTCTGATGGATCCAGCTCTCTAGCTTCATCCTCAAATGTTGCTCTCTATTCAAACCTTCCAAGTCCTCAGAATGCTACTGAAGGTGGACCTCCAGTAGTAAATCGCTGCCTCAAACCTGATCGCAAACTCTCTGACTCTGCCTCAGTGGTGTCAAATGAACCTTCTCCTGTGAGCCCAGCCACCCATGCATATCCTCCAAGTGTGGATAGGAAACTGAAGCCTCATCGCAAGTTTCTTGATCCGACAGTGACTGATCAAGGTTAGTAGAACCATATGTTGTTGAATTTTTATGTCACTGGTAAATACATGAATGTTGAAGCACAGGTAACGAAAAATTCGAATATATGCTTGCATGTGAATGAAAAGTATTATTTTTCTATATTTTTAAAATATAATGAATTTTAGGATTTTATTTTTTAATTTTCAAAAACTGAAATGTAAAATGTATGAGCACAGTATATGGAAGTATAATTTTTTAATTATTTGTATACATTTTCATATGTGTTACATGTGGTTTAGGAACTGAATATCTTGAAATGAATTAGAATGATCACATTTGAATTTTATTTCTTTTGCAGTAACATGTTAAGATCATATTGAAAATTCAGCACTTGTTTCCATTATATAAGTATATATAGTTCTGTTCTAAATCTATGAAAGTGGTATTTAATACACTAAAACTTGGTATCTTCACTTGTGTGGAGATTGTCCATCATAATTATAGTAAGTCTATTTAAATATTTTCAGAATTTTGTTAATAGACACAAGAAGCCTTTCAAACTATAAATTCATTCTCTAACTGGTTACCAGAAGAATGATTTTGTGTTAAATAATGTACACAATTAGAATGCATTGGTTTTAAAAGATGTAAATTAGCAACTTTTATGCTAAAGTTTTAAACCTCCTTTTTTTTAATTAAATTAACATAACTTAACATAAATTCAAAAAAGTCTTCAAAAAACAAAACATTCAACTAGCACCAGTGAACCATTACTCCTTAAAAAACCTAATTTGCTCAAACATCAAAGATGCCATTCCATCTAACAAAAAATCTGGGATATATCAAATTGAATGCTGTGACTGCAGTCAAATTTATATTGGAAAAACCAAAAGAAATTTAGAAACAAGAGCAAAGGAACACTTTAGGAACATAAAATACAAACAATTAGAAAAATCAGCAGTTGCCACACATTTTTGGGAAAAAAACCACAACATAAATCTGGAACCAAAATTACTAAAACATACAACAGGAAAACAAGAACTGTCCACATGGGAACAAATCTTTATTTCAAAAAATAGGAACAAAGTATTCAATTTCGACATCTCCCAGAAAGATTTGTTCAGCAAGTTTCTCGAACTGCCACCAGAGGAGACTGATGACAAAATATTGCCAGCTACACCAATGAGAACAAGTCAATGTCCGGCTGAAGATAGAGGGAAGGCCTCTGAAACTAGTTCCGGGAAAATTTAAAAGTAAGTGTTGTTTAGTGTCATTAATCGACTCCCAATAAATTTAAATTAACATCCTCCAACATAAGTCATATAGGACAACGAATGAAATGGCTAAAGTGATGCTCAAGTGAGTCCATGGAATTTGGAATTAGCTGACATTCATTTCTGGGGATAAGGATAAACCCTGGTGAAAACTTTCTCTGAGATTTGAACTCGAGGCCGCTTGAATATCAGGTAGATGTGCTACCATCATATTGCAGAAGTAGACTTTTTTTAAATTAAAATATAGAAAACAAAGAAAAAATTTGTAATACCGCTCTAATAAGCAAAACAAGGATACCAGCAACCCATGACTACATTGGATTTTTATTAACACTAAAAGTGTGAGGGTTTTAAATTACTTTAGTATTAATAATTTCTCTGTTTATTTATATATTGAAGAATTTAGCAGCTGAGTGTACCAGTATTTACAAATTTAGCATTTGTCAAATACATTTTTTTGTTTTTCAACTTCTGTAATTCTACATTTCATACAAAACAAATTTTGATCAAGATATATTCTGTTAGTTCTTTTTTCCATTTATCTAACAATTATGTACACTTAAGTTGCCTCTGCCATAAATATATCCACACTGGTTTTTTATGTATGCCAGAATCATTATGTAGCTAGACATCAAACTTTGCTTATGTTGACTGTACCAGTTTATATTTTTAAAATATTGCCATTTTTCTTCTCCATTTTTCTGTAATCTTTTTCAGTAAATTGCTAATCTTCTGGATGTCCCTTAGATTTCAGGTTTTTAAAAGTATAATCATAATTAACTTACTCAATAACTGCAACCATCTCAATGATAGAAATTCACTGCCAATATAAAAGGTGGCTGTTCCCCTTGATGGCTAGATGGGATATTGGGTTGGGGGTTGGAAAAGGAGGGGGGAATCCATGTGAGCAGTACAGCAGGCATATCTAATATATGCCACCATCAAGAGAAATCATACTGAAGACAATTCTAAGTATCTCTCGCCTAACTGCTTCACCGATGGCCATTTAAACCCTCAGGGGCCGGAAACGGATACCCAATAAACAGAACAAGACATTTAAATTGTTAAGGGGAGGCATCGGTTAAATTTCGTCAAAAATGACAAAAACAACATTTTTCATTTTTTGTCTTAAAATTATGTTTAAACATTGTAGTTTTAGAATCTGCCATCAGTTAGGCCCTCGCGCCATTTAAAGAGCCACTATGTCATTATTTAAATTCCCATGTGCTGGTGGACGTGGCCATTTATATTGCCTTTGCTAGTGTGTTGCAAAGATATTGATGGAATTCTCACGTTTAAACTACGTGGTTTGATTCTGTAACTGTGGTAATATGCAGAGACATCTTCTGGATGTTTGTGGAATCTACTGAACCTGTCTGCTACCATTTTTATATATTATTTCCCTCTTACTACTTTTGAAAGTAAACAAACATTTCCACTGACATGTAGTGTTTGTGAAATATGGTTTACATGCAAGTGAAAGCTGTGGATAGCAGCTTATATTAAATTACTATTGTTTAGAATAGGAATAAAGCCTGAGTAAACATTATATTTCTTTCTTGTTGCAACAGTAGGTATCTGATTCATACCAGGTTAAGTTAGGAGTACAGTGGCTATTCCGAACCAAAATATAATGAAAGTTTAAGGTTTTCTAGCCATAATAGTAAGTAATGATTCTAGAATGCTCTGCTTGAAGTAAATGTTAAGTGAAAACATATTATAGCCCAAGAATTACCAGTGATTCTAGTAGGTCAGCTTTTAATGTAAATAGAAGAATGGTTGATGTATTTCTAGGCATTGGTAAGGGTGATATTTCTATGCAGAAGTTTTGTATGACCATGGGTATGAATTGTATGAACTACTCTACTTACAGTTTCCTTCTCATAGATTCCCCCAGGGGCCTACTGCGGTAGGTACTGGAATTGGCGATCCCGGGGTCCCGAGCCAAACTGACACTCTCGATGTGGGTTCCTCTTAGTGGTGAGGGGTCAGACAAAACACCCACCCACGTGTAGCCGTGCGTGGAGACCCGTGTCAGTGGAAAAGTTTGTCCTGGTGGTTGAGGGATGCGCATCTGAGCTCGTTCCAGTGTTTTTCTGAATTCGGGGAGGGTGCGCATTTCTGATACACTACTTTGGTTTCTGCTTCGCCTAAACAGGAGGTTAGGGACTAACTCACCCCTAATCAATCGGCCAGGACTAGATATTGTACCGAACTCCAGGGTGAGTGGGACAGCGAGCTCGCTATATCCCCTGTGTAGCCCTGTCATCCCAGTGGGGTGACCCCTTGTAGGGCTCCGTGGTGGGTGGGGAGCACTGGGGGAGGAAACACATACAATTTCTTATGGCAAACCCTAAAATTAAACGTGGAAAAGAAATAGCTGAGTTTTGTGGTCCTCACTATTTAGTTATCTGTAGAACTGAGGAAGGGCGAAAGTTTACTACCGTGAACCCGTTCATTATTCAGAAGGGTTTAGATAATATTGCCGGCCCTGTAAAGGCATGTACTAGATCTCGCAATGGTACGCTCCTAGTCGAAGCAGCTTCTCTGACGCAGGCTGCAAAAGTATTGAGAGCCAATATGCTTGCGAGCTATCCGGTGCACGTTGAATTGCATAGGACCCTGAACTCCTCGCGTGGTGTTGTAAGTACCGGCGCATTGGACGGTGTGTCGAATGAGGAGATTCAAGAAAACTTGGCGGAACAAGGTGTGTATCGAGTTCACCGCAAAGCACAAGGTGAACTAGTGCCCACTCGTACCCTGTTTCTTACCTTTGATTGGGTAGATCTCCCGAAAAGGATTAAGGCAGGGTACGAAGCTATTGAAATGCAGTATATACCCAATCTACTGAGGTGTTATAAATGCCAGCACTTTGGCCACACGAGTGATTCATATAATGGAGTTGCCACTTGCGTTGCCTTCGGGGAAGTCAAGCATGACAATGCATGCACTTCACCCGCAACGTGTGTTAATTGCAGTGGTAATCATTCATCAAACTCCAGAGAATGTCCCCGTTTTATGGAGGAGACGGCGATACAAGAGATCCGGGTAAGAGAGAGTGTCCTTCATGGAAACTTGCAAATTCGTCAGCCTTCTGTACCTAGGACCGGTACCTAGACATGAAATCGCAACACAAACCAGCGAAATAAACGGGGAAGCAATATCTGAAAGATCAGTTACACCAAGATCACAGCCAAAGCAATAAACACCAGCACGAACGACAGTGAGTGCCCCGACCAAGTCCAGTCCTAAGAAGAAGGATTCAGCCAAGTCACCACCGAAAGCATCTACTTCAAGAACATGTGAACCGGTAGTATTTAATGTATCGCCAAGGAAATTTAAGACCTCTTATGACAGAACGGACTTCCTCAAGAAAAATAGTAAGACCAGTGAAAGGAGAACTAGCCAGCAAAAAAGTCCGCGAACATCTCCATCAACAACATCTGAGGAATCATCTGGAGAGGATGCCGATCAGCGACTTTCATCTTCGCCGATCAGCGACTTTCATCTTTGCCGGTCACATTTTCCGATCCTGTCGAGAGACTGGATTCGAAGTTACCAGTACGGAAACCGTCCTCCTCCATTGAAGATGTGGAGCGGGTGGATCTTGTCCTCACTGCCCAAATGACAGTGAGGAAAAGGCAGGAATAACCTGCTGAAAGTGCTAGCCCTGCCCCAAAGAAACGGAACAAATTGGTTTGCCACCTCTGAGCAGGTAGCTCTTGTCATGGCAAGTTGATATACAAAAGTGGTATTTTTTATGCCTTTTGGAATTTTATTGGTACTTATAGTTTTTTAATTGTTTTTACCCATTTGTGCTTATTTATTTTATAGTCATTTGTTTTGATATGTTTTTAAAATTTTGAATAATTTATATCTGGCTATTGCCATGAATTAGATTATGATCAAGCAGTTGAGCGCACTTATATCCAAATCATCATCATCATTCTCATAAACAAAAATAAAGAGATTAGTTAGTACTATTGTACTAGAGAGTTGCATCAAAGGAGAAGCACAGGATGCTAATGAAAGTTTCCATGGATTAAATGTCACAAAGAAGTTTTTATATTAAGAAAGAAATTGCAAATTGAGTGATTGCAGCTGTTAGTGAATTTAATATGGGTTATAAAGCTAGTCTAAATATGAAGGCAAAAGCTGCAGCAAGCAAAGTAAGTCCTTTTAGTTAATTTAGGGAAATTAATAATTTCTTCACACTAGCCGTATTTAGGCTAAGGTTTTTGATGGATAGAGTCAACATGAAAAATTCAATGCCATGGCCAGGATTTGAACCAGGAGATCCGTGGTTCAAATCCCGGCCATGGCATTGAATTTTTCATGTTGACTCTATCCATCAAAAAGTAAGTCCTGTTAGCAAGAAAATTATCAGTATTAGGGATAGATAAAGGCTAAAACAAAGTGCTTAGAGTTCATTGGGCAAATATAAATCTGCCAAGAAGCACTTAAAAATGACTAAATTAAAAGAAGAAATAATAAACTAGCTGAGTGGTCTTCATATAGTGCAGGAGGGTTTTGAAACAGAAAAAAATGTTGTTTATATTTAGAGCTTCTAACTAGATTTTTCTTCATGTCCAACTTTTAGCATTTTTAATACTCCTTATAGTCCAGACACTAAAGTTTTCCATGAATTTCGTTAAGTTTTGCATATATGTATATTCCAAGATAAGTTTTCAATAAAAATTGATATCATTATGGCTGTATATCAAAAAGTTAATAATTGGTATTTAAAACAGAAAATTGAGAAAAATTCAAAAAAATTTTAACATATTCCTTAAATTTTCTCCTCCAGAACAATTAGACATGGGCAAATGATTATATACATACATAGTTTTGTAACTATTATCTATAGGAACCAGAATCTAAAGTTTCAATCATTTATAACAAAAATTGTAGAGTATGGAATATATTTACTAATGTAAAGAAACTGCAGCAAAAAATTAAATTATCATTTTTTTTTGTAAAACTATTGTGGATAGAAAAATTATATAAAAAAAAAAAGAGCCAAAGGTAACCAAATTAAAGAGAAAGAAGGTAATAAGATAACTGTAAGGCCTGCATATGATGCATGGAGTTTTCAAAGATAAGAAAGTAGTATAATTTCTATCTAAATCTTTAAATTCATTTTTCTCCACTTTCAATTTTTGAACACTTTTGTATCTTCAAAATGCTCCAACTTCTGCTATTCCCAAAGAATTTTTATTAAATTTTGCATAGATATTCCTAAATAGATGTTTAATAAAAGTTGGTATTTTTGTTGATTTAAATTAAATAGTTTATTTATTATTGAGTTTTAAATCCCAAAGTTGCAAAAAAAAAAAAAAGAAAAATTTAATAATATATTCACACATAAAATTTTTTTCCTCAAAAAATACTTGACTCACACTTTAAAAGTATAGCAACTTTTTTAACTGATGTTCAGAGAAACCTGAATCTAAAATTTAAAGTTTCTAAAAAAAAAAAAAAAAAAAAAAAAAAAAAAAAACGGTATAACCTGGGACTGTTTATATAACATACAAAAATCATACTATAAAAAGCACTAAATATTTTTAAAAAAAAAACTATTTAAGATAGAAAGATGAATTTTGAAATATACCTCACCTTATGACAAAATTTCAAGCAGTTCTGATGTAAACTCTAGATTTTAGCATTTTTCACAGATTCCTCCCCTTAAATGCTGTAAAAATGCATCATAAATACAATTCCATATCTTCCGTTATTTGTTAAGTTATTTAAACGAAACAAAAACTGGTTTAAAACCCATTAAAGGTAGTATACATCTACAGTAACAAAAAAGTAGAGACCACACTAATAAATTGTTAAAATTTCACTACTTTGTTTCACAGTAGCATAAGCTATTCTTTGCGCCGAATGCGCCTAATATTTGAATCATTTTGTTTTGTGAGTATACGAACGAATGTATGTATGTATGTATAACTACACAAGCAACTTCTCCGGTTCACGATTTTAGCTTTTAGTTTATTTATGCTATACCAAGCGATAGTCATACGAGTATATGTTGGGTTACACACACACGCTGGAAAGAAAACTCTCTGTCAGCATCTGTTATTACAGATCTGTTATTACAAAGTTTCTGGTAGCCTTATGCAGCTGTTTTTGCTCAGTATTTTAGTTATTTATACTCTGTGTTCAGAGTGATTTCTTATAGCTATCAAGAGCTAAATGAATGGCACATTTGAAATTGTTAAATTTCAATGTTAACCATGGCTTATCCTGGTAATGTAGCAAATAAATTAGCTTGCGTATGATGTGTACAGGCTTCTGATATTACTGCAGAAAATCTGGAAGATTTGTTGTGCGATTATGAAGGAGATGTTTAGGATATAGGTAGCAGTGACGTTTACTGGTCTACAGATGGCATGTTAGCTACTCCATTGTTTGGGGGAAATGGCGGGTCAAATATGGGTGATGCGAATCAGTTATTACTAGCTATCCCTCTACGAAAAACGTTAAATGGTAAAAAAAAAAAGTATTTTTATATCACTGAATGTAACCATGCATAATTGTTTAGTAATTTTCAGAGCTATAAATTCATGCAAGACACTCATCTTCCTGTACTTGCGCGTATAAAGAGCTCGTAACCTAATTGAGTATTATAATACTCAGAGGTAAGGGGTAAGAAATTCACCATGACATCACCCCTCATACTTGAGAGAAAACACTTTCCCAAAAGGATACTACCCACAACCAAAAAAGTTGCAACCATTTCGAAAATGTCTAGTGTTGCGAAAAAGAAGTTCGCAAGGAAACCAATATTACTTGGTGTGAATCTGCAGATGTGCCCTTGGCTGTTTATCCAGGAGGTGTACAATTCAAAAAGAAACCTTTAAGGGTACGTTTACATCCCTTATAGAACTAATTTAAATTTATTGTAAAATAGGGTGATTAAAATAATTGGTGTTAAATGAGCATTAAATGCATGTATGCGCTGGACATCTATACACGTCCATATCGGTTTAGGACATTTTAACTTGGACGTCATATGACGTCCATATCGATGAAAGGGCTAAGCAAAGTACTAAATCAAATGGCTGTGTATAAAATCTGAAGATGTACACTATTAATCAGAATTATTTTGAAAACCCATGCATCACACTTTAATACTGAGAGTCACAAATTTGTTAACCTTCTCTCCAATTTCAGAACACCTAGAACAGTGATGTTAAAGCAGCTCTTGCATTGAACTATCCAAAGCAAAACCAAGGGGGAACAATAAATATGTTGTAAGAAGAGCTAATTTCATGTGCATATATGTATGATAGATCAAGTAATATACTTTTGTATTGCTATACGTCATCTGGCCATGCTTGGTCTTGCGTGTTTGGTGCATAATGTTTGTAATAATAAATTAATATAGTATCTTCAAATGATAAAGGAAGTATTGTTATTATTAGGACCCAGATTTTGATGATTTAAAGAATTTGAAAAAATAAATTTAAAATGATGACTTGTGACCTTAATATTTAAAGTGATCTAAAAGAACAGAGAATGAGTGAAAAATACCTTCTTTTGTTGATCCTGTTTGCAAATTTTACATGTGTTTTATCACTGAATACTAAATTACAATCTGTTACTACATTTTTATAATTTTTCAAGTTTAAGGACTGTCAACTCATCAACATAAGATGATAGGGTATGCTTAAAGCAACAAATATTGCAGGTTTCTAGCTCTTCTTCAGGGAAAAAATAGTGCTTACCTGAGAGTTCATCACCAATCTTCTAGTTGTATTATATCCAATTGTTCAACACATTTTCCATTGTAGCAAAGACAGGTTTACCCATTTCATCTTTCACACACTTAGATTACTTGTAACTGATTTCACCCATAACATTTGTTTTTAATTTTTCTGAAATTCTTGTATTTACTTTGGCATGATGAAGTACAAATATCATCTTAATCACTACTTCTTTTCTTGAAGACTGCAATGCAACAGCGTGGAGTGACCCTCAAAAGTAGCAGGTAGATTCATCCTATTCCAGTAGAGGATAGTCTTTTTTATGATAGATATAATCTGTGTAGTTGGATGTATTAATCTGTGGTTGACAAGTTCAAATGTTTGAAAAAAATATGAATAAGGAAACCATATTTCCAATATACAAGATTTTAGGAATATGAGTGTTCAGACTTCAATGGCAACTTCCTGATGTTAAGCTGAAACATAAGTTCCTTTTCCATATTGTGTATTATGCATTACATAAATAAAAAATAAAATTGATCAAGGATTTGATTATGAATAAATCATCACACTTTTATCATTTACTTCTGCAATTAGAATTATGAGGTAGCTATACAAGATGAGTTATTTGTGTCTTTATCATATGTTGCTAAAATGACTCGTTTAGCCACAAAGTGATACGAAAGGACTGAATTTCAAAATGTTTGTTGAAATAAATTTGCTGGCACATGCTTGGCAACCATGCAACATTGGCATTTATGTAAGCAGATGGTCAGGAATGTGAACAGCAAAACTACCTGCTCAACACTTTGCACAACAGTAGGTTCCGTCAGTGTTTCAGATGCTTTAAATGCATTCAGAACTATAGCACTATTTAAAAATCAAGAGTATTTAGATGTGTATCTAACTTGCCCGCCTTGGTAGCGTGGTGGTAGAGTGTCTGCCTTACGTTCAAGTGGTCCCAAGTTCGAATCTCGGTCAGGGTGAGTTACCTGGATAATGTTTTTTCCGGGGGTTTCCCTTATCCTGAAATATGAATGTCGGGTAACTCTAAGCTCTATGGACCCTGGGATCATTTGAGCATCATTTCACCCATTCTATTCATCGTCCGATATGACTTAACGTTGAAGGATGTAAAATTACCAAAAAAAAAAAAAAAAAACTTACGGCAAACTGCAACACATGTGAAGCACAACTCTTGTATAGGGATAAGTTTCCCAATAGGAGAATTTCAAACCCAAGATAATTTGCTGCAGTAGCTCAGCGAGTACAAGAATCATGAAGTGTGACTCTCCAACCTGAAAACCAAGGATCACATTCTCAGATGTAATACTGCAGGCAGAGGAAGTACTTTTGCAGCTGTTGGAAATTAATCTCGGTGCAAGTACACGAGGTATAGTACGTACTGTTGATGTGTCAAATTGGACATTTCATGCAACATTAAGATACATTATCGTACTGCGCCCATATACATTCAAAGACTGCAGCATCTCGAAGTGAATGATTGTCTGCCTAGAGTAGCATTCTTCCAGTGGCTGAAGGAACAAATGCTAGTGGCTGACGAAGCATGTCTCACTTGTGATGGTATATTGAATTTTCATAATTAACATATGTGGGCCTTTGAAAACTCTCTGCAGTGCAACACGGTCATTTTCAGCACCAATTTTCACTGAACATCTAGACTGGACTAATTGGAGGTAAGTTGATAGTCCCTTTTGTATTACCCACAAGATTGACTGGACATATCAGCAGTTCCTGAGAAACAATGTACCCTCTCTTTTGGAGGATGTTTCTCTTTTCACAAGGCAAAACATATGTTTATGCAGTACAGTAAAGTATGTACATCAGTTAAGTTGTTCGTGGTATTTAAATTGTTGGATATTTAAATTGTTGGAGTGTTGGATCTGCAATTTAGATCAGTACCTTGGCCTGCAAAATCTCCAGGTATGAATCCTTTAGATTATTGTTTTTGGGGACATTTGAAAAGTAAGGTGTACTGTAACGAGGTTGTCTTCGCACATGTGTGTTTGAAGCAGCACTAGAAATTGGGCAGAAAGCAGAAGCACTAATGTGGATAGGGCAAAATTGACTAAGAAGATGCAAACACATTTTGAGCATCTGCTGTAAATAGACATCTTGTTAATGTTGTAGCTATTGACTATTAATACACTTCCTATGTAGCAAAATATGCTTCGATTTAACTATACATGATACACCTGAATGAAGTAGTTCCATAATTAACATTTGAATTTGTTATCCTTGATCACCTTACATGTAGCCTCTTACATTTAGGTCTTGTGAATATGACTGAATAGCTTAAAACAAAATCACCCCATCCCTTGAAACTAACAGTAGCTGATAAACACATAGGCACCTGGCAAACCGACTTTCAAGCGCTGGCCTAGTTTAAACTTCCACCTGTTGCAGGTGTGAATGCATGCCTGGCCGCAGATCAAAACAAAAACATTAAGCTCTGAATTCCTACTCTGTTGCCAGACTGTGCAGATAATGTATTCAGTAATGTTCAATTTTCTCCTTTATTTTTCAAGATAGACAAAATTGTTATGGGACTTGATTATTCATCAGATTTGGGTCTCCCAACTCATGAAATCTGTGCATCCATACCTCTAACATTCTCTATTTCCAAGAATTTTTAGAGTTTATGATCTGAAACCTGATAATGCAATCAAATTTGCAAAACTGACAGAAATCTGGATTTATTTTTAAAAATGACTTTTAACTTGTAAAACTACCCTATTAGACAAAAATGTCTAAACGTGACAAAAAAAGAAAATGATTCCTAACAAGTAATTTAACTTAAAATGTTAGGAGCCAAGTGTGTTGTGACTTTGTGGGTTCATGAAATAAAAAGTTGAGGTTACAAACACAAAAAAACTGCACTTTATTTTCGTAGCAATACACTGTTCACAATTACAATTTGCTAGATAACCTAAAACCTGAGTCGACAACAGCTGATGATGTTAGTAAGTCCTAACGAAACGCGCTCTAGGTAAATACTAGCAATAAATGGAGCATTGAGTATTAGTTCGACTCAAAATTGTATTAACCTAAAACTGTTTATTTTAAAATCACTTCGCTCAACTGACTGTCGCTTCCGGTAACAATCGGCCCCGAAGTTTCCCGAATCTCCACCGGCCATCATTTATTGATCAGCATCGCGAGTCTGCCGCCAGGGTAACAGTATTTCTCACATACTATTGCCTAAGTATCAGAAAAAAAGAGAAACCTGGACCTCAGTCATGATTCAGATATTTGTTATACTTCAACATATTTATGTAAATATTACAGATGGTGAAATAAAGAAATGGTTTGAATACAGTACAAAAAAATGGTTTCAATGCAAATTCAATAAAAAAAATGATCAATCAGGACTACAAGCAAAATAAATTAAAACGGATCACTACTCTTCAAAACACAAATAAAAACTGGAAATACAAAAAATTTACTTTCCACCCTTGGGCATTTCCAAAGTTTGTACAAATATTTAAAGATTATGACCACAAAACATATTCTCACTCAAGAAATTGTTAAATAATCCCTGAAAAAGCACGATCTCACCAGAACAAAAATCAGGCATATATAGGATAGATTGTGAAGACTGACAAATTTTATATTGGTTTGACAAAGAGAAATTTAAAAACTAGATGAACAGAACACCATAAGAACATAAAATATAAACAAACAGAAAACTCAACAGTTGCTTTTCATTTCCGGAATGACAACCACCACATCGGAGAGGAGATCAAACTACTAAAACCATTGTCAACAAAACTTGAGCTTACAACATGGGGAAATAATTTTATTATAAAAAATATTCCACATAGTGGTCTATTGAACTTATGTAAAGAATCTTCTGAGAGAGGGAGCCAATTACAAGAGATCCAGACAACAACCAACTGTGATGAGTCGCTAATCAGCTGTCTTGAAAATGTTCCTGATTTTTTAAATGGACGGGAGTGAAGTTACAAGTTTTAAAAGATATGACTCAATTTTAGTCTTTATAAAATAAATGGCATTTGCATTACATTGTTTTGCATAAATATCAGTAATCCAAATGGGATTTTTATGATATGAATTATTAGATCATCTTCAGCCATTTCTGTGATGAAAGAGTATATATATATAAATTTCTGTTCACATCAGTAACATGGTCTCTATTTGGAAATAAAACTCTTACTCTTTTCTTTTTCTTTTTTTTCCCCCAGAATGTTGATCTCTTGAGAAATGTATTTATTTGTGCACCTTTAAGGAAGCTCTAAAACCAGAAAAATAGGATTTAAAAAAGTGCAGTTCATAGTTTTCAAGAAACACAGCAATATACAACTATATTGTCAAACATTTTCGTAAAACTGTAATGTTTTCTTTAGTATTTTATGTAGATACAATCATTTCCATCCCATCATTTATGAATGAAAAATTTCTGAAGGTCAAAAAATTGATATTGATAAAGTTGGTATTGGTTAGCAGCAATCTAATATAATGTACAGAATGGCCACTTCTGGTGTGAGTAACATGTCTGCCTTGCATTTAAAAAACCTTGAATTCAAATTTTGATTAGGATGAGTTACCTGGATAAGGTTTCCTCTGGAGTTTTGTTATCTTTCTGCTATCTTTAGAACACACGTGTCAGATAATTGTAAACTGTAAAGACCGTAGTCCTAGTCCCATTTTATTCGTACATCTACGCAGTTAAAGGATGTTATTTAATCATTAAAGTATTAATATATAGAAGTGTCCATCCTTCCTTCAAACATTTCGAGATTTTTCCTTATTTGTAACATTTACAGATAGGTTTGATTACATCTAATCGTCTTATTCCAAAGAATGTCATAATTATATTAGAAAATAAGTTAATAGTTAATTGAAGTATTTATTTATACTTAGCATTTTATGTTATAGAACAACCTCTTCCATTGGCTGCCCCCCCAGCTTGCAGATTGGGATCAGAGAATAACCGCAGCTTAAAGAAACACAGGGCAGCCCCTAGTCCCACTCCACCTACATCCAATACCTCTGCACAGTGTAATGGTCTACGACAGCGTTCAGAACACAACTCTAGCTCAGATGATGACCATAGAAACTCACTGGATGAACAAGTAAGTAATAATTGAAGAGAAAAAATGCTAAGCTTCAGGAGTACATATACAGTGTGCATCAATGAAAATTACTATTATGTTTTTCAAAAGGGAAGAGTTCTGAACTTTGGCAAATCAGATGCATTAGCGCAGTCAGCATTGCCACTTGTTACCCCCTACCCTTTTCATATTTCTCTCTGTCTCTGTCTCTCTCTCTCTCTCTCTCTCTCTCTCTCTCTCTCTCTCGCACCTTATCCTAGACCATGCAGGTCTCTTTGGTACCAGATATAAGGGAACCCAAACTGAATTTTCCAACCTTTATAATAATGCAGTTCAGTGGCATGGCATTAATGTTTTACAATATTTTTTGTTGAAAGAATAATGGAAAGTCCAAGCGATTTCACTTTCAGATTTCAACTGCATTAATTTGTGGCCAATCTGCTAGCACAGTCGGTGAAGATTGCTAGAGACCAATCGTGTAACAACATCCAATTTTAAATAGCTTGTTATGTTGCTAGTGGTGCTCACCGGCAAACATGAAGTGTACAAATTCATGTGGAATGTCAGTGACCTTGCGAGGCAACTGATGCTTTAGTTATTTGTTTATAGAATAATTTAGTGTTAATTCTTCTCATGTAACAGCAATATGGTGGATGATTTAAGTTAAAAGCACAATAAGAAGAATGGCATCCAATTTGCATATAAAAGTAACTTTGTGTGATCGAAACCTTTTAAATTGGTCCTTGTGTTCACGTACTTTTGGTGTAAAATGTCACATAATTTCAACAGGAAGGTCCACTCTGGATATTAGACCTTCAAAAATTAAATTACACAATCACACATTTAATTTTTATCATTCCTGCCACCAGTGCATCAGCAGAATGATCTTCTTCAGCGCTCTGCAGAATATACACTTAGCTAAGAAACAATCAAGCTCAAAATAGACTTTCATCTTTGTCCTTGTTATCAGTGGAAAAAGAGTTGTTTAATAAACTTAAAAAGCAACAGCAAGTAACATTTGAAAACTGTCATTGATGTTTTCTTGGAGAAGAATCGGTGCTTGAACTGAAATACAAATACACTGGAAATTGGTAAAACTGTAAATACATTTTAAATAAGGCATGTCGTTATAATTCATATATATGTTGTTTTTTTTATGTTGTGCAACAACCTATATAATATTAGCTTGGAAACCCTAGGAATTTGTGATTGCCACTTCCCATACTAAGTCTGAAGCAATCGGCAACACTTACGAATCACCCACACCACGCCCCTGATGCAGTTGTTGAAATCAAAATTGGAACATGGATATTCAAATTATTATGTTTTAAATATTATAATTTTAGTTTATGAATTACCTATTTTTCTAATCCAATGGAGCTGCCAGTGCCATATAACTGTGAATGTTGCTTATATCGAGAGACAATTCATCATTGTCCAAGTTTTGCAAATTTATGATGATTAGGCTCCAAAATCTCGTCATATGCTGTTTCTTCTTGTAGTTTTTCTGCATGTCTTGTGCAGTTTTTCCAGCCTTCTTGTGTTACATTTGTCAAATTCTTTATGAATAAGTTGTTCAACATCAGTCAGTTTAAAAGTATTATTTCTGTTTGTAACATAATTTGAGCCCACATTAACTCAGTTGGATTGTACTGGCAGTGGTAAGGGGGAAGGCGGATGACCTTGTGTCTCATTTAATTGCAAGTTGATCCAACTGACACTCTTTTCCCTGGTTTTTAAATGGAAAATCAACAATACTGATTTGTACTCTATAGAATAAATAGAAATTATGAAGCATTCATAAACAAACATATATCATGACGACTCACATTCTGCAGATGCAGCATTGTACAAGCCAGCAGGAAGTGTACTTTTTGCTCTCTCTCGAATTCAACAAACACCTTGCCTTATTCAATGTAATTTTTTTTATTGGATCATGTCAATTGTTTACATTTCAGTTCTGAGTAATTACAGTTATACATACATGCCAATCAATATAATGTTCATTACAGTGTATACTTTGCAATGCTTTGTTATAATATATTGGTGTTTTATTTATTTGTATTAGGAAAGTTATTTTAGCTAAAAGTATGTTGTTATTCTTTTTTTTTTTCATGGTTATGTTAGAAATGTTACTCCCTACCTTCCTCATGGACCACTTTTTGCAAAATTTGAATTTTTAACTTAGTGCAAATAGTATATATTAGGGATGGATTATCTTGGCCTTTGTCACACCCTACTTATGGGAATGCAATATGACAACACCGATTGGTTGCTGGCCTAGTAGCATCATCCCATTTGAAAGCCAGAGTAGAGTGGGGAACGTTTACATTTATTAACACATATAGAGGATATTTCATGTCAATCTTTAATGCTGTAAAAATGTTTTGTTGAGAGCAAGAGCGCAGGTAGGTTAAACAAGGAGATTGGAAAACTTTGTAACATATTGAAATAATGGTGAATTTAGGATAACATCAAAACATAAAAGGCAGATTCCGTAAGATTCTGTAATGCATGGTTAACAGCAAAGCATTCTTTCAATCCAAACTGTTGAAGTTATACAATAAAAAGTTGACAGAAATTATATTAGTTTGTAAATAAGAGTTCGGCCAGCCAGTGCAGGAGTGCAGAGAAGCAGTCGAGAGTTGGTACTGGCGCAGGCTGCACGTGTGGCAGATGGACTTGAAGATTGCGCACGTGTGTGTTACATCATTCTGCTGGTATCAGAGTTGTACAAGTGTCTTTCTATCGAAATAAAGAGAATTTTGAATTTATGCAACCTGGACTTCTAACTTCTCCAACCCACAAAGCCACGGCTTCCAAATCCTGACTCTGTGGGTTCATAAAATTAAAAGTCCAGGTTGCTGAAACTCAAAATTGCTCTTTATTTCCATAGAAAGACACTTGTACAACTTTAATATCAGCAGAATGACTAACATACACGTATGAAACATTCAAGTCCATCTGCCGCACGTCCACACTGCTCCTCATCTGTCAAATGACTGCTACTCTCACCTCTGTTGCTCTCTCTCTCTCTCTCTCTCTCTCTCTCTCTCTCTCTCTCTCTCTCTCTCTCTCTCTCTCTCTCTCTCTCTCTCTCTCTCTCTCTCTCTCTCTCTCTCTCTCTCTCTCTCTCTCTCTCTCTCTCTCTCTCTCTCTCTTTGTGAGTTCGTAGAATTGAAAGTCCAGGTTGCAGAAATCCAAAATTGCCCTTTATTTCCTTAGAAACACACTTGTACAATTCTGATATCAGCAGGAAGATGTAACACACATGTACGCAATCTTCAAGTCCATCTGTTGCACATCCACCCTGCACAGTTGCAACTCACTGACTGCTCTCCATACTCCCGGCTCCCAGCAAACTCCTATTTATACATAAGCAGCTGTTCTCGACGTTTGTCGACACCTGATGACATCACACGAAGCCACATGAAGCCTCATGGACCCTTGCTGTGGAGCGAGAATCATCCAGACCATCTCCGTCTCTTTCTCCCTCTGTTGCTCTCTGTCTCTGGGCGTGGCTTGGGCGTTATCTGTCTTTTTCACTCTGCGCTTCCTCTCTCTCTGTGTTTGCTTACAAGCGACCTCGTGACAATATGGAGCAGTAAATTAGTACTTGTTTCAGACCTAGGACTCAGTGAAGATCCTTTATACATCAGATGCCGGAGTACATTAATGTGATGTCTCATATTTCCTTCTTGCTAGGTCACTGATACATTAAAATAAAAGATCACTGATTCCTATATTTTGCCCTTCCTATTTAGTTCCTTTCCAATTTAGCTACACATGTCATTAGAAAAGACTGTAAGTTTGAATTTTCTCTCTTCAGTTAATAGATTTGCCATTAAACTAAGTAACACTGTTCTTATCTGTTACAGATTTATTATTTCCAATATGATAATAAGTTCATTCCTGCAAATTTTCTGGATGTGCCGTATGTGGACTTGGATTTTGAGTCAGATGCCACAACAAATCCAGCAGCTCCTAGTGGCTCCAACATGCCTGGAACACAAATGCCAAAGTCACCAGAACGTGGACCACCAGCAACTGCCACAGTGTACCTGAAAGTGGACTTCCTCAAAACAGAAGCATTCAACAAAACCAAGCAGAGACTAGAAGAGGAAAGAAAGAAATGCTCTGCTGCAGATGGGCTCTGACCCATGCTTATTTCTAGTTTTCTCACTATCGATTTAGATGTTTAGTGATTCCCAAATTAGAGTAGTCTTTTGCTGGAACATGTCAAGGGAAAAGGCACTGGTTATTTTCCTGTTTTTCATAAGAATTTTTATGTTGTGGATGACAGCAGCTAGTGAAAGGAAGTCTGAGAATATCTTAAAAAAAGAAAATGAATTCTGAACTTGATGAATTTTGAAATTCCCACTATCAATCTATAAGGTGCCTGGTATAGGAACTTTTAGATTCCATTTGGGACTCCAGTAATTCTTCTGACAGTTGAAGTCAACTGAGGGTGCATATAATGTACCTGTGAAACATATTCTGAAGTAAATAAGATTAGTGAAATTTAAGCTGCTATAGTTCTTTTACCCATTTAATGTGCTACATATACTTGAATTTTCATGTGTAGTTAGACAAAAGAATGTAAGCACATTTCTTTCATTTATTTAGCTTTTTAAGATACTTTCTAGTGTAGAGAACATCTTGGCAAAGCCCCTCAGAATTTGTGATTGATGTACAAGTAGTCACCAATGGTCCAAAAATGGGACAGTAGGATCCCATTTTTCCTCAGCCTAGAGTTATTTCTGACACTGTATAGGTACGGTCTTTACATATTATTTTACTGAAAGCTTTTATCACTTGAAATGAGGGTCATCAGTGATGATAGGTATAAATTGATATTTACATACATATGATTGATTACCTTATGCAATACTGAACTGTGTTCCAGAATTGAAAGAAAGGAGAAAACAATTTAACCATGCATAAAAGGAAAAATAACCAATGCCTTGTAATCAAGGAAAAGTTCTGAGACAACTTCAGAGAAAATATAGATAGATCAGATACATTATGAATGAAGGATTAATTAAATTGGCATTAAGTATCTTATTGCAAATGATTATCCATTTGGGAATCACTAAAGAGAAACACTTTTATACTGGAATTTTACATTTTTAAGAAAAGAAATTCTTGATGTTTCAAATTTTTCTCCAGCTTTATAGTAATATAAAAAACATTTAAAATTACAGCACAAATTCACACCAAACAAAATGCTTTAGGAATAAAAATGGTACAGCAAATTTCATTTATAAAGAACATTATTAATTGTTTTTTTTTTAAGTGAATGGAAGAAGGATTTATAAAGTTTTTAAACAGTATTTCTAACCTGAGCATCTAGCAGCTCTCCTTAATCATTAACTGTATAAACAAGAGAGACTGATAGAATACAGGGACATTGACAGAAATATCTAGGATTATAGAAGTTGATCATTTTGGCTAATTTAGAAAGAATTTAAGAGGCTGGTCCATCTAACAGCCCACCCCTGAGTATGTAACTGCTGGTTGACACACCAAAATATTATGTATAAGTGCCATCTTGGTAATCTTGTTTATATTTTTGAAGCTATATTTTGTTTCTAACTTTATTGATATTATATCAAAATAGGGTGCATTTAAAGTTTTGACATTGTTACACATATTCACAACAAAGAGCAATAAATTAAGACATGACAGGGTCTTCTATCACATATTTCATACCTTCAAGCAGTTTACCATCTGTGATAATTTGTTGTATTGTCCAGTATTGTGTATATTTTTTCAGAGTTCTGAGTCCCTGTGGAGGTGTTAAGCATAGTAATTATGCAATAGAAGTTTGGTAGTGCTTTAAAAGTAAACCCTTTTTTCTAAGAAAAATTATCTTCCCCAAAATTATTGTATATCACTTCAGGTTGTGTACAAAATTACCAATTTTTGCAGAAAATTTGCTTAGATGTTTCGCTTCCAGTGTGTTTAGTAAAACACCAATAGCTAGAAACAAAAGGCATTGTTAATCTGGTATGATTACATATTTGGTTGTTTATGTTACCATTTTAACTCCTTGATGTTAATCAACATTTTATATATTTAATATGAACATTTAATTTATTTATTTACACTGCAGTATGTACATAAGAATAACTTTTACAAGTTACTCTATCAGTTCTTGTCCTACATTTTTTTCGTCTCACCTTTTTTTTCAATGCCTACTTGATACTCTCCTGCCAGTAACTATATTATGTTAACAGAGGATGAAAATTTTTATAAACCATACATGGGGAAAGAAAAACAAAAAAACTAACTTAACGTAACCTAAAAAGTCATCAATTGAATTCTATCCCTATATCTGGTAGGAAATCTTATGTAGACATGTAGCCTTGACTCGTTCACTGTCCTGGGAAGTATTTTGCTGTTTCTGGTTGGTATGGTACTTTTCTGAAACAGGGAACTTCTAGGGAGATAGGTTAGGATTCTTCACTGTATCTTGTTCTGTTTCTTCATCCACTAATATATAAGCAGGTTTGAGTCTATCACTGGACGCATATTAATATCTTTAACCTTTATACAGATGGTGAAATATTTGTCCTGCCTCTTCACCAGTAGGAACAGTCCTTCATAAGGTGGCTCGAGGAATTTTTTTAACTTTGTCAGTCCTCAAGAACACATTTGAACTACAAGAGAGGTCTTTATGAATAAATGTAGATCTGGATGTCACAGTCCTAGGTTTAGAGGGCTTGTGATGGTTTATGTGATCCCGGAGTTGGGTTAAAAAAGTATCTGGATTGCACTGTAACTGCATTGAGTGTTTCGAAAAACCTCCAGGAAGTCTGATGGTGGTTCCATACATCATTTCCGCAAATGAGTTGCTGGAGTCTTCTTGAATGGCTGCTCATTGACCAAGTAGAACTGTTGGTAGGCTCTGAGTCCATTTGGGGTTCTTTTGTGCTCTGATTGCTGCTGAGTGTACAGTGTTGCTGTTCTATTTTTCCATTTCCCTGGGGGTGGTAAGAAGTGGTATGTTGCACTTTTGCTCCACAGAGCATTGCTAAGTTTGTAAGTAATTCTGATTTGAATTGTTTCCCTTGGTCTGTAACAATTACTTCTGGAACTCCAAATCTACTTATCCCATTGTTGTAGAAAGAACTTGCTACTGACTGGGCCATTGGAATGACTTCCATACAATTGCTGAATTGATCAATGCAAGTAAGGCAGTAAATGTTACCTTCTGATGGTGGCAAGAGTTCAATTATATCCACATGAGTGACTCTGAATCTATCATCTGGTTGCTCGAAGTTTCCAACTGGTGACTTGCAAAAAATTCTTTTTTTCCCAAGTTTTTTGATCCTATTCTTTTTTTTCAAAGCATTGGTTTTCTGCTTTGTCACTTTGTTTTATTGACAACTAAAGCAAGATTGAGCCCATTTATGCACATATTTTTGTATTCCTGGCCATATAAACTTGGCAACAACGTTTTTGATGGTTGCTTTCATGCCAGGATGTGCCATATCATGAATCTGTCGGAACATTTTAGTGCAGAATAACTTTGGAATGAAAGGGCAAATTTTTTCTTGTAGACATCACACCACAAATTGTACTGGGAACTTAACTGACACTGTTTGAATTTTAGTGATGTATTGTCTTGTCGTAACTGCTTCAGTTCATCATTTTCTTGGTGTTTTGCTATAACTTCATAATCAATCACTGAAATTCCATTAAGTCTTGACAAAGTATCGATTACTATATTATCTCTGCCACCGATATGATGTATGTCAGTCGTGAACTGGTAGATGTGCTGCAGGTGCCGTAGATGCAGAGGGCATCATTTTTTTGTTGGAATGCATAGGTGAGTGGTTTATGGTTCATAAAAATGGTGAATTCTCTACCTTCAATGAGGCGCCTGAATTGTTTCACTGCCAGATATATTGCAAGCAATTGTTTATCTTATGCACTGTAATTTTTTTGCGCACTACTGAGCTTTTTGGAGTAAAAGGCTATGGAACTCCAACCAGCATCTCCATACTGATGTAATGCTGCTTGAACAGCCTGATCAGAAGCATCTGTGAAAAGAGCTATAAGCAGATGTGAAACTGGGAACATCAGAAATGCAGCATTAATCAGATCTTCTTTACATTTCTCAAACTGCTTCTTGGCTTCATCGGTCAAGTCAATTTTTCTGCTGGCGTTCTTAGCTCCTTTCAAGTATTCGGGTAGAATTGCTTGAGATTCTGCTGCATTTGGCAGATAGTGATGATAAAAATTGATCAAACTGAGGACTGTGCGCAAGTCTCTCATGGTCTCAGGTAATTTATAAGCCTTGATTGCTTGTACCTTCTCAGGAAGTGGTCTCGAACCACTTGGTGTGATCAGGTACCCAAGAAATTCAAGTTCTTTTGCAGCTATTACAGATTTAGTCATATTGATACAGAAGCCATACTTTGACAACCGTTCTAAAACTAGCTGTAGGTGATGCTTGTGTTCTGCAACTGATTTGTAGGCAATCAATATATAATGCAAGTGAGGGAATATAAATGCCATGGATGCAACGCATGAATGTCGATGGTGCATTTCTAAGTCCGTAACTCATGACATTGAATTCAAAAAGTCCAAATGGTGTGATAATTGTAGTTTTGTGCTTGTCTTCTTGTGCTATTGGAATATGAAGATAAGCTTTGAATAAATCAGTTTTGGAAAAAATCGTGGTACCACCCAAGATGTAATGAAAGACTTCAAGTCTCGAAATAGGATACCTGTCCGGAACAGTTCGTTCATTAAGTCTCCTGTAGTCTCCACATGGACGAAGGGATCCATCCTTCTTGTTTACCAAGTAAAGAGCACTAGCCCATTCTGATTGTGATGGTCTGATGATTCCATGGTCCAGCATAAATTGGAATTTGTTTTAACTCCTTGACGTTAATCAACATTTAATATAGTTAATCAACATTTAAATGATTTGTTTACACTGCAGTATTTACATAATAACTTTTACAAGTAACAAAAAATCTCTGTATCAGTTCATGTCCTCCATTTTTTTGTCTCTCGTCCTTTTTTCCAATTTCTTTCACTTTCTACTTTGTCCAGCAAATTATGATGAACTTTTCTTCTGCTGGAGCAATCCATTACTACACAAAGTTTTAGTTCTTTAAAAGTATAATAAAATCATGAGTAAGAATGAATGTACTCCCTTCTGCCAAGAGTCTTAATAAGGAGCAATCGCATAATTTCTGATATAAGAAAATTAATAGAACTTCCATTTTTATATCATATGTTAACAAGGTAAAACAAATTCAAGGAACTTGTTGTAAATGCAACATAACCTTTCTGTGTTAACAGATGTTAGGGAAGGAAGCAATGGGTATGTATTATGCAATAAATAGCTTGCTGGGAACTGTAAGAATACTGTAACATTAATTATTAGACTGTTCCCAGTTTTTGTGCCTTCATTTTTACAGTTCTACCCATTGCCCAAAAATTCCAGATTGTATTTGAAGAAAACGCAATTTATATTACAAATAACAATAAAAAAAAACATAAATTACATTTTTTAAATAAATTTTGTTTACAGTATTACAATTTTAAATAACATTTTATGACAATGAAATTGACGCTTTTCACAAAACTTGTCTTTCTTCCATCATTTTGGAAACAAATGAAAATAGAAATCATGTTGCAGCAAAGGTCATTATGTAGGATAAATAGTCAACAAATTGGATGGTGCTAAGAAAGAATAAACTTTGATTAATATCTACTGTGATGTGTAATCAGAAAGCACACATTGCTGTCTGTTCTAATGTTTCCAACTTCTGTTGTGTGATTTCCCAGCTATGTCAATCTGCAAGTATTTGGTTTTATAGGTATTTTGTTTAATTAATAGAATTTATTAAGCACATTTAAAGAGTAGATCGTTAAAGTATTCATCTGTGTACATAGAACTTCAGGTCAATATGTGATAACTAATCAACAGCCATGTCCACAAAGGATAAATTACTATTTTTCAAGAAAGTAAAATGTACACTGTGTGAGGGTCAGTATCATTCAGGCATTTCGTTACCAGAGGTTATGAAAATTAAATCAGCCAAGTTAAGATAAGATACTTTATTCATCCCATACAGTTACATATTTGTGAAAAGGCCCAGTAAACTGGAGACTCGTCAAATATTACAGTTTACTGACATATTTACAGGTATTTACAAATATTTTATATACAGTTATTTTTACATATTTCCCTATGTTTAAATATTTATACTATACATATCTATTATACAGCTTAGTATAATATATGTGGTCCTAGAGACTGTCTTCCATATATTCCTTTACTCAATAATAGGCTTTGTCAGCGAGGACCTTTTTAAGTGTACTAAGAAACACATTTTTGTTTTTAATTTCTCAATACTTTTGTGGCAGTTTTTTATAAATCTTTATACCAGTATAGAATGGGCTTTTTTCAAATAGGGCAAGTCTATGAGCTGGTACTTTAAGGCAATTTTGTGTTCTAGTCCCATGATTATGTACATTCTGATTTAGGTAGATAATATTTGTCGAAATTTTCATATATGTGCTTAACCCGTTCACCGATATGGGCGTCATATGACGTCCAAGTTAAAATGCCCCAAACCGATATGGACGTGTATAGACGTCCTGCGCATACATGCATTTAATGCTCGTTTAATGCCAATTATTTTAATCTTCCTATTTTACAATAAATTTAAATTAGTTCTATAAGGGATGTAAACGTACCCTTAAAGGTTTCTTTTTGAATTGTACACCTCCTGGATAAACACCCAAGGGCACATCTGCAGATTCACACCAAATAATATTGGTTTCCTTGCGAACTTCTTTTTCACAACACTAGACATTTTCGAAATGGTTGCGACTTTTTTGGTTGTGGGTGGTATCCTTTTAGGAAAGTGTTTTCTCTCAAGTATGAGGGGTGATGTCGTGGTGGATTTCTTACCCCCAGTATAAAGAGGCCTCTGAGTATTATAGTACTCATTTAGGTTACAAGCTATTTATAAGCGCAAGTACAGGTAGGTGAATGTCTTGCATGAATTTACAGCTCTGAAAATTACTAAACAATTGTGCAAGGTTACATCCATGGTTACTTTTTTTTACCATTTAACTGTTTTTTGTTAAGAGAGATAGCTAGTAATAGCTGATCTGCATCACCCATATTTGACCCGCCATTTCCCCCAAACAATGGAGTAGCTAACATGCCATCTGTAGACCAGTACACGTCACTGCAACCTATATCCTAAACATCTCCTTCATAATCGCACAACAAATCTTCCAGATTTTCTGCAGTAATATCAGAAGCCTTACACATCATATGCAAGCTAATTTATTTGGTGCATTACCGGGATAAGCCATGGTTAACATTGAAATTTAACAATTTCAAATGTGCTATTCATTTAGCTCTTGATAGCTATAAGAAATCACTCTGAACACAGAGAGAGTATAAATAACTAAAATACTGAGTTAAAACAGCTGCATAAGGCTACCAGAAACTTTGGTTGAGAAACACTGTAATAACAGATGCTGACAGAGTTTTCTTTCCAGCGTGTGTGTGTAACACAACATATACTCGTATGACTATCGCTTGGTATAGCATAAATAAACTAAAAGCTAAAACCTTGAACTGGAGAAGTCGCTTGCGCAGCTATACATACATACATTTATTCATATACACACAAAACAAAATGATTCAAATATTAGGTGCGTTAGGCACAAAGAATGGCTTTTGCTACGATGAAACAAAGTAGTGAAATTTCAACGATTTATTAATGTAGTCTCTACTTTTTTGTTACTGTAGATGTATACTACCTTTAATGGGTTTTAAACCAGTTTTTGTTTCGCTTAAATAACTTAATAAATATGGAAGATATGGAATTGTATTTATGATGCATTTTTACAGCATTTAACAATTTAAATGTCTTGTTCTGTTTATTGGGTATCCGTTTCCGGCCCAGGAAGGATTCTTTTTTCCACCACTAGCAGCCATGGCACTCCAGGGCGGTTTATTTAAATACAATTAAATTATTCCGTTGTTTAAGGACTATGATACAATGAAGCACAAAATTGTAACAATTAAATTAGTTCGGTTATTTGTTGATGGACCCTTGTAAAACCATGCAATCGGTTTAATATTGGTTTCTCTTCATTTTGCAACCAATGCTCATTTAACATAATACTGATATGTTACTGTTTTGTAATGATTCAATAAAAATATTTAGCTGTTCAATTTTCCCCTTTATACTTTGGATATTTAAGTGGAGAAAAGAGTTTACTTGATGTTGGTTACTGTTTGATTTCCCAAGTTTGCTTGTATTTGGCCCTGGTTTACGGTTTTTTACAGTGATAACACCCACTAGTTCTGAGACTAGTTTCCCTGTTTCAAATTAATTATGCATAATACATTTTCTAGCACATTCCCAACTGTGAAAGAACCCTTTAGATTTAGATGCAAGCCATCTTTTCTTAAACATTTATAGTCTAAATATTTGTCTACATCTACATATAGTGCTCCTAACATTTTGCATGCCCATCTTGTGCTTTCATTTACTAACCCAATAAAATTAGAATTTACATCATATCTTTTTAATGTACTATTTACAGCAACTATTGCCTTGGGAAACTTTTCCTTAGTTTTCTTTATAATTTTGTACGTCTCACCTGATGGCATATCCAGGTTATTTGCTCTTTTTAGATCATTTGTGCCCACATGGAGGATTACTACCTCCGGATTTTTTGGAAATTGTTCACACCCACACTGGTTTATTATCTTTTTATTTAGTTACTCTATTCTTATGCCCCTATAGATTTTTGTTAGGGCATGTTTTATGCCAACATGAGATAGCATAGAATCACTTATCACTAGCACTTTAATATACTTTTGGAGAGTTTATTGTAGATTTTCTGATGTTGGTGCTTTCTTGCTGGACATGGTTTTTTCCCTCTTCATCTTCTTTTGGTACTGCAGGCCGACTTTCGGCATTTGAAGACTGCACTTTTGCGGTTTTCAAGGAGTTTCTTGTAGGATTGTTGAGGTTAAGTTTATCCTGATGGATGTAGGCATCATTGTATGTATCTTCCTCTTCTTATAATATTTCAAACTGGTTGGAAGTTTGTATTTCAATTGGTTTATGCAAGGCAGCTATTTTCTTCATCAAATTTCATTTGTTTATGACTATTCCATTTGGTGATTCTGTTTTCCCTCATGGTCGGCTGGTGCAATCATTTGGGATCATCCAGTTACCTCATTTATTGATTTTCTTTGTCCAAATATATGATTTGCTCTTCTAGTGCTTGCTTTTCTTTCAAGCTTTTTATTTTTACTCAGGAATTCCTCTGAAATTATTTTTAGGTAGCTTACTTGCGTGTCGCTATCTTTTCCGGTTGCTGCAACTCTTGCAAACGTTTTTTCTTCCGCCATGTGCAGAAACTTTGCTTGTAGGTCTCCTTTTTCATCTTTTAGACGTTTTATCTCTTCATAGGCTAGTTTTAGATCTTTATTCAGTATCTCGATAATTTTATGTAGTGATATTACCGCATCCATTTGTTACGATCCACTGTGTGGATCTTTGTTCATGGCTTGTTCTACCACGTCTGTTTGGAGCGATCCACTGCATTTGCCATTGCTCATGATTTCTTCTTCTGTATTTACTACCATACTAATTTCTTGTGCACAACGTGAATTTAAAATCTTGTTTCTTCCGTCTTCGGTTGTATTTTTCACTTCTTTCATTGGATCACTGTTAATTTAATTTAATATGTTGAGCTTACTTCACGTGATAATACTACATGCCACCTTTGAGTAGTTTCAGACTATCACGAATGCAATCTGGATGGGAATGTACTTTCTTATTGATGTCTATAACGATCTGATGGACCTCTTTTCCTCTATAAAATACTAATTCTATCATGCTTAACCCATTATTGCGATGTGAGTTGAGATTCATGTGTACCTTTTAACTTCTGAAGAAGGCTGCATTATTTGTGTAAACATTTTGCTCATCTTGTCATGAGCTTCTTCTGGGCTTTTATGTGATTTTTGTTTTGGAACTGCTCCTTTGTTCCTGATTGGTTGCAATCATTGTTGGTGCTAGTGCTAATATTTGATGATGTTTGGGATTGTTTTGTTATTGACAAAGGAGGACACCTCTTCTAGGGTTTCAAAACAGGTTATTTTTGCATATATTGACATTTCCCTCAACGCAAGACAGTTTGGAGCATATAACTAGCTTGAATTTATTGTAATAAGTCTTTGTTTTTTCTTTTTTCTTTTTTCTCCCCTTCCCAAACCTACTGAAACAAGGTATGAAATATTGATGATAAAGTCAGAAATATATCATTACTTTGAAAACACTATTGCTTGATCTAACTGACTTCAAACAATATAAGATACTAAAACAGTTCATGTTCAAAGCTTTATATTTCAATCATGTAGATTGAATTCTGAACAAAATTTATATATTGAATATTGATGAATGCTTTAATAGACATTTTAAATTTGCTTGAAAAGTAGCTATAATAAACACAGGTTTAATATTAATGAATTAAAACCTAAATTGATTCAGTCATGTTGTATTGCTTAACATTCTTAAGCCAGTTAAATTCATGTAATAGTATGTTGGTAAACCGACAAATAACAGTAAAATTTAAGACGTCTTAACACAATTATTCTTAAAAATAAAACCACTTTTATGGGACCCAAAATAAATCTTTCCAGTACATGATTAACCATTTTTATTCCTAAAGTAGTGAAGTTACGTAGTGCCTTTGCAATTTAATATAATATATAATCTGTGTGAAACATACTTTTACCTAGCTGATGTGAGCAGCAATAAAATAATACCAGGACTTCATATTTTGAAACATTTAAAGATAAATCATAGTAGTCTGTAATATCTTAGTAGATATAAGCTGAGTACACAATTTATATATATCAACCATATTAATAATTCTGATGCACTGAATTTGTTGACAGATTTATATATTCTAAAATAATGTGCCTGTACAAAAGTTATTTGTCAACTACATTTTTGTAATCTGTTTATATTCAAGCATAATGCATGCTTGGTTTTTTATACAAACTTTTATTTCATTGTTATAAAAACTAAACACAAAATAGTGTTTGAAGCCTAGCAATACACATTTTTAAGCTTATTAGATTAATATAAATGTTATCAGCCGGCTCATGTAACAAAAGAGTTGTTAACACAGCAATTTTTTGCACTAATGCAATAATCAAAGTCTGTGTTCTCATTGGTTCTCTATGCATAGTACGTAGAAAACTAAATAAGAATGAAATTATCCTTTCAAACAAGTTTTGGACAAAAGTTAGAAAGGAGAATTGCATAATAAAAATATAAGTACAACCACAAATCAATCACCAAATCTGCCTTCCATTCCAACATTCATATCAATAGAGCTACCTAGTCTCAAAGAAAGGGCTTTGTTAAGTATAGGAAGGCTTGAAGGGCTGTGGTTTAAGTTACAGCTAACTTGAATTTTTTGAATCTCATTCTCCTATACAATTAAGAAACAATGAATAAAAAGATTGTATGGCCTTAGAAAAATGATAATACATTTGTGCCTTTTTCCTTTCATTTATAATATTGAAATTATGGTCTACAAGAATTAAACTTTTTTACTCTGTATGTATCTGATGCATGCTATTCTGAAGTACTGGACTTGTTTGCACCTGCAGCCATTATTTATAAATGTGCTAATCCTGCATATTATGCATAAAGAAACAATACCACACAACCGACAAAATGTGAACTAAGAAATAAAAAAGCATATTGTGGAACTCTTATTCTGGCTCTCAAAACTAAAAAATGAAGATATGGTAAAACAGATATTTTCGTACATTTGACAAGAAATATATTAGAAGAATATCATATTTGCATGATGCTTCACTGTCATTTAATGGGGAAAAAACTACTCTTTGACCTTGCTAACACAGATAAACTGTGAATGTTTCTTTAAATGCTAGTTTATTGGTTTAAATTGAAATAAGCAGGTACATCTGTCATCCCAGATTAGCTATGGAATAGAAATATAAAAACCAGTTTTATGATATTGTTTCTTGATGCACATTTGGTTATCTTCATAATAAGTTAAGTGTCACAAATTAAGAAGTCAAGTCTTCTTATTTCTCTCAGAACATTTAAGGGCATTTAACCTGCAGGGTAAACATGAGATCTTTGTAATATTCATTAAAGAGAGCTTTGTGAAATTCAAATATATGTCATCCAGCTCAGTATTGTTTTATCTTACCTGTAAAATACATACATGAATGCTGGAATTACAACAGAATGGTACATTTTGAGCAAGGCAAACATTATATTGTCGTTTGCTAAGTTGAAATGGATTCTGGTGCTTAACTTCTAAATATATTATCCAAGGTTGTGCAGATGTGCATTAGTTTTTTGTATGTCATTGCAGAATGTAAATTTGGCAATATATATTACTTTTTAGAAGGTTTCTTAATATTTAAAGTAAATAAAATGAATGACTGGTTCCTATATTGTTAATACTGAGCTGCATCAAACTGATTTGCTACATTAAGGAAATATGCAAATCAGAATAACTTTTTTTCAGAACTTAATTTCTAGAAAATAAAGAAATGCTGATGTTAGAATTGGCACCTGCATTGTATTACAATACCTTCTGTGATTTGTTATTTATTCAGAATAGAAGCATTTTGCCTTAAGACAGACCAAATGCTAGTGCTTGAATTTAAATGATGTTTGTGGAAGAAAATGTGCTTCAGCTATGGACTACTAGAGGGAAGAAAAAGAGAAGTTAATTTTTTTAGAAAATGTGAAATATTTTTAAGCTTTTTCATTGAGATACTTTTTTTATTATGAATCATATTTTTGTGCAGAACATGTGAGCAAGAAATATGCATAGTTTTTATTTGCACTTTTCCCAGTTTACCATAGTGCCATTATGTGCCATCTGTGCTTTATGTATTTAAAGTTACTTCTAAAGTATTTAATACTTGTGTTATAACCAAATGGGTTAGGAGCATTAGTTTTGGTGTTTGTATATGCATGTACATGTATTGTTATGATAAGGACAATTATTAATTGTACAGAAAACATTTTTAATTGTATACCAGATGAAATCTGGTTCATGTAAATTGATTCAGACATATCTTCCAAATCGTTTTGCCATTATACTTAAAGACAAATATAGTGGATGAAAGTATAAATTTCGAGGACAATTTTTTAAAAATCTTTTTTCTGAAATACCTTATCCAAATGTCCTTTCTTTTACACTTATAATACTTTAACTGGGACAAAATGTCCTTGTGCACGAGTAAAAAAACAACCTGCATACTTTTGATATCAAGTGTTGCAAAGTAAATTAATAAATAGAAAAAGAAAAAAAAGAAAGAAAAAGCAAGTTTTTGAAACTTTTATTTTGTGTAATCAAAATTAGCTTTTATTGCGATTTGAATAATAAACTCCATACACCTTTAAAATCCTTAGTATAAGGTGTGTTCCAAAAGAAACGAGGCGGAGACATAATTACAGAACCTGTATGTTAGAAGTAGTGGCCCTGGCAGTGAATGGCTGTCTACAAGGCAGTGAATGGCTGTCTCATAAAAATCCCGATGCTGCAATGTGAGGCAGTTACACATGTACAGCTGGACATTGTCATTCAAGGTCAGTCGTTTGCCCCTCAGAGCCTTTTTGGCATAATCACAGGGAGAGAGGTCTGGATTGTATGGAGGGTGGCCGAGAACCCCCCATTTGATTTTTTGCAGGAGTGCCGCAACTCTGTTGGCTGTATGAGGCTTTGCATTGTCGTGGTGTAGATAGACCCCATGGGTGAGATTGCCTGGTCGTTTTGATTTGGTCGCTTCACAAAGGTTTGTCAAGGATTGTGAGTAATGCTGGACGTTCACTGTTGTCCCATGCTGCAGAAAGTGTATCAGAAGGTTTTTTTCTAAGAGTTAGTGACCCTGGATACTTCCACTGGAGACTTTGTATTTTTGATACTGGTTCGAAGTGATGACACCATGACTCATCTCCAACCACCACTCGTGCCAGGAACTCGATACCTTCGCTAGCATAGTGCTGCAGATGACCAAGACAGTGGGCCATTTGACATGCTTCCTGGTGTGGTTGACTGTGGGGCACTCATTGGGCACACACTTTGTGCAAGAGTAGTCATTCCTTCATGATGGTGTAAACACTTCCAACACTCAATCCGACCTCAGTGGCTATGGCTTTCACTGTAACTTGGCAGTCCTGGGTAATGAGTGCATCAACCAGCTGGACGATGTCATCAGTAATGCAGTGTGGTGCTCCATACCGTGCATCATCGACTAACGAAACCCATTCCCCCCTGAAGTGCTTGTGCCATATCTTGACTCTTGCAAGGAACATACAGTGTTTGCCGTACACTTGTGACATTCGTCAATGAATGTTCATTCCCCCTACTCATTCTGCTGTCAGAAAATGAACAACACCTCTTTGCTCTTCTTATGACGCCTCCATTTAACTGTTTGCAATGCGACTAGCAGCGTTGGACGATTGATGCATGCTGCTGCTAGCTTTGTATAGTCACATGACATGCACATGTGCCCTCTAGTGACAGGCTGTGAACTTCCACGCTCTGGTCGAAACAACACTGTTACACACGCCACAATATTACCATCCTGTCACTGGTTTGCTCATATCAGACTTAACCATTTCATTTACATATTTTTGAAAAAGTTCATAATCCCTGGATGGACCCAGAACAACATGTGCAGTAAATTTTTGTTTGCTAACTTTAAAATTTAGAACTCTGTAAAAAAAAAAAAAAAAAATGGGATATTCTTCTTGTAGTGATTTGCATGGTAAAATCACTCAGGTCTGCAATCATACTATGGCTGCTACGTGAAGCCATGGGCCCACGGTCCACAATCTAAAGTGGCCTCTTCCTTTCTTAATTTTTTCCTCCTTTTTGAGTTGGTGGGGGGGGGGGGAGACAAAGAATTTGGTCACCCACACATTTTTTTATTGCACTCATCTCTATAGTGTGGATCAATGCCAGTGACCACTGCCAAATGTGTTACATATTGCACAGAATAATGCCAAAATGAATCAGAAGGGTGCGGTCATTTCTAAATGTTTACTTTTTCAGAGGTCTAAGACAGTTTTTTTTCTTTTATTAAAATTAATGTGTACCTTATCTACCACATAAAATTAAAATATGTTTAGTTCTTTTTCTTCTTCAGCTTCCCTAGTTTTACACTTATCCATGGTGTTAGGGGATTTTTGTTCCTCTATCTTTAATGCCTTAAGTCATCGGAGTTGGGGAACAAAAACTGGATCAGTTAGAGAACCCAGGATGGGTGATCAGCCTGGTGTCTGGTATGAGAGCAAAAGAGTTAGATGACAGAATGAGGGCGAAATGAATGAAAGGAAGAATGATGATAATGGAGGAAATGGAATGGTGGCAGGGGAAACTGGAGATCCCAGAGAAAACCTGTCCTGATGCATCTAATATTTTAGTAAATGGTAATCAATGCATAAAAACAATTGAATATAAATGCACCTACGTGATTTTACACACTACTAGATGTGGATTGGGTGGAAATAGAAAATAAAATGTCAGAATTTCAGGCTGAATTTAGGAGAAAAAGACAAACTATAGATAATGGATTTATAATCAAGATGTTAATTGATAAATACTTGAGCAAGAAAAGGGGGAGATTGTATATGTTTTTTGTGGATTTTGAGAAAGCTTTCGATACGATAAACAGGGGGGCTTTAAAATGGAAATTTAGAAGAAAAGTGGTGAGCGAGAAGTTTATGAATGAAGCTGATAAAATTTATAGCGGGCTGAAATTCAGAATAAGATGTGGGTTGAATGTATTATCAGAAGAGGCCGAACAGAAGTTAGGCTTAAGACAGGGGCGCAAATTGAGTCCTATACTATTCAGTTTATTTATAGATGACGTAATAGAGAGGGTTAAGGAAAGCAATGCCCATTGCCCAATAATAATGAACGAAGAGATCCCTGGTTTATTGTATGTGGATGATTTAACGGTAGGATCAATTTCCATAATAGGTCTACAAAAATCAGTTGAGGCAATTCATAGGTTTTGCGCTGACTGGGGACTAAGAATAAACAACAAAAATAAAAAATAATGGTCTTTAAAAGAGGACCGATACTGAAGAAAGGAGAGGAATGGTTCATAGGAGATCAAAAGGTAGAAGTGGTAAACGAGTATGACTATTTAGGTGTATGGATGTGTAGCAGTGGAGGATGGGCTGCACAAGCTCATGGCAGGGTGGCAATGTCAGAGTTAAGAATATGTAAACATAAACTGGAGATGTAAGATGGTTAGAAAGAATGTATGAAGCGGTTGTTGAAGCCAGAACAATGTATGCAGTGGAGGTATGGGGCACATCAGAGATAGGTACGGAATTAGACCAGATGTATGGATTGTTTTGCAAAGAACTTCTAGGGCTGCCAAAATCGGCACCAAGAGAAGTGGCATTACTAGAGCTAGGTAATACCAAAAGAAGAGGAATAATAATAGAGAGAATATTGAAATTCTGATATAAGTGCATTAAATGGCAGAAAGGGGAATTATTGAATCTGTGCATGATGCAACAGAAAAGCATTAAAATCACAAATAGTTGGTGGTTTGAATTGGAAAGGATGGTATTGAAGATAGGCATGGGAAATCTATGGAGAGCAGAGGAGATAAATCATAGCAGTTTTTGGAAGGAAGTGAGAACTAAAGTACAAGACATAGATAGGCAAAAGATATGGGAAAGTATAGAAGAAAAGAAATCTTTGAAATTTGATAAGCAATTAAATCAGAATGGGGTAGGGAAAAATATATAGATCAATGTGACAAAACTGGAAGAGAAGGCATAACATGGATGAGAGTAGGAATATTATACTTAAAAGGGTTGAGAAGTAATGAGGTAGGGATATGTGAATTATGTGGAGACAAAGAGAGCACTGTTCATTACGTATAGCATGTAAGGAGTTAAATTACAGGAGAAAAATATGGGATAAGAAATGGGACAGTGTAAGTAAAGAGATATTGGCATTACGCATGCTAACAGGGATGGGAGTAAAGAAAAATAGATGTATAGGAGATTTCTTATATAGGTTAAGAGATAAGTGGATTAGGATAAAAGAAGCGAAGGTCAAGAAGAAATGACACCAAGCTGCTCAGGAAAACAAGAGGCTTATAGCCGGGGACCTGAGTCAGCGAGTAAATCTTGAGTCAGCAATTTTCATGTATTTGTACAGGATGTATAATACGGCATGTTCATTCTTAAAGTTATTGTAGTGAAATTGTAATGGAAACTGTACAAATAAATAAATATCAAATACTACTAGATGTATATAACAAAATCTAGTTAGACCTTGTTTTCTGATTGAAATCATGTAAAATAGTAAAATTAGAAAGGTTTTCAAAATAAAGATTTATTGTTGACCAGAAAGTTTGCTATTGAAAACTAGTAATGTAAAATTGAAAAACAATTGAAATTAATAGTAATAGTTGTATTTGGAAATACTGAAAGCCCACAAAATCACTAATATATATTACTATAAAATATAATAATTTGTTTCAAACTTCACTTATCATTTTAAGAAATTGATAAATTCTTCACAGAACTCAGACTCACAAATAGTCATTTGTATCTTCAATCAATCTGTTTATTCCTGTTGTTATCGTTACAGTCACTAGGTGACTGATCATTATTTTTATATTTATTACTAAACTCTGAAAGTAAAGCAAACTTATAGATAGAATTGAGCTGCTAAATTGTTTTAAATAAGATACTTAAGTATACATCCTCATGGCTTTTTTCTCATTAAAGTAATCAGAAAAGTCTACCTTTTTAGACAAAATGTTATATATGGCTAAAATTTACAAATGATTCCAACATCTTTGGCCAGTTATGCTTCTCTGCCGGGAGTTGTGAGAGTTGGCTAGTAAATGATGTAAATTATGAGTAGAATATCCTCCACTCTTACTAATAGTAGAGGGGCACTATATTTTGAGCTTTGGCAGCCCTGAATGTTGTAGGTGCCATCTGATGCTTTCACTGGAAAGTTTGACATGCTTGACCTACTTCAGACATTTTGTCAATAGAGTATTGTGTTTTGTTTACATTAACTTAAAAATGTGTCTCAACAAAAACATGGAATTAACTCATGAAAATATTTGTGCAATGATTTCAACATGGATTATCAAAATAAGTGCATCGATCAACTAACTTCCACATTTGGCAATAAAACTCCACTCTTTGTCACTGTGAAACACTGGTATAACAAATTTAATTGTGGCCGCCATTTGCTCAGTGATGAAGTTTGTGAAGGTTGTCCAAAATCAGTTGTGCCAGAAAACATTGATGCTGTGCAAAAACTAATAATGCAAGATTATCATGCAACATATTGTGAGATTGAGGCAACCCTAGGCATTAGTTCCATCAGCATATATAAAATATTGCATGATTATTTAGCCATAAAAAAGGTTTGCTCTCGTTGGATCCCACATAATTTGACGCAATCTCAGAAAGATGCTTATGTCAATTGGTGTACAAAAATACTCAAGAAATACAATGGCAGCAGTCGACTGTATGATGTTTCAAGATGAAGCAAATCCAACAAAAGTTGTTCGCTCTCTAAGCACTTGAAATGGTCGCCTACCTTTTCAGCAAACCAGACCATGTAGCAACAGTGCCGTTACAGGAATGTAAAATGGTCAATGCCGAATTGTACAGAACCATTTGTTTGCCAGAAGTCTTTGGTGAAGTAAGTAAAACCAACAAGAACCGTAGGATCATTTTTCATCATGACAATGCAAGCTCACACATCTTGTCTAACAACAGAGTAGATGAAGGCTCAAAAAATCAAAATGATGGGTCATCTGCCATACAGTCCTGATTTGGCACTCAATAGCTTCTTTTTGTTCCTGAACATTAAAAATAAATTGCATGGACAACGTTTTTCATCAGCAGAAGTTTCAATTATTAGGCTCAAAATATAAATAGTGCCCCTCGTATACTTAAACTCAGTAGAACCCAAATTAATCTGTTGACACATCTCTTGATGGGCACACTTTATATTATGGGGATCTCTAAAGAACTAGTATGAAGGTTCTGCAATGAGGATGAAAGTGCCTCTCATATACATTTTTAAGTGAGCAAATTAACCTAGCTGAAGATCTTCTAAAACTATATTTGGTAAATAACCTATTGTCTTATAAAAAAGAAAGGCTTATTTAACTGAAAAATAAAATAAGGAGATAATACAATAGCCCTAGAGTTCAGTGTTAAGGGCATATAAACTTGACTCCTCCTTTTAGCCTACCAAAGTCCATGTACATGAAAGTTCCATTTGACATTCACCGATACCAAAATTTGTATTTATAGTTATTCATTGTATGTGATATGGGACATGTCATTGGAAAGAACAAAAAGATACAATAATTAAGAATACAATAAGTCAATAATAAATAAAGGATACAATACAATGATTAAAAAGTACAATCCTTGCAAAATAATTGAGGAAACTACAGAAGTTCAATCATACACCAATCAAGAAAGATAGAAGTTTTGTCATCAACTTCTTAAGATAAGTGGAAAATATTCACTAAATATTTTATTTGTATTATAAGTTGATCATATGTTTATGGTGTTAGAGGACTAGCTAATAAATGGTTCACTTCTTATCTTGAAAATAGGTACCAAATGGTTGAATTAGAAGGTGCTTGTTCAAGTCCTGCTGTTATAGAATCTGGTGTTCCTCAGGAATTCATTTTGGGACCAAACCTATTTCTAATGTATATTAACAATCTTCCATTTTACCTATTACCATCAATAGTATTCTTTTCGCAGACTACACAAACCTTATTTGCAGAAATAATGATGAGAGATCTCTGCAGGAAGAAATCAATTATACCATTACAGAGTTGGAGAAATGGATGACAAGTAATATATAAGCTTCATATAAATATAAGTAAGACTATAACTCTTAAATTCAGTCAACAATTGGGAGTACCTAATCCTGTTTCAGTCTCAATATTTAGTACATTAATAAGCAAGGGCCCGTACACTAAGTTTCTGGGGATTGTCATTGATTCCCAGCTCAATTGGACAGAGCATGTCAGCTTTCTAGCTAACAAATTATGCTATGCTATAAGAGTGCTGTTCTGCACCGTGGTGTAGCTGGCTGAGGCAGCATGCCTTGGTCCCTGGCCACAGAAAGCTGCCCGGGTTTGATCCCACCCATGGGGTGCGGATTTTAGGTCCCGGGTATAGGATCGGTGCCCACTCAGCATCGTGAGGAAAATGAGGAGCTTATGCTAGGTAAGCGACCTTGGTCACAGAAACCAACATTCCGGCTGGGAGATGCCAAGATGCTGACCACATCTCCTCCCCGTATCGGTTGGATGATCGTCCACCTCTGCCGTGCGTAAGTGGGCGTGAGGCCGGCAGTCGGGTTGGTAGGCCTTGGCCCTTTAAGGGCTGTCGCGCCATGGGTTATTATATTATTATAAGAGTGCTAGCTAAAACATGTATCTTAGATGTCTTGAAAACAATGTATTTTGGCTATATATATTCAGTATTGAAATATGGAATCCCCTTTTGGGTATCTTCCAACAACTGTATTAAAGTGTTCAAATTACTAAAAAGAATAAGATTAATCATACAAGTTAACCAATGTACTCCCAGTAAGTCACTTTTTTCACATCTAAAATTTCTACCCTTACCATGTATTTATATCTTAGAAACAGTTTTGAGAGAGTCAAGGCCTGTCAGGAAACTAAAAGATGCTACAGAGGATTTTTCTTGGTTGTGTAGTAATTCTAGTCATGCTGTTACATAAATTTTCCCATTGTTTTCCTTTTGTTTGTAATACATTATCTTCTTAGTGGATCAGAAAGACTTTTGTTACTAACAGGGAAGAGATGCTAATTGAAGGCTTAAAGGAACCGTCCTGGACAAAAGCCAAATGTGCAATCCGTCACCTTCACTTGGTGCAGTTGTTAGTAATCACATATATCAATTTTCTTATAATAGAAAGAAGACTCTTTAATTGCTTCTATAATATCTGAAGACTTAAAAGGAATCAATCTAAACAAAATTATGTGATGAATTGAAGGGAAAGGCTGCTCACCAATTAGCACTGGTCAGCTTGGTTAGTTATTGACCTGGACTGATATTTCTTCCTTCCCATATATCAGGTCCCCTCTTTTACCTTTCCTGTCCAGTCATCCTTGACTCAACTCTTATTTTGTTTCCTGTCCATATCTTTCTCTACTTTGGCTGATATAACCGTCATTTATGGTGCCCAGTTTTATAAAAAGGTTAAATAAAAACACTCCAGGTTAATTAAACGTACCTTTAGAAAAAGTTTGAACCTATTTTCTTGCTGTATTTGCTTTATACATTTTGGAAGGCAGTTGAAAAATGCTTTTGTTGACAGAGGTAGAAATGAGTTGATGGGCATGTGGACTTGTGATTTGTCTTGTTTTATACTTATGCCCTGATTCATTCTTTATGAAGGGTGAATCCACTTCTTGTTGATTTTATGTATAAACATTATTATTTAAAATAGAATAGAATTTCGTTGTTTAAGGACTATGATACAATGAAGCACAAAATTAATACAATTTTGAGTCAAACTAATACTCAATGCTCCATTTATTGCTAGTATTTACCTAGAACGCGTTTCGTTAGGATCTTCCTAACATCATCAGCTGTTGTCGACTAATGGATGCCGGTTCAGTGAACTCCTCGGAGGTGATAGGTGTGTCTCTGTCTGTATCTTGATGAACTTGAAATTTGGGTTTTCTTCAAAGGTAGTATCGAAATTAAACAATTTACTTTCATATTTCTTTATAAAGATTTTTTCCCACGTGGTTAATGCAGCTGGACCTTGGACACTTTTTAGTAAGTGAATTTCTCGTTCTATGTCATGATTTTCCTTCCAAAAATGGTACGCTACCGCCGAAAGAAAGGAAGGAAACACACACAGAAAATTTCATAAAATCAGATGGATATAACCCAAGACAACACAAGCATGCTGTTATCAACAGTTTAACTTACAGGCTGGTTAATGTACCTTTAAACAAGATAGAATATAACAAAGAGTACAATAATATCATTCACATTGCAGAATACAATGGATACAGTGCTGAATTGGTCAACAAGAAAATAGATAAATTCAAAAAACAACTAAGATGTAAACAAGTAACTACTCTCTCCCCAATTAGCAATGAAACCTCATACAGAAAATTTACGTATCATCCCAGAGCTACACACCTTTTCCAAAAAGTCTTCAAAGAACATAATATTACTTTGGCCCCACAGAACAAATTTAGTGTACAACACCTTTTGAAATCACATAATACAAAGGAGATACCCACAGGCAAAAAATCAGGAGTGTACCGGATAAATTGCAAGGACTGTGACAAATTCTACATTGGAAAAACAAAAAGGAACGTGAACATTAGGCTTAAAGAGCACTTTAGGAACATCAGGAATAAAGAAATAGATAAATCGGCGGTAGCGTACCATTTTTGGAAGGAAAATCATGACATAGAACGAGAAATTCACTTACTAAAAAGTGTCCAAGGTCCAGCTGCATTAACCACGTGGGAAAAAATCTTTATAAAGAAATATGAAAGTAAATTGTTTAATTTCGATACTTCCTAGGTAAATACTAGCAATAAATGGAGCATTGAGTATTAGTTCGACTCAAAATTGTATTAATTTTGTGCTTCATTGTATCATAGTCCTTAAACAACGGAATCATACCTTTTCTTTTGGTTTTTGTCTAATTTTACTAAGGTTACTTCTCCTGAAGTTGATCTAGGCAATCTCGACATCTCTTTAGCAAATTGTTTGTATAACTGGTCTATTTTATTAGTTACTTTTGACATTCCCCATATTTCTGCAGCACACAATATCCTTGACTCTACCAGTGTTTCATACATTCTCTCTAACCATTTGCTTGATATACTAAGTTTTGTTTTGCATATCCTTATTCCTGACATTTATTGTAAGAATAGTTACCATCACCAATACCAGCCTCCCTTGCATCCTCTGACTAAATACACTGCATGAGCCATACAACTCTCAGATTTTAAGATAATTTATTGCTGTATGGAAGTCGAGGATAAAATTGAATGATGCCAGTTTTGACTGAAATGTAAACCTTAGCATACTGTTTCACTGTTTTATGAACTAGGCAAAATCTTGCTGGTGTAGAAGTAGGTGGTTGAATTATCATTAAGCTTTGTTCCTCTTGAAGAGCAGCTCCAGGGATAGTGCCTGCATGCCATGGCACTGCCTTAATAAAATGAATAAATACATATATTGTGTACTCTATAGTTTCATAGAGAATGCAGTCATTCTCAAAGGTGCAATGAAATGGGCTGTCTGAAAACCATTGTAGCTAAAGGAACCGACTGCAAGTTACAAGTAAGCAACTGTATGATATATTATGTCCTTATACATTTTTGTTTTTTTATTATCTTTTTCTTGTAATCACACATTCTTTTGTATATTATTTACCTGTTACTATGTTAATGTTATTTGATATATTGTGCTTGACGTGTCCATTATCTTGTACAAGATATCAAGGCTGAATAAAGTTGAATATGAATATGAACCTTATTATTTTATGTATTGGTGTACATATCTCACACATTAAGTCTGGGCTCATGCAGGAAATTGAGGGACAAGAGAGTAACCCAAACTGTGCCAGCTAGTTCCTGACACAGCTATTGTTGGCAGCACATGCATAAGACAAATTGATTTACGCTGATAACTGAAAAATGAGCTACCGGTCACTACTTTTCAATGTAAAAGTAGAAAATTATGTTTTATTATATCATATACATCATTAATTTTTTTATCATTTATATTTAATATTAAAGGGATCATTGTTTTTTTGTAATAATTTCTTTAATGATACTAATCCTCTGGACTATTCAAAAAGAAGTGTGGTGGGAAATACACAGTAAATACTGTTGTGTGAATGAGTAAAGATGTGTACAATGTAGAATTTTATAATTTATCACTAGAACACAAGGTGAAAGTTGCATGGGAAGACCTCCTCCTGATCTGAAATTAAATACAGAACAAAAAAGGGCGCAGGTTAACTGCAATGGGAAAATTCAGTAGGGGTATTATGAATAAACTGTAACACTTTTAGCACCACACTTCACTAATTACTTATTTGTTTGTAAAATTGTCCAGGACCAGTTTTGTAATGCATTCGTTAAATCCTCAGCTTGTTGACTGAATAACCTTTGGTAATTACTTATGAAACCAGACCCGAAGGATTTTACAAACAGATAAGTAATTTAAATTAAATTTAAAGGGAGTCAATTAATGACACTAAACAACACTTTTAAATTTTTCCGGAACATGTTTCAGAGACTTTGCCTCCATCCTCAACTGGCCATCGACTGGTTCTCATTGGTGTAGTTGACGATATTTTGTTATAGGTCTCCTCTGGTGGCGGTTCAAGGAACTTGCTGAACAAATCTTTCTGGGGCATGTCGAAATTGAATACTTTGTTCCTATTTTTTGAAATGAAGATTTATTCCCATGTGGATAGTTCTTGTTTTCCTGATGTATGTTTTAGCAGTTTTGGTTCTGAATTTATGTTGCATTTTTTTTCCCCCAAAAATGCGTGGCAACTGCTGATTTTTCTAATTGTTTATATTTTATGTTTCTGAAGTGTTCCTTTGCTCTTCTTTCTAAATTTCTTTTGATTTTTCCAATATAAATTTGACTACAGTCACTGTATTCAATTTGATATATACCAGATTTTTTGTTAGATGGAATGGCATCTTTGATGTTTGAGCAAATTAAGTTTTTTAAGGAGATATGGTTGACGGGTGCTAGCTTAATGTTTTGTTTTTGAAGACTTTTTTGAATTAATCAAAGGCCCATGGATGGTAAGTGAATTTTTTGAAAATCATACTAGTTTCTGTAGCTGAGAGGGTTGTGGTTTCCTTTAATAGCTTCTTTTTTGTCTACTAATGATTTGGGAAAGATTTTTTGTGCTATTTCAATAATTTTGTTGTATTCTGTTTTGTTTTCTTCTGTTGTGAGAGGGATATTGACCAGTGTGTGTGCTAAACTATTGAAGATTGCCTGTTTGTAGGATCTTGGGTTGTAGCCATTAGCTTAGTAGCCATTAGCTTTTATGTAGTTGTCTGTCTGTGTTGGTTTTCTGTAAATGCCAAAGTTTAGTTTGTTTTTATTTCTCATTATTTTTAGATCCAAAAATGGTAAATACTCATATTTTTCTATTTCTACAGTGAACTTGATGCTTTTTTCTTCAATATTTAAAAGTTTTAGTGCAGCACTGATGTGTTTTTTTTTTTTGTACTATTGCAAAGATGTCATCTACATAACGTTGCCAGAGATAAGTAATTAATGAAGCGTGTTGTTAAAAGTGTTGCAGTTTATTCATAGTATTTAGTTTGTTTCACTATCAGTAGCTTCAATTTTTTTATAAAAACTTTAGTAAGGGTATTTATACAAAAAACAAATGGGTTTTGAATGTGAGGTAAAAAACACTTTATTCTGATTCCCATGCACTCAGTTTGGTGGCGATTATCAGTGGTGCAAAGAAAGGTGTGTTGGTTTAGTTCATGTGCGTGAAAAATTTAAGATTCTCGAGAAATCCAAGCAGTATATAAACAATGTAATGGACTTGGCTGTACTAGGCATCATAGACATCCAAGCTCAACATGACTCCCAGTATCATCAAGCCATTCTAAAGCATAACGAGCAAGTAGGCAGGAACAGATATGTAGCTAAATTTAATAATCAGTTGCAGCTTATGTGGAAAGTATTAGCCGTCATGTCAGTCACAACTGGTAGTGATATTGCAGTACTTTGTTGAACGTAGGCTGAAGAAAGATTTTGGATACTTATAATACCAGAAGTAAATGATGCACATATACTTTCTCAGAGCATTTTTAAGGAATTAGAAATCATATTACTCAGTGGTTAGACTGCTTGGCTCTCACCTAGGCAGCCCGGGTTTGATCCCAGGTGACTGCAAAGTGGGATTTGTGGTGGACAAAATGGCACTGGGGTGGGTTTCCCCTACTATCATTCCACCAATTGATCCATCAATCATTCATCTCAGGCGCTGGGCCGACCTCTCAACCCTGATTTCATCTCACGTCAGATGCTTCTGCTCCTCGCTCTGCGGGAACCCAAATGCCTCCTAACATCAGCATTGACGAGAATGGGAGGGAAACAAAAAAAAAAATCATATTAGTTCAAAATACAAATAAATTAATTGCACAAAGCTACAACGGTGCATCAATGGCATATAGAAAATAGTTTTTGACAAACATCAAAATGCAAATTTCATACAATGTTGTTAATTCAAGGGTTATTAGAGCTGATCTTGGAGAATTTGAAAGACTTCGTTAAAGCTAGGCAAACTAACATAAATCCTCTTCCATATAGGTAGAATTTTACTTTGAACTACAAAAGCATGTATGCTTTCACCTTAAAAATATGGAGGCCCCTTTAGTCTAATAGAAATTAGGGAACAGTAGGATACCAGGAGTTTTATACAAAGTAAGGATTCTTCAAACCAAAAAAAGTTAAATAAAATGAAAAGTAAAAGAGTATGTACAAAAACATTCTTTATTGTTAATTTCTCAACATTTTTTTACAAATATCTAATTCATCACATAAGCATAATGTTACTTGTGTGCAGTTCTTGAAAAGACCTTTACATATTCCAAAGCTACATTATCCATAATTTATGCCTCTTAGCTCTCAGTGAAAATCCTGAAATCTGTGGAATGTAAACTAAGATATACTATGTTCTTGAAAATCAAAGTACACATAAGCACACATTTAAAAACAATTATCAATTTCAGCAATGGTGCCTTAAAGCTTGTTTCATTCTAAAGAATACCTTGGAATCAAAATTTGTTTTAAATTAAGTATAGAACCATAGTTATCATAGCTACATAACAAAGATAGGGTAGAAACTTCCTCCATATAGATACCACTTAAAAAAATATCACTAGGCAGTGAAAGCTGGTTTAATCTTCACCAAAAAGAAGTTTTATGCTAGTGTTTCTAAGCTGTTAATTCTTATGTTAAATACAAAAATAATCAAGATATTCATTGTATTACTCATTTGCACTTCAGAGCAAATGTTTTAAAGAATGTAAAGGACTCATTTTTGTATCAGTGAATCTGAAATGAAGCTCTTGTATTTTATTAGCTAAAACTATGAAGTCGTAAATATGTTCAGATCAATTTTTTTAATAATCCACCCGAATCTATAGGGTAATTGCCCAAACATACTTTTACGCAATGTGTGTCCAAATGGTTCAAGGCCGGGTGAATTTAAGGAAAAGTACATTTGTTTTAATGTATTTATTTTTATGCATGTTTTATATCTTTTTATTTGATAATGCCCATTTCATGTTGTATGAGTATTATTAATGATTAAACACTATAAGTTTTAAATTAAAATCGAATTATTGTCCTTGTTAATAACTGAGCTTTGAACTTTGGCACAGAAAATAGCGTGCAAATAATTTCCTCTCCAGACTACATGAAGCACACATGTGTTTCATGTAGCAAATAAGCTGGGAAACCTGCTCTTTTTACTTTTTCTTTTTGATTGTTTTGCATCTATAACCACTGATTCAAATTGATTAAATTGCTCATTATAGGATGATTAATAAATTAATTTATTTGTCATTAAGTAATTACGTATATGACTGTAGACTTGTACACAATTCAAACAAATCCTATAATACAACACAACCTACATTATTCCACAATTCACTTATATCTAGTTCATATTTAACTCTTCAAATTCCTGCATACTAAATATAGCATTTTCAGCATCCATTTATACTCTATTTTTGAACCTCTGAAGATTTAAGTGATAGACTGCATTAGGGTGCTCCTTAAATTTATTCCAAAATAGAGTTAATAGTCCTACTTAGTCTGTGAATAGGCATGTTTAATTTATGTATTTAGTAACCCTTCTGTTTTAGTAAATTTTGAAACATTTCTTCTAAATATTAAAACCAAATATACAGCCACTTTCACAGTAATTGTTGTGTGGACTTAAGGATACTAGGACTTTTGTGTGGTTAGATACAGAAATTCATTCCATTTGGTACCTTCAGGACTTTCGACGGGCCCTAAAACCCTACACACTCACTCACTCACTCCCTTCAGGACTTAATTTTCAAATTACATTACTGCAAAACTTTTATAAGTAAACCGTGAACAAAATGCAGTTGGAAACATGACTTAACAAAACTGAAGCCCTCCAGTTTCCCTCTCTACCGTCATTTTAGGTTGCCTCTCCTCTATCGCACAGGCTGCATTGGTCAACTGTATCATTCACTTATACTGGGCAACATTATATACTATTTCACGAGGACCCTCTGATTGGCCTACTAGAAACACAAGAAGACTTGGGAGGCTGACAATTCACTTTTCTGGAAGTTTTTAACATGCACTGGAAATCAATTCAGCATTAAAATACACATATGGTTTGTGCTCTGTCGCATGCAGGAAGGGAGGGGTGTGAGTCACGTGGTGCTTGGATGGTGAGGAGGGGAGAAGGCTATGCTCGTGCATGCGCACACCAACTGCAGTTTGTTTGTGGCTTATCTATAACTTCTCATATGTGTTTTGGAAGATCTCTGTTTTAACATGAAAGGCATGTTATAATCACTTTGATCTATGAGGATTTATATCACTAGAAAACATTGTCATAAATTTTTTTTTCTACAACTAATCTCTCCTCTGTCACAATTTAACACACAAGATCTGATGTGCTGCATTAGATGACTTTCTGTTCTCACTCTTCTATAAACAATTCTTACAAAGACTTATTCTTTTATTTAGTTTGTGTTACTCAATATGTTTCATAAAATATTTTATGTACATATGATTCCGTAGGCTTAAGTGAGTATTACTTTTAAGAAGTGGATGGCAAGGTGATGGCTTGGAAATTCAATGCTCTTTTTGCATGAGTAATGGTACCACTAGAAGAGTTTAAGCATTTGAAAATTCAAGAACCATAGAAAATTAACCTAACTTATGTGACTTAATGAGACCATTTCTTTGCAGCAAGATGTAGTCTATCCTTAATGGCATACACTAAATCTTACGAATGCTTATTCTTCTAATTCATGTTGAGATAGAACCACTAGGGGTTCTCATATAAAATGTGATTTACTGGAAAAAAATATGAGTTAGTTGGAGAACTTAGTGTCATGATGGAATATTGGCCATGGTTAAGAGCAACTGGATGGAGACTGGGAGAACCGTGGTTCAAAACCCGGCTATGGCATTGAATTTTTCAGTCTGACTTTACCTATCTAAATTAGCCTGCATCCGGCTGGTGTGCAAGAACAATTAATTTTCCATCATTTAATCATTAGCTATGTTTTGGAAAAAAAATGCTCAACAATTTTTGACAAAGCATAGTTTGTGTGGAAATATCTTGAAAACTTTTGTGCCACATCCTTGGAAGATGAACTACATACCATATGTTGCATTTAACCAATGTTTCAATTTTGAGATATGCTGTACACACACACACAGACCTTTTTATAAATTGTCTTTTTTTTTTTTTTTTTAAGGAAGACCACATGTTTTTCCGGTGTAATCTTGGTACTGAATTTATGGGTGGAATGTTTCCCTCCTCTATTTGCTACTGGTAAGCAGTAGAGAAAACAAAAATATAGTGTGTGTGTTGTTTACGGGCCCATCGACAACAAGGTCATTTGGGCCCAACAAAAATATATTGTACAAAACTTTCGTACAAGAAATTTAGATTTTGTGACACTTCTACTCATTTGCAAGTCCTATGTTAGAAAACCAGGTATCATCCGCTGTTACACTCTTCCCTGTGCCATATGTGTTCCACCACTCTTTTCACAACATCCACAAGCTTGTTACTTTGCTTATAAGGTCCAAACTCTAAATGGCACAGATTGTCATACCGTATTTTGCAGGCCTTGAGTGTATATAATATTTGAAACAATGAAAACAAAAAACTTTCAAGTTTTTCAACAGTGATACTGTCCAAGAGAATATATGTTCCTGGAGTTCAAAAAAAGTCCTGGAAAAGTTTATTGATTTGTGCAGTATTATCAAGAGATTTACTTTCACATTTGCTTGAACAATCATCAGAGTGGAGACACTCCAAAAGGGATTTGAATCTTCTACGATTCATCACCAATCTAAATATTTCTATTCCGAGACCATCCATCCTCCTAAAATGTCTCCAACATCCTTCTATTAGTATGTATGTTATGCTTCTCCAATATAATAAATGCCCTAATTTCAATCATATCTATGTAACTGCCATCACATTTTCTCCCATAATGCTTCTCACTTCAAACAAACGTATTGGTTTGTATATCCAACTATTTTTTGAAGCATTTCATCCATGCATTCTAAGAAACGATTTAGCTTGTTAAGCTTTATATTTACTTTCAATTACTCCTGGAAGCAGTGTCACAATAGTTTGTGAGGCAAACTGCAAGAGTTAGTTTGCTGTGGCACTTTCAACAACATGTAATGTTTTTTTCCCCCAAGATAACACATGTTTTTGTTTTAAGTTCCTCTCAGTTCCACTATCCTCAGGATTTGAATCACAGTGTGTTCTTCTGTAGGTATATCTTACACATCTAGCTGATCATCAGAATCTTCAGATGACGGTTCTTCAGTCATAAGATTCATTTTAAAATAATTTTTAAATCTTCTGGGTCTTCTAAACTACACTCTTCTGCACCATGGCATTTACCTATAAAATTTGATATAATACAACACTTAAAAGACAATCACACTTTAGGCTGGCATAAAGACTATGATTTAATAATTACTGCAATAATGGTTGCAACACTGAAAACTAAAGAAGTCTGATGTAATTGCATTCATGTGACTTTCTCTATTCACGGAAGTATTTTTACAAAAGCTACTTCTTGTTAAGATTAAACTTTAAGTAATATCTCATAGATATAAGATGAATACAGTAAGCTAAAGCGAATCACGTACTTTTAAAAATACTATGTGATGACTTTAAAATTCCATGCTCCTTAAGACCACCAGGAGAAAGCAATAGTGATTCATCACTAGAAAAAAGTATAAGCTTTTGAAAACTCAAACAATTAACAAAGAATAACTTAGAAATGATATGCATTAACAAGTTTTATTCCATATAAATTGTTGTTTTAAGAAATTCCGGATCTTGTGTAGTAAGATTTCTTCTACTTTATATGAATTAACAATTATTCAAAATTAATTCCAATTAAGACGAAACACGTTATTCCCAGAAAATTAACATTTACAGTTATCATACATAACTTATAACATGTGATAAATAAAATCTTATCTAGAAAATAAAAATAAATCACAATTTTTCCATTTATAGTATAGTTGAGGGTAAAAATCTTTGTCACATCCTTCGAAAGTGCTGAAATTAATATTAAGTTTGCATTTATTCATTTTTTACATTATGCTGTTCACAGACATGTAAATGAACCTTTTTTCTGAAAGTACTTCTTGTTTTGAATTCAGGGGATTTCAAAAAGTTTATTTCCAATGAAATCTATATATATATATATATATATATATGTGTGTGTGTGTGTGTGTAACTAAGTGAAATTTTAAGTTGAAATGCAATACGTCCTCTAGATTAGTAGCCACACATATTTATAAATAATTTATTAAATTCCTTTATTATAGTTGGTCTTAGAACCTGCATAGGTGTTATAAACAAGAACAATATTAATCCAACAATAAACACTGTTGGCTTTTTCTTGAATAGTCTATTTTTATTTCTTAAATATAGAAATATGGAGCTTATTAAATTTAAAGGGAGTCGATTAATGACACTATACAACACTTACTTTTAAAAAATGGTATGATTTTCACTTCTTAAAGGCTTGTTAGCCTAATATTGCAATTCCTTTCTTGGAAGTGTTGAAAACAGTGTTGTTACGATAAATTAAATTTAAAGCGAGTTGATTAATGACACTAAACAACACTTACTTTCTGTTTCGTGTCATTAATCGACTCCCTTTAAATTTAATTTATCATAACAACACTGTTTTCAACACTTCAAGTGAGTCGATTAATGACACTAAACAACACTTACTTTCTGTTTAGTGTCATTAATAGACTCCATTTAAATTTAATTTATCATAACAACACTGTTTTCAACACTTCCAAGAAAGGAAGTGCAATATGGATCTTTCTCATTATTTCCATGAAAGTGGTTATAAATAAAACCAAGGATGAATATGCAACTATTCATTCTATCCAATGTTAAGTACAAAGGAGTCATGCATGTTGCTAGCAGCTCTTGGAACCACTAGCACTTTACAGTCTACTTAAAAGAAATTATGTTTTACATAATTTCCCCAGAGCACTACTTGAAGTAAAGGTGTGCTGATGAAGAAAGACATGATCTATAATGTGACTTGCATGAAATTCCAAATGCCTTTTAGCACCTTATTGTTAGTAAAATACAAGCTGTAATAAAACACACACAAAAGACAAAATTATACATTTATGTAACTGAATTTATAATCTATTCACTGTTAGAATAAAGTATTAATCCACATTCTGTACTGAGCTCTGCCTCTGGTACATCACTGGTTAACATAACATCTGCACACGTAAATGGCAATGCCTCCATCCAGAATTTAATTTTGTTGTTACATCAACCAGTGCATTTTTTAACTTTTGAAAGCCATTGTTCTTACTGTAAATACTTTATAATGTTAATTCTATATTATAACAACTACTTGAATGGTTTATTGAAAGCAGGTAAAGCAAGAAGCTTAATAAACAATGGAACTATATTGTGGAAGAATACGGGAGGATCGAAACATACTAGCCAATGTAGTTAATTTCCGCCACGTGCTTCTTTGACATTCACTTTATTCTTACAGCGAACAGATTATAGCAAAATGTACCATTAACATAATAGTATTTACATCAAAATGAGACAGCATGACAAGTTTTTATTTCTTTGGTTTTAATACCTATGTGTTACCCATTATCCACGATTAATTTCCACTTCTGCACACAAGTTTACAACAACTGCTGACAGAAATATTCAGTGATTATGTATTGATAAAGTTAAGATATTTCACATATTTTCTTCATAATATACATTAAGGAATAATTTCTCTCATCTTTATATATCTCAAAACATTAAAATTTTACAATGCTATAATTTATCCACATTAATATATACATAGGAGGCACAATGTTAAGGTTATGCAACATTCATAATAAAATATATTTTCCTCTTCTGCAGAATTGTGCTTTTAAAATATATTTCAGATTACATTATAAAAATACTACATAATAAACGTTGGACAAGCTGCCCAAGACTAGAGTATATGTATATACATATAACAATCACAGATTTGTACTGCTATATAAAAAGATAAGAGTTGCTGTAGCTATTTTCTATTTTAAGGTAATCAGAAAGTCAAAGTATAAACTTGAAAGAAGCGTAGGGACAGTGAAGCACAAATTAGTACAAAATTGAATCGAGAATATATTGACACATCAATATATTGACACGAGTCGAGTATCAGCTGAGGATAGGAGCAAGAGCTCTTGAAACATGTCCTGTGAATAAACAGTGTGAGTGAAGCAATGTGTCAATATATTCTCGATTCAATTTTGTACTAATCAGAAAGTGTTAAGATTGATGTTAGATGAAAAATATCATTTTATCATTATCCATTAATGTTTTCATTTCAAAGTGTAAATGCATTTACATGATACACAGTAGAATGGGGCACATAGAAAATATCATAACTTTTTGGGAATTTCAGCAAACTGTGTATGCTGCAAATGTTTACAGGCAGAAATAAAGGTTTTTGTAAAACACTGAAATAGGAAAGACACAAAGAAGATATAAAATATAATGTTTAGAGACATCCCTAATTAATAAACAGTGTTACATTCATGTAATTTTCTCTAGTCACATATAGAAACTATTCTTATAAAAATCTTCTCTTCTAAGTACTTCATATTAAACATTTGGAAAGATTATTTTATTACATATTTTGTCGTAAGCACATGAGGAATACAGTAGGCTGAAGTGATAGTCAAATATCTTACATGGTCTTGAAATAGATGTTCCATATGCATGATTGGAGGAATTTAGTAACAGTGACGTCAAAATCAATTGAAAAAACTATTTGCTGTCCATTACACTTCATCACTTACATTTTTAATTATTGAGGGACTAATTTTCGATACAATACATGTTTTCCAGGATACCCGATACTTTGAAACCTGATACCATCATATCTGCTTCTAGTTTCAATAAAAAAATAGAATATTGCAAGAACTGGTAATGAGGATAAAATTAAGTAGGTGCACACATTTGATGAGACAAAACTTAAAACCATTATTGTTTTTATTTTTAGACTTTACTTTAGACATTTAAAAGTATAACAGTCCTCTTTTATAAATTTTGTTCAAAAATACTAGCATTTTCACTCCTTCATGGTCATATCTACTTTTTTTTTCATCACTGTGCTAAATAGTCTTTCAGTCTTTGTGGAATACACGAATATTTAACAGCTTCTTCTTCTTCTTCTGGAAATTTTGGATTTGTCTTCCAATAATATAGTGCATTCAAAAGAGGAAGTGACAAATTGAGATATGCAGTGATTTTTTGGGAGCTGGTAACTTACACGAATTTGACACATGATTATTTTCTTGCATAATGTTACTAATATGTGCAGGTACCACATTCCTGACAATTTCTTGGCTTTGCGATGTTCTACTTGCAGCAATAATATTTTGTGATTTTAAAATAAAATAAAACGTGCAGAATCACCACTGAAGCATTGTTCGATCCTGATACCATACAAGTATTGTATCGCAAGTATTGACGACCTATCCCTTGGTTTAATAATATCTACATCTTTTGCATAGCAAGTTCTTGTCTAGCTTTGTGGTTTACTGGTTATACACAATAATTACGCAAAATTCATTCATAATATGGGTTTCTTGCAGGCTACTCTCAGAAAATTCAAGATAATGTTACAGAAATATCTTAAATTGAGATTTTAATTAAATTGTTAGAGGTATGTAGTTCTAGATGGGAAGTTTCTTTAGAAAATTTTGGTATCACATCCCTGGAAGAGCCTGATATTTATCTGATATTGGTTTCTTTTTTAAAGCTATTGCTTCTCTCTCTCTCTCTCACACACACACATACATACACACACAGATATTTATCTGTTATTTCTGTGCGTTGCTATCTCAAAAAGTATATTTCGGGTGAAATCTCTATATCAAATTTGGGGATGAAATACAATCATCCCTTTATACTTACTGGTCAATGATAAAGAAAGCAGGACAATTCTTTAGATTGCCCGCCTCAGTAGCGTAGATGGTAGCATGTCTGCCTCACGTTCAAGAGGTCCCGAGTTCGAATCTCGGTCAGGGTGAGTTACCTAGATAAGGTTTTTTCCGGGGTTTTCCCTTATCCTTCGATATGAATGTTGGGTAATTCTAAGCTCCATGGACCCTGGACTCATTTGAGCATCGTTTCACCCAATTCATTCACCGTCCGATATAACTTAACGTTGGGACGGACGTAAATTAAAAAAAAAAATATCTTTAGATTCAGTGGACCACAAAATGCATTGTTTTCGATAATATCTTGATATGACAGTTGTGGATAAACACAATACTTTCCCTGCTTATTATTTGTAGGCACAGAAAATCATGTGAATGTTCTATATCAGATTTAGTTACTCGTTCTTCAGCACAATGAAGTAGGGGAAGCATTGCAATCCAGAAAAGGATCTGATATAAAGATTTCAAAGGAATCCCAATTTTGAACCTCTTTGAATTTAAAAGTAGACAGATACAGAAAAGAAAACCATATTTTTTAAAATGTCTGTCCACCTGTCCATGTGTGTGTGTGTGTGTGTGTGTGTAGGTGTGTGTGTGTGTGTGTGTGTGTGTGTGTGTGTGTGTGTGTGTGTGTGTGTGTGTGCAAACTACTACTGAGTTTGTTTTATTAATATTTTAAAATATGAGCAGCCCACTTGTACTCTTTCTAGGGTCTTTCCTGCTAGTAATTATCACACTTTCATTTGGGCTATATTGCTCATTAATTGGAACCTTGTACATGATCTTTCAAAGAACTTAGATTGAGTACTTTTGGATTTTTTAAATGTTTTCACTGATTTGTTTAATTCATGTTTCCCTTTGGGGTAAGTAATGAATAAGTTCATAACCAAGAAAATTAACTGGTATAATGCTGACACAAAATCTTTAAAGAGTAATGTTATGTTATATTATATGTACAAGCACACACAGAATCAAGACATTACTTATTACTACATAGTAAATACAAAAAGGAAGTGAAATTGGCCAAAGGCAGAGCATACTCTCATTATATTAAATCGGCTAATAAATCCAAAGCTACCTGGTCACTAATTAATATTGAGAGATCAAAACAGAATAATATGCCTTTAGATATTTCCCCCAATGAGTTAAATGAAATCTGTATAAACTCTGTGGAGGATATTGCAAAATTCTGTACCTCACAATACTGAGAAAGCTATGAATTTTTGTAACAATATTCATAATGCTAATCCTGACCAATCCACTGGAAGACTTTCTCTATTGAAGATGCAGATTTGCTAATTTAGGTGAACTTGACTTTTTGTCCAGCTTAATCCTTAACAGAACTCAATTTAAGTACCACTGGTTAAGAGAAATGTCGAACAACACTTCTCAACATGCAATTCCTTTCTTGGAAGTGTTGAAAACAGTGTTGTTGTGATAAATTTAAAGGGAGTCGATTAATGACATTACACAACACTTACTTTTACTTTAAGTAAAGTAAGAAAGTAAGTGTTGTTCAGTGTCATTAACCGACTCCCTTTAAATTTAAGGCCTCGCCATGGCTCTCACCAAGGCGGCCGGGGTTCGATCCCAGGCGGCCGCAAAGTGAGATTTGTGGTGGACAACACGGCGCTGGGGCGGGTTTCTCCGGGACCTCCGGTTTCCCTCGCCATCTCATTCCACCGATGCTCCATCTTCATCTCATGTATTATCAGTGTCACTGCCTGCGGTGCCGTATGTAGTAAAAGCGGGCGTTAAACACTACACATTTCACATTTAAATTTAACTTCTCAACGTGTTAAATTTACTAGGTTTTAAGATCAATACCAAGCTCACATGGAAAAACCATGTTTCTGAAGTATGTAATAAAATTACACTATATTTTTACCCTGTAAACTAAGATCTACTCTCCCACTTGATGCTTTGAAAAATATTTGTTTTAGCCTTATTCACTCTCACATATCATAAAGTATACATTTATGGGGATTCTTCCCTTACATTAAGGATATTTTAATTTGTCAGAAAAATGCATTAAGAATTACGCTGAACAAATGTTCAACTGAGCCATGTAAACCATTGTTTGTTCAACTGAAAATTTTAACTGTTGTTTATCTATTCTGTATTGCTGTATATATAGAAACAAAAATGAGTACATTCTGAGATCTGAGGTTCACAGTATTCACACAAGAAACAATTTTAAATTAGATATTGCTAGTTGCAGACTACGCTTGACAGCCAGTACTTGTTTTTACAATGGTGTTAATTTCTATAACAAACTTTGTTTTAATGCAAATAATGTAATTGTTAATGAAAATTTGACATTGATTTACATTAAGACCCTTTTATTTACTTAGTGAATTCACATCATATGTACCCAACGCTATTGTATTTTATTCATGACACTGTCTTTATTCAATGTACTTGATCTCAGACAAATTATTATTGTTATTATTATTATTAACTTCATTATTTGTGTTCTGGAATCAAAGTAAAACAAGCAAAAGAGATCCATTGTGATGAGATGTACTAAAGAAATAATATTACGTTTTATATGATGAAATAAAAGACAGGAGTGAAAATCATTTTTAAGTTTAAAAATGTCTCAAGAAAAAGGATCATCATGTACATTTACAGACACTGAGAAAGATACAAAAGAGCTGTTTCTGGATACAGATATGATTACTTAAAATGGAAAAACCATAGTACATTTACAGAAATTCCACATGTTTACATTCTACAGTGCCTTTGTTTTAGGTCAAGGCCAAAAACTGGTGTATATGCATGGGTTGCCAGCACTACAGCACATGGAGCTCGCATACACCATCCATTGCCTTTAATAAAATGGAAATACTATATTTTGTCTATTTAACTTCTAAGCATTTTTGCTTATATACATCTAATTTAAAATCTCTGTGCTGCAGATGATGTTCTCTTTTTTCCAACATTGATCATAATGGCAGATGTCACAGGATATCAAAGTACAATTTACATTATACATTACTTTAATGTATCCACCCTTTTTAACAAACAGCTGTGATATTTACTATTAATATTAAAGTTGTTTACATTTTCACTGATGTTAGACATATTATTAAATTACAGTAATACCAGCTGTTACTATAATGAACCATGCAACAGACATACATTCTGCACAGAGCTACAACAAGCTGCACACTAGGTGCCTTGTGGTCAAAGGAAGACAAGTGAACATAAATTATGTTCCACTACCTATACTATGTGATTAGTAACAGGCAAAACAAACTTGCAAATGCACAGCACCAACTACAATTATGCATTTCATTTTACTGACTCTGGCGAATAGCCAGGTACCTTGCATATAATGACTTTGCTGCACTTTCCAGACTGAATATACCTGCCAATATAACACACACTGTGCACATAATCTGAGCAGAATATGTTGAATTTCTTGTGAACCATCCTGTATAAATACCAAATAGCACAGTGACTACACCAAGGATAAATGTGATAATTCCTGCAGCATTATGAACCAGTTTGATCTGTGCAGGCTTGATACACTTCTTGAGACTGTAAGAGTATAAAGTTGCTACACCACCAGTGCTAGTCATACCTACAAATACTAAAAACACCAATCCTATGATTGCATGCCATGACTGGAAATGACTTTTGTTATTAAGATTTTTATTGATGACAATAACCAAAAACCCTGCGAAAATGAGGATAACTGCTCCAGCTTGTAGAATCCAATGTACCCGTACACGTCCCTGTCGACTCAAATTAGTTGGGACAAAACTATCTGGAGACATGGCCATTACTGCCTCTGCCATCAAAAGCAGTGACTGAAACAAACAGAGTATTATGTTAAGAACAGGTAATAACAGCATTTTGAAGTTTCTGTGAATGGATAGAAGAAATACATTATGCTCATCTTAATACATTGAAATATTTTATTATTTTTTCTTTATTAAAAGGCTGATTTTTGTACGCAGCATAGATATAAAACTGCCAAGAAGAATACATCTATATAAACATAAAACTGTGTTAGTACATGCGTGATTACAGCATTATAACTATACTCCGTTGTAACTATATGGATGCAATGGTTGAAGGAAAATAATGATAAGCTATTAAAATATACTAAATTAATCACACTATATTATACTTAGCTACTTAATGGTTGTGATATTAATTACTTCTGTTTTACATAATATTTCATGATAGTAATTTCACTTTATTCTTTGTAAACATAACCTCAATTGTTGGCTACTGTAGCAAATAAATGCAAGCTTCTGAAAGATCTATATAAAACCTAAAATCTTTGACATATAATACATAAATATAATAAAAACAAAAACACTCGTTATTTTCATTACTTACCCCAATTGTCATGCACGATGGATGCCATGAGAAAAGACTATGTGTTTTAAAACTAAGGTAAAGAATATATATAGAAAATGCCAGGAATATGCAATGGCTTGTAGCACTCATCATTTTACCCGAAATTCTGGGTCCATTATAACTTTCACCATATTCTCTTATCTTGTCATTTCGATTCAAGGTGGTGTCGTTGACATCAACTGATACACTCGGATGCCGGATGTCATCTGTTTGCGCTGCCATGCTTCAAATCTTCAAATAGAAAATGATATCATGAAATATTTGTTTTTCCATTCATATAATGCATTTTAATGCTTTAGATTTAAAGAAAACTAGTTCAGCAGTATACGTGTCTCCTTTATAAAGCAAACATAGTAGGAATGTAGAAATTTAAAACTAACAGTAAACTAAACTCCTGGCGTTTTCTCTTAACTGGTCTTCAAAATTATTACTCTGAATATTTTTAACATATTTGTTGGCACTGACACAATCAAAATAAATATACGACAACATTCTTCAGCCCAAGCTCAATCATTCTTCAGCCCAAGCTCAATAAGTCTTAACTCTTTCACACTTTTCTTCAAGAAGTTCTGAAAATGTCACTTTGGACTCAGACACAGATCACGTCTCGCTACATTCGAAATCTATTTCTGACTTGGTAATCTATAAATGTATTTTCGCTGGCTCAGAAGAACCATTATACAGAAGAGCTTATTATAAATGTAAAAAATAGATCTTCTCCAACAGCAGTTAGTTCTTAGCTTCCGTAATCAAGAGAAAGAAACCGCTATAGACAGCTATTTTTAAACTGTCTGGAAGAAAGCGTATTGTGGCCGAAGGGAGGCGCATGTATGTACAGTGACTGTCATAATTTTTCGGACAAGGTGGTCTGTATATATAACATGCTTGTTTTTAAAGGGAAAGTGGATAAATGATTCAAAAATTGAATTCTATACACTGCATAGGTACCGCAGCAATGCAGTTGTGATTTTTAAATTATTTTTAAAAATGCACAATATCTGTTAATTCGTTGAGATACGAAAATTTTCTTGTCAGTATTTTTCGGACAAGGGATGGTTGGCAACTCAAGGCATGCTTTGCACTTGTTATGTTCTATGCGGGGAGGTCCCAATCAGTGACTTTCTCTCGCACAAAGCAGACGCAAATATTCAGGAGTGAAATGGGGCGCAGAGGATGGAACAGTACATTTGAGCAATGACAGGTAGTAATATTCCATCATGAAAAGGGAAAAACCTGTTGACAAATAGATTTGTTGAGCACGAAGAAGGGTACCGCCAACGACATTATCTGTTGATATAAATATCAAAATAGGACTGAAAATTTGCCACAGACAGGTCGCACGAAAGTCCTTAATAGGAAAGAAGAGAGAGCAGTAATAAGCAAATTGAAAAATAATCCACGTCTTACTGTAACTGCAACTGCTATTGCTGCTGAGGCTGGGAATGCATTTGGAAAGGATCAGCGTCAGCACAATCCCGGGGGGTGTTATACAAAGAACATTATTATGGACGAACTGCAAGGAAAAAGCCATATGTCAACAACATTAATAGGATCAAGCGGCAAAGATTCGCTAAGAACACCTCAGCAAAGAAATGGACTGGTGGAAAACAGTAATTTTCTGCGACGAGTCAAAATTCAACATTTCTGGCTCAGATGGGCTGTATGTCGGCTGACTGAACAGGTGAAGTAGTTTTTATAGATGGACACATGAATCACCTGCAGTATCTTCAGATTTTATAAGATAAGCTGAAGAAAAGTGCAGAAAATATGGGAATAGGAGACTTTTAAATGTTTTCAACGCAATGACCCAAAACATACGGTCATAATGTACGGCTATGGTTGTTGTACAACTGTCCTAAAGTTGTGAATCCTCCCCCAGAGTCCCGATATAAACTCGATTGAGGATCTATGGGATATACTCGAAAAGAACGTACGAAAACTTCCCATAAGCTCTAAAGCTCATGTAAGGCAGCGACTGCAAGAGGAATGGAACAAATTGCCCCGTGCTACCACTAGCAAACTGAACACCATACACAAGAAGGCTGACTGAAGTTCTACGGAGGAAGGAAAGAACCACCAAATACCTATTAATATACCCACATGGCCTCCATTATTTCTATTTGTTTTGTGCTTATATTTTTGTCCGAATACTTTTGAATAAAAAATTTTATATTACTATAATTATATTCATAAGTTTTATATTTTGTGCTTCATGAAATGAAATTAAGCTTTACTTCTGTTATCTGCATGTGTAACTGTACAATACGAAGTGAGAAAAATAGAATAAAATAGGTTTGTTGTTAAACATATAACAGCTATACTTGTCCGAAAAATTATGACAGTCACTGTACATACATATATGAAAGATTGGAGAGATTGCCTTATAACGGAGATATAAATTGTCTCATCGTTATAACCCACCTAATTACTTCGCGATTTTGCCTTTTGCATATGTGCCCTTGGGTCAAACAGCGTTAATATTTATTACTATTTAATAACTTAACAGTTTTAGATAGGTACATTGAATTAGAATATTCTTGCTGATTTCGAATATAGCACCTACCTTTTCATTTCTAGTTGTCAATACATCACTACGATAATCTTCAATATATTTGAGATGGGTGGTTTATCCACCTGAGTGTAATGGTAAGAAGTATTGTCTATAGTTAGAAAGCATCAGCAGGCTTATACATCAAAATGGTTTTGATCCATTTTATGTAAGTTTCTAAATTCATTTCTTGATGATTTTTTTTTGACTTGTGAATGAGAAAGGCATTTGGAACGAAGCCGAATTTCCCATCAACTATAATGAGTCGTTCGCCTTTGGCAACAGGTGACTGCAGTCCTAACCCGTTATAGTCACTTCACATTTTGGGTGTTGTGTGAATGCCGTGTGTATTGGCTCACCTTTTTATTTATCGACGCTCTTTAACTACTGTAGTTCTCATTCTATTCGCCCATTCTTATTGGGCGCAAAAGACCGCTTAATTTTGTCCAGAGGTCTCTTTTTTACACTTTTACGTGTTATAAATCTACTACACGGGAACATCAGCTTTACTTCCCTTCCGAAAAAAGCCTTGCCGGGTTTGAACCCTCGACCTCAGGAACCAGAGGCTAGAATGTTACCCCTAGACGACGACTCAGTCCGACCTTCCGGAGAAGAGTGAAATATGTTCCCAATTGAGATAATATATCATGCTTTTCAAATTAGAACTGCCTTTTTTGTTGTCTATTTTTCACTTAAACCCTAAATCTTTTATAACTGTTCTGAGACTTTAAGCACTGCGGTGAAATGTAAACGTAGTGTGATATGACGTAAAATAACTGGCATTTGAACCATGGATCTCCCAGTATCCATCCAGTTGCTGTAACCACCGAGTTACCGCCCGCCTCGGTAGCGTAGATGGTAGTATGTCTGCCTCACGTTCAAGAGGTCCCGAGTTCGAATCTCATTCAGGGTGAGTTACCTGAATAAGGTTTTTCGGGGGTTTTCCCTTGTCCTCCAAGACGAATGTCAGGTAGCTCTAAGCTCCATGAACCCTGGACTCATTTGAGCATCATTTCACCCAATTCATTCACCGTCCGATATCACTTAACGTTGGAGGAAAAAAAAAAAAAAAAAAGAGTTACCATGGCAGCATGGTAATAAATTTTCCAAAAAGCTTGATTTTTCCCGTTAAACCACTAGAAGTTCTCATATGAGAAAAATACCTCACTTCCAACACATAAGTACTTTAAATGCTGGGCTATATAGTTCACACCACTATTTGATTCACTTAATGGAAATTAATTGTTCTTTCTTTTGAATCTTTCAGTTTGACTGTACCTTTCCAAACCTTGGCCTATACTCGGCTAGTGTGAAAGAACAATTAATTTCCACTACCATAAAAGTTTATAATTTTCTGTAACTTGTTAATAATCTGTTTATTGTTGGCAGACATTTTTCTTCTACATAGAAATATATTGTGTGCTGAATGACACACTTATTGAAATAATCTATTCCTCTTATGAATTTAGGGACTTCATATTTCTTTCTATGAATGTCAAATGGCACTCCATCCTTGTGATTTTCTCATCTCTGAGTACTCTGTAAATGGAATGTAAAGAAACACCAATTGCTTTGACTTCCCTTTCATCAGTCTTTTGTATAACTTGAGCGAGAGTCTTTCTTCATCTCTGCCTCTAACTTCATAAAATCGTGGACATTTGCAATAATTTCCCTGCTGTGACTATGTAAAACCTTGTTATTAAGTTTGAAAATGTAGGAGCTATTATTACAGTATAGTCAGAAATATAAGCACTAATACTGCTCTCTTTGAAAACACAACACATGGAAACCTTTCAATGCTGACTGTACATGGTGTGAGTTGTCAGTAAGAACCACTATTATATCAGTAACCTCAGTAAGATAAGAAATAAACATCTTTCAGTCTCGGCAGCTGGTTTGATGTCAAAGCTGCAAGTCGAGAAGTTCTGTGCCATCTGCACTGGCAGGCTGAGTACAGCATGAGTGTTGTTGCTGCATACCCACCCTCATAGCTACAGAAATATGTTTATTGTAGGAATGTTTAGGTAAGGTTATTGATTTTAAATGGCAAGATATTATGTTGCTCCACTCTATAGGAACACCTTGTTGAGGCTCATAAAGCTCTGGGAGAGACAAATAATGCAAGTTGTTCTTCGTATAACTGTTAGTTTTATATGGTTGCCCAGTGTGAAACAGAATTACAATTTCAGCACTGACCCTGCTTTAAAATCAAATGTTAGTCTAAACTATCTCAAAGTGAGCACATTGTTGTGACATTTAGTTTACTTTCAGTAGTAATATAGAAAAGCTATAAACTTAAAACTATCTCTGAATTTTTAGTGTACAAACTCTCAACAGTATACATAGATGGAATTTCTAAATTCTACATGTATGAACATATGTTTTTTAAGCTTATATCACAAGTAACACACCAAAGCATTAGTGAGTTTATAAATTTTCATTTTAATATATTGTCGTGAACCCGTTATCTACGATCGCGTGGCTTGTTTAAACAAAGGAACTGATAGGCGGGCAGTGTGGAAACAAAGAGCCAGCAGATAAAGACAGCATGCAGATAAGGGTCTGCCGAAACAAACACACTGAGATAAATGGAAATTTCTGGTGACTTCTTGACTGATATATACTATTCGGTTTCTGGTTTATTTTAGAATAGTCTAGAAATTATCAGTGAGGTATTTAAGAGAGCAACGATTCGTCAAGAGTCAGTTGTAAGCAGTAAACAGTTGTGAACAGATGTTGTGTAACACAAGAGTTGTAAACAGAGAGAAGTAACAGCTGTAAAGTGTTGTTGTAACGAGAGCTGATGTAATCAGCTGTCACTGTTTGTCACAGTCATCAGCCTTGGTAGACTGATTGTGTACGTAACATAATGCTGCTGTAATCTATAAGTGTATTTCTACAGAAATAAAGGAGATTTGGAATATCTGCAACTCGGACATTTAATTCTACGAAACCACAAAGTCACAACATCCAGTAGTTTTCAAGTTTTTAATTTTTTAATAAATTATCTTAATGGTGAACAATAAAATTAAAATGTTACTAGTACAAATATCCAATTTTACTCTGCAAGCATTTGAGAAAAACTGTCGGAAATAGTTTATCAGAAAATAATTATAAGCTAACCATAAACAATATTTTACTAAACTTAATTTGTTAATCAGACATGTTAGTTAATATTCCTCCATTTGTATTTGTATTTGTTTGCATTGTATAACATTTACATAGCCATTGTACCAAGAAAAACCACTCCTAACAGTTTTATACTTTAGTTTTGAAACACAATTTGTACATAGAAGGAAACTGAACAAAAATTGGACTATGTGGAATAGTTTGAATGTGCAAAAAATGTAGAGAAAACAAAAACCAGTGCAGTGTGTTTGATTTAGTGCACTGGTACATTTAAAAACTTTTGTAGAATTACTTTTAACCATCAGTAATAGATAACAAATAAACACTGTACTAGATATCGATATTTAACTGTATTGGAACACCACAGTGAAGCGAAACAATTATTAAATTATAGATGAGTCGTATTTATTACACATCAGTTTCACTTACGTACCTATATTGACGACTAGATATTTTATTCTTAATAATGTTAATAATATACATATAAGCAGATCAATGAACCTTTAGAAGGATTTGTCTCAGTTTTCAAACATATGCATCCTTATACAATAAGTAAAATGGTGTGCAATATTATATTGGTTCTTTATGGCTGTAATTGTTTAAACATTGACAATACATTCTATACTTGTATTATAAAGAGAAATGCGCATGCATGCTTTGCATGTGGAATTTTTATTTTAACTTTGAAAATATTTGTGCGATTGAAAGGCTCATCAAAGAGTGGGAAAAAGTTGAATAAATATGTCACTGATTTAATTGTGTTTAATTATTATTTATTTATTGTTGCTGTTTAGCAACATTTCAAGCATGAGGTCATAACTAACTTTTACAATAACAACTTCAAACAAAAAAAAAGTGTGAATAAATATAATTTATGGTCCTAAGCAGTATTAAGGGGCATAGTTTAGATGTCTCAGTACTTATATGCAGTGACTTTTAAAACCAGATGAAGTTTCCAAAACTTAGAAATGTCACTAAAGTTACACAACATGAAGTATAGTGAGACAGTTATTATTCATGTTAAAGCAAGTTCTACATTACACTTTAACATTTAGTAATACCACCTATGTCCTTTGCAATTATTATTCTTGCACCTTTGATCTTTATCTAAATGAACAGGCCGATGACTGACCAGATCCCCCCCAGGGGTCTACTTCAGTAGGTACGGGTTTGGCGCACCCGGGGTCCCGAGCCAACAGTCTCCCTCGTGTGGGCTCCTCTTCGTGGTTGAGGGAAACGGTCAACAGGTCCACCCATGTGTAGGCTGTGCGTGGAGATCCGTGGAGGTTTTTAGATTCTTGTCTAGTTTAGAGTTTAGGATTTAGTGAACAAAATTTTTAGTAGGTTTTGATTGATGTTTTTTTATGTACGTGTATTTTCAATAGGTTTTGTTACACTTGTATAGGTTTTAGAAAGTTTTATATCTGGCTTTTGCCATGACTAGTTTTTTAAAGGGCGCTGAGACCGCCGAGTTGAGCGCCGTTATATATATATATATATATATATATATATATATATATATATATATATATATATATATATATATATATATATATATCATCATCACTGACCAGATCATATCTGATGTTACTATTTGGGTGTGGTGAACTCGTCTTGTTTTCTAGCTGGTAGTTGCTCAATAGAACTTGGTCTACCCCTTTTTCATGTAGTACTAAAACCAAGTTTCAGCAAAATTTTAGCTTATTCAAATCTAAAATTTTCTAACTGTACCCCGTTTCCTGTAGGTACATCTTGGTTTGTAGATGTTACCTCTGTAATGCAGGCTCCAGGTGTTAATTACAGCCACATCAATAACATGGTAAAATAGTTCACTTCTTACTTCGCATTATGTTTCTGTACCTCCCAGTAAGGTTGTTGAGAACTTCCACTCCACCTATGTTCATTATAAATTTGTACATCTTAGATCAGGATATAGAATGCTCATTCCTCTATCATACCGCATTACATTATATAAGGAGTTAGTTCCCACAAAAATGGATAACAGTGTAACAATTTTATCCTTCCAGAGTATATTGATATTTATGCTCCTTCACTGAACCAATCTGACACATCAGCAGCACTGATTAGATCTTGTCAATTGACAGTGCAGTTGACAGGCAAAAAGTACATACTTTTAAATCGAGATAAGCATTTCCAGAAATTATTGTATTGCAGAGTTCCTTGCATGTACTAGGGGAATAGGAGAATACAACAGGCTTAAACAATAGTCAAAATTTTAAGAGCTGGTTGTTATGTGATGGCTTTGAAATTCCATTCTGTTTACATAGCCAAGAGATAAATAAAATTTAACACACACATACATTATTCAATGTAATCAGATATCACTATAAGAAATACTTCCATGATTGATGAAACATCCTGACTTTGCGATAAGTGATCTCTTAATTCTGTACAGTTATTTTAAAGAATATGTAAACAGCAATAGAGACAAAAAAGTCTTAACATATTGCCTCTGGTGCTCTTTTCATTTTAAATGACTTAAAAGCGGGGAAATTTCTAGCAAATAACATTTTTGAGGCTTTAATCATTTTCTAGATATTTCATCATACTTGCGTGTGTTTCAAGTACCTATATATTTTCTCATGATCAAGCTGTTAATAACTTTCAGTGTTAAAAGTTTCAGTTGAATGAGGCACAATGCAAAGAACCTAGCTTCAAACAGGACCCCTATTGATACATTTTGGCAACATGAGGCCTCATTGGATAGCATAGCTATATGTAACGAGTCATTTGGAGTATTTAATTTCTTGTTGGCATGGCAGCTCAGTGATTAGAACAACCAGATGGAAAGCAGAAGATCTTGGTTCAAATTACCACTGCGGTTTGTATTTTTAGCCTTATTCTTCCTTTGCAATAGTAATTTTCTCAAGTTTGCAAAAATTGTTTTATTACATGTTTGGTTGCAACGCAAGAAGTATGGAGGGGGAACAGGAGAACCATCCCAGTATTGGCAAACTGACCCAGGGAAACTAAGAGGAATACATTGTAGACTGTCCGGTCTGACTGTAATGGAACACGAACCTTCCAAATGTGGGCTTTACTCATTACTGTGGAACCATGTCACTCAGTTATTTAATTAGGGAACTATCTTCTACCTTCACATTAATATTTTGGACCTTGTCCTATTAAATAATATTAAGAGAAAGTACAAGGGTTTTAAAATTTACTTGCTTACTGGACTAAAAGTATCCAATCACTGTTTCGTCAGCAGCTTACCAAGCAGAAGGCCTGAGTTGGATTCTCGGTATAGGAATAGAGATTTTCTTCTGCTGGAAGACCTAAGTGGCTCGAGGTCGAGAAGACTGCATTCACTTTTGGAGCGATAACCACGTTCTTCCCTTCAATACTGCACCTCACTCATGACACCCATTGTGGTTAGAGATAGAGAATGTAGCATTAAGGCAGTAGGTCTTGGCCCGGCTGTTGCACCGCCAGTTTTAGAGGTTACTTGGATAATTTTTTTCACTGCTATAATATACTATATATTTCCAGACTTTGAGAGGCCTTTGGGAGTTCAAATTACACATCAATTGATACTTCATTCCAATTTCCATAAATATTAGGAGACTTTTGATATTTATCACTAATATCAAAGGACTTAACGAACAAATTTATAATTTAATAATGTAATTGGCAGAATTTATTATACAAAAGCTATCTGGATTGTTATACAATAGTGTCATAAGGACCAAAAGGTGGGGTGAAATTAAATAAATTGTGCTGTCATTCAAGATATTCATCGCCATCCTACGATGGCATAGGCCAGCTAGTGCTATAACAATTAAATTAATTATTAATCAAAGAGGAATTACACTCAAATGTGTATATCTATGTTTCTGTTTCTTCACAGTGTACCATAATACTTTATAGATTCTGTTCTATTCTTGCACATTTGATTATGATATCTATCACATCTCAGATCACATAGGCTACACACACAGCTCTTGCCTGGTTCGTGGTACTTGGTGTTCTTACAAATCTTGTGGTGGAATCCTTGCGTTGCGAACCTCATAGCCAGATGTTCTAATTCTTTATTTGCTTGTGTCCAGTTTATATAACATAGCATCTGTCACATAGAAATCTTGCCAGATTCTTTCTTTTTTCTTGAATTACATGTTGGGAGTTGACTTTGTAAGAGTGATAAATTCTGATTTCCTCTAAAAAGAAAAGTTCTCTGCTCAAATCATATGCTAATCTTAAAGGTGTGTGTTTTGGGAGTCCTAGAATTAGTTTGAAGTACCTTAGCTAGTGCTATAATAGATACATGTTTTAAGGCTGGGGCAACGAATGCTTTTCTGCTAGCTATGATATTTGATACTTTTTGCATGAGCTTGGGAAATAAATTTAAATTTCAAGGTGTATTACTTATGAGAATTCACAGTTGTACAACATTTAATGAGAAGGGAGAAGGCTTCAAAACTATTTAGAGGAAGTTAACAAGTAATATATAATTTTAATAATTCAAAAGGCATATTTTAATGATACAACTGAACACACTTTTGTGAAAACAAAAACAAGTGAAAGTGTTCTTATACCTAAAAGATAGGAGTTAATGCGGGGGAAAATCAGGTCCCTGACTTAATGAAAGTTAACCTTATCAATCAATCGCTTCTCCGCCATGAGTAGAACGAGCGTGCAGACATGGTAGCGTGGCCGAGCGGTCTAAGGCGCTGGTTTAAGGCACCAGTCTCTTCGGAGGCGTGGGTTCGAATCCCACCGCTGCCAATAATTTTTTTGCCGACCCTCCTAGCCGTGATCACTAGTGTGTATATCTCTAACTTCCGCCGAACAGAAAAGAAACAGTAAACAAACGAAAACAATAAAAAGAACGGCTGGCCCCGTAGCTCAGTCGGTAGAGCACCTGCCTGCCTGCTAGGGGTCCCGCGTTCGATTCCCGGCGATTCGGGGTGGGGATTTTTCTCCGACCAAGATAATTCCTCGTCTTCCCCACAGTCTGGAAGTATGAATGAGTGCGAATGTGTGCGTGACCTAATGATTAAAACCAACGCATACGAGTTAATACCTTCGATATGTTCCAAAGTTAAACGGCCGCCGATATGACCATTGGAGTTAAAGGAAGGAAAAAATAGATAAATAAAATAAAGTAAAATAAAATACAAATAAAAAAGCTGCAAAAATAAGGAAATAAAAAATATTTAAAAAAAATGAGTGCAATTGTTT